>JAQISU010000236.1:4050000-5250000 GCA_029339505.1 Unio delphinus
AGTAGCAACGATAAGTACGCACAACGCAGGAAACAAGACTAACTATTAACGAATATTATATGCTTTTATTGTTCAATATCTTATAGATATTCATTTTTATATTATACAAGGTACTCGTGATAAATTTTGTGTATATTTTTCTATTTATTTATTTTTTAAATTTATTTATTTTTTTCTTTTTTATTTTTTTTAATTTATTATTGTTATTATTATTATTATTATTATTATTATTTTATTTTTCTTCTTTTTAATAATAATAATAATAATAATAATAATAATAATAATAATAATAATTATTATTATTATTATTATTATTATTATTATTATTATTATTATTATTATTATTATTATTATTGCTTTTGCTTCATATTTATTTTTAGTTCGTCATTTTGTTTTCATAAAAACAGTTATTAATGCTGTATAATGTTTTAATTCTTTAAACTCGTTTTCATTCACAGTTTCTTTTATTTTATTTTTCACCTGTTTATTGGAACCTTTTACCAGTACATTTAGACCTGTTTACGTTTAGGTTCTATATTAAGATATGTTACGGGAATATTGCTGGTTTATTTGCAAGTAATATAAGCAAACACGATGATAGACATTTTCTTGACGCAATTAGAAACATGATATAATATTTTTTTTATAACCACCAGACTGAAATATTGCGTAGCAGCCATTGATAATCAGGAATAATAGCTGAGGATTAACAAGACATACAAATTTAATTAAACACTTCCAATTTAAATCTCTTGATTAAAAATGCTTTAGTGACGTTTCTGATGAGTTTAGGACATTTTGCAAAAAACATGTAAAACTTGGACCCAGCATGTTCTTACCGTGCACCGAATCTGGCTATTGTTGCAAATTTGAAAATGAACAATTATAATTACTTACAGATTTGTATATGTTGCTGATGATAGATTAAGTATTAGCACCGTTCCACGTATTTTGGTGGTCTTTCAGGATTTAAGGTACTAACACATTTAAACAACTATGCAATGTCAATAATTAGAGAACAAAATCAATGGCGTATAAATAATTGTTCACGTTCAAGAACAAAAAGAGATACCATATTATTTGAAAGTTATATCGTCCGTTTGAGTCCGTTTGAGTCTAAAGAAGATAAACAGTGTAGTGTTATTCGACCAGTACCAAAGTCATAATCCTGCACTAAACTGTATACCAATCTAAGACAAGAAAAACAACCAATCGTATTGACAGAGATTTTTTTAAACTCATCAATAATTTTGCGGTCCAAAAAACAGACGAAAAATCAATGGAGGAGAAGGATTCAAAAATATGTGAGGATGAAAAGAACATCAAAGATACCAGACGCATTTGTCATATGTAAGGAGAAGAATCATTGGTAACAATTTATTTTTAGTTGTATAAAGAACTAGAAAGTCATATTGCCTACACTATTGGTGATGGCGTAATTGTGTTGAAACTAAGTGGCTGATGTACGACATGCAGTATAACAATAAGTGAAAGCCAGTATATGGATATATTTACTTATATATGTATGCTTAGTGAGGAGAGATTAGATTTTCTAATTGTAATCTTTATGCGCAGATGCCATGTTCTAATTCATATTTAGTGCAGAACCAGTCTAAGGGTATTTGGCGCTAAAAAGTATATATATATTTTTTTAGTCTATACTTTTATGTGAGCAAAACTATCTCCTTTAAAAAATATTCCCAGATAAATTAGAAAAAAAAAAGAAATAAAAAATAACAGAATCCTCTAAATATTGAGACAAGAGTACAGCATCACGTGACATCTATTTCAGGCCGTGTGGAAAGAATTTTAATATTTGGCTCTAAAAGTCATAAGATGGATTCCAATCGATGTGTGTAAAGCTAAGAGTACTACAAAAGCATACATATAAAAGCTTGAAACAGTAAAGGATGCTTAAATACCAGAGTGGCAAATAAATAATTGTTTATTGAAATTTTAGCATGTTATATGTGGATTACGCTTTTTCTGCCTGGATTCCACTTTTTGACCACTTGGATTACGCTTTTTCCTATACATATACATATATATATATATATATATATATATATATATATATATATATTCAAAAGGGCGTGGCAACTATCAAAAGCTAACTAGGCTAACTGTCAATGATCTTGCTAACCTTAACCAAACAATAGAATTTATGTGGGTCCCATCTCATATAGATCTGTTTGGAAACGATCAAGCTGACCGTGCTGCAAAAAATAGCCTCAACAACGTGGAAATTGAATATATAGAGTACTCGGTAACAGAATTATATAATGTCATTACCAAAAGAATCATGTCAAAATGGCAACAACAATGGGATTCAAGCCAGAAAGGACGTAAACTATACTCTATCCAAAACCAAGTATCCAGGAATATTATTGGAGCAGAGATTAAACATACACATCTCGAAAGAATCTTCAATCGCATCAAAACAGGAAAAACTCTACTAGCCGGAAGTATGGGCAAATACAGTAAATCCAACCCTGGAAGAAATACTTCTTGCCAATCATGCAATCAATTAGAAGATCTATCACATGTTTTTAATGTGTGCCCAGCATATAGAGTAGCAAGAAATAAACTTGCAAGCTCTCTTATTAAAATAGGCTCGAGCACAACCTACCCATCATTTCTTAGTATCACAAACCCTAATCCCAACCTAACTGCAGAACTGATCCTATTATTCCTCCGGGAAATAGACAAGTCTGACAGTATTTAATACTGCACCCCATTCCAATTGTCCCTACCCAACCACTTATTTTTAAATGCCGGACGAAAATTATTCTAAATTATATTCGGGGGATTAAATTATTGGGTATATCACATTCCTTCCAATGCAGTCTCGTTCCGCCTTTACCTCTTCTGCTTCCGACGGTTGGTATCAATTAATTAGCATAACATTGTGCAATAATGCGTGGGGACGTGGCACTATTCCGTCCCCCGAAACAATTAATTAGCCCTTTTGGGGCATTAAACAGACGTAAATGCCCTATGGGCGAAAACGTCTTAAATCCAATTAATCAATCAATATATATATATATATATATATATATATATATATATATATATATATATATATATATATATATATATATATATATATATATATATATATATATATATATATATATATATATATATATATATATATACACACACACACACACACACACACACACACACACACACAACTAACTTCCAGTTTTATTCCATAAGTGATTACACGAAAGATATTATATTCAGTCTTCCTCAAACGAATAAGAAAGTATGAATTATTTTGCGAGGTGTAGCAAACCGAACTTTACTTCAGCATTTTACCAACATGGACACGATGTCAGCCTTGAATCACAAAATATGACTGTTATGAAAGTTTCAACAATTTAGTAACACTATCACTAATAACGATCAAGTCTCCACAGTCGAGAGTGATTTTGAATAAAAGTCATCTTCTATGACTTTCCAGTAAATTTAATTCCTGTTTTTTTCTAATTTACAAAAAGTTGTCTTATACTTTATATAGAATGTCATTACCTTTGGCTTTCATTGATACAATTTGAACGCCTATCCCTGTAATTTAACACCGCTCCGGTTGCCTAGTGGTTAGAGCGTTCGCCGCGGAAGCGGGAGGTCGTGGGTTCGATCCCCGACCGAGTCAAAGACTTACAAAAATGGTACTAACAGCTGCCTCGCTTGACGCTCAGCATTAAGAGGATAGTGTTAGGACTGGTCGGCCTGGTGTCAGGATAATGTGACTGCTACATGTCTGCGGCATGATGCCTCAGTGCTAGACATCACTATAAACTGCCTCACTGCAGACATCGTAGCGATATGACTGAAAAATTGTTAAAGCTACGTTAAAAATCCTAATCAAACAAACAAACTGTAATTTAACACTCAAACTCACCCCACTCCCCACCCACCAATTATCATTTTATGTTTAACCACATTCTTACAATTTGTATGTGTTCTCAAATTTATTACATGTTTGTACGCTGATAGCATCATTCGTACCGCTAATTAAATGTCTCATGGCAAAGAACGTTGATTATTATCTCCATATTGGTATTGTAAAAAAAGAATTATGACATTTTCTTTGTAAATGAAATAAAATTTGCTAATTATGGCGTTATTAATAGACCAGGATATTATTGCAGTTTTCAAAATAGGCAACCAACAAATAAACGAAAAAGTGTGCATATTGGTGGTTGAATCATACATTCGTTCTCTCCTCATGTAAATGTAGTCCATACCAACTCGGATTTCGTTTTGGGGTTTAAATTCAACAAGTTGATCTATAATATTGACAAAGAGCCCATTTTCTGAACGTCACATATGCCTCGGGTTGATTATTAGAAATATCAAATATGTGAATTTCAGACAATATATTACATTTCCTCAGAGAGATTTCAGTGTTTGAACTCGCCATAAAGATTAGAACTTGCCCTAAAGATGATTTTATAGACCTATATGATTTTTACACACGACAATTTTACTTTGGTTGTTCGGTACGTGATTACTTTGAGATTTCTTCGGCATTTGAGAGCAATATAATCATGCCATTCATCACTATTTGCAAGATACCGTGATCAATAATGATTTCAGCAGAACTTTTGATTGTGTGGAAGGCTGGGCTTTGCTTAACAAATATTAAAGAATGAGGTGAGTGGAACATGTTCCGGACCACTTCCAGCTAATTTGGTGCAGACATTCACGACTGAAATACTTGTGCTAATTGAGTTTCAGCAGTTACCAATATTTATATTACTTGTTCCATAGTTATATTGCGACCTTTACTGTTTACCGTAATTAGTACTGAAGTCTCTAAACATGTCAGAACCAGAGCAATCCGAAGAAAATGGCCCCAGTTTTCAAAGTGCTAGAAAGAAGAGCATCAAGCCAATGAGGAGGCCAAGTTCAAATTCTCGGTCCAGTAATTTGATTTGTGATGCTGAAGATATGAGTATTGCTGCCCTAATAAAAAAGAACGATCTACTTAAAATCAAACCAGGTATTGAATTGGCCTATTTACCTCAATAGGCGAAATAGATGGCCATCAAGATTTTTGTGGATGGGCGCCAAAAATGAAGTACACTGTCAGGTTATTAATTTATTATCATAAAATATGTAAGAGTGAATACAGAAAAAGTAAAGTATTGATTGGAACTTGCATTAATACTAACGAAAAGTTTATAATAAGAAAGGCACTGAGGGGTGGGGGCGCAAGGTGGCAGGTTCGTCTGGGGCGCAAAATACCCTTGAACCGGCTCTGGGCATTAATTTGTTTGTACCCATAGAAAAATCATATCTCATTTGTTTGATAAACTTACAGTTGAACTGTTGTATGGAATGGACAGAAAACCTAAAACCAAAGTTACTGAGTGGAATATTAAATTGCATCAATAATTCATGAAACAACCAACTGAGAAAAGAATTATATTGTAATCAAGGAAATAAGTTGAAAATCGAAGAAAAGAACGGGAGAAATATTAAACATCGATCCAAGGAAGCCATGAAGATGGCAAGCTATAAGGAAAAGTACTTTAGAAAATAGTTTCATCAACAGTTTGTACACACATGAAACACAAAAGAAAAATGGCAGATTAATGTTCACTAAGATGGCGAATAATTGTTATGTGTCATTTGTAGATGAGAAGGGCGATGATCTGCGGAAAGATTGCTCAAAACAAATTCATTGTGAAATTTGGAATGTATATACCAAATTTGAGCATCGCCAAGAACAGAAATGATTTTCAATCAGAATTGTGTACAGTGAAACTCACTAATTGGACGAGATAAAAAGACTAAATACATATCCAGAAATTTAATCAATTATAAATTTCTCCAATTTTAAATATTTTTCAGAATTGCAGTATCATAGAATCATTACTTGCATTCCAAAAGAGATACATAGTGGAAACGTGTTGGTTTGAGAGAGAGAGATGCGCAGAAACAAAATCAACAGCTTCCAAACGTAAATTTCTTTTGTCCATTATCCACAAATTTCTGTATTTTTTTTTCTCCACAACTTCCGCCTTTTTATCTTTAGAAACTAGGTTATTGTTTTGACATCTTTTGCATGATGCGTGATAGAAACTAATGCATTACCTTTTTGAATTTATCATAAAGATACACGAATTCAACTGCGATCGATAAAAGTTGTTGCTGTTATTAGTTTAACACCATTTTTCAGACAGCGACCAGTAGATTTAATGGAGAGAGAATCGAGGGAAAGAAACACCAAACCCACGGGAAGTTAGAGTCATGGTTTCTTACATAAACATGTTTTCTAAGCCGATACCCTAACCTACGCGGACAGAGTTGAGATGTCAGTGATCTTTAAAAGCGAACGTCTTAGACCACCAGGGACGTCATTTCAATTTTTTTTTATCAGCTGGTGGCAAACATGGCAAAACATGACGCACTTGTTAATTTTCGTATATAGGCTACATCAATTTTACAGCACCCCCCCCCCCCTTCCCAATTACGTCACTGTAGACCATTCGGCCCACCTGGGTTCCCTAGATCAAGAATGACAGATCAAGATGCAAGCAGCGTTATCTTGCATCTTTCCTTAGTCATATTCTCCTATATTCAACCTTTTAGTACTATTTAGTGTTGTGCTAGTCAAATATTAACATACGGGTTTAAAGTCTCTTATTATAAAAAAGAGATATAAAATTGAAAACCCTAATAATTAATTGAAATTTAAATAAGCATACGAAAATGATTGTATTATACCTATCTGCAGCTATATACGATTATTGTTTTATGTAGGAAGAGATTTACATCTTTGTTTTGCTCATTCTAAGAACCTTGAATTTTAATCATCATCATCATCATCATCATCATCATCATCATCATCATCATCATCAGTCTTTTGACTTAGTGTGGTCGTCGAGACACTGTGCTGCCGAACATCTGACCAGTTCCCTCCACTTGTCACAATCACGTACCAATGCCTGTGTCGCTTCAAAACTTTTCCTGGTCCATTCTGTGATGTTCTCAGTCCACATTTTCTCTGTCTACCTCTCCTTCTGCCACCTTGGACGCTGCCCTGCAGTATTGTTGTGGATAGACTGTTGGCTCTAGTGACATGGCTATACCATTTTAGCTTTCTCTTTCTGACGGTGGTGAGGAGGTTTTCAAATTGGCCTACTTTGCGACTGTGATGTTACGCACTTCTTCATTTGTGATATGGTCAATGTAAGAGATGCCAAGGATGGTTCTGTAGCATCTCATTTCAAGTGCCTGGATTCTTCGTTGTGATTCTGCTGTCATGGTCCACGCCTCAGATGAATATAACAAAATATAGCGATGACTAGTGCTCTCAATAGTCTGATTTTAGTTTTCAGACTGATATTCTTGTCTCTCCAGATGAGTCTTAGCTTTGACATAACTGCCGTTGTTTGTACTGCTCGTGAAATAATTTCTGCTCTTGATCACTCTTCGGTGTTTATGGAACCAAGATATTTGAACTGGCTCACTGTTTCCAGTTCCTGTGCTTTGACTTTAATCTTGACTGATATTTGTTTGCCACTTTTTTCATCAGCTTTGTCTTCTCAGCGCTTATTGCCATGTAAAATCTGGAAAATGTTTCATCCAGGTTCTTCACTGAGGTGGCAAGCTCGTCTCCACTGTCTGCCAGCCCATCAATGTCGTCTGCAATGCGGAGTTTGGTGATGTTACGCCCTCTAATGCTGACTGTCGCACAGTGGTTTTCCAGGGCTTTGCTCATGATGCGCTCTAAGTAGATGTTGAAAAGTGTGGGTGACAGGAGACAGCCTTGACTTACTCCGACTGTTGTCTTGAACCAGTCCCCCACAGAACCTTGAGCAATTACTGCACTGGTAGCCTTGGCGTACATCTGCTTGATGGTATTGGTCACCTTTTGACCCATGTTGTACTTCTTCATTGTGGTCCACAATGCCTCATGCCACACTCTGTCAAAAGCCTTTTTGAAATCTATTAACGCATGATAGATGTCTTGTTGATGTTGCGAGTACGTTGTTGATGTTGCGAGTACTTTTCACACAGAACCATCAGATTGAATATTTATTCAGTTGTGCTTCTTCCACTCCGGAAACCTGCCTGTTCTTCAGCAATTATTTTTTCTGCTTGTCGTTTCAGTCTGTTCAAGATGATCTTCAGCATTACCTTACCTGCATGGCTGATCAAACTGATAGTTCTGTAATTTTGGCTCAGCTGGACATGTTTTACATGGTATTAAACAATGACTTTTAACAGATTTTAGATTTTCAATTTGAGATTTAGACCTAATCAGTTTTTTAATTCAAGCATATATCATAATAAAACTATTGGTGCCCAACGTTTCTCTGAAAAATGTATACCAAACCAGACAACAAATCTGGTGCAAATTCTCAGCAAACTTGAATGACTCTATACAAGCGAGCATATCTCCGCGGTAAAATGTATTAGTTCTTTTTTGTAGAAATATTGTCACCGCAGAAGTCCAAACATGGGCATTGTGATCAATAACTTCAATCGAAGTACCTTTCGAGTTACAATGTTTCGAATAGTGTAAAAACTCTCCATTTATTGTTCTTACTATTATTGCAAATTTTAGTGTTTTTCTAACTTAGTGACATCATTGATTGTAACTTGGATATCTTTGACTAATTAAGCCCTTTCATTTATTTTTACGCCGTAGATCCGTTAATCCTCCGAGTATCGTCCATACGTAATAAGTTGGAGGTTTGACTGGATATATCATGTTCATACACAGTGTCGTTAAGTCCGGTTCGATGATAGTTCATGGTCAGTTCATAAGTTGCGTTTGTTACCCATGCATGGACGATGTTTTCATACATATTTTGAAATAATGTCCTTTTTATGCTAACTCTATAGTTATAGGCCATGCTATGTCTGAGAGAGTTACGGAATTTTTAAAATTTTATTTTACATTTAACTTTGGGGTAATTAAAATTAATTTCACACGAACGAAAGACGTTTTAACAGCAAGCGTTTCCGTTGCAGCACGTGTCAAGGACAGTGGCCTCTGATTGAAAGTCAATATATATATATATAATGATATCAATATAATACTTAGAGAGAAATATGCAATTTTGTAAAACACTGTTTAAAAAAGTGACTTTTAAAAAACGTCACTCTCATGTCTGACAGCGTTAGTGGTTCTGATATTTTTTATTAACTTTGTGTTACCGTATGCACTAATAGCATTCTTCGGAAATATTATGAATGCATTTTCAGGCAGTTGAAAAAGAACAAAACAAGCACTATATAAACCATACATTTACGTTCTGCATGCGTCTTAGACCAAATTACCAATACTGGATAATAAAAAAAAGCCCATCTATCATAACCCCCCCCCCCCCAAGATATTGTCATATTGTACACGTGCAAGATTAAACGTGATGTGAGTTAGTTAATTCTTCCAAAAACCATTAAAATCAATATATATATATATATATATATATATATATATATATATATATATATATATATATATATATATATATATATATATATATATATATATATATATATATATATATATAATTGATTGTAATGGTTTTTGTAAGAATTAACTAACACACATCATTGAAGAAAACATGGCATTTAAAGTGTTGGTTTATTGGCATAAAGCAAATTGATATACCAATACTAATATATTAACATTCTTTCAACCGCAGGCCTATTGATAAATGATGAATTTCTCCTCATTCATTATTAATAAATGTCATATGAAAATAACGATACAAACTATTAATAGTACCCCTGTTTTCTACGTGATTTTAATATGGTACGCATTTCAACGGAATCCTTTTATTTTTCTTTTCCATTCCAATCTTGTGAGTATTAAATGACAAAACAAGCACACATCTGGAGTGAGAGACAAAAAACAATGCGCTGGACGAAAACATTAAAACTGAACTTGTACCAAGTAACCTACAGTAATCTGGTTCGTCGTAACGTTATGTTTACGCTTTGTTTGGGATCTATCTATAGTGTTCATAATATCAATGATACATACATGTAGTTGCAATAGCTAGTGACACTAGGCCTGTATATTAATTTTGTCGGTTACGAGGCACACATACTATTTTGTGTTTGAATCCTTTGTTGTTGTTTCTTAAACATATAATGTTCTAAAATCTGTTGTTAATTATTAAAGATAAAATATTTCCATAGGCCAATTTCCATAGTACAGTACGTTAACGCCTTACAGTACAGGTTCCGTGTATAAAAAACAACCGTGAATAAAGTACGCTACTTTCTTTATAAAAACTATATTTCATGTTTAAATCATGAGTGTGTCTTGTATTAATTTAATAAATGTGAATATAGAAAAGGAACTGAGAAAGAAAACAACAAACGCATCAATTTTCATATGTGCTTGTGAACAAGAAGAAAAATCGTAGAACTAAGTTTTGTAGCGGACACACTCGCAGGGATGTGAGGAGTTCATTAAATCTGTGAACACAGTTGCCAGGAGCATATGGTAATTTTTTAAAGTGCAATATGTGTATTTGTATGTGATATAAATAAAATATATGTACTATGTATCATTGATATACCTACCACTCGTTGTAAAAAAAAGTGAATTAAAAGAAAAGGAAACTCGGGCAAGTCTAGTTTCCTGTCCGGCCCTTTTCTTTGATACTATTTTTAACAAAATATATTCGTTTGATAGTTTCTTGCCATCAGCAGCAGTTGTTCTTTTTAAATCACACATAACATAACTGCGAAAATCAATGAAGGTCTTTTTCATTACCAGATGTGTTTTTATCAGAAAGATCAGTATTCCATGGTTCTTTGGGGGCGTACCCCACAATAGACAAGTGGCTGAACAATTTCCCAGCTTGATGCGTAGGCTGTGCTGTGCGTATCGAACAAGTGCAGCCAAATACTCTCTGTAAGTTGTGCCGCTAAGCCGTGAGTACCAAAAAGAGATTGGATAAGCTTTGTATGCGATCTTAGCAGTCAATGTAACTTTGATTTAAAAGATTTTTTTTTCTCTTTTAAACTCTTTTAAATCAACAAAATTACAAATTATGGATAATATACCTTCTGACGGTTTTTAAATCAATAATCTGTCCGAAAACGGGATATATATTCTTTGACATAGCCCGCTCCCTCACCAATAGCCTTTTTCTTCGGAGATTTGACACTAGTGTAGATTGTCGTGTTATATCGCATGATGGTGTTATAGTTAAGTACATTGTGCGAGAATAAACAACCTGACCGCAAAACTGGTAAAAGTGACGTGCAAGACGTTGATCGATCCCAGACAATTTATATCATGTGCAAAGTGACAGCTTGTCAAATAGCAAGTAACAGGTTCGCTTCCTAAGTAGCTCGGTGTTCTAGATTCATTCACTAGTTTGCTACATAGACTAAAACTTTGCTGGTTATTTTCGAGAGCGTAAAAAGTTACGAACAGCAGAAAATTAAAATTAAAATTCTGGATGCCTTACTGGAACATTGACCTGCACAATCAAATTAACCTCGTTTTTTTTTCTAAATTTCATCAAATGTGTGTGGTGTAAATTCATTTTTAGGAGATTTAATGCTCTTTTTTTCATATGTGGAGCTGAGCGGGAATCTCAGTCAAGGCAAGAAATGATGGCGGAGAAATACTATGCAGGTGATATCAATCCAAATTCCTTTACGTCTTTCCGATCTTCTTCTGTGGTACATTACAACAAAACAAATCTCCTGACTGTTGAAGATGCTGTACACAGACGACACAGCATGCCCTCTAATCCTTTACACCTTTCACTTTCATTCAATGACATCACCAGAACCGTGGACAAAAGCTGCGGAGAAGTAGCTATGGTTCGATCATTTAAAATGACCCCTAAAGGTCCCGTGAACAAAGGAGATACTCTGCGGAAGAGATGGTCTGGACCCTCAGTCTGGACTGGGTGTGCCGTTTCCTGTGATTCTCAGGAGGTGATACCACATACCGTTTCTGTTCCATCTATCAACCGCCCAAGAACACCAAGTACTACTTCTCAGGACAGTGGAACAATCTCGTCAACGGCATCGTCTGCTGCGCCATCCTATTTTCGGATTTTACTCTTGGGATCACACGGTGTGGGTAAAAGTTTGTTAACTAAACATTTCATGTCATCCGAAAATGTTTTTACGTCCGATGAAACTGCAGGTACTTATTCTCTCTCTCTCTCTCTCTCTCTCTCTCTCTCTCTCTCTCTCTCTCTCTCTCTCTCTCTCTCTCTCTCTCTCTCTCTCTCTCTCTCTCTCTCTCTCAAAGACACACACACACACACACACACACACACACACACACACACACACACACATATTTCCTGATAACACGTTCATACAGATTTGTAATATGTTTGGCAAATCTTTAAGGTCTAAATGAGTTAATAATTAATATTGATAACTGTATGATATGACAAGTAGTGCAAGAAGTTAAATGTCATTCTTAAGACACCAATGCCATTGTAAAACATACTTACCACTCCAAGCAATTGCTTTTTTTAACATCGGTTCTCGATAAGAAAGAAAATTTGCAGTTTATTCTTAACTAAATGATATTATTTTTATGAGTCCAAAAAGTTCGTTTTTTCTTGTCTGTGCGTCTTTCACTCGACTCAAGTACGCAATAATATATTGTTTAAATATGCTGCTTTTATCCAAATTTATACCATGACAGATTGTTAGAAATTTATACCATGACAGATTATTAGAAAGTTAGATTTGTTCAATTTAATCGATTTGGTCCAGTAGCGGGCACTTTAGTGGCAAAGAAAACTCATCCAATTAATTATTATGTGATCTATTTTGGTCAAAATTCAGTTCATCATAACTCATATTGTTTCGGACTACAGACTATTTTAAATATATACAAGGTCCGGCAAGAAATTATGTGAGATGTTAATCGATTATATATGCTCATCGGTCGATCGCTTTTGAGAACCTAATGATGGACCTTGAAATTGTATTCGGTTCCAGCACTACACAAGACGTAGTAAATAAACCAAATGAGTTACGGAGTCCACGAGTGCACTGCAGAGAAATTATATTGATTGGAATAAATAATCCAAAAATCACTTGAAGGCAGAAGATGGTTCCATTTCGTAGAAAACTCCAGACTGCATGAAGCTACACAGGTTCAACGCAAAACCGATTGCCTGTGCGTGATCAAAATAATTGTTGCCTCAGCAATCAACGGTACTTTTAAATCCCTGGTGCCGTTTTTATTTCACGTGATTTAAATATATATATATATATATATATATATATATATATATATATATATATATATATATATATATATATATATATATATATATATATATATATATAATAGCTTTGCTGCAAGTGTGTCATAGTCTACTTTCTAGATGGAGTAATATTTGTGCAAACCGCTCATACTGTAATTTTTTTATACACATGTATGCATTAACTACATCAAATTTGAAGAGAACCAATGTTTACATTTGTCTTTTGTCTTCCCAATAATTATAATACATAAGTCGTCACGACGTCACGTTGGGTTCTTTCCGATGCCCGTAAAAGGAGGGGGTGGGTCAACTTCCTGGACCCCCTAGTCATGGAACTCCACTGGTTGCCGTGGAAAACCTTACACGTGTTTAAAAGAAACTACCAATGTGTTTAAACTGTCTATTATGTAGAATAATATAATTATAATAAATACAGATATATACAGGAAAGATTAAAGACTTCTTTGAGGATGTATTTGTAGATCAATAAGGCTTGCAGTTCCACCGCTCCGATGGCCTAGTGGTTAGAGCGTCCGCCGCGGAAGCGGGAGGTCGTGGGTTCGATCCCTGGCCGAGTCATACCAAAGACTTACAAAAATGGTACTAACAGCTGCCTCGCTTGACGTTCAGCATTAAGAGGTTAGTGTTAGGACTGGTCGGCCTGGTGTCAGGATAATGTGACTGGGTGGGACATCATGCTACATGTCTGCGGCATGATGCCCCAGTGTTAGACATCACTATAAACTGCCTCACTGCAGACATCGTAGCGATATGACTGAAAAATTGTTAAAGCTACGTTAAAAATCCTAATCAAACAAACAAACAAAGCAGTTCCACCCAAAACCTGAATCTGGCCTTGACTTTTTTCTTATCGTATTGAATCCTATTATATGTATTTTGTGAAAACATTTTTGAAAATGTTCCTAGAAAGATAAAAAGCAATCACTATAAACGAAGACACATTGCGTTTATGTTCATGGGCGCTAAAAGTGACCCATTGTCATGTAATGGCAGCAACTGCCTCGTTGCCCATACATGATGACGTCGGTGATATACGAGTTTCATTTGCAGCCCGTGATGCATGTTTAGACTTGTTAATCGTTGCTTTCCTGCTTCTTATTTGGAAAGAGATGGAGAGCAAAGACGTATGGTATCGCGAGAAAGAAGTTACAATGCTGTGTGTATACAGGCTCAGGTCAGACCCACAGTCTTAAGTTCTATTCATTCTAGAACGATTTCTGCAAAAATAAAAAGATCATTCAAATAATGGATGACATAACAAAGAATCATATTAAATCTACATTTACACACACACACACACACACACACACACACACACACACACACACACACACACACACACACATGTATATATTCACATTTACTAATTTAATTGTACGAATTCGAAATGAAAATAAATGTACTAAAAAGAACTCTCATGTACACACGAGCTCGTTGCGCTCAGATACACTGTGCGAGGACTGTTAAATTACATCTATTTAATGACAGACATTAACCGGAATCAACAAGTCAACAGGCTTTGAGACTTTCATCGAAAAGTGAAAAACAAAGCCAGATTCCTCTAATCACTGGCCTTTAGATGGCGCTGTTTTTATGTCAACAAAAGCAGATTACATTAATAAAAAAAATCAAGCATGCCAAATCTATTGAAGCAGTGGCCACAATATAAATTGTTGTACACATGCCCCTTCCGTGTTCTCGTATCAATAAAACAATTGAGGCAAATTAAAATTTATCTAGCCGACATGAACGTTGTCAGAACAATTTCTTTGTATTCTGTCTTAATGTATTTTTTCGACAAATAACCCGGTATATAATCATAATCTTCAAGATGTCAGTGGTTTGTCAAAGAATGGGATTTATTGTATCGGTACAATGTAAGCAATTCGCAATTGATTGTATTTTCCCACAGACTGAAGTGTGCAAACTTTCTATGTAGACACAGTCTGGTCAGGACTGGACTATGCTAAAATATTGCTCCATTGCAGCTTCCGAAGCCGCTGTTTCCATTGTGCTAGATGGCGAGGAGTCGATTATGGAATTCTGCTCAGTATTTACAGACACGGTATGTAATAAAAAAGCAATGTTACCAACCCTTTGTATAAACTTCTTGATCTCTGATTGGCCACTTGATTAGTTAATGTATAACACTTTCCACATTCTAAAATAACTTTAAAAAGTTTCATTTCAGGAAACGGCAACAACGAGTGTTTGTTATATTATAGATCAATGTTGTTTTATCTTCTTCTATTTCTTATGTTTAAAACAAGGATCGTTGGTCTAATTGCACACAAGATAACCTACCGTACTTTCTGTAACATACTCTCCACACCTAACATCAACTGATATCCTTCTCATTTACTAGGATTGTTCTAGAAATGCCATCGCCTATTCAAAATATAGGCAGTTTTCAGTTTTTCGGGATGTACAAAACCTTGTCACAGTAATAAAATCACGAAACATCTCAAAGAGGACCAGCATTTCCCATTGGTATTACATTCTCTTAGTATGACATTTCCATGTCATATTACTACATTTCCATTCGAATTGCATTCATATGGTATTACATTCCAATAACATTGCATTTCCATGATATTACAGTTCCACTGGAATTATGTTTCTATGGTATTACATTCTGAAAGTGTTACATCTCCATGGTTTTCATTTACATGGTATTACATTTCCATCGGAATTACGTTCATATGGTACTACATTATAATAGTATTACATTTCATGCTATTAGATTTCAATTGACATTATGTTCCGATGGTATTACATTCCAATATTATTAAATTTCCATTGAAATTACGCTTATATGGAGTCCGTCAGTGAAACGTAGCAAAGAGAACAAATTTTGTTTGATTCTGGACAGAATGGATAGTCAGTGTAGGGTACAGAGCAGCGAGGAGGTGTGTTCTGATCGAGGTACTCTAAAGCTGATCCGAGCAGCTATGTTGATAACGTTTTGAAGTTTCTGGAGTAGATATTGAGACGAACCAGACATAATTGAGTTACAATAGTCCAGTCTTGAAAGTACTAATGAACACACTAGTGTTTTAGTCGCATCAGCTATAAGATATTTGCGAATGGAGCTGATGCGTCTCAACTCAAGATATGCAGCCTCGCATATGTTCATGGCATGTTGGTGCAATGTGAGAGTACTGTCTTGAGTAATACCTAGGTTTCGTACTGAATGTGTGAATTTAATGTTGTTGCTGCTGATATTTATTGTTTGGGGTAAAGGACGTGAATGAGAAAGTCTTTGTGATGTGATCAGGATGGCCTCAGTTTTATCATCATTCATCTGCAGCTTGTAACATGTCATCCAAGATTTCACATCAGAAATGCACCTCTATACTCCATGGATGGTAGCATCAACTTCAGTTGGGTGGCTAGACTTGTATATTTGGGTGTCATCAGCGTACAATTGGTGAGACACTGGGTGATGATTTATGACACTTGAGAGAGCGGTTGAGTGTAAAGAATGAAGAGAAAAGGTCCAAGAACAGACCCCTGTGGAACACCAAAACATAGACGAACTGGTCTGGAGTGTATTCCATTTGCAGATACAAGTTGTGTCCTGTTGACATAAGTAGGACTTCAACCACAGTAAGGATGTATTGTGAATGCCAGATACATGCTGCGGACGGTGAAGTAATATATCATAGTCTATTGTGTCAAATGCTGCAGACAAATCAAAGAGGAAGGTGAGGACTGTAATATTTCCGCTATCCAAGGCATCGAGAATGTCATTAACTACTTTCAGAAGAGTAGTTTCAGTACTGTGCCACGGGAGATAATCAGACTGTACATTGCTAAAAAGAATGCTCGAATTCAAATGAGATACAAGTAGAGTTAGAACAACTTTTTCTAACATGTTTGATATGAACGGGAGATTAGAACTTAGGTGGTAGTTTTTTAAATCGTTATGGTCAAGTGATTGTTTCTTCAGCAGAGACTTTACAATGGCAGTTTTGAAAAATGATGGGAATTCCCCAGATGAGAGAGATGTATTAATTCCCCAGATGAGAGATGCATTAATAACATCAGTTAGTGCAGGCAATAATGGATCTAAGCACTCAAGCAGCATTGCCTCTCGTTTCATTGACATATGCTTAAAAGTATTTGATCCGTTCTGTAGCAGTTCGTTTGATTCGCATCCAAACTTGACGCGTGAATGTGAAACGCCGGACTAAATATATGGTATGCCAGTTTGCATAATAGGGTTTGAAATAGATATTAAGACTTCAAACAATTGATGGATTAAACAGCTGTTCAAACTCGCCGAGATCAACAGACTGACGGCTTTTGTGATAGACCTTTGATGATTAGGGAATGAGAAAAAATCTTGAAGCTTTTGCTAGTAACATAAGCCGTAAGGGGATATCAAGAGTGAAGTGTATCTTTCTCTACTTGGATTTTTAAAAAATTCGAAGTGAAGCTATAATTCAAAATCATAAAATTACATTTAACATATTCATCATATTTCTTTTGATAAACAGAAAAAAATCCATTTAAAATTATTGTTTATATAAAATAGAGTATGACACAAAAACAGATGTTGATAATGAAACCTACTCGTCAAACTGGCACAAACGGTAAATAAAATGGTAAATATATCCTTGGATATTTGTCCTCTAGAGCAATCTTCACCCTTGACAATGTATTTGGACTTAGTTATGTCACCGAAGAAAAACATCGATTAACATGATATGCCTTTTTATAAACAAATCCTTGCTCATCAAAGAAAAAACGATTTTACTTGCATACCTGTAATGGGCACCGCTGATAAGCTCGGCGAATCAACTGTTGGCTAGGGATCACTTTTACACTTACCGCAGATGCCAAGTGTAAGTTATATAAAGGGCATCTTTAAGGAAACTTTGCAGTGGGATTAAAATGACCTTTATGTCTAGGTGATTGCTGTTCACAGGTGCACTAGTGCTAGACATAATTATAAACATATGACTGAAAAATTGTTAAAGCTACGTTATAAATCCTAAACGAACAAACAGACAAAAAGTTTTTTCTGAACTAAACCGATAGAAAATAATTAAAAAAAAGTTTTTTTTATTTATTTATTTTTTTATTATTATGTAAATATAACAGACGTAAGCACCCTTAATATTTCAATGTACATGTACGTGAAGGTATGCGAGGGAGAGAGAATGTGTTGGTTTCTTAACGTAATTTTAAAACTATTCAGTTATATCGCTACGATGTCTGCAATGTGGCAGTTTATAGTGATTTCTAGCACTGGGGAATCATGCTGCAGACATGCAGCATGATGTCCCACCCAGTTACATTATCCTGACACCAGGCCGACAGTCCATTAAAAGGTTCAGTGGTCCGAAGTTTTATTTTTCCGAAAGAAGGGTTATGTATTACGAAGGTCCAGTAGTACGTAGATGCATTAGACTGCACACATAAAAATAAATTCAAAACACTTTATGTTAGAAGCAATAAATACATCCATTTTCAAATAATTTCAAAGCAATATAATCTTCAAATTTGTGAACCCTTTTACAATATATTCGGACTAATAACCCATTTTATCAAATGATCCATTGTCATCCCAAATTTTCAGACTGAGACACTTTCCAATATGTGAACCGTTAAACAATTTCAGTCAAAGTTATGAATCTTTGTATCAGTGAACCACTGTTCGGAATAAAGCTTCTTTTAAAAATAATTCTGATTATAAACCTGTGAATATATGAACCTCTGGAGCATCGATCATTTGCCGTGCCATGGTATCTTGGCAAATCATTGAACGGGTCTCCCATTGTTTCACGGCAAAAAGATAGATTCATAAAGTAGTTTTAGATGTTGATGTATAGCCAGATAACCAGCTCAGTAAATGAAATTAAACTATTTCCTTTAAACAAAATCATCAAAAGTAGCACTATTCAATCATAAAATGAAATCCAAGACACCGTCAGTACGTACCAATCAATAGGCACGTATAACATGCATTGGAAAACGATGTACCTCAATGTCTGTATCTGATACGCTTATTATTCATGTCTAATATAAAAGATACGACCCTCAGTTAAACGTGCATTTCTAAGGAGTCTTATCTTAGGATCTATTACAAAATTACCCAAAATGAAACGAGACTTAATTGTCTTTAAAAAAAATTGCCATTTGACGTTCAATGTACATTTTTAAATAAATGAGATTTTAAGTGTTTCATTTTAAGTGAACGACTTGGCATTATTGTTTATAACGATCCATTTAGGAGCTTATTATTTTAAAAATGTTAAAAATTATGCCTTAAACTATCCGTATAATCTGTTTACATATGTGACACATGAACAAACACCTCATGACGTCACAGATGTCCTCTTAACGTCGTGTATAGGGAATGTGCAACGGTTGTGGCATATGAATCTAGTTCTAACTATATCACTACACTAGTATTTTTCGTCGTGCGATAAATACAATCTTTTTTGTTCTCATTTAAAATACAAGTTATGAAATTCGTTGAATAATTTGCATTCTTTGCTAGCTAAAGCTCATTAAAGATATCCATCATTCGAGTCGTTTCATAAATTAAGAATCGTTTAAGTGCCTCTATATGTGATTTACGTTGGATTTGAGCGATAAAATAATTACTTGATTACACTCCTATGCGTTCTCATCATATTTCTTTTTTGCAGCTCACGTTAGTTTGCATTTTTTTTTTTGAAAGCGATAGAAGATTTGTTTTTCTCTTCGAATCGATCTTAAATGAATAAAGTCAAGGCTGCAGAATTGATTAGGACGCCTCGTGTCCTTGCTATGCCACATACTGACTTGATTTGGCTCTTAAACGAATCGTTTTGTCGGCAAATTAGCTTCTTGGTGAGATTTATGACAACAAATTATAGTTATTTGTCGTCCGCTAATTGATTCTCTCTCTCTTAGTTAGTAGGAATTATGTCCAGGTCTTTCATATACACACTGATTAAGCATTAAAATTTGACAGCAGTAACAAATATGTTGCGTGACGGTCACCTACTTCTTGTGTACTTTAAGCAAATCCAAAGAAGTGACCGAATTGTGTGAAGTAATCGACTGATACCAAGTCAACTGGAAGATCATCTGCCTTTTGTGTCAGACGGAAGCTCAAATGCAATTCGCTGCCATTAAGAACAATATTTGTAGCTGCTTTTTGTTCACCAGACACAGTATGACGGCGGAAGGAGACAATGTCGCAATGTAGCAACATTATTCCATTTCTGTCGCCACATATGTAGTACGATAACCCCAAACTGTTAAATTTATGCGTATTCCCTGACTTGACGTAACTGGCCGAACAATGCGATGATTGAGACAAAGTGTCAAATGGGCATAATTCATGTATACTTGAAAGGCATCAATACTAGTATAACATCATCCATGCTACTAAATCGGAAGCTCGGCAGAGTCATTCCAAAGACTTATAACAATAGTACTAAAAGCTGCTGGTGTCAGGATAATGTGACTGGGTGGGACATGATGCTACATGTCTGCGGCATGATGCCCCAGTGCTGGACATCACTATAACCTGCCACAATGCAGATGTGATAGCGATATGACTGAAATATTGTTAAAGCTTCGTTAAACACACACACACACACACACACACACACACACACACACACTGACATGGAAATCCATATTTCTTCAACTCGAGAGTGGGTTGGTAGGTTTCTTTCCCTATATTCATCTAATACTAACAGTCTAATGGACTGTTTTCTTTAAAACACTTTTCTTACATCACAAGCCAGACACTTAATTCTTTATGCTGAACATTGTTTTGTGTGTGTGTGTGTGTGTGTGTGTGTGTGTGTGTGTGTGTGTGTGTTGTTGTTGTTTGTTTTTTAATACAAATAATGAAAGTTACTAAAGTTGAGAGTTTAATCAACCAAATCACGTTGTTCATAACATAGAATTAAGCCCTAACTCGAACTATTAGGTCATAGATTCATAGAAGATTGTTTATCAACGGTGAACATACACGATATATATGATTAATAGTATTAAATTAGTAATTTGCCGTTCTGTTTGCACCATGTTCCATTATCTGTCGATTTTAAGACTGGATTCCTCGGGGAAACAACATAATCAATGGGTATTTGATGAATTCTACATTAGATGTTTTGCGCAATTATTTACACAACTGAAGGACAGCTCAGTTATTAAGCAGGATACGTTATACGGAATCTGTAATGAAAAGAAGTACGTCTGAGACGATGGTTACCATTTGTGAACAAATAAAAGGTATCTGTTGTATGGGACTGCAGCTGGGGATCGTTTGTAAGAAAGATGCACGTGTGGGACGATAATAATGTATCAAATCTTGTACTTTCAAGACAGGATTAATGTAACTCAGTTATGTCTGGTTCGTCTCAATATCTACTCCAGAAACTTCAAAACGTCTAAACACAGCTAATCGGATCATCCTTAGAGTACCACAATCAGAGAACACCTCCCCGCTGATCTGTATCCCACACTGGCTATCCATTCGATCCAAAATCAAACACAAAATTTGTTCTCTGTGCTACGTTTCACTTACGGACTCCAGTCCAACATACCTATCTGGCCTCACCCATGTGTATACACAAGCAAGATACTTACGCTTCTCTTCTGACAATCGTATATACATTATTCCCATTATGTACACGAAGTCATATGGACAACGTTCTTTTGCATACCAGGGCCCAGCAACGTGGAACGAATTGTCCACTGAAATTAAACAAAATGACATAGTGATCCCGTTCAAGAGTGCTCTTAAAACTCTCCTTTCAATAGTGCTCCTAAAACTCCCCTTTGTCGACTCAATAATAAACTTAAAGACCTAATAATGTTTCCTACCTTAAATATTTTCAGTATATGTTTATGTTGTTTTTAATTTCATGGTGCTTTTTGTAGTCATATCATGATATCTGTTGTAAAGCGCTTAGAGCTTCTAATGATTAGGCGCTAAAAGTCCTCATAGCTATTATTATCATCATCATCATCATTATAATTTTATTATTATTATTATTATTATTATTATTATTATTATTATTATTATTTATTATATCCTATTTCACATTTACATCTTCATTTATAGCTGTTAGATTATAGTACTATATGTTTGATGATGGGAGTCAGAGAATATATTTCTAAACCCGAGCTATCAGTCATTTTGCAAGAGCAGACGCCGTAAAGCACTGCATTCACGTGACTTCATGACAATATGGATGGACTATCCTTAATTCTTAACATAGGGAATGCTCTGGAGATTTTCAGGCATGTGTATTTAGAAATTTTATATAGGAATATTTTCCATGTATCATGTGCTTGGGTCGTGTTTTGCACTGCATGGCGTGAGCACTAATATTTGGCATGGAAAGGCTTACTGAAGAGTCATACAAGTGGGACACAAGAAACAATATGACGGTATGAAATTGTTAGAGTTTCGTGATATGCGATCATTAGGTTATTAGAGAAAAATATTGCAGTATTTGAGTTTTTAAGAACCTTTTCAGTTGACAATGACTTGTCTTTACGTTCGTGAAAGAATAGGAAACAATGGATTCACAGCCTGGTTAACACAGATATTTGATTTGTACGGGAGCGCGACAGTTTGCGTCTACTACTACTGCTGCTACTACTACTACTACTGCTAATAATAATAAAATAAAAATAAAAATAAAAACAATGAGAGAAAGAAGAAAGTGTGAAAAAAATACTCGAAAAGATGCAGGATATGTTGTTTCTGAAACCGGTAAACCATTCCCTCCTCCACGCCGCACGTGGCACAGTAAGCACAAATGAAACATACGATAATTTCATGGAGAGAAAAAAAACCCACAGCGACAATGGTTATTAAAGAGATTCCTTGAATATATAGGTTGGTCAATAGCACAGTAAAATTCTTAATTCTCGTCGTTTTTAAACAAATAGTAACGTCGCAGATATTTGCGCTACTTGCAAGAGTGAAATCGCTCCAAGTTGCATCTGATATCTTGATCATTAATCTCTTCAGATGTAACTGCGGGAAGATAGATGAAAACGTTTTGAACGCATTGATTGGATACATTTTTGTGTATTAATTTGTGTTCTACGTCATTCATTTATATGTTTGAAATGTCTGGATCCAGGACAGTGTGTTCGGTTATATTGTTTCAAGGTTCATAACCATAACACATACAATCAACCAGTATTATGTCAAGCTGTTTAATGTTCATTGTTGACTCTTTTTACGAAAATAAGAAAAACATTGACGCCTTTGCATTACTGATCAACAGAGGCATAGCTATGATATTTTGCGCCCGGGGACGAACTATAAAATCGGCGCCCCAGCGATCATGTGACCGATTTATTACCCTTGTTTACTTATTATAATGTAACGTTGTAAGCCTCATTTTGGCGCCCCTGTACCTTGGCGCCCGGGGACATATGTACCCCCCTGCACCCCCCTAGCTACGCCTCTGCTGATCAACCAGAACACATGAATGTTGACTGATTATTGAATCTTATTTTCTATAGCAAGAATATATTGTAAGATTTTGAAAGCTTTTGGAGTCCTAGAGCTTCGGTTTACTGAATTGTTTGTTTCTGCATGTTTTTTTGTTTTACGTTTAGCTCCCATTCGAAGACATCAACGTGGATGCGTACGTGGTGGTATTTTCAATCACCGATAGAGAATCTTTCAGTAGGTCCTTGACCTTGTTGCACCATCTTAGGAATGATCTTGGGACAGACAGGTCAATCGTCCTGGTGGCCAATAAGACTGACCTCGTCCGGAATAGAATGGTGTCAGGAGCAGGTAAACGCAATTTCGATATAAATAACATCATCTTAGCTAATCACAGTAAAACTGCTGTTCATAATGATACTTTTACTAATATACGTAAATTCCCATTATAGAGTTAATCGTATCTACGAGGAATACATATCACCCTTCGTCCCATGGATGCACAATTTTAGGCATATCCATCTTTCAAACATCATGTGAGAATTTGACAGTAGTTTTCATTCCTATGCATTGCGAACTTGTATGTGTTTTTAACAGGATTTAACATTTTTCTTGTCATTGACGAAGAGGACGAAGCGTATTTCGGTTCAATCAATGAGTTACCTTTTTGGTAATGCTGATCCTAAAGAGTCATTGTAGCTTCTGGACATAGAATGTTCAATTTATACTGGAGGGCGGGGGGGGGGGTCAGAGAGGATAAAAGTACTATTCTTTAAAATGGTCTAAATGAAATGTTAATGGATCCCCTTGATTTGGAATTGACCTCTGCTGGATTTCACGTGCACTCACCTGGTTACTTCAGCGAAAGTACACATCCTAAGAGAGACGCTTGCAAAATTTAGATTTATTTTGGTACAAAGGTTTATTAGCATAAAGTGTATACAAAGTATATCCTTTCCTATTAAATGTACTGAAATAATTTTAGAAGCACAATCTCCTCTTGTTGCTTTCTGAAATTCTTTACATTTAAATAGGCGGAATATTTCTATGTTCTTTAACCAGTAATATATGATATAGTTTATTGTGTTAATTTACAAAGTGATTTCGGGTTTATTTGACAAGTTTTGCAGAGACTATCGACAGGGATTCTAAGTCTGGGTAAAATTAAAAAAAAATCTGATTAAAATCAGATCGCCGCTGTCTTACTTGAAGATCTGTCCACGACCGCTTAGGGGTCATGTTCTGTTGACCTTTGAATTAGCCAATATAAATGCAGCTTTCAAAATTCTGAAAGTGAATCACATCGTTAGGTACTGATTGGTACTCTTCATTAACACTACCCGGTCTCCAACTGCGAAGATATAAAATATCTTCTGATTCGCTTCTAATATTAGTTATTATGGTAATAAACATAGGTTACCAGAACATGACCTCTAAGTGGTCGCTGTCAGATCTTCATGTATAACAGTGGAGATCTGATTTTAATCAGATTGGGGTAGACCTGATCTCTGATCTTTTAAACTACTTCAGTTTGTATCAGTTTCCAAGTAACATGTATACATTTAAGCATCTGGTTAAGGGAAAGCAATATATTGTCAAGAATTTGGCTAATATTGTCAATATATAATTATAAGACTTTTCCAAGCTTTGCGGAGCGCAAGGTGGCTGAGTGGTCTAAAGCGCTCAACTTTACCGATCACTGCCATCCGATCTTCTTTCTACGTTGATTCGAGTCTCGGGTTTGGCCAATGTGGGCATGTAAGAAAGCCTGCCACCTTCCTTGGGGTGGTAGCTTTTACCGGAGTTTCTCAAGGTGTTTCCTCCACCAGTTATGCTGACCGTCATGTATAACCTATCGTGTGCTGAGAAATGGTGTTAAACCTCAAAGTAGCGAAAACAGAAACCTTTGTAACAAGTATTTAAACTGGTTAACACCACCTCATGTTCTCGAGTGTTTTACCAGTTATCTGTAAAGAATAATTAAAGCATAGTTTTGCTATTTATTTATTGCGACTCGTTATTATTGTTATGACTATTTGTAACTACAAACAATTAATATCGTATTTTTTACATATTGTACGTTGTGCATTTTGTATATTTTTTACACATTGTATATTTTTTACACATTCTATTTTACACATTGTATATTTTTTACACATTGTATTTTACACATTGTATATTTTTTACGCATTGTATTTTACACATTCATAAAGTAATTAAATTTAAAACTCGATTACACACTGCATTAACGGTCACAGAGCATGCTGTTCGTGCATTGTGTAAATGCTGTTCGAGATCGGCGATTTTCTAAATCCAGTAAAATTCTAAGTTCAGTCCGTAAACAAATTATTCCAAACTTTCCAAATCCAGATGTGATGATTTCACTCTGCGCCAGATAATCCTGAATTGAATGTATGTATGTATGTATGTATGTATGTATGTATGTATGTATGTATGTATGTATGTATGTATGTATGTATGTATGTATGTATGTATGTATGTATGTATGTATGTATGTATGTATGTATGTATGTATATATGTATGTGCATTGATTGATTAATTGATTGATTGATAGTTTCTTTTATAAAATTTATTTCAGAAGCCCGCTCAGCTGCCTGCAATTACAAATGTAAATACATCGAAACCTCCGCCACCTTGAACCACAATGTGGACGAACTTTTAGTCGGAACACTTAGTCAGATACGACTGAAGTTGAACCCTGATGCCATCTTTGAAAAAGTTTCAAAAACCCCTGAAAAGGAAAGAAAGGGGTCGTTAAAAGTCGCCAGGAATGTCCTCAACAAACTCTTAAACAGACAGAAGTCCTTATCCTGTGATAATTTGTATGAATTGTAAAATGGATAAATAAATGAAGAAACAACGCCAAAAGGAAATATTTCACGGTTTTCAATTGATGCAACTTCTTGATTCTTAAATTTGAGAGAGCATGAAAATTCTAACTTGTGTCAAACTGGCATCTTCATATAATTCTTTTTCTAATTATACTCGTTTACTATCATCCTTATTCTGATTATAATCGTTTACTATCATCCTTATTCTGATTATACTCGTTTACTATCATCCTTATTCTGATTATAATCGTTTACTATCATCCTTATTCTGATTATACTCGTTTACTATCATCCTTATTCTGATTATACTCGTTTACTATCATCATTATTCTGATTATACTCGTTTACTATCATCCTTATTCTGATTATACTCGTTTACTATCATCCTTATTCTGATTATACTCGTTTACTATCATCATTATTCTGATTATAATCGTTTACTATCATCCTTATTCTGATTATACTCGTTTACTATCATCCTTATTCTGATTATACTCGTTTACTATCATCCTTATTCTGATTATACTCGTTTACTATCATCCTTATTCTGATTATACTCGTTTACTATCATCCTTATTCTGATTATACTCGTTTACTATCATCCTTATTCTGATTATACTCGTTTACTATCATCCTTATACTGATTATAATCGTTTGTTATCATCCTTATTCTGATTATAATCGTTTGCTATCATCCTTATTCTGATTATACTCGTTTACTATCATCCTTATACTGATTATAATTGTTTGCTATCATCCTTATACTGATTATAATCGTTTGCTATAATCCTTATTCTGATTATAATCGTTTACTATCATCCTTATTCTGATTATAATCGTTTACTATCATCCTTATTCTGATTATAATCTTTTACATTCATCCTTATTCTGATTATACTCGTTTACTATCATCCTTATTCTGATTATAATTGATTATCATCCTTATTCTGATTATAATCTTTTACATTCATCCTTATTCTGATTATAATCGTTTACTATCATCCTTATTCTGATTATAATCGTTTACTATCATCCTTATTCTGATTATACTCGTTTACTATCATCATTATTCTGATTATAATTGTTTGCTATCATTATTTTCCTGAATCTTTTTTTAATCGTTTACTAAAAATAAATTCTGAATCCGTTACTATCAATATATTTTAAATGGTTTACTATAATTCTTTTTCTAAATAGTTTACTATCATTCTTTTCTAAATCGTTTGCTATAATTCTTTTTCTAAATCGTTTACTATCGTTCTTTTGCTAAATCGTTTACTATCATTCTTTTTCAAAAATTGTTTACTATTATTCTTATTTTCTGAATCGTTTTCTGTCATTATTTTTCTGACTCGTTTACTAACAATATTTTTCTGAATCGTTTGCTATCATTTTTTTCTCTTAATCGTTTGCTATCAATATTTATTTAAATCGTTTACTATCATTCTTTCTTTAAATCGTTTGCTATCATTTTTTGCTCTTAATCGTTTGCTATCAATATTTATCTAAATCGTTTACTATGATTCTTTATCTGTATCGTTTCCTATCATTCTTTTTCTAAATCGTTATCTATCATTCGTGTTTTATACGTCTACTAACATTTTATTTCTGAATGCTTTACTATCATTCTTTCTTTAAATCGTTTGCTATCATTCTTTTTCTGTTACAATGTGTTCGATCTTTTCCTTCAGCACACATACCACTAAATATAATTAATTGGAATAAAGTGGAAGTGTTAATTAGCTCTTGTCCCCTTGAACAAGAAACAGTGCTTACATCAACACAGGGTTTGATTATGGTAATAACTGGGACAGCGAGGCTTGTTGTTTTTATGTTTGATTTATGTATTTCCTAAATCTTAAGAATGCAGCAAAGCAAAGCCGCCGAATGCAGCAACGCGAAGCCGCCGTATTTTGCATATCAGTTATTTATAAGCATGTACAGTGCATTTTCTAACCTGATCGTTGGAAACTTCTTAAAATCACCAAAAGCTTCATCCTTAAATGTGCATCTCCGAATGGATGTAAGTATGTTGCGCTTTATGCTACATTGCACACACACACACACACACACACACACACACACACACACACACACACACACACACACACACAGTTGCATGCATTAGCAACACACGCACTGTCACACAGTATACACAAATACAAATGGAGCGAAGGAACAAATTTGTTTTTCAATGATACTTTTCCGAACATCGCTTTTAGGCATGAATAAATCAATCTGGGATTGCAACAACAGAGTTTTTTAGAATACAGAATCCCAAACATTTGTTTCATAGATTAAACATTCCTTGCCTGTCGATATTAAACTGTCATTCCACTCCGTATTGATGCGGTTAAATAGGAATTTCTCACTTGATATTCATGTGGGCTTCAGATAGTCAATATTAAATCTGATAATTTCGCTGGGAATATAAATTCCGCCTACGCAGCAAAGACATAATCAGTTGTTGTTAGAATTCCACCAACCAAAGCATGCCCTTTGACAAAGATAAATGAAAAAACAAATGATCCAAGTATGGCGAGTATCAAGGCTGGTATAATGTTAAAGTCAGCGTATATTAATTATTTCATAGAATAAACAGCCTATTTAACCAGCTGAATTCCCAATATTGTGTAACTTTTATTGTTTTACGGTAATATCACGTGACTTGTATCTTTGTAGGTTGCGGGATTTGAATAGTCATGTGACTAGCAATGCAAATACAAGTTACAAATCAAATTTCACCAACGCTGTAGTTTCGTCTCGTCTGTCAGAGGATTCAATATATTACGAAAGTTATACTCGCAATTTCTGAGAAAATAAATCGTCTTCCTATCGATTTCATGTATGTATGGCTCGAAGTAAGGTCGTTCAAGTTTGCTATACCGGCTTGTAAGCGGTTACTCTATGCACGGAGTCGGCTAATTCCTACTGTTTTTTTTTTTTTCTTCTTTAAAGACAATAGGCTCCGAACCAACACCAACTCAAATGTCCAAATATCAATATGGGTTCAGAGAGGTCAGGCCGGGGAAACTCACATTGCTCAAAGTATTACAGTGTGAAAACTTATGTCGCATCATTATCCATCCTCTACTCTCTCGTAAAATAATACAAGGATAAGCCTATTTTATTTTAATTTTAGAATTGGATTCAAGACTTTCATCAATATCTGTTCAACATATGTTGATAGTATTGTTTGAGAAGACATGGCAGAAGATTAATAGTTCGTTCCACACAGTATCATGGATAATTAATGTTTGCGTTTGTAGCTCAGTGATTTTTTTTTACTATAGTGTCTTTAAATGTATTCAAAGGTACCAAACTCGTCTTGATATTGTAATACACAATTCAGTTTACGTGGGTGGGGAGTGGTGTTCGGAGTGTGCAGAGGTGGCTAAAAATTAAGGGAATAATGTTATCCCACATCTTTCATTTAAGTATCGTTCAATATTTTGCGGACAGATTTAGAAAAAATACTAAATTAGAAAAAAATTTTAAAAAATTCCATACCTTTTTATTTGCAAACTTTGATGAACTGTACAGCAATAAGGAGTCTTGATGTTGTGAAAAATAGATGTCACGGAGAATGATGAATGCTTTTTTTTAGTGGCAAAAACAAGTCGATTTTGCAGTAAACTTGGAGAACTTGAACATATTCTGTTTTTCTTCGCCTACAGAGTTTGTAAAGAAAATGGATATTTTCAACCCTGAACAACGTTGGCAGCAGTGATTAAAAGAGATAGGAAGGCCTGAACTGGCCATAAGTAGCATTTTATGTTGAACAATGAATCCGTTGTACATGTAATTTGATAACAATTACATAAAATTAAGCCATCAACATTATGATGATCCCAAAATGAGCAATATAAATAATCATTTTATCACAAATACCTAAAATGGCACTAAATCACCACGAATATGTATACAACAAATTGTAAGCACCTACACATGGACTTTCCGCCATTACGTAGAATCCACTGCAGATAAGCACATGGAAATATTACATCTGATATTCGACGTCGATATGCTCCTTGTTATGCTGTTTTTAGTTCGTAAATATTCGTAAAAATCGTAAAAGCCATTAGAGATGTACGATGCATCCTCCTCTAAAATATTCAATTTGTCTTTTCTTAATTTGAACCGCACTCGTGCTGTACAGAAGCGCCTTCTCACGCACTAACGGAAACAAATACGACAACTTCACTAGTTCTCATACTTACAAGCAAATTCAACCCATTTATGCATACAGTATGCATAGGGTTCATTTAGGACAAATAGCTGATGTCAAGTTCTTTTCTTTATCTTTATACGGGTATTGCGAACGAAGGACTGAATATAACCGAAGATATTAAGTTTGCCAGATTAATATTTAAATAACTTAAAGATGTGTAAGAAGAGAGCAAAATAATTTAAAAAAATAAGGAAGCAAATAAGTCATTTCATACAATCTATTTCATGTATATTCATGAATTTTCTTTACTATTCTCAGTACCGACCACAACTGTATTTTCAATGTGAAATGTTGTATAGCCTTAGGGTTACAGCTTTGGGTATAATATGACTGTCGGTCATGTTACCGGGTAGAATGGAAGAAGACCATAATCATAGCCCCCATTACAGGACATTGCTGTTTGCCATACATTGCACGCAAGGCCTAGTATATATATATATATATATATATATATATATATATATATATATATATATATATATATATATATATATATATATATATTGTTACGTGCTTAGGCTCGAATAAGCAGCAACACAGTAAGAGTGAAAGCTAACAAGCTTGTATAAAATGAACAATGAATTTTATTAAGTATAATTATTTTCATAAAATAAATAAACTTACAGTTTTAGAGAATCAAATCAAATCCAACATTAATCCAATATAGAATTCACAAAAAATAATCCACTAATGGAATTGTAAGAGTCCTGATAAATAAATGTTCTAATAGTTCCAGGTTCGAATCTTGACGATGTAATCCAAAATAGCTGACAATGTCACGTGATGCAGTTCTTGTTTAATTTATCATCCAAATGAATTATGAGCACATGTTTTCTCCTCAAAATAGATGATAAATCCTCTTTCTTCAATGAATTGACACAAAGTCCAGAACAAGATAACACTCAAACATGAAATACACAACTTAATAATAATAAAGCCCAAACATCTACTGAATATCTCTTCCAGTACAATGATTTAAATACCCGTTTTTAATATGTAAACAAGGGATCACGTGATTTTCTAGAAATTGATAGAAGGTCAGAGGAAGAGTCTATCTTCACCAAGTCACGTAATAATACAATGATCCAGAAGAAAATAAGCCACGAATTACTAAAAATAAAAAGTTGTCCTTGAAATTAACCAATAGTTTTAGAAGCTTGTTGACAATGTCCAAAGCAAGGTCAGGAATTAGATCAACAAGCCAAGGTCAAAACTTGTTTACAATTAGAACCCAGGTCAGCCTGAATTTTCCAGAAAAAAACCAAACTAATGAATATCAAACCCCAAATGACAAATTTGGACTTAACAATAAAAAATAAATAAATTAAATCCAATAGCCGTAACAATATATATACCTATATTAGTCTTCATGTAAGTCGATATTTGAAAGCAATAGCTCAATAGTATCTCAATGTTGTTATCTATTATTGCCCGTAAAATGCAATATTAAATTGATTATTTTAACTTATAATAATACATGTTCTGCAAAATAGATTGCACATCCACAGTTAAAATTACAGTTTTTATGTTCCTAATTTATAACTGTTCATTTTTAAATAATGTACATGATATTTGGCTACATAACACCCAACCATCCCTGTTAAATATATTCGCATCACCAATAGCACTTAAAGATTGGCGTTTCTAATGAGATGGAAGGGTTGGAACCAGTCTGCAAATCGGTGCACATAAAAGAGAGAGAGAGAGAGAGAGAGAGAGAGAGAGAGAGAGAGAGAGAGAGAGAGAGAGAGAGAGAGAGAGAGAGAATTTTATCTGATCATGCTCATGCTTGGTTGATAATTAAAGAAACGTTTTAGTGAAAATAATGTTTTGAGAGTTTATTGTAGATATAACTGAACAAAAATGTCAGTCCTTGCATAGTCTTGAGTTTGGAAAACTCATAACAACTGAAATTAGCACCTGACTCTTTGATGCAGAATTGAAAACATGTTTTGCAAACATATATAGATCCAGAAAATACCTTATATATTGTTCTCTATACAGAAGCCGTTATCATGGATATGTCTTTACTGATGAAATTAAGTTTGATTATTAGCATTCAGAATTTCATCGTGTTTGCATAGTTTTACTCTGGGAGCTTAATCGTTAACGTGAGTACGTAAAGGAGTGACTAGCCTTCCTATTTGGTTAACTTCGGTCTTACTGCAGCTGCCTACTTTATTAATTCTTTGCCTTTGAATCTCGATACATGTACATGTACTAAAATTACGAAGACGATATGCTTATCGCAGCGAATCTTTTCTTTGTTTGGAAAAACAGATTTTATTACTCATCAGACAAATCACAGCATAAACAGGCATTAAGTAAAAAATACAAAGTAGTTTAGGGTCTGAAGCATATCAATACGTCATAGTCGTGAAATAAGCTAAAAAGACTCCCAGAACTGATGAAGTTTGAAGTATATTTTTTTTCAAATTAATATCCACATGCAGTTACCTATTTTCGAGGACATTTGTTTCCAATTGCATCCTTTACAGAAGTATTTAAATGGTATAGTACTTAAGTATTAAGACAGATAATTACAAAATTTATTTTAACTGGTAGAATGATAACGCAAACTAAACGTTGAAGAAAAAAAAATCACTCGAACGTTTTATCTGCAGAATACTTCACCGGCACGTTATTAGCTTAAACATTGGCCTTCTATAGTTTCTTTTAGCCGAAATTCTAAAGTAAACGAATTCAAATTAAAAATAATAATAATCCGCTCTGGGTCGGTGACATTTTCTTGAAAGAAATACGATTTGAAAGCTATGATCACCATGCTATTGCCGAAGTTTTTTAAATGTTCACTAGAATGTTTCTTGTATGTTTAGCTCATACCGGGGGCGTACCCAAAGTATTTGGCTCCCGAGGCGGATCTTTCCTTTGGCACCCCCACAAAGAATTTAAAAATGTAAGAACACAAAAATATATTATGTTTGTAAGTAGATTTTTTTAAAACAGAACAATGCTGTGAGAAGCAAATTGGAAATAACTTTTACTTTGGCAAATTTTTCATTTGGTTTGAAAACTTTTTTTCTGGCTGTCAGCAGGGGCTAACCCCCTCCCCGTTGGACCTTCCCTTCTCTTTCGTTGACCGGTTAATTTTCGTGCCGATAATTACTTGCCAGATGCTTAATCATATCACGTGATTATGAAAGTGTATGGCTTTTTATTTAATAAAACTATATTGTAGTGCATGTGTCCAAAGAACGCATTCATAGCGGAGTAATGCAAAAAGGCAGCAATATTTAGTTTTTAAAAATACCTATACGTTACCCTGTTGGTGTTTAAATTCACAACACTATCCTTGAAAACATGTTTGATAAAGTGTTATATATTAGTTTGTGAAATTGTATAAACCTTTTTGTAATTTTATCTAAACATATAGGAATGTTGGTATGTGTATACACTGGTAACAGTCATCATTCAACTTAAAGCCTGTTTCTTCAGTTGTCCCAACAAGCAATGATTCTAAAAGAAAATATTATCTTTACTCAAAATTATGACATAGTTTGAAAAAACTAACTGAATTATCTCTGGTCCTTGTAGTGACTTAATTAGGAATACCATGCTCTTTTATCATTTCTATGTATTTACTAAGTATGCCCCCCCTCCCGCCCTACCGTACAAGCGTCACCAGAAAAAGAATTGCTCTGGCTGTTTGTCGAACGTTACATTCTTGAATGGGTGCCTGACGCAAAATTAATGTTGAAAAAAAGTACTAGAAAAAAGCACAAAATGATACCGTGTGACAAAATTATCTCATATTAACCCCATGACCTGTTCTGACAGGACTCTGTATTTCATACTATAAATTGGACAAGGGAAGTAACTTTCAAAAACTTCGTTTTACACCTGACCCTCAACCTCCTGCTGCTATTTCAGTCAGTGAAGGCACACGGTGATAATACGTGGCTTGCGTTACTCCTAATGTATATTTTTATTCATCAAACCGTATTGACTTTTTTGCGTTTCACCAAACAGAAGTTACGAACTCCGAAATTTACGAATTGCACGAATTTTCTCAATCCGGACAAACTTACGATCATGTGCAACTTGTGTGAGTTTATGTTGAGTGAAATAAGTAGTTTCAGATTCAACAGATTTAGTCTTGATTTGCCGACATTAATGCTGCAAAAGCCTTTTTATGTAATACCTAACACTAGAGGTTTTATCAAGTGATACGACCTTTTCTGTCTAACCCATTTTAATAAGTTTTTGCGACACCAAAAGAATCTTTTTAGATACTGCTAACATTGATTAGGTTACCAAATTTAATTTCTTGAAAATTATAAAGCATACCGTATATGTAGAGATAGTGTAAAAGCTGCCATCAGCATAAAATACAGACCCTGTTGTTTTGAAATACAACGTTTTTATTTCTTTTCTTTCTTAGGTGTATTTAATGCGAGGTGACTGTCCAATCAGGACAGTAAGAATGTACATTTAGGAGTAGTACTGAACGATATACAATTTAAAATGTGATGAACAAAACAGCGTTGAGTCCATAACGTTTACAAATATCCATTAATTTGTCTCTCTCCGTGTTTGATCAATGACCATACAAGTATTTTTATTTAAGTACTACACATTATTTGCTTCGTTGCATTAGTTGTAATTATTACCGTGAAAGGTCTAACATAACATTGATAACTAATGAAAGCAATTTCAATAGTTCATCTGATCCATTGGAGAACTCCCACTGAGACATAATTATTTCAACAGAAATGTCGAACTTGGAGTATAAAACACTTATACGCATACAATTTTCTCTAACGAAGCTATTTGGTCAATGAAAAAACACACCCAAACATTTCTATGAAAAATAAGACACAAATATTTTTCCTGAGAACATGTCATAGGATGCAATTGTGTGAGGACTTACAATGCAATAAGAGGAAATGGCAGATGAATGCGGTGGACCTAACTGCAGAGCACTGTATTTGGTTTGGAAAACAAAAGTGATATAAGGCACGCCATTTCAAAAATTGTACATCCTCTGATATCCGTGATTTTTTTGGAATATGATCTTCAGTTTGTACTTATTTACTTCCTTTCTCTCTGCGGTCCGTCATTCCTTCATTGTCTGCTCTATTTCTTTGTTTCTTTCTCTTTGTTTCTGAATATGCAAAACAACAGAAATTGGGGACCTTTATGCGTGGGTCTCAACTGATATCTTGGTCAACTGAACACCAGGCAATCAGACGTGAGTCACGTGACTGATTGTTTTTTTTTTTTAAAGCGTGCGATATTACAACGAAACATTTAACGTGTGGACTAAAAGATAAATAAATAAATACATAAATAAATACCTTTCTTTTGCTCAGAATTAAAGATATTTGACCAGTAAAAATGCCATGGACTGTTCCGATATAAATTACACGGTTTCCGGCAAAATGCCTTCAGTACCTAACTTGAACTGTTTTTTTTTCCCGTAAAAAGATTTTAAAAATTTGCTTTAATACTTTTGTATTATCCCAAGGAATCTTTTCTTATGAAATATATTTTATTCCATATACATGGTCTAAATAAATAAATAAATGAATAAATAATGAATGTGAATGAAAACCATATTATCATTTTAAAAGAATGTCGGGAAGCCCAAGTTTATATTAATGAAATTGTGTGCATTATATAGCGGCTTGGCTTGGAGTTTAATTATCTGTTTCAGTGACAGACATAGGAAGAGCTAATAAATAATGAGAAGAGCAAAGGGCAACAAATCGAACATCGAAGGACTCCACTTTTCCCGTATTGTAAAGAACATGTAGCATTGGCCATATACTTAAGCTGTCGCAGTCCTATTAGGTGGGAATTCAACCAAGCAAGCAAATTACATGTGATTTTGCATGTATTGAGGCTTATGTCATCTGTTTTCATGATCCACTAAATCCTATGCTTGTTTAAAATCTAACTAAATTGCTCCTAATATTTGTCTGTGATTTATTACTGTTAGCGATGTATCAACCAACTTTGTGTAACCTGATACGTCAGTATATATATATATATATATATATATATATATATATATATATATATATATATATATATATATATAAATATATATATTGTGTAACCTGATACGTCAGTGTATATATATATATATATATATATATATATATATATATAAACTGAGAAATGTTCGATAAGGTTGGTATAATTGATATAGATCAATAAGTGTTTGCTGGCGATCGACCACCTTGTTTTTCGAGGTAGCATCAGAAATGGTCTCGATATAGGCTGGTAGTTTTAGCATTTTTGGTGAGACTATATAGTCCTGTTGTTTTGCTGCCATTAAGTGTCTGTAAAGTCTCTCTCTCTCTCTCTCTCTCTCTCTCTCTCTCTCTCTCTCTCTCTCTCTCTCTCTCTCTCTCTCTCTCTCTCTCTCTCTCACATATATATATATTTGAACGGATCTGAATGATATATAAATTTTCGACTACATAAAATATTTACGGAGAGAAGAATCACGTGATGTAGAAAAATATTCTACATATATCGAAGTTAATAATGTTAAAATGTACTTAGGTCATTTGAAATATCTACTGTCTCTGAACTAATATAAATAACAGGTTTTAATTCTGAATATAAAGCATTCCCTTTTGAACGTTTATATAGTTTCGTTTTTTCTGCAGTTAATTTTATTTGCAATTAACCTTGGATTAAAATCCTTGTCAGCTTTAGTGATGAAACTTTTTTTTAATTAAATTTGTTTTTGTAACTTTGTTTGTCATGCCATTTGTAAAAGAAATAACTCATTTTCATGGCTTCTGTCATTTCAGCGTTGAAGCAATCAGGTTGCATACTTCTCTTTTCTCTTTTGCATTTAATTATAGCATATTGATTTGGGACTGAAATGCCAAGTGCAGTCCGATGTTTTACACCAGGGTCTGGATTTATAAACGTAGGTTGACAATTACTTATATTTCAAACGGGTCAAGAAGTATTGTCATGGGAAGGGTTATATAATAAGTTCCTAATAGTGGTATGGCCCGTTTGTGTGTGTGTGTGTGTGTGTGCAGCGTGCCAGTTTATATGGATGTCTAGCAATGGGACATCATGCTGCAGGCATGTAGTTTCATGTCCCACCCAGTAACATTATCCTGATATCTGGTCCACCAGTCCTAACAATAACCGTTTAATGCGAAGCACCAAACGAGGCCGCTGTTAATACTATTTTTTTATATAAATATTTGGTATGACTCGGGCGGGTAAGAACCCGCATCCGATGCGCAAGCTCTAACCACTTAGACCACAAGAACGGTCCTTTTGAACTTGCTCGGTGTGGCCCAGATTGGATAATGGTCACTAACAGAATATGTTGCCAGGATGAATGTCTCGAGTATAAATTCAGAGTGCGTAGAAAACGACTTGTCAGTGAGTTTAGTATTGGACTATAGCGTTTGAGTCTGATTTTATATTTGTAGAATATAATTCATTTAATTGCCAATCATTCATTTAATTGATAGTCATTCATTTGATTGCCGTCATGCATTTAATTGCCTGTCATTCATTTAATTTAATTGCCTGTCATTCATTTAATTGCCAGTCATTCATTAAGTCTATATTGAGATCGCATAACTAAAAATATATAAAGAATACAATTCATATGGCAAAAAACATTCGTGTGTCAGGGATTTATTAAACTAAATAGGTAAAATCAACACTAGCCCATTGTGGAATCCTGTGACATACTAAAGTTAATCCTCCCGAACAAACCTATCGGATATCAAAATTCATCAAAGACACTATAGTCAGAGCGAAACTAACGCTAACCACTAAACAATACATCCTACTAAGTCTGGCCCATGTGATGATAAAAGGTCCAAAGCCTGTCAACATATGATAGAAACGAAGGCGTTGTCCAGCACAGCGTATAACAAAATTCTGAACATATATGATTCAACCAAAAAGTTCAAAACAGCGAATGTAATTGATACTGAAGTGAAATCGATGAGCTATATTCCCATCTGTTATTTTATGTAAATTTATGTAATTCTTAATGAGCTTACCAATGAAAGAGGGAGACGGCTGCTTGAATTCGCAAGCTACAACAACTTGCTACAACAACTTGGTACTAGCCAACACCCTGGCCAACAAAAAGCTTCACGATGCTGAACATGGCACGCGCCAAATAATACCCATCACAACACATCGAATACATACTGGTTCAAAGCCGGTACCGATCTAGCATCGAAAGAGCTAAAATAAGGACGTTTCCAGGTGCTGATGTTGTGAGTGATCACGACCTCGTGATTATGAACTACTTCCGAGTCAGGCTGAAGAAGATTAACATGCCAAAGAACATCAGGCTCAAATTCAACCTTGAACAACTGAAGGACCCTAACATCTGCAAGTCGTTCCAAGCCACAATTGGAGGAAAATTTGTTCCCTTTAATGAATACAAAGCGACTTACCAGTATTTCGTCATAATCTAATGCTATGCAGTATTATTTTTCATACGTTATATTGATAATAAAATATTATGATAGAACCTTTCTGTCGACAATGACGGAAACATTGACAAACGTGAGGCTGGATTCTCAGCAAGAACGGCTAAGCCAACGTTATTTGTCACGATCAGTTTCCAATCTGAAGAAAAGAAAAGTACGTTTGTACCGCTGGTTCTGATTTTTACTTTATAATATAGTAGTTTGCTGTTGTCAGTATCATTACACTAATTGATTCTGGACATATTTTTGAAGATTCACCGTTCCCATTACGATAAGTTTTCAAAATGTCAACGCTGAATCATTATCACTTTGCACAACACGTCTATACATAAAATAGAAACGAGGAAACACTAATTAATGGCACATACAAAATACTGAAAATTCACATTATCTAAAATTAGATTATTACATCGATCATCGTAACCTTCACTGATATTGGCTTTTTAACATTCAAGGCATATTAGACGGCTTCTCCCTATAGCTTTGGAAGCCTTTAAAGTACGTAAAGTAAGAACGCTCGTATCCGTGCAATTTTATTATCGCTTGTAAAGGGGTTTTCATTATATGTTGTGACACAAGCGTCTTTCAGTTGTACCCATTATCATTATTTAAATTAAAGATGTTTGGTCTTCGTCCCAATATGGAGTACCAAACTATTCCCAGCTTGCAGACCTTCAAAAAAAGTCTGAAGTAGCTTTAACTCTTTTTGCAGCTGTTTTGCTGTCTGCTTCAATTTTGAATTATCTTTCTGAAGTGTTCACCCATTCTAGTTTATTTGAGTGAAATGCAGCTCTATGAATGGGTGGGGTTTGTGTGTGTCAGTATTTGACCACTAAATCAATATAATTAAAATAGTTCAAATCTCTTCTCTGTATTGAAAATAGTTCTATTCCAGTCATATTTGTTTTTGAAGAGAGAAAAATCGACATCATGTCCCTGGTCCATAGCGATACGACAGAGCGGAGCTACTTGTACTATTTTGCACTGGAGTTCCTAGACACATGACCCTTTCTTGATTGTAGATTGAGTAAAAGTGATAAGCAACATTTAAATATCTTTTAAACATTGTAAACATAAAACATAGTTCATTTAATACAACTCAATTCATAAACGTTGCAGAGGTTCTGACTTTTTCCTTTGTCATACAACTGGCATTGTGGGATCGCAAAATTAGTGTCCGACATAACAAGCCTACAAAATGCAAATCCTATTTTTGTTTCAGAAAGGTGATGAAAAACATTTTATCTGAACAATAAGAAGCAATTCTGTCAACTATGATCAGCAGCGGAGAGGGTTAACCGACTAAATCGAAACGTCACCCTTTTTTGATTACCAAATTGACTAATGGTGACTAACATTGAAGTCAGTTCAATGACTACATCTAGCTTGACCCAACCCAATGTTGTAGTCAACCCCTCTCCGCTGCTCTCTCCGTGTGTTAAATTGTCAATCTGATTATACAAAAATTTTGTATATAGATCAAACAAAATGAATTATCGGACAAACGATCAACCTGAGATTTTTTTGAACTATGAGTAATATTGTCTTCCTCAGTTGGAGGGTTTTCTTTTCTAGTTATCAAAACTCCTTCTTCGATCCTACGACGGTAATACGCCATCAAAGTTCTGTATTTATCTCCACCACATTCATTCCAAATCCGATATTGTCCTCGAATGCCAACATTGCATCCGACACAATGTCGAGGACCAGCATGTGGATTGTTTAATAGGATATATTTATGTTTCTTGCAGTATTCTCCACACATTTTTTATTACATTTATCTGTGCTTCCTTGACGTAACCATGCATAATTTTTCATATATCAAATAGTATCTATTTAATTTAGTTAGAGGATATCGTTATTTTGTCATTCTGTTGCTACGAATTAGCCAAATATTTGATCGATACCTACACGATATCTTGTCCTGGGGTCATGCAGATTTATTGTTATAAAATCATACCGTGTTGCTTGTGCACGTGAAAAGAAATTTCTGAATTTATTTATGTCCATATCTCTGCTACACCAGGTCCTATGAATATTTCCTAGCGTGTATGTATCAATTCCATTAAATACAGCTAAAATATTACAATTATCTCTGATTACTTTCGGAAATTGAGTATACCGCTGAGTTACGTAAATAACATCTGTATTTTTATACCGTCCTCGAGAAAATATTCTTGCCGGATTCGTTTGTTTATCTAGCATTACGTAATCATACACAACTAAATTATTAACGAATCCATCAAGATCATCGACAGATGGTGCTTCATCAATGTCGGTTATAAAATCAATAATATCATCACCGCTCAGCAATCGTGCGTTTTCATTAAATTCCTTAAGTACTTCGTAGCATCTCTGATCATCTACAGATGGTGCAACTAAATACAATTTTTTCCATTTCATCCATCTCATTATCAAATTAAGTAATAGGCGTGTTTTACCAGATCCAGACGGGCTTTTTAATATCATTCTGATCGAATCTGGTAACGCTGGATGATGTTTTACCTGTATTCGTTTTCGCGTCGCTGAAAAATCAATTACATCCATAATATAATATTATATCATGGATTTATATTGTTTACGCTGTAAGGTTAAAATTGCAACTACTGATTTATCTACGGTTACAACAAAAAATAAAAGAATAGCATACAGTGGAAAATGTTCCGTATGTGGCAGAAAGAAATTTTCCATTTCCCCCCCCCCCCCCCCCAAAAAAAAAAAAAACAAAACCGGTGGTGACTTTGCAACATTAATGTCAAAATTTCCAGGAACTCCGTGAGCTAAATATCACGGAGAAAAACATCTTCCAGGATATAATTACTGCGGTCCTGGCACTCGACTTGATATCAGACTTGATGAACAAGATCAACCAAAATCCGGTGAATATCCGGTAAATGCAATCGATAAAGCATGTCACGTTCATGATGTAGCTTATACAAGTAAAGATCTAGAACAGCGACATATTGCAGGTGTGAAATTGATTCATGCATTGAATTCCATAAAAAATAAAAATCTCAAGGAAGGATTGGCCTGTCGGTTAGTAAAATCTGCGATGCAAACCAAATTAGCAATAGGTGCTGGGTAATTGATTATAATGCAATCAATTTATTACAGCCCAAGAGGATACTGGAAAGGTAGAGCAGCAATCGATAAACTCGCCAATGCAGCAAATGTCACACGTATCACCGCATCAGCGTGGTTAGCGCGTTAAGCAGTATGACAAATTTACCTACCACCGCCTAAACGAATCGAGTACGCATATTTTGATGTTAATGTTCCTAATGAAGCTCATCAAGCTGATATTCTGTTTTTACCTCATGATCGTATACGTAGAGTAACATTTAAATACGCATTAACCGTTGTTGATGTTTCAAGTAGATATAAAAAAAAGCAGAACCACTATCAACTAAAACAGCTACTGAAGTTGCATCTGCCTTCGAACGAATTCATCGACGAGGACCCTTGCGATGGTCACAACTATTACAAATTGATCCTGGCAATGAATTTCTCGGTGCAGCATAATCATTAATGAAGCGACATAATGTTAAAATACGACGAGGACATATTGAAATTCATCGTGATCAAGCGATCGTAGAACGATTTAATAGAATACTTGCTGAAAGATTATTTGGATATCAATACGCGAAGCAGTTCATTCAGGATACAAGATCTCATGAATGGGTTGCAAGATTACCAAGTGTGATAGCTGCATTAAATAATGAGGTTACTCGAACAACTGCCATGAAACCTATTAATGCGATTACAAGGAAATATATACCAATACAGCATAATGTTTCACCGCATCCAATATTAGGTAATGTCATCGTCAGGTATTTATATGAACCCGGTGAACTTGAAGGAGGAAAAAAAGAGCGACAGATCCTATTTGGAGTATTACTACACACAAGATATCCAGCTTGGTAGCATCCACAGGTAGACCTGCAATCTACAGATTAAATTCAACTGCTCCTCAACGTGGATTTACACGTGAACAATTACAGGTAATTCCGGAGGATACACAATTACCACCACATGCGCTTAACTAGCACCTCTACGCCGATTACATTTAATTTTTGACCAAGACTGTTATCTTTTCTATCTACGGTAAATTGTCGAGAATTTGTACTCGAGTATTGCCATAGCATTATACAATTACAGCTTGCACAGTGATTATCCTGTTGTTGTTTCAATGTTATGATACATTGCACGTCCAGATCGAAGTCACGTTTTTTTTTTTATCATATTGTTTATAGCCATCTAATTTTTTTCTTGCTATAGCATTGTCAACACTGTCAGAGGTTTCTGATGCATCCACGACAATCTTACGTAGATGAGATATTTTCCTGACGCTAGACACCGCAAGATAAACTAAATTCGACCACTCGATATGATCGTCCACAATCCAGACAACTGCATCAGAAATAGTTAATCCTTGAGATGAATGTATCGTCATTGTGTATCCTAGCGTCCAATCCGATAAAGCGCTATCAACAACATTGACATCAATTAAAACAATATCATTCAACACGAGATTTATTCTCTCCGTCTGTTCTGGTCTGTCAACGAGAATATTCTGTCGTCGCGTATCTGCTGGGCGATAACATAATTGTACCGGTAAATCTTCGAATTTTTCTTTATGTAGCAGAAATAATCTTTGTTGAAGTGTGTCACGAACTAGTTTTCTACTTGCAACTATTAGAGTAATTTGGACTCCAGGTATCCCAAAAGTCGTTCAAAGAGGTTTCTGAGATTATATTACGCATAACCTCACATTGAATTTTATTCGGTTGTAATCTGATTAAATTTTTAAACTCCCTTAATGTTGAATCAAGTGCTCTATGATCGTCAGTTATTTCTTCGTAATAGTAAACGGATCTCTTTAGCCATTCGTGTGGAGACGAAGGGTGGTGGTTGACCATGATCGCCACACATTATTACAGCAGTGTTTTTCGTCAACAACCAATCAAAAAATATTTTTAGATTATCTAATGATACAGTACATACTTCATCCCAAACTATGATCTTCGGAATATATTTATCTCCCATCCGATCGGGATTCCATGCGTCTCCGCTCCATCGGAAAAAGCTATGATAAGTACATGACCGTGTTCCTCGTTGGTTTTTTTTTCGCTCAAGTCTGTGTGTAGTTGTCAAAACGATCATATCGGAATTCTGAAACAGTTCAATCGTAATGTGTCGTCTTTCCCGATCCTCCAGGTCCATAGAGATAAGTCGTTTTGTGTCTAGCTACGGGATCGTATATTGATGGTGCAGACGATGGTCTTAATGTCCGATTATTTCTGCGGTAAATATCTTTGAATGGAACATCTGCTGATTCAGAATAACCGAGTATATTTTCTTTTTTTTGTTCTCCATTCATCCCAGGGTGCATGATTGATGATATTTAGTTGGTCTAGTAATATTGAATATTTTTTACTGATATAAAACGAATCGGTAGCTACTCTGAAGGCAAACTTTGGAATTTTATTTATCATGGATAACAGATTAATCGATACGTACGAGAGCATCGAAGACCTTAAATGGGTATACTGCAGTGATTCACCGTCAATATAACTCACAATTGTACCTAACTTAGTTCCATTTGATAAGAAAGCTGTATCCCGACTTCGAAATGTATTTCTTTTCGTTGTATCAGCGATTATACAATTTAATTCAGCATCGTCCATGATCAATCTTGTACAATGTCGTTTATGATCTATGTTCATCCTTGGGTAAATTTGCCCATTTATTTTCCTGCCAAGATCCCTTGCAATTTTATTTTCAAAGTCGGTTTTATCAGGAGTTTCTTCATCAGAATATTCCTATTGTTGTGGTAACCAAACTTCGGTCTGCATTTGGTATGATATAATCGCTTCACTGACAATCAACGACGTCAACATTAAACAATCGAGCATATATCGTAACAGCACTATTGGAGCCCATTTCTTTTCTGACAAATGTAAAGGTTATCTGTAAACTCGAATGATTCAGTACAAGCGAATCCAATAATATCAAAATCAGGTAATGGTCCATTTATTGATACTCGCGTCATCTCGTGTGTCAGGTGACCGAATCTTTTAAAATACCCAGAACACTCTCCGTATCCCAGAAAACTTCCCGGATAACATGCAACCATATCAACCAAGATAACAGCTTTACCCGAGTATTTACGGTTCCACAGTCCACCGTGACCATATTCAATACAACCTAATATTATATCATCAACAAGATCAAACCGAGTTGGTTTCCCGGAATGTTTCTCTCTTGCAAAATGAGCTGCAACTGATGGAACAGTAAAACATTCACAGAGTAATTCTTCGTCAGGCGTATATTCTCTCATTTTCTCGTGGAGGGATTCTGTTCGATAAATATCACCATTTGGTCTTACAAACTCATCCGATTCATCTTCAGAACTAAACAACCACACGGATACAGGATCGTTTTTACTTATTTCGTTAATAAGGTCGAACATATCACCGTTATAGAATTTAACCGTCCTCGTGCGTGGATATATTGTTACTGCATTAGTCCACGCATGCGCATTATGATCAACAATTTCGATTGAAGCTTCCTTTGATTTAAATTTTGATTCTTATAAGATCTCTCCTGTTATCGTTTTTACTGTTATAGGGAATTTCAATTTCTTTCCTAGTACAACAACATCTTTGATAGATGCTCCGGTAAATTTGACCTTTTCTGCCCATGAATTTTTTTTATTACGTCGGTTATCTGTTAACCCCTTCCCACGAGTCGAAACAGTGAAATGTTCTCTTACTCGTTCGGCCACACAATTTATCTACGAGAATTTCATCGGCTTTAGCTAATCAATGTTAGGTTTCTCAAGCGGATATATCCCATAAATAACCGCTGTTACAGGATAAGATCTTTCGTATTATGGTCTATCAATACCGGTCAACATCCCTGGTTTGGAACCTTTACTCAGTATGGCAGTTTTTTCGTTATAAAGGACAGGATCACGTTTATCACGAATAATCCAATTGTTTGTATCTGATAGTACGATAAATTTGATCTTTAAAATACATTTTCTATCGTCAAGGTAGTAAATGATCATCGCCACTCGTTTGTCGTTCATCGCAGCATCTATATTTTTAGTGTCGCTTATAATCTTAAACGTCAACCACACATGAGATGCTTCATTTTTCTGAAATTCTTTCTTGGCCTCATATATTTTATTGATCAAGATTTTATCTGTCGGATCAACCAGATCTCGCATCGGCACGGAATATTCTGTCAAGATTAAATCTTTTAGTTTTAGAAAGCTCGATCTTGTCTTGAGTAATCTCTCGAATTCCCCCGTCATTATAATTAAAACAACTATTTAAATTAAATATCTATATATATATATATATATATATATATATATATATATATATATATATATATATATATATATATATATATATATATATATATATATATATATATATATATGATTAAAACTAGGAATCTCTGCAAGTGGTTGATGATCGGCTCTGTTACTCCTTGTAACAGATTTTGTGTAAACGAATTCTGCGGAATCCACTTGCAACGTGTCCGAGATGGAAGTCTATGACCAAAACCATGTTTACAATGTGGTGTTGGAGTACTAGGTGAAACACGCTTGTGTGTGCAATGTGGAGGTAAAAGATACAGAGAACTGAAACGATATTATGATTAAAAAAAATAATGCTAGCGACAGGATTTTCAGGACCTCGAAATTCAAAAATCGATATTGAACATATATGTACACACATCTCACCATGATTCGAATCATGGTGGGAGATCGTTTTATTCACACCGGGATTGATATCCGGGGGGTTAGGGGGTTGGTGGTGGTGGTGTGTACATAGTCTGTAGAGAGGTCATTGTAATACGTAATTTGTATTATATTAATGTTGAGTTTTTCATGTTGTGCTGTCCTTAATTAAGATTATATGTTTCATGTACCTTAAAAGGTTCGAAGGTTGTGCTGTCAATAATATGCCTTGAGCCTGCTAGAACACTCGAAACTAGAGGTTAAAGGTCGTGCTGTCCCTAATATGCCTTGAGCCTGCTAGAACACTCGAACCTAGATGTTAAAGGTCATATTTTTTAAATATATATATATATATATATATATATATATATATATATATATATATATATATATATATATATATATATATATATATATATATATATATATGAACATCAAAAATATTAGTGCTATAATATCTGCATTAAAAACATTAAAAAATGAAAATATAAATATACAGCTCGATCCAGAAAAAAATAATTTGTGATTTCGAGTCAATCCAACAACGAAACCTAGAAGGTGGTTATACACTTTCAACGGATAAGGAACATACAGTCTATAATGTTCCAGTACTTATCGACGGTAAAAGATACAGATGTAGATAAGTCTGTACCACTTTCTATCGCAGTAGAACATATTAAATCAAAACTGTCTCACGAACATGAAACGAACAAAATTATTAACATACGCGTGAGACAACTAAAAACGATTGTAAATGAAAACGCTGTTGCCAGCTTGGATTAATTCCTCTATAGTTCTGTTCTTTTATCCTGTTATAATATCTTATTTATTCTGTTGTAATATATTTTTTTATTCTGTTATATTTTTTAATTCTGTTATAATATCCTTTTTTATTCTGTTATAATATCTTTTTTATTCAGGTTTGTAATTTTGATGCATTTCACCCATTTTTTAAAAAAAAAAAATTTAGTCGAAATATCATAGAAAATCTATCAAAATTGTAATATTTGTAGAGTAAACCCCGAGCCATTCTCTAAATGATTTATCGTTAAATCGGTAAATGTGCCGTGTTTTGTTCATAAATCAACTAAAATCGGATATTTTTTACGAGAATATACAAAAAAAACAGACCAAAAAAAGATGAAATTAGCGATAAATCGATAAATCATTTAGAAAATGGCTCTGGGTTTTACCCTACAAAAATCAGAAATCTGTCAGATTTTCTACGATAAAATTGAATAAAATGGGTTGAAAAAAGATGAAATTCATCAAATCTGTAAAGAAATATTTTGTTTAACTCAAATCAGATTTTATTCAGAACCATATAATATTTTTTTAAGTTCATCAAATTTAATGCAGGAATGATCATAGAAATATGTTCTAGACGTAATCGGCAGATTTTACTTCAATCACAGATGATAATGTTGGTTCGTGAACAGTAATAGTTATTTTTCATTCTTTTTTTTGTTGTTGATTTTATTCTGCGCTGGAATTCATCGTTGATCTGTTCAATCTGATAACTACCTATGGGGATATAAATAACAAAGAAATCTGGGGTTCCATCCGGTTTATTTTTGTTGGCAAGTACAAGCGAATTATTTGGATGTAATCCACCTAACGGTTCAGATCTGATATTTGGCCAACTATGATATACTCGCAGTTGTGCAAGTGCAATCTCCCTTGCTGAAATTGCAGTTGGAAAATTAATACATAATTCGGGATTGGTTGTGCTCACTGATATCATAGTGGTTTTTATTGGTGCTGTGTTCGTGGCAATCTGTTGCAATAGTTCCTGTGACAACATTTATCTATTTATCTGTAACTTTAATGGGTGTAGATTCTATCACAGTCATTGCTTCTGAGAATATTTGAGTCATTAATGCAAATTCAGAATCGGATATTGAATCATCGTTGAGGCTTTCAGATAACTTAGATGGTTTAGAATACGACGCCGTTGCCGCGTGTAACTTCACCGCATAATCGGATAATTTTTCATTCGTGCACGTCGATATCTTTTTGTGATTATATTAAAAACTTCAGCGATCGCAGTTGACGCTGAAACACATATCGTTATGACCGCAGGTGATGTCATTGTTACCGTGGACAATAAAAGACCATCTGCAGTAACAACCGCGGAGACTGAGTATACAATTATGTCAATGGCAATTGCACGTCTTTGATATTTTTTTTTTTACTTTTATCGTGTAAGTATCAACGATAGATTTTAATTTATCTTGCCACTCACGCGCTTGATTGTATCTATAGTCCATATTATTTACGCTGTAATCAATTGAGGTGTTTCAGCAAAAAATTCCAAACACCACCAAAATGATGCAACCAGGATAAATATTTCCTCGTCTCCACGGTTTAATATAACAAATACGGTTCCAGAGAACGTTGTGTGACGCCATGGATACGTGGCAAATATCTCGAACTTTGCACTACTAAACACAGACAATCTGTACACGCCAGTAACCTCCGCGGTATGTTTGATATTATTATTTTGTTGAGAGCATGTTATTGATCCTGATGATATTGTGTATACGACGTTGTTAGTCCGCCTGTGGAGAATTTTACCCTGATATTTTTCAAGGAAATCAATTTTATTAATAATATCAAGAGCATCACTCACAAGATTTTCCTGTCTTTTCTTAATCGTATTGATTTATGTTTTAATATCAGAAAGTTTCGTATCAACGATTAATGGATTTCCGAAGAATCCTTCTGCAATTTCATCGATCTTTCTGAAATTTCTGCGAAGATTTGTAAACGCACCTACGTAAACGTCATACTCAGCTCTCAACGTAGATAATTTTCGGTCTACGGTATTGTGATCGTTTATGTGAAGTTCGTATCCGGATTTTAACGTGGATAATGTACCACTAACGGCATCATGCTCGGTTTTAAACGTAGATAATTTACCATCAACAGTGTCAACGTATCTGATGTTGGATCTCTTAGGACAGTGGTTTTATTTCCGTTCATGGACAGTTCCCCTGTTAATACACCACCTGACGTTGATAATCGTTTTTGAACATGTTTTGTAATCTCACTTCTGATATATTATATCGATATACCTGAATCTCGTATTTTTCCGCTGTCGGTAAATACCGGAATATTATCCATAGCAGCGCCAAGAACCCTACGAACTATATCATTCCACTTAATATTACTTGTTTTCAAAACACCGTGTTTGTCCTGAAAAAAAAAACAACTACGTCTTGGTCAACCCCAGCTATGTTCATAATATCAGCAAGGTCATCTCATGTTGCATATTTTGATGCTTCGAAATCTTTATCGGTTACTTTCTCGGATTTTCTGATCAAAGATCTTCCGTATATATCGACAATTATATATGTGTACAATTTTAAATACCTGTTCAACGATTACTTGTGTATTCATGTCCAACCTTGTGATTTGGTTTAGTTGATTTTGATATCGCATCAAGTACAGCGATGGATTCACGACCACATATCGGTGGGTCTGTCATTGTCTGTGTCGGTAACGTTGAATACCAAATTCTGGCAGGCAATTGATTAATATAATTTAAAAACTCGACTGGTGGTGATAGTCCGTACGAATCAAAATAAACAATTCCGCGTGGATCAATCGCATATGCAACCCAGTGAGTTCCTGGAACGGAATTCAAATCGAGATTGATGATACCGGTTTTAACGTGATGTGGTTTTTTCGGTAATTGATCGCGCATAAACACTCCTCTAAAATATTTAATTTTTAATTTGTTAGCAGCATTTATCAGATCAAAATTTGACATCGATAGTATATTCCTGGAAGTCTCAGTCTCTTTCCTAAATAAGTTCTTGGAAGTCTGAGAACGCGTCTCTTATTTTTATACCCATTTTCTGTTGCTTTCTTTAATGCCATTTCAGCGGATGTTCCAACAGCACCTTACGCAGCCGCTTTTGCAACTGCAGATGCGGTCGCAGCAATTAATGCTGGTATTGCTGCAAGAAGTGGAAATATACCTCCTGATTTAATCATATCTTTGATGGCACTTGGAGAAAACTCAAGTTGAACTCCAGTTTTTGATACCAGAGCTTTATTGAAACGTTTAAGCTGATTACCGGTTAACGATAATTTATTTGGACCACCACTCATTTGTTTATTCTTTAATGTTATTTTTTTCCGCACATTGATTTGCGTTCTTTGATTGTAATTGTGTTTATCTGACCTTCAGTCAGAGTTGCGTTAACATGACTATACGACATTTTTATATTTACTCGAATGATTTTAATTACATATTTTCTACGGGTGCAGCAACGACTCGCATTCGTCCACCAACACCATCGAGTAATACCGCTCTGTTGCTAAGTATAACAGCGATTGCTCTGAAACTAGCAGCAGGAAAATAGCCTACTTGAGCTCGAAAATGTATATCAACAACAAATTGTCGAAATAAATCCAAATGTTCAAGTGAAAAGCAATAGATCGGATATAATGTTGTGAAATCTTTTTGTGATATTTGCAAACCGGTATATACATTTAGATCGCGCCCCATAAATGACATTAAACGATGATATACACGTGCAACTTTATTCTTTCCAAAATTTAAAGTAACTTCCTCGGCAGGTTCTTGATGTGTATTTATTCGCGAACTAACCTCGGTAACATCAAGTGTGTCAATACCATCGGATTTCTTTCCTGATTATTTACTCGTACATTCGCTTGAAATGCGATAAAAATATCTCGTGGTGCTGAAACCCCTTGTTGTGCTGCTATATGCCATGTAAATAAACCAGCAGCATTACCTTGATTACTATCTGTAGTCATTGTTTTCCATGATAGCAGTGATTTACCACCTTGATTCATGTAAGAAAGTAATTTATTTTCTTCTGTGATAGATGGAACCATTACTGGCATCCACACTGATAATTTTGTTATTGCTACTTTACCAGCATCACCTCCGTCTCGTCAGATTGCATCATTGTCTGATTCTTTTCTGCTAAGTACCACAGTGTGTTTAGCACCGAACGTAACCTTCCTAACATCTCGGCAAAATCCAAAAATATGAGATAATGGAATCGCACATGAAAATTGAAATTTTCGTTCATTGACGCAACAGCAGTTCCAGCTGTATTCATCGTTACATTTCTGTTTTCAGGATGATCATTTGTATCCTTTGTAAACATCATTGATGGACCGGCTTATCTTGAATAATCATCGGAGTATCTAGCTAGACGAAGTATCGCCGTAGCAATATCAACATTTTCCAGGCATGATTCGATGTGTTTCCATCGATCATATAGGTAGCACTGCTGAATAACGTCATGATACCATTATTAACAAAACCGACTCTGTCACCGATTCCATAATCTGTATCATTTGCTTTTATAAGTCGACCTTCGACTTCGATAAATGCTTCAGCAGGTAAGAAATTCCGACTTGTATCTTGAACTCGTAATTCGAATCTTCCACGTTGATTTGGTTGTACTGCGTCGTAAGAATAATATTGATAATCGCGCAGGGAATCATTTTTACGAACTGGTTCACCCATGTCTAACGTTGTATCAATTTCACGCTTAAACATTTTATTGTAATTACTATGATTTAAATTGTAATTATCTACGAAGACCACTTCCTGCTATCAGACTAACGGTTATGTTATCTTCTTTTTCTTTTAACGATGCATCTTTGGGTTGCGGCCTGATTCATTATTTTATTTTCATTTGCAGGCACAACCTGAGTAGATGGTAATTTCAGTTGCTGTTTTCGTCGTAGCAACCGTAAAATTCTGTCCTAGACCGCAGAAAATGCTTTACCGGCAAGATCACCGATTGCGCTAGGAGCTTTGTCGCGAAAGACATCAATAGCTTTCATAGATAGTTGTTTTGCAATTGGCATTGCTTTTGGGGCTATCTTGATAAATAAACCCCGAACAACATCATCAAGTCCATCTACGTAGGTTATTTCATAAACTGGTAATCGTGAGTTTACTACTCTGATCATTCTTGGTCTGTGATACGTATTGTGTACGATCATTTTATTTAATTATTCACCATGATCTAAATTATGTATCAAAGGATTTAATCATCTGTAGTTTTATCGATAAATTCCCGATAGGTATTGATGTGCATGATACCACCGGTAAATAATCGTCGACAGATATCAGAGATTTCGTTGATAATTTCATGAGAAGTATTTCCAGCGCATTTTCCTCATATGAGAATTTCTAGTTTATCCACGTCAGCAATGACGTTGTCAGGGCAAGTGATATGATTATTTTCGAAATATGGTTCTACTCTAAGACCACTTCCTGTCGGTATCATCTTCGTGGATAAAGTCTCTTGCGGTAAACTTTCAGGCGATTTAGTTAGTTCAATTATCGGAGACTTAGTTTTCTTAGATTTTTGACCACATGGGCTTCGTTCAAATGTAGCCTCATACTGACTCGGTGGAATTAATTCAGGTTCTATTATCTTTCGCAGTGGAGAAGGTTGTTGTTCTATTTGTTGCAGAGGTGGAGGAAGTTGATACTGGGGAGGTTGTTCTATTTACTGTTGAGTTTCTTCTGAATAAAATCTTTTTATATCGTTAATATATTCATTAAATACTGGGTCATCTCTACTAACCTGATATTTATCGTAGTACACATGGTATAGCCATTTAAAATAGTTATTATTTGTTTTAACATAATCGAATTTTAAAATTTCAAATTTTCGAAATAGACTATTATAAGAAAGCGAGGAAAATGTTAGTCCTTAACATTTTCTTTAAGATATTCAACAAAACCTTCCCTTAAATTTACTGATCAATTTAACATCTCCTTTTGCTTTAGGTTTAGATGCAAGTTTTTCTTTCACATCTGCTATTTCAGTATAAATTTTATCAATATCTTGTTTAGGTTGTGCGGCAGCTATTCTAGCTGGAAGATCTCTTGCGTCGCCCTAGCGGTTTCTTGTATTGTCCCAAGAAGAGGTTTCTTTTCTTCTGGACCAGTGATATCTCCCCATACAACTTTCTCAGTTGTTGGAGTAATAGGTTTAAATAAGGGCATAACCGATTACCATTTTTCTACCGATTTCCGATTCCAGATTTAGGGCATGAAATTTTTCCGATTCCGGATACGATTCGATTAATCGGAAATGCTAAATCCGTATTTTTTTTCTAAAAAATTTCATCTTCCGTTTCCGGGTTTCTGGTATCTGGTTTTGCCGTGTCTAGCATGTTACTTAGTACTTTACCATATCCGGCTTCATTTCCGGTTTTCACCCGTCGGTTCAAATAGATTGTCTCACAGCGTGGTTGTGTTGACCATATTGGACTTTTCTGACTTGTTATTTAACTTTATTAACGCACTATCGAATGACACGCAGTGTTAGACACGGTGCGATAGAAATTCAACTTTATTATTTTTATTATCCGAATCGGTCGTTCCTGCCTTGTCCGACTCCGATTAATCGGAAGTTCATACTATCCGGTGGAATCCGATTTCCGGATCAAAAGTCGGTTATGCCCTAGTTTAAATAATCTTTATGTACCTCCTACGTAATCAGCTTGTGACTCCTGGCGTCCTTGAAATTTTCTTCGAAGCGAATCTCTCAAAGGAATACATTTTTTGATTGCTTCTTGGCGTTCTCGAGCTAATCTAGCAGTATATGCTTCTCCGATATATGACATATTATATATATATATATATATATATATATATATATATATATATATATATATATATATATATATATATATATATATATATATATATATATATATATATAATGATTTATTTACATGTATCGATAAAAATATTTGGCTAATTTGTAGCAGCAACGAGGAAGAATATTACTTAATGTTCAAGAAAGTTTCAGATTGATCGTTTGTCCGCTTATTCATTTTGTTTGATCTGTATACAAGATTTTTTTTATCATCAGATTGACAATTTAACACATGAAGAGCAGCAGAGATGGGTCGACTACAACATTGGGTTGGGTCAAGCTAGGTGTAGTCATCGAACTGACTTCAATGCAAGTCACCATTAGTCGATTTGGTAATCAAAAAAGGGTGATGTTTCGATTTAGTCGGTTAACCCTCTCTGCTGCTTGATCGCTTAACGGTAAAAATTGCCATACACAAATGTATTGGTGATTATTATGGCAATTTGAACTTTGGAGACCAAAACATATAACCAACAGTTAAATCATTCCATGTTCCGCGATAAAAGTCATCTGTTCATCAAGACACTTAAAAAAATGATCTAGATGAAGAGGAAAACATTTATCTTCATCAAGACGCTAAAAGACAATGATCTAGATGAAGAGGTAAGATCATTTGTTCACCAAGACGCTTGCAATTGATGAAATAGATGAATAGTAAATGTTTTATAGACGCTTCAAAGCTATGATCTAGATGAAGAGGAAGCAAATAGTACTCAAACAGTAGAGATGGTAAACAGATCTTTGGTTCAAACGTCATTTACTTCAAAATAAAGCTTGCTACGGAAATGAAAACAACGCTAAACTGAAGCCTCTAAGTGACAGAGAGTTTGTCTAATTGGTTTAGTTTATTTTGTTACATTATCAGTTGAGTGGTTTTTAAAAAAATGGTATGCACGCTCGTTCACCGACTTTACACTTTATTGAGGTTGCACCCACTCTGCCGCTATGTCTTAACTGAATATTTTATCAAGACCGATACAATATCGTGATAACGGATCATGTGAATTTTTCGTTATAAATCCGTGTGGGGTAACTTGCGCGTTTGAAAAGAAACTTTAAAACTTCATTATATCCATGACACAACTACTCTAGGTTTGATGAATGTTTCTCAGAGTATGTGAATCGACTCCATTAAACATAGCTAAAATATTAGTTATCTCCGATATTTATGTATATCGATGTGTTACAGAAATCACATCTGTGTTTTAATGCCGTCCTTGAGAAAATATTTTTGCTGGATTTGATTGTTTATCCAGTATTACATCGTCGTACACAACTAAATTATTAATTAATCCATTGAGTTCATTTGCAGATAGAGCTTCATCTGTATCGGTGATAAAATCAATACACTCATCACCATTTCCATTCAATAATTTTGTATTTTCATTAAAATCTTTAAGAACATCGTATCATCATTAATCATTTACAGATGGTGCAACTAAATTATAATTTATCCCACTTATACCATCTTATTATTTAATTAAGTAATAATTGCGTCTTAACACATCCAGATGGACCTATGATAATTGCTCTGACAGAATTCGGTAGAGATGGATGATGTTTGAATGGCTCTTGTTTTCGTTTGGCCGAGAAGTTAATGACATCCATGCTGTACAAATATAATATAATATAAGTTGTTAAAATGTGGTACGAAGAAATACAAATTTAATCTCTCTTGACAAGTGAAGGAGAACAAGCGGAAATATCGCTACTTCACTGGGACAATTACCAAGAGTTTCATGGGCTAAGTATCTTAGAGAAAAACATCTTCCCGGATACAAATATTGCGTTCCTGGAACTGTTCATGATATCCGATTCGACGAGCGAGACTAACCAAGTACCAGAGAGTATCCAATAAATGAGATATATCAAGCATGTTGTTAATGGACAAATTTCTGTCGATCTATCTAGAATACATTAGTTGAAAATAGAGAACCATTAATTATAATAGGCGCGTATCAATCGCCATACTGCCATGTTCAGAATGTCGTGTCAAGGGGAGAATGCTATTCTTAATTAGGCATTTATTTAAACAGCAGCAGGACGGACTATTATGTACACGATAAACGTTATTTTCATGTTAAAGCTGTCACAATTGAAAAATAGCAGAAGCTTTGTAACTATAAAACTTCCAAGTCAAGATAGCCCCGATTGTGGCGCCACAGAGAAAGGAGGAAGAGAGATTTGACTGATTGGTTACGCTAATTAAGATGTGTTTCCATGCACAAAATTTCCTACGTTTTTATATCGCATCATCGAAACTTTTAATCAGTCCAAGCTTTTCTGCAAGATAAACCAGAATAGGCTCTGGGGAATTTGCAAGAAATTCCCTCGTAAAAACTGTTGTCGAAGTAAACCTACGAACTGCAAAGATAGTGTCACAATTCCATGTAATTTGTGGATGCCATGTATAATGCTTTGTTAAATTATTTACTTGTATTTGCATGAATTTTTTTCTAATACATTCGTATAATAATTTGCTTTATGAAGTATAACGGTGTACAGTTATGCATAGGAAGTCGTACTTTAATCTTTAGATAAGTTTGACGAATTGTTTTAATGTGTTGTCGTGTTTGCATAAAAATTAAGTGTTAAGAATTGAATGCATTACATTACTTAATATGATTACAAGAATCCGTATGACTTCAACATAGTTAGATGATTTCACGTATGACTAAGAGCGAGTGTGTAACGACGTAGTAACAGATGTAATGTATCTAATTTATTGGCTGTGTAACTTGAGGCTGGCTCAGAACCACTAGGCCTCATGTGGTGTGTGTTAATGTGTGGTGTTAATGCGTGACGACTTAGCCATTTGACTAACCTGGGTCATTATAAGACACGAGTCGATTGATGGATAGCCATATCATCTGTTGTTTAGCGCAGATAAAAAGATCTGATAACGAGCAGAGCCTAATTCAAAATCCCAGGTATCATAAAGAACAAGAAATTTAAGTTGTCTCTATTTATATTTATTTAAATAAGAGAAAATAGCCCAAGAGACGTGTAATCCTGAGACGTGTAATCCTGAGACGTACAATTCTGTGACGCAATCCTGCGACGAATAAATTCTGAGAGGTATTCTGAGATATTCCTGAGACGGATTGTTGAAAGTAGTATCCGGAGATCCAGGGGTCTGAACAGCTTCAGTTAAAACAATCGAGCGAACCGAAGAAGCAGGTTATGCAATTGTACAAGACGTTGACTTCGAATGTTCACTCGATCCTGTGATGAACTAAATCTATCAGTAAACAGATCAACTATTTTTTAGATCCATTTGCGCTTTCCTTTGTAATTCAAGAAAGTTTTGTTTTCTAAAAGCAGGTATATTCCTAATGTAATGACTTCGTATAGTTGTTTTATGTAATTAATTAAATTGTTTGTTTACCTGTACGTGGCGCTTGTTTGTTTGTTCTATATTTCTGCTCAGATCTATATATATATATATATATATATATATATATATATATATCACCTATATGTTTCACCACTTATATATACTCCAACCGGGCAATAATATCGAGGGCGGTCAACCTATCGATAACGAAAACCAACTTAACTTAAGCGGGACACCCAGTCAGTACAACCCCCGTCCCCGTCACATGTCATGTTCATGACGTAAAATAAAGATCTACAACAACGACATATTGCATATGTGAAGTTAATTGGTTCGTTAACTTCCATTAAAAATATTTCAGAGAATCATTAGCTAATTGATTGGTAAGATCTGCGATGCATTAGGGGCAGGTAATTAATCAACCGATTATTTTAAAAATAATGGAATCAATTATTATTGCCCAAGAGGATATTGGAGAGGTAGAACAGCTATTAACTAACTTGTCAGACGTTCTGTCGTTGCAAATTGGTTAGCACGACAAGCAATATTGCAAATTTATATACCACAACCTCAACAATTTCAGTTCGCACATTTTGATGTCAGCGCTCTAATATCGTTCTTACTACATCATCGTCAACAATTTTGTTGTTGTTGTCATTAGTTTGATCATTATTTTTTTTTAAAAGTCTACAATAACCTCCAACAGCTGAGATATTCTTCTAACTAACTGGAGACACTTGGAGATAAACTAAATTTGACCATTCTATACGGTAATCCAGATTACTGTATCAGAGATGGCTGATTCTTGTGATAAATGAATCGTTATAGCATATCCTGGAGTCCACGGAGTTTTGCCCATTAATACGCTCTTAACAACACTGACAGGAACTAAAACAATAAAATTTAACACAATATTTTATTTCCTCCTTGACTCATCTGAGATATCAACTTCAGTATCTGCTGAACGATAACACAACGGTACAGGTAGATTTGAATCTTTTTCTTTATGTAACAAAAATAATTGTTGTTGAAGAATATCACTGTCTTTCTACTTGCAACTATCAAATCATCAGGTCTCCATAAATTGCAAAAGCCATTTGACTGTGTCTCTGATACTATATCACGCATTATTTCACAATGAATTTAATTGGTTGCAGTCTGATTCATTTCTTCAGCTCTCTTAATTCTGGATCAAGTGCTCTATGATCATCTGTTATTTATTCATAATAATATACGACCTTTTTGAGCCATTCGTGAGGATACAATCCACCAAAGTGTGGCTGCTGACAATGATCGCCACACATTACCACAGCATTAATTTTGATCAATAACCAATGATTAATATTTTTAACGTTTCTAAAGACACTGTACATATTTCATCCCAAATGATAATCCTTGGAATATATTTCTCACCCATTTGTTCAGAAGTCCATTTATCTCCTTTCCGTCTAAATTCTATGTGATACGGGCATGATTTTACATTTCGTTCTTTCATTTCTCTGGCGTCAAAACAATCATATCATGGCCACGAAATAATTCGATCATACGAGTTTTTTTACCTGTTCATCTTGGTTCATTAAGATAAACAGTTTGATATCTGGTCACATGATGATACACTGACGGTGCAGAATATAACTTTAATGTTTGATTGTTTTTATAAAAAAAATATCTTTGATTTCAACTTCGGGAGATTTGGAATAAATTAGTGTATTTTCTTGTTTATTCTCTATTCACCACATGATGCATACGTGCGGATATGTAGTTGTTTTAGCAATTCCATTTACTTTTTATTGATATAAAATGAATCTGTAGCGACTCTGCAAGCAAGCTCTACAACTCTGTTTATCTTCGATAATAGCTTTATCGAAAGGTAAGCTAGCATATAAGATCTTAAATAAGTAAAATGCGGTGACTCGCCATCAATATAACTAACAAATGTGCCTAAATTAGTTCCGTTTGACAAGTAAGCATTACTTCAACTTATAAATGTACCTCTTCGTTGTATCATCAATTATAAAATCAAGTTCAGCATCATCTATATTTTAATCTTACACAATGTCGTTTATGATCATATGATCCTCCTTTGGTGAATCTAATAATTGTTTTCCTGTCAAGATCTTTTTCGATTTTAATCTCAAAATCAGTTATATCAGGATTTTTATCATCAGAATATTTAGTCAGAGTATCTAGCTAGATTATCAAAATACTATTTAGATAATGCTATTATATAAAATGGAGCAAAATGCGTTTTAAAACATCTCATTGTCGAAAATTACGAAGCATAATGTGATGGCATCATCAGGAACTGTCGACTAACAGACCCAGTTAGTACTGTTGAAAATGTTGGTTTTTCTTAGATCGTCTGCTTCAAAAAAGATATCTTTGTTATAAATTCATATACGAGTGCTATTATGGAGTAGTCGAAAAAGGTCTTGTGATCGATCTTATTAGCTGTCAAAAATTTCATAAATCTTTGATTAATTTGCCGGCTATATTACACTGTCAGAATTATACACGTGGTGAAACTGGTAAGCAGAAAAAAAACAACAGGAAAATGGGTTGTTAATAAATAAGAAATGTTAATGTTAAGAAATATCGTCGGTATCCGTCCGTCTTCGAGAGACGATTGTGTAGCTTCCGATTTGGGTGTCCTATCTGCACCTTCGCGAGTGGCTGAAGAGTCCGACCCTTGAGTGACAGTCTCTGTTGCACTTTCTGCAGGTGTGTGCTGATGCTTGCTGAGGATTGTTTTGGTTTGCCTTCCTCCTGGCTCTCTTTGCTGCGAGGTTTGTGTTTCTCATCTCCTCAGCTTTCTGAGTGCCCTGTCTGACAGCAAGACGCCACGCGGAGCGGTCGTCAGCACAGCTCTCCCAATTGTTTATGTTGATGTTGGCTGTCTTCATGTCCTTTTTGCAGACATCTTTGTAGCACAGATGTGGCCTTCCAGTCGTTCGTGCACCTTCTACTAGTTCGCCGTACAGCAGGTCCTTGGGTATGCGGCCTGGGTCCATTCTCCTAACATGGCCTAGTCAGCAAAGGCGCCTCTCGCTGAGAATGGAGAACATGCTGTTCATGCCGGTGCATTTCAGAACCTCTGTGTTGGGAACTTTGTCCTGCCACTGGATACGCAGAATGCGCCGCAAGCATCTCAGGTGGAAGCTGTTGAGTTTCCTCACGTGACTCGCGTAGGTGGTCCATGCCTCGCTGCTGTAAAGAAGTGTGCTGAGCACGCATGCCTGGTAGACGCGCAGTTTGGTCTTCTCGGTGAGATTGTGATAGTCCCAGACCCTCTGGTTCAGTCTCGCCATAACTGCTGATGCCTTGGCAATCCGGCCATTTACATCAGTATCAACGGAGAGAGAGTTGGAGATGGTGGACCCAAGGTATGTGTAGTCCTCAACAACTTCCAGGTTGTACCCATCAATGGCGATAGTGGGAGAGGAGTCTGCGTCCTGCACCATTGCATTCGTCTTCTTCAGACTGATGGTCAGTCCGAATTCCTTGCAGGCGTGGGAGAGGCGGCATACTAGCTGCTGCAGTCCATCTTCATTGTGTGATGTCAAGGCTGCATAGTGAGAAGATCATGTCTACAGCTGACCTGCCTGCTCGGAAGCCACACTGGGACTCGGGGTAGACTCGGGATGCTAGTGTCTGCAAGCGCGCCAGGACGACACGGGTGAACACCTTTCCAGCAATACTGAGAAGAGAGATGCCCCGGTAGTTGTTGCAGTCACTGCGGTCTCCTTTGTTCTTGTATAGAGTGACAATGTTTGCATCTCGCATGTCCTGGGGGATGTGTCCTTGTCCCCAACAGAGGCAGAGGAGTTCGTGCAGAGGCTGGATTAGTGCTGGTTTCCCTATCTTTAGGACTTCAGGCGGAATGCCGTCACTCCCAGGGGCCTTCCCACAAGCGAGGCAGTCGATGGCTTTGCTAAGCTCTTCCAGGGTGGGTGGTGTTTTCTAGTTCCTCCAAGACTGGCAGGTCTGGGATGGCGTCTAGGGCGGTGTCCGTGACGACGTTTTGGGTTGCATACAGCTCAAGATAGCGCTCAACCCAGCGCTGCAGCTGTTTGCCCTGGTCTTTGATGACTTCGCCAGTCTTGGACTTGAGTGGGGCGATCTTGGAGGTGGGTGGGCCTGTTGCCTTCTTGATACCCTCGTACATGCCCCTTGCATCCCCGGTTTCGGCAGCTATCTGTATACTGGTGCAGAGGTTCAGCCAGTAGGTGTTAGCGCAGTGACGGGCGGTCTACTGGGCATTTTTCCTGGCAGTCCTGAGGGCCTGTAATGTACCAAAGCTAGGCTCAGCCTTGTAAGCCAGGAGGGCTTTCCTCTTCGCCTCAGTCACGGGTTTCATCTCCTCCCAGCTGGCCTCATACCAGTCTGTGTTTTTGTGCTCTTTCTTCCCGTAGGCAGTAATGGCTGAGTTGTAAACAGCGTCTCGGAGGTGGGATCACTTGGAGTCGATGGTGTCATCAGGCGTCTCTTTGGTGAGAGCCTCGTGAAGTTTGCAGATGAACTGCTGTATCTTCTCTGGATTGCTTGCACAACAGGTGTTGATGCGTAGGCGACCATTCTTCTTGGCGTGGTGCAGTTTCTTGGGTATTATTCGCGCCTTGGTGGCCACAAGGGAGTGGTCCGTGTCGCAGTCGGCACTGTGGTAGCTGCGGGTGAGAAGGACGCTGGCTAGTTCCGCGCGCCTGGTGATGACTAGATCTAGCTGGTGCCAGTGGCGGGAACGTGGGTGTCTCCATAATACCTGGTGGATCTCCTTGCATTTGAAGAAGGTGTTGGTCACACATAAGCTGTGAGTGCAGCACATCTCCAGCAGTCGCTGGCCATTCTCGTTGATTTTGCCCCTTCCGTGCGGGCCGAGACAGGTGGGCCATGCCTCGTAGTTAGCTCCCACTGGCGCATTGAAGTCTCCTAGAAGGTAGAGGCCCTCGGTACTGGGGATATTTGATATTGCTTGATCCAGAGCCTCGTAGAACTGGTCTTTTTCTTCTGGGTTTGAGTAAATGGTTGGGGCATACACGCTGAAGATGTTAGCTCGGCCTGAGGATGTTGATAGCCGGAGGGCAAGGATCTTCTCAGTGCCTGATGATGGAGTCTCAATGAAGGCGACTAGGGTGTTCTTTACAGCGAAGGCGACACCATGCTGCCTGGGTTCGTCTGATGGGTTTCCTTGCCAGAAGAAGGTGAAGTTGGCTTCCCTGATGGTGCTGCTGTCAGCCAGTCGGGTCTCTTGAAGACATGCAATGTCGACATTCAGTCGGGAAAGTTCTCTGTCAATGACGGCAGTCTTCCGTGCGTCGTTGATCTTCTGCAGGTCAGTGGTTTGTCCAGGGCACAAGGTTCTGATAATCCAGCTTTCGAAACGAAGAGCTGTAGTGTTCTTGATTCCTCTTTGTATCTTACTTGGTGCAGAATTTTTTGGCCTGCTTGTCGAGATGGTTCTCTAAGCTCCACGCACCCAGTGAAGCAGGCAGGCCAGGGCGGGAAGCACCTTATTGACTGAGGGCTGCCCAGCTTGAGGCGGGCGGTAGCTTCCAATGAGACATGGCGATCTCTCCGACCGTCGAAAGCAGCCCCTGGCGCCAAGTTCTACGCAAATCGAGCTATGGCTTATAACCTGTAGACTGCTGCTTCCCGTGTTGTGCCGACGCCTTAAGACGACGCTGGAGTGTCCTCTCCAGTGGAGCTACAAAGCCTGGGCAGTCTAGAATGGAGAATCAGCTGTTGCCCATGCAGCAGATCCCCCCTCTCCACGCAGCTGGTGGACCCAAGGGAACGACAAATGTCGCTACAGCTTGGCACCAACGGCGTCGCAGGAGTTGCCGGAATGACGTTGAAGTCAACGTCAGACCGTCTTAGGGACTCCGTCTCCGGATTTTCTGTCGGGGTTTACTCCCTTAGCCTTCCCGTGAGTGGGTATAGCCGCAAGGCAGCGGAGGTTTGGGATCAGGATTTTCCTACTCCTAGATGAGTTACCATCCAAGGTTTACGAGCCCCATCTACCCGAAGCGAATGGTTTTAAGGCGCCAGTGGCCGCCTTCACCCCTTCTCCATGTCAGTGAAAACATGGTCCGCCGGACTTAGAAGCTAAGCCACTCGTGAAGGCCAGGAGCTGAATTTTAGTTGACTGAGGCGCTCAGAGTCGCAAGCCCTATTGGGCATTTTTGGAGGAGTGGGGAGCTTGTCTCCCACTCCCACCCCGGCAATGTCAACCTTGGACCACCGTTAAGAAATAATATTGATGTCAATGAATGTAGCTGGCAACTGTTTTAATATTTACCAAAATTCGGTACAAAACGTCGCAGATAATATTACTAAATCGGCTTTTCGAAGAAGTATAACTAAAAAAAATTATATTTCAGCATTTCCCATTGTGTTGAAGGGAGATAACTATGTCAGTGATACGTAGAGCGGTTAAAAATTTATAGACAGTTTCGGTAAATGAGATAGTTTCCAGAGTTGTTGCCCATAACTAATTTATACCATGACAAGATGATTGAGACAGATGGAAATTTTAGTGACATGGAATCAAATTCCTGCGAATGAATCCTTGTACAGTTGTATTTTGAAAGGTATTGCAACAACTACGCCATGTAAAGAAAAGTTCCACTTATCACTTAACGAGTCAAATGAAGATTAGTATAAAGATTAGTATGTGATTTCACACTTTAATATGATATCACACAGTGACTTTCACGAAACATGCGTTAGGAAAAAGTGTCATGTGACACTTTGAATAATTTAGATTATGTATGTATGGCGGATTGTATACTAAAGCACACACAATTTTACGTTTTAGTGCATCAGGATTAGCTCGTAATGTAAGTTTCATGGGGCCCATAAAAGTCGCGGGGCCCATAGGCAGTTGCCTACTCTGCCTAATGGGTAATCCGGGACTGTACCTCTTCAGCGTTTTGTAATCGCATGCATTTGGGAGAACTGACTAAGAACACCATCGTCTTCAATATCCTTCCTTCAATGTAATTTGTGCTCGCGTTGACTTATTTTTGTCGTCTATAAACTTGCATTGTACTGCCAAAGATCATTTATCAGTCTTTGGAATTCAGCTTTATATTAGAACAGTACTGATGTATGACTTTTACTCCTGCACGTTCCAATGTTTTGTCACATCTGTTCTGAACAATCGATATCATTCAAAAACTCCTATATCATATAATAATTAATACTGATTTCTATATATACAGTACGGTCCATCAATTTGTAGTGGAAAAATATTTTCTGCTCAACCCAAATGTTACACATTTCATCATTGCCTTTCTTTCTTATAAGTAAATACGTTGTGCCTTTTATTCATCTAGTGTTCATAATCTTTTCAACCTCGTATATAGCATATTGTCTGTCGTATAGAGATAATGCTTGGTCGTACGACATATCTTGTCTATAATCTCCCATTAGGCCTTCAAGTATGCGGACTGTCTGATCACCGACAAGTAATGCACTAATTTCGAATAGTTCCTTGGTAAGGCTCGGATTATAGGCCCTAGCAAATTTGTTTGATGTTTTGAAATTTCACATCAGTCTAGTATATTAAATCGTTTCTTGTTTCTTTAATTTTATATACATTTTTATCTGCAGAATAAACCTTGAGGAGGGCTGTTCGTGCAAACGTCCATGATATGCAGAAATCCAAATCTAACTATGCAATATAATTTTCAAACAGAAATAAAAATAGAATCGTTTTCAGCAATAATCGTTCACTGGTCTGTTGATTGGCACGTAATTGAAGAAACCAGATTTTAGCATGGGTATGTTAAACGAGGCTATAATTTCTCGCCGGAAAAATGTCTGAGATGTCCAGCCGGTTAATTGACATAGCCATAAATCCAAGAGACGCGGTTTATTTTTTTCCAAAGTCAGTTACGTAACCTTGTTCACAGGTAAGTGGCGATTTCTTGTTTTGAACAAGGGATCGTCAAACTGTATCGTAAACATATTTGACAAACGGTTGGGAGGGGCGATGTCTGATCATTAGGAACAAACCTCCAATCGGGATTGAGTTAGGCGTGCCAGACATTAGAATCTTAAGTTTAAATATATCATCTTGAGAACCAAAACATTAGTAGGGTTACAGTTATTTGGCGAGACAAGGCAAATAAAAGTACTCGAAGACCATTCGTAATGGCTGGATTATTATTCTGGAAATAACAAGGAAGCTTCGAAACAGAAGCTTTAGGGACCAGAGAGAACTACTCAGTGCTGTGGTCCGAGTCTCTGGGAGACCAAAGAGAAATTAGAATGAAGTTTTAGGGACCAAATGGAATTACCCCAGCTCTGGGAGGCACAAGAGAGAAGGAAGGACACAGGGAAAAGTTGAAGGGAGAGCGGAGGGAGAGAAAGGAACTTTGAAGAAAAACATACAGATGAGTAGGACTCAGGACAGAAGGGAAAATTTCACACACTAATTCAAAGGATGAACTAGGTCGTCACTTGGTGTGCGTAGTGATATGATATTAGCTGAATTGTATTTGAGAGATTAATGTTTGAATTATATTTAATTGTTGTTATTAATAATTTCAATTTGTATATTCATTTTTTTTTTATTGTCGGCACCGCTGACTGGGGGCTCATAGCTTTGCATCTCTCTGTCACTGCTTCAATTTCTGACAAAGAACGAGCCAGGGTTGGTTTTCTGTATTAATTTAAATAAATCGGAATCACCCTATCCCAAAAAGGGAAGTAACCTAACCTTTACATTGATAAAATAAATGATTTTCGAAACGATCAAACAATACAGATGAAAAAAGGTAGTTAATACTTTAAATTTACTTTTGAGGGATGTAGCATACTGTCTTAGAGTTTTACCAGGTACATACACTGAACAAAAATGTTGCATTCTTTGCATTCACGCTTGGTATGCACTTGGTTCACATTTCACTGGTAGCTTCAGAATATATCGCAAAACATAAGGCTGTTTTGAAGCTTGGTCTCATATACCTTAGTATATCGTCTCCACGAATTAGAGCACAAGCACGCTGACTAGATTATACCTTTCCTTTAGAATAACAGACTCAAATAAAGTCAAAGTATGGAATAATGTGTGTGTATGTGTGATTTGGATATTTAACACAGCATTAACACATTTTCAGTCATATCGATACGATGTCTATAGTGTGGCAGTTTATAGTGATGCACTGGTGCATCATGCCGCAGACTTTGGCGCTTGATGTCTCAAACAGTCACATTATCCTGATACCAGGCCGACAAAAAAGTCCTCACATCATCATCATCATCAATCCTCTATGCGCCGTCTGGTGCATGATGCGACAATTGTAGTCTATCGGCTGCTGTTTCGGTGGCGGTCTGCAGGGTGAGGCCTCTGGTCCTAAGTATACGCTTCACGGTTCGGCGCAAGGTCTCTTTGGGTCTGGTGCATCATGCCGCAGACTTTGGCGCTTGATGTCTTTAACAGTCACATTATCCTGATACCAGGCCGACAAATTTCATCATCAATCCTCTATGCGCAGTCTGGTGCATGATGCGACAATTGTAGTCTATCGGCTGCTGTTTCGGTGGCGGTCTGCAGGGTGAGGCCTCTGGTCCTAAGTACTCGCTTCACGGTTCGGCGCCAGGTCTCTTTGGGTCTGCTACGGTTCCTTTTCCCCTGTGGGGTAAATCTCAGTGCCACCCTTGGTAGTGAGTCAGGAGGCATTCTGCAGACGTGGCCGTGCCATCTCCATCGACTAGTTGCATTGATCTCAGCGATGATGCTTGCTTCCGCTATGTGCCAGAGTTCCTCGTTCAAGATCATGTTTTGCCAAAAGATCATCATGGTGACCTTACTGCCCAGGTACGTGAAATCGTCTACTTCTTGTAGAGGCTGGTCATTGATGGCGATTGGGTTGCCCACTCTAGTGTTCTTCCTCAAGATTTTTGCTTTCCCTATGTTGACTCGAAGACCTATGGTGCTTGCTGTCTGTACAAACTGTTGTGTCTTCTGTTGGATATCCTAGTGTCTGCTTCCCAGCAACCCGATGTCGTCGGCATAGTCCAGGTCATCCAGCATTGAGGTCAATGTCCACTAAATTCATTGTCTCTTGCCCTCTGTGGTGCGGTGCATGTCCAGTCAATGGCCAGTGAGAAAAGGATCGGAGAGAGAATGAATCCTTGCTTCACTCCGGTTTCCACCTTGAATGGTTCAATGAGTAGGATGTTGTGGATGACTCTGCACTCAAAGTTCTCGTACAGGGTCCTGATGACGTTGACAAGTTTCTTGGGGATGCCATAGTGTCGTCGGATCTTCCACATAGAGGCTCGGTGCAGGCTGTCGAAGGCCCTCTCAACGCCCACAAAGACCACATAAAGGGATCTATACCATTTTTGCAAGTCTTTAGTATGACTCGGCCTGAGATCGAACCAAATACTTCCTGCATCCGAGACGGACGCTCTAAGCAATAGGCCACCGGAGCGGTCCTTGGAATGATGAACCAGACTGTGTATGGCGACTTAGATACACATCACTGTGATGACATCGGCTTATTATGACGTCTGCAGTCTTTGGGGTGATTGTGGGGGAGGGGAGACTTATGTTTCCAGATTTAAAAAGTGGAGCAGGAAACGATTATAATAATTCCATAAATATCTCATTATTTAATACATATTGCAAAATATTTTCTATAATTCTGGCAGTAGACTTTTCACATACAGACACACGCACTCTCGCACGCTCTCACACACGCACGCACGCACATACACACTTACATACACATACACATACATACATACACACATACATACATACATACATACATACATACATACATACATACATACATACATACATACATACATACATACATACATACATACATACATACATACATACATACATATTGACTTTTCCAATGCCTTTGATCAATGTAAATACGACAGCTTGCTATAAAGATGTATATGGAAAACGTTTCCGATTTTATTATGGGAATGTTTTATAAATATGTATCAAAAGTACGAATAGGAAAGGGCTTGCCCGATCTAAGGTCTTGTAATATTAGATAGTAGAGGAAGGGACATAAGCAGCCAAATACTGCTTCCCGTTTGTTGATGAGTTATGTACCTTTTTGAGAGAAGTTTGTGGGCCATGTATCTGTAACCGTAATGCTTAATACGACGTTCAAAACTACGCTGAAATTGCACTACAACATTAGAATCAGCTAAATATTACAAAGAATTTTTTTGGATAAAACTGGCATGATTAAACAAAACATATTTCGCTGATTTCTTTAAATGGTGCTTCAATGCGAAAGTACGGAAAATAGACTGATAATGGCGCAATTATTAAAGCTATTTCGGTTATTAAATACAAGTGTAATTTATCAATATTTTAAAAAAAAGGCGTTTTCGTATGAAAGTATATGACATTTCTCAGTAAGGGTCACTTGCTAATAGAGGTTTGCGGTATTTTCTTTTTTAGTTCGGTGGCCTAGTGGTTAGAGCGTCCTCCTCGGATACAGGAGGTCGTGGGTTTGATCCCCGCACGTGTCATACCAAAGACTTTCAAAAAAAGGTACTTACAGTTGCCTCGCTTGGCGCTCAGCATTACGAGGTTAGTGTTAGGACTGGAGAGCCTGATGTTAGAATAATATGACTGGGTGGAACATCATGGTACATGTCTGCGACATCATGCCCCAGTGACAGACATCACTATAAACTGTCACTTTGTAGACGTCGTAGCGATATGACTGAACAATTGTTGAAGGTACGTTAAAACTAAAATATCCCACACATTCGTCAGTATAATTATGTCCAATTTAACTGGCTAATGACCAAAAGAGAACTACTGTATCAATAATTCCATATATTTATCACATTTTGAAAGAGAAGAGATAAGAAAGAAAAGATTCTTTTTAGATTAGAATTAACCGAATCTCATAATTATAGATATTATTAAAAAAATCACAATATTATAGAATGGTTATATGTGATGCAGATTACTGTCGATCTCATAAAATTGTATTTTATTTTTTTTAAAAATAATTTGTTTTACTTTGCATGATACGTTTGTTAGTCCACATTGCATGCACTGTCTCATTACTTTTATAGTTTAGATGTGTATTATGACCTTACTTATTAATAAAGTATTTGAACTGAACTGAATTTAGTCTCGTTTAATATGGACTGTCTCTCAGAACTAGGCATGTGTGTTGCCATTTTAAGATACGCATTAGGACAAATCATCTTGCCTGCACAATTTTTTCATTATTATTATTATTATTTTGTCATTATAATTAGTATTATGTTGTCATTATAATTAGTATTGTCATTATAATAAGTATTATTTTGTCATTATAATTTGTATTATTTTGTCATCTGTTACGTGCTTAGGCTCGAACAAGCAGCAACATAGAAAGAAGTGAAAATAACAAGCTTGTAAAAATTTAACAAACAATTTAATGAGCACAAATATTTTCATAAAAGATAAATTTACGCTTTTAGAGAATCAAGTCCAAAAATTGATCCAAAAAGAATTCAGAATATAATCCACTAGTGGAATTGCAACAGTCCTGATAATAAAATGTCCTACTAGTTCCCTGTTCGAATCTTGACGATGTAATCCAATTTGGACGACGATGTCACGTGATGAAGTCAGTTTTAGTTTTATAATAATTCAAATGAGCACAAGTAATATCTAGATAAATAACACAATAAATTCCTCTTAATCCCAAACGAATTGAAATAATTTACACTCAAGCAATAACACACACATCTTTGTATTCTAAAGCCCAGACTAACTACTGAACCGTTAGCTTCTAAAACACAGCTATATACTGATTCTCTCATAAACAGGAAGGGGTCACGTGATTTTCTAGAAGGTCACAGAACGAACCATTGCTCGCAAAGTCATGTATACAGTATAATCTAGAAAGATGTCCTTGGAATCAACTACTCATTTTTAAAATAAATCTCTAATATCATTGGAATCAACCAATCATTTTAGAAGCTTGTTTACACTCTGAAGCAAGGTCAGAAAATGAGGTCAACATCTGTTGTTTACTTGTAGATTGAAAATTTCTAGAAACATTTATCAATGAATGAATTTTTAATCCAAAATGTCAAATTTGAATCTGACAAAAATAAATAAATTATTTAAATCAAATATACGTAACACATTATAATTAGCATTATTTTGTCACTATAATTAGTATAATTTTGTCATTATAATTAGTATTTTTTAGACATATAATTAGCATTATTTTGTCATTATAATTAGTATTATTTTGTCATTATAATTAGTATTTTTTAGACATATAATTAGCCTTATTTTGTCATTATATTTAGTATTATTTTGTCATTATATTAGTACATATTATTTCCATCATCTGATCCTGTGATTTTGTTTTAGTGCAGCTTTTTAATCTTAAGCAGTGCAAAATAATATTGTGAACGGAGCTAGTCTTACAGTTTTCAGTGGATCCCTTTGAAACTTTGTACATGTTACGATTGTCAACATCTGGATATATCGCTGTACTCGAAACAGTTATTGCAAATGTTGCCTGTCAGCTGAATAAAACGCATGATAGAGTCTTGTAAACTCAGCTTGTGTCTCAGTTTTGTATGGATTGCAGTCAAACTTGGTACACAGTGTGGTGGTCATCAACTAAAAACGCGATTTTGAAAAATCACTGTGCTCCCGCAGTTATCGCCCTTTTAGTCATTATGCCAGGTTCAATGCACTGCATAATCTTGTAATGTAACAATGGTATATTTCCGTGGATTACTGAAAAACACGATAAAACACGATAATCGATAAATCGATAAAATCGATCAACACGATAAAAACTCATTATCCTCTCATACTATTCGGATGAGTTACTGCACTTTATTTTCATAAATTACAGGTGAATGAAATTTATTAGCAGATGTTCTCAAACTGTGGTATGCGGACTACTGGTGGTCAGCAAGCTCGAGTTAGGGCGGAACGCGGAAAGGCTGCAATAGCTATCGAATTATATTAGTACATATTATTTCCTAATGTACATATTATTTCGCTGTACCCGAAACAGTTGCCTGTTCCTAATATCAACATTAGGAAAGATCATTAAGAGGTCTGCCGAGACCCTCAGCAATGTTCATGTAAATCGCGAGAAAATGTTGTTTCTTATTATTTTGGTGCAACGCCCTTATTCAGCACATGAGAGGCTATACATTGCGACTGGTATATTTGGTGGAGGAAGAACTCGAAAAAATCGCGGGTATAACAACCGACCCATGGGAAACTAATGGCAAGCCTTCTCACATAACCACGCTGGCCGAGCCTGCGACTCGAACCCACGCAAACAGATGTGAGATATTTTTGATCTGTAAAGGAGACGACTCGGCCCCCCCCCCCAATTAAAACCACTGTATCAGAGAATTTAGCGAACTCGACGAATCTTGCAGTTATTGACGGCTAACTGTCACACTTGCGAAACTTCCTTGCAGGAGCTATTGTCCTTTAATACCGACCAATCATTGAGTAATACCGACCAATCATTGAGTAATATGTTTTCTGAAAAGGATTATTGCCCCTGTCACCTACATTTAGAGGCAACTGCAATCAGTTCATGTCTATGGTAGCATTTTGAGCACTGCAGTCTTTCTCTGTCGATTGTTCAAGAATATGCCTGCCTAATGTTAAATGCCTAGCAATCGCTCAAGAATATTATTCACAAAATCTGAATGAGAATTATTTGTCTATAAATATTGGCAATTATCCGCTCCACGGCGATTTGGAAGTTTAAGTAATAGATGGAGCTTTTCCGGTAATTGGCTAACTGACACAGGATGTTAAAACCCTATTAAGCGTGAACAAGAAACGAAACATCATTCATTAAAGGCTGGATGCATTCAGCATGTTGGTATATTTTCAAAATATTATGCACATAAATATTGGATTTTTGTGTGAGGAAGGGATACTTCTAATGAAATCCCTCATTGTTCCACGAATATCAAAATAAAACAAAATAAGCAACAACAACAGTGTATATACAATACGATGACCTTATATTTATAAAAAGAACATGGCATTAACCTGGCGATGTAATCTGCTGACAATAAGATTTTAAAAAAACAAAAGTTACTAATCTTATATTTTGTTTTATAATGTAGATATACTGCAGTAGATTCTCCCCAAATTAAAGCATGTTTTATCTATATTCTAACTTTACTAATATATATATATATATATGATATAAGTGTTTAACCTAATCGTAATCATATCGCTATATGTCTTCACATAAGAGGTTACTACCTGAATCAAAGAAAATGGATGTGATTGGACTCGTGTACTTCACTCATGTTTAGGTAAACGTTGAACTAAACTAACCGTCTATGAACCTAATGTTAGAACGACTGACGAGACATCTGCTATCCCCATAAGACTTGTGATTTGTTAGCCTAAAGTGTGTGTGTGTGTGTGTGTGTGTGTGTGTGTGTGTGTGTGTGTGTGTGTGTGATTTAGATTTTTAATGTAGCTTTAACAATTCTCCAGTCTTGTCAATTCGATGTCTGCAGTGTGACAGTTTATCGTGATGTCTAGCACTGGGGCATCATGCCGCAGACATGTTGCATGATGTCCCACCCAGTCAGATTATTCTGACACCAGGCTGACCAGTCCTAACACTAACCTCTTAATACTAAGTGCCAAGCAAGGCATCTATTACTACTATTTTTATAAGTCTTTGGTTCGATCCGAGGTCTTCACTTCATTCATTCTAAAACAGACCATATTCCTGAAACTTTGAGACAGTCTATTTTCATTTTATAAATAAAATTGATCCAGCCAGAGAGGCAGTGAGGGATCATTGTAGCAGAAGTGAAAAATGCTTTTGTAATATTAGTTTGCCGCAACTTCATTTGCGCAGGCGGTTGCTGATTTTGGAATAACAATGAATAATGATATCATAATACTAATACTTTGATATCAATGAAGCCTTGGGCCAAGTGTGTGTTTTTTTTCTTCTTCATCTTAAGTATGCAATCAATAACAGCGTTCGAATCCCGATAGGCCGCAGGACAGGAGAGACAATACAAGAGGGAGGCATGGTTATTGTCAACATTACTGATTACACGACGATGAACGTTGTGCAAGATTCTACTGTATTGCATATGGATTTGCGGGTGCAGATGTATATCCAGAGAAATAATATTCGCTTGAACTTATCAGAACAAAATATCATTTGTATATTTTTTCGGAATATAGACGGGATATGTAGTGTAAGTGAAAGGCAATTATCGTTAATCCGAAAGTATTTACAGGATCTGTGCAACAAGACACAATTGGTTGTTTCCATGCAGGGATTTTTTTTTTAAAAAAAACGCTTAACATTGAAATTAAAGAACCACATCGCATATTGTTGTATTTTAATTATTTAATTTTTTTAATTATTTATTTATTTACTATAAAAATATATTTTTCATCTAATGTATTTTACTTACATTTAACATTTTTGCTCTCCATATTTGAAAGAACTGTGTCCCTTAGTTATCTAACTTTAACGGTATTAATTTTAAAACACAGTTGAAAAATTCAAAATTGTTTTAAAAATGTGATATTTCGATCTCGAGACAGATTCTGCTCGATATGAAAATGAAAGTGTGGAACAAATAGCCGAACATGCGATTTTTTTCACGTACTGATTACAGCAGTACTGTTATTGGGGTATTTTAATGTACAATATATTTATGACTTGTCTTCATTTTTAATATAATTCAATTTACATATCTCGTTTTAACCAGTAGCAAAGTGAATTAAATTTACCATGCTTCTTCGTAAACGATACTCGTCAATATGAGAACGTCTTAAGTTGTTAACAAGGTGTCAGCAAGGGCACACTTGTAACATTTAAATCGCTATGATCTCTTTGAGTGTGTGTCACCCACGCACAATAAAGTACAAACAAAACAACAAGTTAAATTTTAACTCTATCTCCTTCAATATACTAACTCACTAGTACAGTTGGTGAGCTAGCCCCTAGTAGAACTACTAGAATGACGTGTTATTTACTGTACTAGTCAAACTATTGAAGTAATACGGGTAAACAAGCACAATAGCCCTGAATTGATAGTGATAATTGTTGTTTGTCCGTCGATTCTAGCAGGACTTTTCTAGTCATCCGAGGGCTGGAAAGGCTGGTTCTGTTCTGTGCGTGCGCAGGTGGCTGATGAGACCAACCCTTGCACGGAATGTTTGTTCGCATAAGGGACATGAGACGAGTGGGACATGACCAGGAGGTTTGATGGCTTTTGCTTTTCTGGCTTGCCTATTCAGCTCTGCAGCTGCTGTTCTGCTAGATTCTCTCAGTTTGGAGCGTTTGTGCTCAGAATGAACACCAAGTGACTCGACCGCATGCTGTTTACTCCCAGGAATCAGGGTTTATGTTGCGACTGGAAAGTAGACGTTGGACGGTCATCATATGCTCGTTGATAGGTAATTGTGGAAGACGACTCGATGCTTTCTGGTTGAGGTGACCTAGGATTTCCGAAGCTGTGATGTAGACCAGCTCTTTGAATGCCGCCCAGTCTGTCTGCAACTTCTTATTGTTAAGAGGGGTAGATTTCAGACGTTCTTCCAGGGCATCCACGAGAAACTGTTTTTTACTGGTGCATTTAAGCTTGTTGATGAATAGTCGTTTATGAGCCTTCTTTCTCGGTGGGCGTCTTGTGGGATGAATGCGGATGCTGATATTGGTTTTGATGAGGTTGGTGGTGTGTGCATCAGTCAGCGCTTCACAGTAACTTGGTCACACGCACATATTGTCTGTCCCTCTTCCTGACAATGACGTAGTAGCTGAGGTGCCAGTGCTTAGAGTAATGGTGCATCCGTGACGTCCGGTTACGGGTAATGAGGCGAAAGACTGTTTTATGAGAAGCATTTGATGCTCCACGCAAGTCTAGAGCAAAAGGAGACCGTTGTTGTTATAGTGACCCACTCCGTGCATTCCTAGCACTCCATCACAGGCAACGGGATCACAGCATACTCTTGCATCGAAATCGCCAAGAATGACGGGCTTTTCTGCCTTTGGAACTATATCAGTGATGGAGTGAAGATCCTCATATAGCGTGACCTTCAATTCATCTGGGTTGGTAATTGTTGGAGCATAGCAATTGGTGATGGTAAGGGGCTTTCTTCGAGACAGGAGGGGCAGTTGCATGGTCATGCGTCAGTCGTTTACTCCCTTGGGAGGTCCAGCCAATTTGCCAATAAGTGCTGTCTTCACTGCAAAGTCGAAGCCAGCCTCACGGCCTTCTTCACTGCCTCTGCCGCTCCAAACGAAAGTGTATCCGGAGCCCCTTTCACAGAGTTCGCCTTCTCCTGAAAGCCGAGTCTCGCTCAAGACAGCAATGTCCACGATATATCTGGCGAGTTCGTTTCCTATTAGGGCGTTGTTCCTCTGGTGTCTTTCCTCATAGTCTCTGCCCAGTAATGGCAGGCAGTGAAGACGAGCTTGGCACCTTAGTAAAGAACCTGGATGAAACATCTTCCTGATTTAACATGGATATAAGCGCCTGAGAAGACATAGCTGATGACAAATAGTGGCAAACAAATCTCAACTAGGATTAAAGTCAGAGGACATGGATCAAGAGCAGAAATTTTATCACGATCAGCACAAACAGTGGCAGCTATGTCAAAACCAAGACTCATCTGGAAAGACAAGAGTATTTCCCTTAAAAATGAATTCAGACTATTGAGAGCAATAGTCATCTAGGTCTTGTTGTATTCATGTGAGGCCTGGACCCTGACAGCAGATTTACAACGAAGAATCCAGGCACTTGAAATGAGATGCTACAGAACCATCCTTTGCATTTCTTACATGGACCACATCACAAATGAAGAAGTGCCTAACACCATCAGGAACAACGTAGGCCATTATGAAGACCTCTTAACCACTGTCAAAAAGAGAAAGCTGAAATGGTATGACCATGTCACTAGAGCCAACAGTCTCTCCACACCAGTACCACAAAACAGTGTCCAGGGTGGCAGAAGGAGAGGTAGACAGAGACAAAAGTGGACTGACAAGCATCACAGGATGGATCAGGAAACGTTTTGCGGAGACACAGGCATTGGCACATGATCGATTCAAGTGGCAGGAAATGGTCAGATGTTCATCAGCACAGTGCCACAACGACCACACTAGGTCAAGAGGCTGATGATGATGACATACTGTTGAGTTGTGTCCAGCAATAATGTCTTCCTCTAAGCCGTATCCTTTCTGCTTTATAGCTCCATTACATGTATGTGAGTACGGAGACAATAACATACAATAATTTTTATACATCTGCACCTAACAGACCAATTAAAAATCATCTAATTTTAATTAAATATAGATATTCCTACAATATTATTCAATAATTATGTATCAGATAATATGTATTTATCCATCCTGTTGTATTATCTTTATCTGCTAGAGGATTAATCATATTGTCTGGTAGCTGCATCTGAAAATACAACTTTAAAGGACCACGTCTTTCTTGATTGCCAGCAGCAATATTTTTTAAATAAACCTTTTAGTTATCCATTGTTCGATTAATATAAGTCATCATCTAAACATTTTTATTTTCTTTCCTTAGAATTTATCCAGTCTTAATTTGGTTCAATATTAAAATTGTAAAGTATTACGTGAAATCGTCTGAAATATATTTCATTAGGAACAGGTTTGAATGCCCGGTAACTTCACAAAGGTAAAATACAATCAGGTAACAGTTTTCTTTTTGAAAGTCAACATGAAACCGTAAAAAAAGATTTTACAAATTCTTGCTTTTTTTATTATGCTTATTACCAATAAGAAATCTCTCAAACGCAGTTGCCTTCAATGATTCCAGTGTAACTGATTGTGCCAGAATATCATATTGCTCAGTTCTTTGTATCTTTTAATAGATTCATCACTGTCAAAAGTTGTAATTATAAAAGCGAGTAATAGTTTGCATGTGAGTCTTAATTAAGTCATTGTCTTTTCCATTATAAAATACCTTGCCAACGATCAACGATACTGTCAAACATAATAGCTGGCCATGGATAAGATGTAGTGTTGTTCATCCACTTCACAATCTATTTCCGGAGCTGTAACTGGTCTCATATAGTGTAGGTGGTAATTAAACGTTAAGTTGTTTAGTTCCTACTGACAAGGTTTTTCGTAGCATCTTGTTCAAAGTCTTGTGAAAGTTCGTTGATATCATACAATTTTCCATAAATGTAAACATGAAATACTTTTAGTAGGTTTTTTCTCATTCTATTACAGAAGACATCATCATTTTCAGCTAATGGTTTATTGAAATACTTATCTGGCACCGGAACTTGCATTATATTAATGTAAGATGTAATTCTAATTTTTATACATGTTACCGTTGGCATGTTATACAAAATACAAAACTGTTTTTTCTTTCGTTCTTTTGCATATATAATCAGCCGCTATTTACTGTTTTCTTCCTACATTTACATGAAAAACTATATTCTTTTGCTTTCTAAACGTTTTTATTAGCTCCAATGTAATACATGTTTAAACTGGTTTCTTTAGCACAATCTTTTCATCGCTGGAATCTTTTGTATTTACCTTTCCTTTTTGATCCACTCAATGTGCAGCTTGCATGATTGTCCAGTTTATTATTTTTTGCTTTGTTTTAACTATTACTACATTAAAATGAAACGTCTGTGAAAATACTATCTTTAAAATCGGTATACCTACATACTGTGAACGATGTACCGATTTTACGACATCCAGATGGTGCCAAAATAGCCATCTACGATAAACAAATTTTGGTTTATTTTGAGGGAATTCTTTGTGATTTTCAATATGTTGCAACTGGACGATGTAAAACTTTTCCCAGTCGAAATGAGCTGCTGATACATTCTTTGCATGACATTTTATCTATAATTAAATGACCTCCTCATTCTAACAACGTTTAGACCGCTCCAGTGCCCTAAGAAAGCCCGCCTCGGATGCAGTAGCTTATGGGTTGGAACCTTGGCTGAGTCATACCAAAGATTTATTTTATACTTGCAGTTGCCTCGTTTGGCGTTCAACAATAAGAGGTTAGTCTCGGCCTGGTCGGCCTGGTGGCAGAATAATATGACTGGTTGATGCATGGTGCTACATGTTTGGTACATGATAAACTAGTGCTAGTCATAACTATAAACTGTCTCACTGCATACATCGAAGCGATATGATTGAAAAATTATTAACGCTACTTTAAAAATCCGAATCACACACACGCATATACATATACTAACAACGTTTATCTATTCTATTAATCCAGATGATGTTCAACATCTCGTAGACATAGTTGTATCTTTTTCATCGAAATTGTTTCTCTACTTCTTTTCAAAAATGTGAAGAAGAAAAAATGTCAGTTTCTTACACATACATGTTATCTATTTTCATTTCTGTAATGTCACGGTTTACCATACTAGGGCACATTATACAAGCTCATTTTCATTTAAAAATGTTTTCGTATTCCTTGATATTTCTTTCAGTACGCTCTTCTTCAGTCGGATCTAATGCTTTTAAATTTATTACGTTGCATCCTCTTCTTTGTTATTATAAACGACTGGATTTACTAAAATGTCGTGGCTGATTTGTTATATTATTTTCTCCGTAAAGTTTAAAAGTCTGCCATTTATTCATCAAGATCAAGAATCGTTTAGTATTTCGAAATTTGAACTCATTCACTGATGTTTAATTTAGGCGTTCCAACTTTATCATTTCTCAGATGGCCGAACAAATAGACCAATACGTTTAATCTTTTTTGTTGCTGTTGCTTTGCTTACTTCAGCTGCAGTCATAATTATTAATGTTTGATGAGTTTTTTTGTATCACTCAATTAAATCGTTTCACACTTAAGTCTCCAGAGTTCACTTTGGCGAAAGCTCGTACCTTCCATTGGATAGGAAACTTGGAGTGGTCAGATCAATATATCACAGAGCCAAATTCGCTACATCTGACCCAAACGATTTAAAACAAGAACTAGACCGTGTCAACCCTGCCATTAAAAGGTATAATTATCCGGAATGGCCATTAGGAAGGTTTCCAACAGGCTCAACACAAGCCCTAATGGCAATACCGGGGAAAGTAGCAGCAGAGAGGGTGAATCCTACAACGTTTTCAGACAAAATTTTGATTGAAATCCTAAAACGAGCCGTCTTATAATCTTATTTTAACCAAAAAAAGGCGAACCCTACAACGTTTTCAGACAAAAAATTGATTGAAATCTCCCTATGAAATCATTTTAACTAAAAAAATGAAAACGATTTTTTAATTAATTTTGGTCGCAACTTGTTGTCATCCACCCTCTCTGCTGCTAAAGTTTTCAGTTCTGGGTTAATAATTCTTTTACGATTTTAACCGAATATTTGATCGAGTCCGATACGATATCGTGTCCGAGGATCATGTAGATTTATTGTTGCGAATCCGTGCGGAGTCGACTGAGCATGACTAAAGAAATCTCGAAATTGATTGAAGTCCATATCAGAGCACCGTGTCTGCCAAATATTTCTAAGAGTATGAGTATCAACTCCGTTGAATACAGACAATAAATTGCAGTTATCTCTGATGACTTTTGGAACCTGAGTGTAGCGTTGAGTGACATATATCACGTCAGTGTTTTTGTGACGCCCACGGGAAAATATTCTAGCAGGATTTTTTTGTTTATCCAACATTATATCATCGTATACGACTAAATTGTTAATATCTCCATCAATATCATCAATGCTCGGTGCTTCATCGATATCGGTTATAAAATCAATGGCGTTCTCACCCTTAATTTCTGATGCATTCTCGTTAAAATCTTTTAGCACTTCATAACATCGTTGATCATCTACGCTAGGGGCAATTAAATACAACTTATCCCACTTCATCCATCTCATTATTAAATTGAGCAACAATTGCGTTTTACCGGATCCAGATGGCCCGATTATGATCATCCGGATAGAGTTTGGTAGCGCTGCATGATGCTTAATTGGTTCTCTTGTTTTAGTCGCTGAAAAATCAATTATATCCATATTTCTATACATAAATTATGGATCTATATTGTGTGAAGTGTAAAACGCGTACTGGCACAGATGACTTGACGACGATTACAACTAAAAATAACCGATCAGCGCTTTCTGGTAAATGCGTGCAATGTGGTACAAAGAAATTTAGATTTGTGTCTATGAGATCTGATTTAAAAAAAAACGAGGAGGTGATATCGCAGCCAAATTAGCAAAACTCCCTGGAACCCCATGGGCAAAGTACCCCGGAGAAAAGCACCTCCCAGGATATAGCTACTGTGGACCGGGAACCAGACTTGATATCAGACTCAATAATCAAAATCAACCCAACCCCGGTGAAGAACCAATAAACGCCATTGATAAGGCCTGTCACCTTCATGATGTTGCTTATAAAAGCAGCAATCTGCAACACAGGCATCTAGCAGATGTGAAATTAATTCATGCGTTAAATGCTATTCCTGATAAATCCTTCAAAGAAAAATTGTCTTCATTTTTGATAAAATCGGCTATGAAAAGTAAATTGATGTTAGGTGCTGGTAATTAATAATATGGAATCAATTTATTATTCTCCGAGGGGATACTGGAGGGGTAACGCTGCAATCAATAAACTCGCTAGAGCTGCAAAAGTGAAAAAAACCACTGCGGCTAATTGGTTATCCAAACAGGCACTATGGCAAATTTATCTACCACCGCCTAAACAAATTCAATTCTCGCATTTTGATGTAACCGCTCCTAATGAAGTTCATCAGGCTGATATATTATTTCTGCCACATGATCGTGGTTACAAATATGCGCTAACCATAGTTGATGTTGCAAGTCGATACAAAGAAGCAGAACCATTAAAAACAAAATCAGCCACTGAAGTCGCTTCTGCATTTGAAAGGATTTATCGACGAGGTCCTCTGCGTTGGCCAAATCTATTGCAGGTTGATCCTGGCAAGGAATTTCAGTGTGTAGTGTTATCTACAATGAAACATCATAATGTCACCATACGACGAGGGCATACTGCGCTACATCGCGACCAGGCCATTGTAGAACGATTTAATCGGACGATTGCTGAGCGGTTATTTGGATATCAATACGCAAAAGAATTCATTCAAGAAAAGCGATCCAGTGAATGGGTTAAAAGATTACCATCTGTGATTACTGCACTGAATAACGAGATTACTAGAACAATCAACATGAAACCTATCAACGCGATTAAAAAGAAGTCAATACCCGTACAACCACAAAAAGATTTCCCTAGAAACGCTAGCGTTTCCCAACCAATTCTTGGTAGTAGTGTCATTGTGAGGTACTTATACGAACCAGGAGAGCTTGAAGGGGGTAGAAAAAGAGCTACTGATCCTATTTGGAGCGTCACTACGCATAAGATATCTAGTATAACACGATCAACTGGTAGACCTCCAGTCTATAAACTGGATTCAACTGCCCCTCAGCGGGGTTTTACTCGACAACAACTACAAGTGATTCCCGAGGATACTCAATTGCCACCGCATGGTCTTAACTAGCACCGTTGCGTCTATTGCACTCAAGACAAGTCAACATCACATTATTTCTGACATGACCGAGATTGTTATTTTTTCTGTCTACGGTGAATTGGCGAGGATCCTTATCCGAATACTGCCAACGCATTATACAATTGCAACTCGCGCAGTGATTATTCTGTTGTTTCTTCAAAGTGATTATTAATTTAGCATCAATATCAAATTCTCGTTGTTTTTTTTTTGTCCTGTTGTTTGTAACCGGAGAGTTTTTTATTAATGATGCTAACATCAATATCACTTTTTGTTGTGTCATTATCATCAAAAACAACTCTTCGAAGTTGATTTATGTTTCGTACTCTGGATACTGCGAGATAGACTAAATTCGACCATTCGATGTGATTATCCACCATCCAAACAATTGTATCCGATATAGTCAATCCCTGTGAAGAGTGTATTGTTGCTGCGTATCCTAGCGTCCACGGGGATTTATTAGCACGCAATGCATCTTCAACGACATTGATATCAACCAGCACAATATCATTTAATACCAGAATTTGTTTTTCATTCTGTCCTGGAATATCAACTTCAATATTCTGTTTTCGTGTATCCGATGGCCTATAACAAAGGGGTACTGGAAGCGCTGCAAATTTTTCTTTATGCAATTCAAATAACTTCATCTGAAGTGTATCCCTGACTATTTTTCTACTTGCAATGATCAAATCGTTTGGTCTCCACGCTTCCCAGAAATCATTCATTGGGGTTTCTGAAATCACTTCACGCGCTATTTCGCATTGGATTCTATCCGGTTGTAATCTAATTAGTTTCTTAAATTCTCGTAATCGTTCATCAAGTGATCTATAATCAGTGGTGATTTCTTCATAGTAGTCTACAAAACCCTTTAGCCATTCATGTGGAGATGCACCGACAAATGGTGGTGGTTGGCCTTGATCCCCGCACATGACGACTTTTGTGTTTTTGGTTAACAACCACTCAAGAAATGTTTTTAATACATCTAATGACACTGTGCATATTTCATCCCAGATTATGATTTCAGGAATGAATTTATCACCCATTCGATCAGGAGTCCATTTGTCACCCTTCCATCGAAAGAAGCTGTGATAAGTGCAAGCATTTACCCCTCGTTGTATCATCTCTCTGGCGAGTCTATGAGTCGGTGTTAGCACAATCATGTTAGAAACGCTAGCGTTTCCACGACGAAATAATTCAATTGCACGAGTTGTCTTTCCTGACCCACCACAACCGTTTAAATAAACTGTCTTGTATCTACATACTGGATCAGATACCGGTGGTGCATTAGAAAGTTCTGATTGAATTTCAATACGGTTACAACAAATATATTTATCATCCATGGCAACGTCTGCGGATTCACAATACTCATGTAGCATCTCCTTTTTAAATCGCCAACGCCCCCAATTTTCTTCGGGATCTGTGAATGCCGCTACAGCTGATTTGTACTTATTGTGTATATACATCGAATCAGTGGCCACTCTAACCGCGGTATTAGGAAATCTATTTATCATCGAAAATAGATTAATAGAAGCATAGGCTAGCATTGAACTTCTCAAATGTGTGTACTGGGAATTATATCCATCACAGTAGGTAACAACCGTACCTAATTTCTCACCATTGGATAGAAAAGCATCCTTACGGGATACAAGTTTTCCCTGTTTCATTAAATCCGCTACAATAAAATCGTATTCAGCGACATCTATGATCAACCGCGAAGAATATTTTGCGTTATCGTATCGTCCACCCTGGGTAAATTTACCGATTATTCTTCTTCCGAGATCTTTTGCTTGTTCTTTTTTAATTTCAAATAACTTCTTAGACCAATTTATGATTTCTTCTTCACTGAAATCTGGAAACTGTTTTCGTAGTTCGTTGAGTATTCTATCTAGATTGGGTTGTGGTAGCCAAACTTCTTTCTGAGCTCGATAGCATATAATAGCCTCGGAAACAATCAACGATATTAGCATACCACAATCAATCATATATCTCAATAGCACTATTGGCATCCAGGCCTTTTCAGATAGGTGTCTACCGAGCCAAACATAACTACACGGATGTAACCCTGTAGCTAATTCAAATGATATCACACGAGCGAATCCGGTTAAATCAAAATCAGGCAATGGTCCATTAATCGCAACACGAGTCATTTCATGCGTGGGGTGTCCAAATCGTTTGAAGTACTCAGCGCATTCCCCATACCCGAGAAAACTTCCGGGATAACACGCGGCTATATCAATTGAAATCATACCATCACATGAGTATTTCGTATTCCACAGTCCTCCATGCCCAAATTCGACGCAACTCAATTTAACATCCTCGAGAAAATCACTTCGTGTTGGACGCCATGAGTTTTTTTCTCTTGCGAAGTGAGCTACCACTGATGGAATAGTAAAACTATCCGTGAGTAGTTTTTCATGGGAATTCTCCGGTGAAAAATCACTAGCGATTTTTCTCATTCTGTTATCTAATTCTTCAATGCGATATAATTCACCATTTGGTTTTACAAATTGATCGAATTCTTCATCACTTCTAAGTAACCACACTGACACAGGATCATCTTTACACAACGCATGAATAGCATCGAATAATCTCTCTTCATAGAAAACATCCCCGACGAACTCCTTAGGGATATATTTCACGGTTCGTTCTCGTGGAAATATTGTTACCGCAGGTGTCCACGCGTGTTTGTTATGATCAATAATCTGTATTGGTGCTCCATTTTTGTTATATTTCGGTTCGTATAAAACCTCTCCGGTTATCGTCATAACGGTTATTGGGAATCGTAATGATGTTTCTAATTTAGCTATATCAGAAATCTTTGCACCATGCTGTTTCACTGTCAGTTCCCACTCGGTTATTTTCCTACGTCGCAGATCAGTTAGTTTATTTCCTCGGGATGCATTTGTGAAGTGTTCTATTATTCGTTCTGCTACACAATTAAGCCCTGACGAATATTTCATAGGAGCTAGTTTTGCGATATCGGGTTTATCATTTAACGGATATATCCCATAAACCATTGCTGTTACGGGATAAGATCTTTCGTAGTATGGTTTATCAATGCCGGTTAGAATCCCTGGTTTGGAATCTCTACTCACAATGACAGCTTTTTTATTCTTGAGGATTGGTTCAAATTTATCCTTAATAATCCATTTGCCATCGACTTCGATAATGAATTTGATTCGGAAAAAATGCCGTTTTTCCCCAACACGTGAAATTATCACTGCTGCTTTTTCATCAGTCATGGTAGCATCAACAACACCATCAATTCGAAATGTTGACCAACAATAAGATGGTCCATCACGCTTGAATTCATTAAAACAGTCTCTGATTTTACTAATCATGGCTTTATCAAGAATTGTATTCTTTGGTGTATTAGAAACTATATCGAGATTGAATTGGGCATCTTTCCAGGGGTAATCTCTCTTGGACGTTTTTTTTGGTTTATCAAGATTAAATCTAGGATTGATTTTCAATAATCTCTTAAACTCTTTCATGTTTCCGTCTATTGGACGTTTTTTGGGTTTATCGAGATTAAATCTAGGATTGATTTTGTTACGTCTTTTTGGTTTATCGAGATTAAATTTAGGATTGATTTTTAATAATCTCTTAAACTCTTTCATGTTTCCGTCTCTTGGACGTTTGTTACGTCTTTTTGGTTTATCGAGATTAAATTTAGGATTGATTTTCAATAATCTCTTAAACTCTTTCATGTTTCCGTCTCTTGGACGTTTGTTACGTTTTTTGGGTTTATCGAGATTAAATCTAGGATTGATTTTTAATAATCTCTTAAACTCTTTCATGTTTCCGTCTCTTGGACGTTTGTTACGTCTTTTTGGTTTATCGAGATTAAATTTAGGATTGATTTTCAATAATCTCTTAAACTCCTTATCAGCATTTTTCGAAGGCGTTCTCCCTAATTCCTTCATGCTATAATTAAAACAAGCATTTAAATGAAAGATTTTTATATATGAATCACTGCAAGTGGCTTATGATTGGATCAGTAATCCCGTGTAACAAATCATGCAGAAATGAGTTCTGTGGGTATCATATGCAAAGCTTTCGTCGTGGAAGCCTTGGTCCGTTACCATGCATACGATGTGGAGTTGGGGTTAGGGGAAAATCTCAGTTGTGTTTGAATTACGGTGGTAAGCGATACAGGGAGTTGAAGCGATATTATGATAAAAGAATAAAAAATGGACAATCAATCAGAAATTTTAACCCTGACGCTGACAAAGTCAGTATTCTTGACGCTGACAAAGTCAGTATTCTTGACGCTGACAAAGTCAGTATCAAGGATAAAATCATAAGAACTCCTCAAGACTACATCGAAAGATTTATCATTAAACCAAACGATGAATTAGACAAACAATAGTATTATGTATACGAATGAACCAAGAATTCAGACAACACCCTGTGATCACAAATTATGAAGCATCCAGTGATGGTGTTGTAAGAAACCGCAGACTGAAGAAATCAGTTGGGTGGGATAATGGTATGGGGTATTTGATGTTTGGTGCTGGAAAGAAGAAATATCTCAATCATCGTTTCGTGTACGAGTGTTTCCATGGATTGATCGAGGATGATTCTGTCATTGATCATATCGATTCTAATCCGAAAAACAATTCTTTATCAAATCTGCAGGCTGTTACACAAAGTGAAAATACCGAACGAGGGGGGACTGGGAAATACTCGAAAAAAGCGAGACCTGTGAAATCTTTGAATACGATAACTAACGAAGAAAAAATATTTCAATCAATGAATGAAGCCGGTAGGCACTTCGATATTTGTATATCCTCAGTACGATATGTTGCAGAGGGAATAACCAAGACGGCTATTTCAAAAAGGACGGGACAAAAAGTTCAATTTAGTTATGTCTAATGCGTCATATTTTTCATTTAGAAATATATCATTATTATAGAATAATGAATTCTGAAAACATGAATAGCATTTTATCCGAGATTTCAAAATTGAAAGGTTGGGATATTGAACTATCAGATGGGTTAAATCCTGATCAAATCATGTCTGATTTTCAGGACATAGAATACGGAGTTAACAACAATAAATATATGCTACCAAAGAAGTATGCGCTCATCAAAAGAATTCAGAATTCTATTAAGGACTCTCTCGCATTTTCCAGTGACGTAAGTGTGTTCGCTCCGTTGTATACCATCGTAGAACGAATACGAAAAGAATTGGGGTACGAATACGAATTGAAAAAGGAGGTTAATTCTAAAGTTAGAAACCTACGGGCGTTAATTCAAGAAAATGAACAATTTTGATTGACCAACCATTTATCATTATTTGATTGACCAACCATTTATCATTATTTGATTGTGACCGTCCCTCATAGAGATTTTAATTTTTTTTTTAGCATTTTTTGATCAAAACTGTTGAAATCAGTGAATAAAAAATTGATGGCTGGTTCGGATTGATCAATGGAAAAGTGGCGAAAGTGTGATATTTTTTATTTTTATAAGGATTTCCACACTTTCGCCATCATTGATAGAGATGTTAAAACACTTCCACGATGGTGTTAGGTCGGGATTGAAAAATTGTTTTGCAATTGAAAAATTGTTTCTGATTTTAAATAATGGTCAATGAAGCATTAACAACCCGATTGGCTCGTGAACGACTGGATGCAATCAGGAGATTTGTACCAATTCGTGACTCTGTACGGAATAAACTACAACAACGACAGAGTCTTCAGACTGATTTTGCTATGGGATCCGAAGAATTGTTTAAACCAGTAACCACAGCAACGAAGGGGATAGAGCGTGCTATACTGGGAGATGTTCCCGAGACGGGAAAATCTGTTATCGGTGAACTCGAAAAAATAGCAGCGAAAACTGAACAAACAAAACAAATAGAATCAAAAGAAATAGTAGATGATTTACGCGTGATATTTAACGAGGCGGGTTTGGCAGCAATCATTGAGACTAAACTAGCAAAAATTCCTGCGCTTGTTGTTACGACTTATGAAAACAGGAAAAATTTGTTGAAACCAGAACATCATAACTTTGTTAGAGATATAACTCACTGGGCTGATATATTCTACAAAATCAAAACTGAAAAAACAGGTAGAATTAAGAAGAAGGGTAACGCATCATACATTGGATATATCAATGAGGTGGGCGAAGTGTATAATCAATACGAAGAGTTTAAACAACAACAAAAACCGCAAAAATTGCGAGGAAGGCGACAGCAACCTGCAAAGAAAATATCTTTTTCACCTAAAAAACAACTACCACCTGATGATGATATTCTTGATTATTTACAAAAAGCCAATTTAGAAGAAATGAAAAAAATGGATGAAGCAACTGGTTATAGCGGAAGCGGATTGCAAGATTCCAGTGAGAATCCAAGGATTTCATGTCCTGGTAGTGTTATCAATGATATATCACGATTAGAAGTTCTTGTAGGAGGTTTCCGAGCTGGAAATAACTCACCGGAAATAATTAATGAAGCAGCTGATATCTGTAGACGATTATTTCAGGGTGGTATCATGGATATCAGCACATATCGAGATTTCATTGGCGAGTTAGTGGAGGATTATCACAGTGATTAATCACCGAGACTGAATAAAAACGCTAGCGTTTCCAATTGAAAAATGGTTTCTGATTTCAAATAATGATCATACACTACAATCATGATAAACCAACCCCCGTCTACGTAGTTAATTCACGGTTTCCAGTTTATAGAGCATACTACGGAGATGGTTTAGGCAATACCATTGCAGGGTTATTTGCGAGAATGGCTCCAAAAGTGATGCCGTTGGCTAAACAACTAGGAATGAAAGCAATTGAAGTTATTCGTGATAAGGGTATTAGTGCTGTTGGAGATTTTGCTGGAAAAGCGTTTTCAACTGCGAAGAATAAAATAACATCATTAGTGAAATCACGAAGTGATTTACGAAAAAAGAAACCGTTACCGTCTACAGCGGAAATGCCTGCAAGTGTTAGTAAAATAATAAATAACGCAGTAGACGAAAAATTAGCGTCGATGGCTTTAACTCCCGACCAAAGCAATATTGCAAATATGATAGCAGGAGGCGGCTTTAAAAAACTACGTCGATGAAAATCGTTTATGATTTCACGATTTAGACTCTGATAAATAGAATAAAATGTTCAAAAAATCATATGATCCGGCGTTTGATATAGACGCCCCAGTTGGCAAGGATGATTCTGTACGCGATTATCAATATTACGCTTATCATGCAATAGACGCAAATAGTCGATCGCGAATTGAACTTCAAGTCCATGATACCAGTAAATATTTTTTGCCCTGTGAAGCGTTTATTGAAGTAGAAGGAGAACTTGTAACAGCTGATGATACTACTGCTGTACCAGCACCGTATCCAGATGGTACTCAAGTCGGTTTTGTCAATAATGGTATTATGGCGTTATTTGAGAGTGCTAGATATCTCATTGATGGAAAAGAAATTGAGTCCATAGATCGCGATGTTGATATGGCTACAACAATAATCGGGTTAGCGAGATATTCTGATGATTATACAAGATCAGCAGGACCCTCTATGATGTTTGCAAAAGATGGTAAGAATACCGCTGGAGGAAATCCATTTGTTGTAAGACGACCAAAAAAACGTGATAATAGTGATGCTGATGTCGAGAATATGATTATAAACAACGACGTTAATTTCAATCTAGGAGCTGCAACACGAAACTCAATGTTGGGAGTAGGGCGTAAATCATTTTCATGTGCGATTCCACTGCATCATATTTTTGGATTCTGTAGAAACGTCAGAAAAGTTATCTACGGGGCGAAGCATACAGTATCGCTTGTACGAAAGAGTGATGATAACGACGCAATTTGGAGGATTCCAGCAGATGCTGCAAATCCCAATGCTGATGCCGGTAAAGTCAATTTAACAAAAATATCATTGTGGATGCCAGTGTTGACTCCAGCAATCACCGCAGAAGAACGATTACTATCATTTATGGACCAAGGAGGAAAGTCGTTGTTGAGTTGGCTAACCGTGAGTACAGATGTGAAGCAATCAAATCTGAACGGGTTATTCACGTGGAATCTAGCATCAAAACAAGGTGTTGCTGCGCCACGTCATATATTTATTGCGTTACAGGATAACACACGAGTTGGCAATCAACTCTCCAGCCATATGATATTTGATCAGTTAGGTGTGAAAGACGTCTCACTGAGAATAAACGGCCAACAGGAACCATCCGAGGATATACAACTTAATTACAGAGAAAATCATATTGCACGCGTGTATCATCGTCTGTTGTCATTTATGGCACGTGATCAAAATGTCGATACTGGTTTGCAAATATCACAATATGATTTTAAAAATCTGTATCCGATCTATTACTTCTCACTGGAACATCTCGATTTAACAAGACAGTCCGTCGTTGATATACACTTTAGAGCTAATGTAACCAAGCCTGATGCTATTGCTAATTATAGAGCGGTTGCTGTCATTCTCAGTGATAAATCAATGCTACTTGAAGGTGTTGGTGGAAGAATGAGAGTGGTAGATGCCCCAGTAGAAAACATGTAATTGAAATTGTAAACGATTTAGAATCAATCAATTATGTATAATGTCATATAGTGTTATTAGTGTTGCGTTAACTCCCGGTCAAATAAAAAAATTGCAATCAGAATCGGCTAAAAAATGTGGAACCACAATCACGTTGAAACCCAACCAAATGACTGGTGGTGCAAATAAACTATCGCTGACAACTCGTCAGGTGAAACATTTCAATGATGCACTTGCAGCCAAAAAAGGTGTTCAGATTACTCTTTCTGCGGATGCTATCAAAAATATGATTAAAACAGGCGGTATATTCCCGTTGTTAGCTGCGATTCCAGCATTGATTGCAGCAGCAGCCCCAGCGGTGGCTAAAGCGGCAGCGTTAGGAGCCGTTGGTACTGCAGCAGGAATGGCACTAAAGAAGGCAACTGGGAAAGGATATAAAAAAAAGGGACGATCCGTTCACGGATTGGGTCTAAGACTACCAGGAACCCCGTATTCGTGGTACAGCGGAAAGGGTCTAAGACTACCAGGAACGATTTATTAATTCAGGAATCGAAGATTCCCATGTCCAATTTTGATTTAATGGATGCGGCTAAAAAACTAGTGATTAAAAATTTCAGAGGTGTTTTTATGAAAGATCAATTACCACATCAACCAAACAAAACTGAGACAGGTATTATTAATCTCGATAACAGCACCGGACCTGGAACTCACTGGGTTGCATACGCTATTGATCCACGTGGGATTGTTTATTTCGATTCATATGGATTAGCCCCACCAAAAGAGTTTATGCGGTATATAAAAACCCTTCCAATGAAGACTTGGTATTCTACGCTACCAACACAAACGATGATTGACCCACCAATATGTGGCAGCGAAGTATTAAATGTCCTTGACGTTATTTCTAACTCCTTGAGTAACCCAAGCGGAAAACCACCACATGTTGTCGTTAATGAATACACTAGCAATCGCTTTTTAGAGAGAGAAAGAGTTTTACAATAACATGATTGATATTTGGGGGAGATCTTTGAAACCCAAACCCGATGGCACTGCACCACCTGATTCTGTCAAGGATATAAAAAAAATAATTGAAGATGAAATCGCTGAGACGTTAAATTTAACAAGTGTTGATCCTAATGAAATAGTTGTATTTCAAGACAAACAGGGTAAATTGAAATCCAGTAATATTTCTCTGGATGATATTTTAGTTAAACAACAAAACGCAATCGAGGATACTATCGCGTTATTTTCCGATCAGGGTAAATTGAAAACCAGTAATATTTCTCTGGATGATATTTTGGTTAAACAACAAAACGCAATCGAGGATACTATCGCGTTATTTTCCGATCAGGGTAAACTCAAACCGGGTGTACTCGTTTCGACGATTACAGATCGATTAAAAACTCTCAACGATGAGTTAAAAAATTTTGTGGCTGTACTGGCAACGCTTGAATCTAAAATTGAAGATAACGGAAAACAGTTTTCAGTTTTTCGTAGAAATATCATTGATAAATTTATCGGAACCCAGTTGGATAAAATTGAAATAAAACTCCCTGATATTAAAAAATCCATCGATGAGACGAAAACTTTCATCGAAGCCGTCAAAGGTGATTTTTCGAGGATGATAACAATCATTGAAAAAACAAAAATTCCTCATGAGAAAACCAACAACGTAGTATATACAATCCAACACGGATCATTTGAGTGGACACCTGCAAACAACAAATTAGATATCACTGCAACCGTTAAGGGTATTTATCGATTAACACTAGTAACACCATTAACTCAATTTAATATATCATCGTCGAGTTCATCCGGGGTCAACAATACGATTTCAACGATCATCGACAAGGATAAAACTGAAAAGTTCACTATAACATATACTGATAAAAGTTTGATTGGGGTTTCAATAACGTGGTATGTGGAATTCGTAGCGGATTTAAGTAAATAACTAAATCGTTCGGATTTCACAATTGAAAACGCTAGTGTTTTTAAAATAAAAATGATTTCATCAACGCAATGTCGCTATGATCAGGTCAGAGAATTTCAAAATAGACTCAAAACCCTCACTGAGGAATATCAAACAAAAATAAAAAAATACCGACGAAGAATCACCACAATTGATGTTATTATATACTCGGTGTCAAGCGTTCTCACTGGTGCCGGAATAATACTTGCATCGGTTACAATGATTGCCCCGGTCGTAGTTCCAATTTGCATTTCTGCGGTGGCTACAATCGGGGGTATATTAACCGGGATAGCAAAAAAGATATCATCAGCCAGAGTAAACTGCAGAATTACTTACTTCAATTTCATATTGCATCAACCGCATATTCGCAATTATCATTGATGATATCGTCGTCACTCGATAATACGATTATATCAGATAGTGAATTCTCAGCGATGGTCAGTATTTTTGATTCCGCGATATCGAAATTAGAGCGACAACATGAGTATAATAACAATGACAACACCGATGGAATCAGAAAACACGAACCCAAAAAACAAAATGATCTCAATAATATCAACATTACCAGATTGTGAGTTCTCAGTGATGGTCAGTATTTATGATTCCTCGATACCAAAATTAGAAATAAATCATGAGTATAATAACAATGACGACACCGCAGGAATTACTTCAACAAATAGTGGAGAACACGAACCCAGTACAAACAAGCATGATATCAATAACATCAACGAATCCAGAATTCAGTGTGAATTTCCCCTCTCCGGTCCCAGTGAAGGAGATAGCGCTTGCAAAACTACGAGTGTATCACAGTTGGCCTAATATCAGATCAAAATCATTTGGTGGTCAACAACCCAATAATTCTTTAGTGTTTGCAAATAAGAATAAACCCGACGGAACTCCAGACTGGAACGTCGTTTCGATACCAACAGGGTCATACCAAATCGAACAAATCAATAATGAATTCGCGCGTAGAATAAAATCGATTACTGGAGTAGAGTCAAAAATCGCTATAACAGTTCATGAGCCGACGCTATCATCCGCAATTGAGATAAGCACAGAAGGATACGTAGTAGATATCTATCAAAGCTCAATAAGAACCGTACTAGGATGGCCTGAATTACCGCCCCAGAGTAAAACTCTGGAGGAAACCGTTGATGTACCAGAACCACAAAAAAACTGATTATGTCACAGACAGGATAAAACCTAAAAATCCAATAAGGAGTTATAAAAAATACAACATATTTATAGAGTTTTTTGGGTTAGCATACGAACATAGGGCGGAGGGTGGACCATTGCAGGAATATAATTTTGTTAACGAACCTGAAATCATTAAAAATTTCACAGCAATGAATAATGATTTATCGCTGTTGTTAATATCTCTTAAATCCGGCTCTCTCAGCCGAGATGAATTTATCAGCGTCGTAGAAACATGCAATAAAATTATCGACGATATGGAAACATTTAATTCACAAATTATTCAAGTAATACTCGATGATAAAAACCCCACATCGAGAACAGGATTTGCAAATCAATATAAAATCCGCGTTGAAGATATCCCAACATTTAAACTACCAGGATATAACGTACCGGAACTAAAAAAACTTCTCAGTGACACCATCGATGTTGGTTTTAGAATAATTCATGATGCATGGAAAAAAACAGCATCACCAGAAATAAAAATCCTCAAACACAATAATGACCCAGACGGTGGCGGTAGGCATATCGCTCCGTTCAACGTGAATATTTCATCGGTGATTGCGCTCAATTTAGTGTGTGATGTTATCGAAGGAAGCTATCAGATTAATCTAGAGCAATCAAATCAAGCTCAGCAGGGATATATTCTTTATTCGTTTGCACCAACAGCTCCTCCAGGATTCCTAATTATTGAAAACCCAATTAATCCTGTCTACATGCGATGCCATAATAATTCATTAACCAGAATTAATTTCAAACTCACCGACCAGTCAAATAATCTGATTGATTTACAAGAAGAGGTGTTAGCGATTAGTCTGTTTGTGAAATCATAAATGATTTTCGTCCTAAAGACTTGATCAAATATTCGGTTAAAATCATTTTATTATTTTTATTAACCCAGTGATGAAATCACTAAGCAGCAGAGAGGGTGGATGACAACAAGTTGCGACCAAAATTAATTAAAAAATCGTTTTCATTTTTTTAGTTAAAATGATTTCGTAGGGAGATTTCAATCAATTTTTTGTCTGAAAACGTTGTAGGGTTTGCCCCTGAGACATTTTTTTTTTGATCGTAGGAAGGCTCGTTTTAGGATTTCAATCAAAATTTTGCCTGAAAACGTTGTAGGATTCACCCTCTCTGCTGCTAAAGTAGACCAACAGGGAGAATAGTTTTAAAAGGTAACATCATCCTACCATATGCAAAAAGGACTTCCGAATGTCTGAAGGGTTTTTTGAAAGGACAAAAAATTAATGTGTGTTTCAAATCGAACCGGACCCTAAGATAGATCTCTGTTGGCCCTAAGGATAAATCTGATACGAGAGATATGCGTGGACCAATCTATAAAATTATGAGTGAAGAACAGGGTGAACGTCAGTGCCATCACGAATATATTGGGGAAACGGAAAGAACATTGAAAGCGAGATTTCATGAACACAGACGACCAAATTCAAGCTCGTCTGAAGTATTACGGCACATCCACAATGTTTGCTCTGGTCATACTATGACTTGGAACTCAGTATTAAAAAAATCCTAGATCGAGAACAAGCCTGGCTTTAGCGGGAGTGGGATGGTGGTGGTGGTGGTTAAGGAATCGATTTACATCCGTGCGTACAAACCGACGCTGAACACGGACGGGCAATATTATGACCTGCCGCATATCTGGGACAAACTGGAACATCGGTCATCATTCGATCGAATGATGTTAACAGTCAGCAGAGATTAAATCAGTCTGCTGATGAAGTCCTTAGCGTGTGGACAAATGCTTCAGGTTAGCTTTCTCGATATTGTTTGTGTACGTGGCTGAAAAGTTATAAAAAAAAAGAAGAAAAAAAAAGAAGAAAAAAACTTTAAAATATCTCCAGAGTTCAGTTAAAGCTTAAATGTACAGAAGAGTTTTTGTCTAAATAAATTATTAAGTAATATTTTTTTCTTTTCTAATAAATCCTTAAATTTACTGCCGTGCAATTCTTTTCAATATTCCAGTGGTAGCTATTCAGGCTTTCGCTCTTTAAAGATTTCTATCAATAGAATCGTACATGTCATTTCCCTTTCTCGTTTTGTCGTTTACAGACTAAGTGTATCTCGAGAAGACTTTATCACGGTCGATATACATATACATATACATATATATATATATATATATATATATATATATATATATATATATATATATATATATATATATATATATATATATATATGTATGTATGTATGTATGTATGTATGTATGTATGTATGTATGTATGTATGTATGTATGCGTGTGTGTGTGTGTGTGTGTGTGTGTGTGTGTGTGTGTGTGTGTTTACCTGTAAGTAAAACCTGCATGCCGCTGATCATCCACGTTATTTGCATTGATCTCCGTTTGGAATATCTCTTTATGGATTGATTTATAATGTGTAGGTAGATTGTTTGGTTAACCATTTGTTCATTTCTTCATAGTTTACATTCCTTTTGTCCAGTAAAATTTTTTCTTTGAATTGACTGATGTTTATACAAGCAATCTAAATTATATGATCGTAGGAAAATATTTGTAATGTTCTTTTCTCGCCAGTGTTTCCGACAGCTTTATATCATTTAAAAGTCATCATACATGCAGATAATATTTTGTCCTTGATAAAGTGTATTATTGTCTTATAAACAAGCCAACAAGCCATCCATGTAAAACTGATCGTTTCGTTTTCAGCATTTTATAAAGTTTCTTCTATCCTCTCAAACGTGTGAAAGACTTAAATGTTTTGTTAAAATTGACCAATTGTATAGAGGGCTCCACTACGATTAGGTCATATACTGTGTCCAATTGAACTATGGTCTCGTTAATTTATATTTCTGTTGTGTCGAATCTTTGTAGATTGGTGGACAATGGTCAATACTTTTAGAACTTCATGTTATGTCGTACATTTAGCGAAATCTATATTAGTGTATTTACCAAAATCAAACACATAGATGTTCGTTTCACATACTGTTCAATTTAAGCTGATTGCTTTCAGGAATGATTATGTTTATCTCCATATCATCATTAAATTTAATATGTAAATATTGATCTTTGCTTATTACATGACATATATTTTATGCTTGAATCTGATAGAAATATTTTGCTTTTTTTTGGTATATTTCCTGTAACACAAATAACTTTGGCAACATCATTATCCCACCCAAATACGTACACATGAGTATTGCCTATTCATACCAAGGCTGATGCCATTGTGTTAGACTGACGCAATATTTATATCCAACTCCAAAAATCCGTGGAATTTATCACAGTATATCTTTATGTCGATATTTATACTGAATAAATTTAACAATAATTTAAAAATCAATTCATTTTGCATTTGTTTCTACTCCTCTCCGCTCAGCGCTTACTTTTTATTAAATAATATTCGGTAGTAACCAAGTGTGCTAATCAACACCATGTATTAAATAGTCAGATTATTGTGCTGATTATTTCAATAGTTAGACTAGTGGGCTGGATTGCCATCTGTGCTTGAATAGTCAGATTTTTGAGACAGAATAAGAACTTATCAGAGTGATAGTATGCTTTTTATTTCTTGTGCGTAGGTGAATGCCATGCATAACATATTGTTCTAATTCTAAATTGTACAATTTTTTGAGGCACTGTCAACCTACTAGCCACATCTTTATACCCAGATCTACTGTAATAATACATCGAAAATCAGAGTCTACGCCATTCCTACTAGTGGCCTGGAAAATATAAATCTTCCGAGATTGAGTTTAAACTTAAGATTTAGGGTCAGCTCATCTATGTGAACGTTACACTAGAAACGTCTTTTTTATTGGCTGAAAACGAAACCTGAATTTCAAAGTCGTACTCTGAGTTTTATGGTTACCAAGCCAGGTGACTTCAAGCAAATAGTACAGACCCTGATTTATTGATGCATTATAGGCATGTGCTTTTAGATGTTTAATGCTTGTTTTGTACGGACGAATACGGCGCTTGTTGGCTTTTGATGACGGACAAATATTGCGCTTGCTGGATAATTATTATGTGGTAAATGGCTAGTATAAATAAAATAAAGTAAAATGTAAATTAACATAATAATAATAATGATAAAAATAATAATAATAATAATAATAATAATAATAATAATAATAATAATAATAATAATAATAATAATAATAGTAATAATGAGGACTTTGTATAGCGCCTAATCTTTCGAAACTCTAAGCGCTTTAGACCATCAATAATGACATGACTACACTACAGAACAACAAATGCCAAAACAATGAAATTGGAAAACATAAAAAACATGCTGAAAACATATAAGATACAAAACATGATTAAGTCGCTAAATTTGTCCCTGCAGTCGAAACAGGCGAGTCTTAAGAACACTCTAAAAAGGGACCACTGTGACTATATGTCTAATTTCAATGTGCAATTCGTTCCACGTCGCCGGGCCCTGGTGTGTAAACGAACGTTGTTCATATGACTTTGTTTTCACCTTGGGAACAATGAGTATACGATTATCAGAAGAAGAGCGTACGTATCTAGCTGGTGTATACACATGGGTGAGGCTGGATAGGTATGTTGGACTGGAGTCTGTCTCTGAAACATAGCCCAGAGAACAAATTTTGTGTTTGATTCTGTATCGAATCGAGAGCCAGTGTAGGATACATATCAGTGGTGAAGTGTGCTCTGATCGTGGTACTCTAAAGATGATCCGTGCAGCTGTGTTTTGAACTTTTTGAAGTTTCTGGAGTAAATATTATTATGATCCAGACAGAATTGAGTTACAATAGTCTAGTCTTGAAAATACTAATGAACACACGTGTTTTTGTGGCTTCAACTGAAAGATATTTACGAATGGAACTGATGCGTCTCAATTCAAGATATGCAGCCTTGCATATGTTCATGACATGTTGGTGCAATGTAAGAGTACTGTCTAGAGTAACGCCTAGGTTTCGTACTGACTGTGAGAATTTAATGTTGGTGTTGCTGATATTTATTGTCTGAGGTAAAGGATGTGAATGAGAAAGTCTTTGTGTTGTGATCAGAATAGCCTCAGTTTTATCATCATTTATCTGCAGCTTGTTACATGTCATCCATGATTTCACATCAGAAATGCACTTCTCTACTCCATGGATGGTAGCATCAACTTCAGTTGGGTGGCTAGACTTGTATATTTGGGTGTCATCAGCATACAATTGGTGCGACACTGGGTGATGATCTATGACACTTGAGAGAGGCTAAGTGTACAGAATGAAGAGAACAGGTCCAATAACAGATCCGTGTGGAACGCCACAACATACGTCAACTGGGCTGGAGTGTATTCCATTTGCAGATATAATTCGTGTCCTGTTGACTAAGTAGGACTTAAACCACTGTAAGGCTTTATTCTGAATGCCAAATACATGCTGGAGACGGTGAAGTAATATATCATGGTCTATTGTGTCAAATGCTGCAGATAAGTCCAGGAGAGTGAGGACTGTAACCATTCCACTATCCAAACCAGAGAGAATGTCACTAAATACTTTCAGAAGAGCAGTTTCCGTACTGTGGCAAGGGCGATATGCAGACTGTACATTGCTAAAAAGACTGTTTGATATCAAATGAGATACAAGTTGAGTTAGAACAACCTTTTCTAAGATTTTTCATATGAATGAGAGATTAGAAACTGGGCGGTAGTTCTTTAAATCGTTATGGTCCAGTGTTGGTTTCTTCAGCAGTGGCTTTACGATGGCAGTTTTGAAAAATGATGGGAATTCCCCTGATGAGATAGATATATTAATAATATCAGTTAGTGAAGGCAATTTTGGGTCTAAGCACTCAAGCAGCAGTGATGTCGGAATTGGATCAAGTTCACAAGACTTTGGTGCACTTTTCATCACGATTGTCCGTACTAAATCAATAGAAACAGGTCCAAATGCTCCTAACGGTTGTCGCTGAAATTCTGCATCGTAACTGTATGGTGACGAATCAGTTGAAATTGTGCTGTCAAGCGAATCTCTAATGGTTTGTACTTTGTCATCGAAGAAATCTGCAAATTGGTCTGGTAGGTCTAGTGGAGAGAAGGTTGTTCAAAGTGGTTTACATTTGTTCCTTGACATTAGTTTGTTAGTTATCTCGAAGAGCTTTTTGCAGCTGGAACTCTCCATGATCTTAGCACTGTAGTGGGATGATTTGGCTAAATGGACTATATTTGTGACGTTCTTCTTAGCGGCTTCGTAGATTTGTTTATGTATAGTAAGTCTGGTGGAAAGCCAAAGCCTCTCTGCTTTTCGGCGATGTCTTTTAGCAGTGCGAAGCTGGTACCTAACACTGCTATACCATGGAGAACACTCTTTTATTGATACTCTGCATTTGGTGGCTAGGAAATGTTTTTCAAGCAATGAACGCAGGCAGTTATCAAGTTGTTCCGCTGTTGGATGTGAGAAAGTTGTTAGGTTTTCTTGGATGTCATGCATGAATTTGGTTCTATTTATCATACGGAGGTTTCTCTTAGTTGCAAATAGAGGTGGAGGGTTTGGGACTTATACGTCGAGATGGCATAGAATGCAGAGGTGATCCGATGCAAGTTCGTGGGATACAAGGGTGGATTGCAGAATATTATCATCAGGTCTACAAAGAAACCAGTCTAAAATGTGACCAAGTTTATGGGTAGGTTGGTTAACTGACTGTTTAAGATTGAAAACGTGAATGGAATCTAGGAGTTTTGACGTGTATGGTTTACCAGGACAGTCAGAGTGAAAGTTTAAATCTCCAAGAATAATTATGTTGCCACCTATCGAATTTCCATACTCTAGAAGATTTGGAAACTGCTCCAAAAAGAGAGATTCCGTCAGCTTGTTTTTTTCTACTAGGAGGAGGACGGTAGAGACAGAAAAAATGGACTGACCTTTGTTCCAGTGTGAGCGTTGTTTGGACTAGTTCAAACGATATGTGGCAGAAATTGAAGGAAGTGTTGTACGTAAGGCATTTGATCATGGAATCCTTTGTAAATACAGCAATTCCACCTCCGCGAGAGTTGCGGGGGAGCGACTTGATGGAGTAATCGCTGGGTGTTAAATCCACACACTTAGATTCATCACCTGCCGAATGTAACAAAGTTTCTGTCAGGAAAAAGACGTCAGTATTCTGGTCATTGATAAAATTAACAATTTCTGTGCGCTTTTCCGGTGATCCTACTGATTGAGCGTTGAATAATCTTATACGTAGTTTTATCCCTGGGACAGTTGACACAGCGGTTGACGATTTAAGAAGAATTTGAATCAGGTTATTAAAATTAGCGGCAGAATTTTTAAGTTGTTTATCCGTTACGGGTGAAAGGGACATAACTGGTATTCTTCTTCCTGTTCTACGCCGGCCAGATTTGAAAGAACGTTTCTTTTTTTGCTTCCGTTTACATTTAAGAAATGATGAATGTATTCCCAGTTCGTTCAGTCTTGAGCACAATGTAGTATCTAGAACCAAGGTGTGGTCATTTAATCCAATTAATGAGGGTCCATCGTATTGTAAGCGGTCACGTGACGACGGTTTATTAAAAAAACAAATGACGTCTTAACAGTGGGACAAAACAGCTGAGAACAAATCTAATTGTTCTCGTTTCCAAAACAAGGAGATGAATTAACACATACGAACAGAACAGCCAATGCATGATGAAACACAATAATGTAGACGATGATAGAAAACAAGCACAAATATCATAAATATAGTACAAAATCGGAAGAGCCTATTCTCGAGCAGTTAAGACATGGCGGCCATCTTTCCGGATACATTATGCGAGTAACTTATGATCCGTTATTTTATTTTTGAATCAGAATCAGAACTATTTAAAACAAAATAATTGCGGATGAATATAGAATGCAAAATTTGAACGCACCAACGTAAATATGGGATGATAATAATCAGGACCAGTCTTAGGTCGATTGGACTGATTTGACCCAATGGGACTCCGCGCTGGGGGTGGGGGGTGGGGGTGGGCACGCGATTTAGTAATTTTTAAAAAATATATCTACAGAGAGAAATCAATTTTAAAGCGTTAGAAGAAAATTTAAAGTTTTGTATAATTTCAAACTTGATTACAATTTATTTCCTAATGCCGTGCGCAAATGGGCCCCTCGCGTAAGTCCAGGGGTTGCGCCATATTGATACAAACTGGGCCCCACATTTGTTAAGGCCGTATCTGATTATAATCGCAATACATGATTATAGGTGACGGATTTGTACAACAGCTTTACGGAGTCTATTATCATGATATTTTCGTTAGTACAGAATAAATAGTTGCAACAAATGATGCATACATTTCTCAGAATAATTCACCGATCATGCATCATGGTATAAATCATGTTTTGTTCAATACAAGAACCTTAAAACCAGCTCGTGACTTCGATTGTATATATGTTTGTATTAATATCCCCCTGTGAATGTGTATAAACGTGACCATTTGGAGTTGTATTACTTTAACATGCGTCAAAGAGAAAAGTCGAATCATTTCCACCGACTGTTTTGTATATTTATGGAACCATTGCGTGATCAATACAAACTCAAACAAAGAAAATGAGGTTGCGTTCAATTAAATTAGACATTCTTTGGTCGAAAATGCAAATTTCATTTTAGGCACGAAACGATTATTTGGACATACCTGAATAAAATCGAGACTGTAACCAAGAAAGTGGTACTTGATTCATTTTATATTTTTATGCAGTACTATGCAGATTGACTCCTCAGAGAAAACATACCATACTAAGTTCCCGCACATGAACCAAAACACGTGGCTTGTTTTCTGCAAAGCAGATGTGACCCTCGCATCGTTCTGATCGTGTTTATACAGGCTATGCCGAAAACAACCATGACAATCCTGTAAAACGCACGTCTCGAGAGTATTTCTTTACTCTACGTACAAATAAATAACGTCAAAAGAAAGTATAGAGACTAATTATATACACAGAAATTAGAGGGGAAAAACACACAGCTATAGATGAATTGCTATTGACGGAGTACAGCAACGACCCACCCTATCTTCACAACATGAGACGTACTACGTAGGTCCTAATTGCTACTTTTATTGGATTGCCATATAAATACAATGCACATAACCGTCTTTTCAGGTGAACTGATGCTGCCCCCCCCCCCCCCCTCCCAGTTCCAGGTGGCCGACTCATCTAAGGCGCTCACCTTTACAGATCACTGACATCTTGCATCTGTAAGCGAGGGTTTGAGTCGCCGGGCTCGGCCAACGTGGTGTCAGAAAGCTTTCCAGTAGCATTTTTGTGTGTCGGTGGTTCTCGCTTGGGGTTTCCCAGGTTCTTCCTTTATCAGATGTCCTTGCCGCCACGTAGAGAGCCCATCATGTACTGAAAAATCGCGTTACACCCACAATAACAAGTGCACTGGTTCGAGCTTGGGACCGGGTGTATAAACGACTGATTAGGATATATGCAACAGACTGACTAAAAAGAGTGCAAAACTCGTTATAATAACTAAAAAGAGCGCAAAACTCGTTATAACAACTAAAAAGAGTGCAAAACTCGTTATAACAAGTCACAATCTTTTTCCGCTTTGTCAATGGCAAACACAAAACAGAGACAATACAAAAAAAAAACACAAACGAAAAAGTGTTTAAATTACAGATGTTTAAATGACTGTCTGATGGAAGTATTGTTTGACAATGTTCTATGTAGCGCCTACTCCAAAATGGCAATCCAGCTGGTGACAACCTACAAAAAAGCAAAAAAGCACCATTTATTTTCTTATCAACAGTGAAGGGAAATTGCCAAAGTTCATATGGTTACGTCGTGAATGTTCCCGATTTCAACTACCACGCTTGATTCTTCTTAGTATTGGTTTGTTTATTAACTCATATTTGATCTTTTTTCATATCATTTGTATGTCTTATCTGATTTACCTGAAATTTTAATTTAAATTTTCTTGCATTCAGCTTGTTAAGGTCTACATAAGTTAGTACGACATGATTTCAGTCCATTATTTCCAGTTGTTTTCTAGTTGCGTGCACCGATCCGACGGCCTCGTGGTTAGAGCGTCCACCTCGGATGCGAAATGTCGTGGGTTCGAATCCCAATTGAGTCATACCCGAGGCTTAAAAAATGGTACAAACAGCTGCCACGCTACACGTCTTTGCCATGATCACCAGTACTTGACCATTTTAAACTCCTACGCTGCAGACATAGGTGCGATATGACTGAAAATCACCCCCCCCCCCCACAAACACACACACACATACACACGCGCGTGTGTATTTTACAAACATGTGGAAACACCACGTGGATCATAATCCCAGCACTTATGCAAGACACCAGATGCAAACTTGATATATTATCGCGCGTGCAGCAAAATATATACGTTCCTTGGAGGGGAGATATAATGATAGACGTGAATATAATTGTGTAGAGAGGAGGAGGATCTTGCTGATCGTAATAGTACATGCTTGAACTGAGCACACATGTTAATCATTTACAAACCTATCTATCATGTCATAGCTTTGACTATCCATGTATTTATCCGCAGCATTAATGAGCAAATATGTATTGTAGACACGCATTTGCCAATAATGGCTATAAAATCCATATGCCGTAAGGAAAACCTTTTTTCTAAGTCAAAATTCGTGAATCAAAATTTAATTTTAATTTGCATATAATGTCTCGCACAGGACGAGAGTGTTTGATACTTAAACAAGTCTCGTGCAAGTCGAGAGTGTCTCATTGTGAAACATAAAGTCACGTAGAAAAATCGACTGTCCGGTTACAGGAACCTAATGAAGTCTAGCTGAAGTCGAAACTGTCCGAAACCCAATAAAGTCTCGTGAAAATCGAGTGTCTAGTTACATCAAACTAATCAGGAAAGCTAAGTAGCAAAGTCGAAGTCTGCGAATTTACTTTTGTTTAATGTTACTATCTAACTTCAAATGATATTGTATGCAATGAATTTAAGGTCACATTTTTCACTACTATGATTTATCTATTTTACAGGCCATGAGCTTATGATTATTGTTATTTATGAATATCGCTTGTCAATTTCGTTGTAATTCGTATACATACATTCATGTATTGAATAAAATTGGATCCAGTCATCACACGCTGGCAGCGAAACATTTCAAGCTTTTAAATGATGAAACATGAACTGACCCAACCCTCGCATATCACCATTAGAGATCCCCATGATATAGGCGTTCTTTAAAAAAAAATCACACAATTTATTAAATGGCTCATGTGATCTTGGAATAAGTTAGACATTCTGCAACGCATTCTTAATTACATCTCTTGCTTTTTAATCTACATTAAGCCAATTCAGAAGTAAGTAGATAGCTATTCTGATAAAAATGAAAAATTACCTTGTCGCAGGGGAAATTAAATTAATAGATTTGGGGAATTTATCAAAGCTGATAACCCATGCGTAGTGCTTTTGGTCACGATTCCAACAGTTCTGGCAATGATAGAACACATGTCATTGTTTAATTCGCGAACACACGTCCACGTAATTACACAAAAAATTAACTACTTCATTGGCCATTCCGACTCCATAAAGTAAAAGACACCCCCCCCCCCCACAGTATTGATGTCATATAAGTCATAACAGAAATATAGAATATAAAAGAAATAAGATAATTTTAAATAATTTCATAAATTATTCCTGAACACAAGTACAGATCCCGTCCTTTTATGTAATGGAGATATTTTCACAAAATTTCAAAAATAATGTTTCTCAGTACCAATTCCGCCTTTTATTTCTAAAGAGATATTTTGATAGGTATAAATATATTTGAATAATATCATTGTATTTGCTATGTTTCCTGTGTGACACTCTCTTAGATAATTACTAATAAAAACAATTATACCCCACAGTTAACATATAATGGGGTGCAGTTAAAGAACCGAGGAGAATGAGAACGTTTCTTCAAGGCCGAATTCCGGTGGCCTAGGTGACTAGAACTTCGGCTTCGAATGAGGGAGGTCGCCGACTCGAAACGCGGTCGAGTTTTAACAAAGACTTATAAAAATGGCACTTGCTGTTGTCGCTTGGCGCTCAAAGGTTACTTTGTGTTAGAACTGGTCGGCCTTGTGTCAGGATAATGTGACTGGGTGTAAACCGGATATATATATATATATATATATATATATATATATATATATATATATATATATATATATATATATATATATATATATATATATATATATATATATATATATATATATATATATATATATATATATATAGATATATATATATATATATATAGATATATATATATATATATATATATATATATATATATATATATATACGTACTCACACTTAATGAATCTGTGATTTTGACACTATTATTTTCGACAAATGTAACATTTCTACGTAAATTATAAATGGAGAAATAGGGCCCATATCTAATCTGCACATATAATTTCAACACTGGACTATTGTAGCTCAATTTTGTCTGGTTCGTCTTAATATCTACTCCAGAAACGTCAAAAAGTTCAAAACAAAGCTGCACGGATCATCATTGAAGTACCACGATTAGAGCACACCTCCCCGTTGCTCTGTACCCCACAATGTCTATCCATTCGATCCATAATCAAATACGTTTCACTGACGGACTTCATTCTAACACACCTATCTGGCCTCACCCATGTGGATACACCAGCAAGATATTTACGCTCCTCTACTGACAATCTTACACTCATTATTTACACTATCGAAGTCATATTGACAAAGTTTTTTGGCATACCAGGACCCAGCAACGTGGAACGAATTACCCATTGAAATTAGACACAAAGACACAGTGATCCCATTCAAGAGTGCTCTTAAAACTCATCTTTTTCGAACGCAAGAACAAGCTTAAAGACCTAAAAATGTTTCCTACCTTAAATATTTTCAGCATATTTTGTTTTCTAATTTTTTATTTTTTTTTAAATTTTCTTAAAGTCATATTATTAATAGATGTAAAGCACTAATGAACAAAACAATCATGCTGTACAATGCATGTATATCCAGCTCTAACAATATATGTATCATAGGACGGAACGGGTGAAGAACGATGTTTAGATTTACAGTACTGTGTAATTTATTACAAGGTGATAATAACAGTTGGCTCAGTTTGAGTGGAGCAAACTACCTTTGTCACAGGACTAAACTTCGCATGAAATTTTATATTGCCTATTTCATCTTCCTTCAGTCACAGTCACAACTATATTTAGGTTTCATGGGCCTTCACCACATAACTGTAAAAGTTTAAGACCCGTATATGGGCTAATCACCCAAGGATACGGTTTCCTCTTTTAGCTTTGAGAAAAAGTCCCCCTTTTTTTCCAAATGGTGATATGACCATGCCAGATGATAAAACACACACAAATACGGACACACGCACGCACAGACAGACGCACATACAGAGGTTTCTACTGATCAGATGCTTATATGGTTTACAAATGGATTATTTGCGTTTTAAAGGTTATTTGTATGTTACATGCTTATACAGATCTGATTAAAATGAGATTTCCACCGTTCTACGTGAAGATCTGTCAGCGACCGCTTAGGGGTAATGTTCTGTTGACCTTTAAATTAGCAAATGGAAAGGCAGCTTTCAAAATCCGGAGCTGAATCAATTCGTTCGGCACACATTATGCTCTTCACCCACTCTGCTCAGATATAAGACTTCATTTAATTGGCTGATAAAACTTTGGAATATGGCAGTCTAATCAGATTGGTGTGTATGTGTACATATGTGTGTAACTGTATGAACAAATAAACTGTATTAATGTTTTTCAATAAAAAATTGTTGACACAAAGCAGTGTTCCATAATATAAATTACATAATCATATAATTATCAGGCTGTGAATTCATTATTTTATGCCACTTAAAATTTGCTGTTCGTTATATTACTAAATTGTCTAACATGGTAAATTGAACCAGCAAGAGTTTTATATAGTGACAAGTTTCATAATCATGCATACAACAGTGTCAAACAAAGAGTAAAAATGATTTTTATTAACAACTTCGGCCAATATAAAACTGTCTACCGCCAAAAGAAAACTATAGTATATCCCTAAATTTGACTAGAGGGATAAATAATCACATGCGCGTGAAAGGTAAGTCCCTGTTTTCGTAGTGAGAAATATTCCTCAAGTTAAAATCCACTCACAAACACATGCTAAAAACCATAGATGTTAAAAACGTTAATTTGTTTTTTTTAAAAACGTAATAAAACCCTGCATTTTTTTCTCAATAAATAATAAACGAAAAATAAAAACGTTCCAGTAGTTTTTAGGCAACATAAAAATCAATATTTTACTTATTTACACGCTACATACCAGTTTTAAAGTTTCAATGATACAAATATGAAAAAAATGTCTAAAGTTTAAACCGTAGTCCAGGTAACATTGACATTTTTTTCACTCAATGTCATTATCACCATCTGACTGATCTGACCACTCTATGGTTTCATCCATATAATTTATATTGTCCAGCATTATAGATTCATTATTGATCGATATTTGTTATCTGAGTATGACAGAGGACTGCCTGTATGCCCGATAATATAAAAAATGGAAGTACCAAATGTAAACGAAAAAAAAAAAAATGTTTAAAAAACGCGTTTTTTGAGGTAAAATAAAAATCGAAAAAACGTTTAAATCATCTATGCTAAAATCAACATACATACAACTGTTTCCACTTGACCCAGACCACAGCCTTCAGACACCACTCCAGACTCTACTCCTAGACTCCAATCTGTAATTTTGCGCTGCGTATGAGTGTGGTACGCGGATATCTAAAACAAGTATTTAAAAACAATTATCAAGGCAGTAAGTGAAGTTTCTACAAAAGTCCAATCCTAGGTATCAAAAAGGGAGAGTATTGGAATTTTATTCACCCGTATTGAATATTTTTTTTCTTCTAAACTCTTATTCTCTTTGGCTGCTTTCGTTCCTTCTCTAGTTCTACTGTGTGGACTTCTTGAACAAAGTCATAAACCAATTATTTAGAATATGAAAGTTGGGATGAGCATTTTGGCTCTATACAAACGATTCAAGTTCTTTTTGTGTGTGCCTACATGGGTCATAAGTCGAAACATTTGTCCGGAGGGACGAATAAGCATGGGATGTGTTAAACCTGGTTGACGCCGTTGGCATGCATTATCCCTGAAGGCAAAGAGATGTTTATATCTAGTGTTAACTAATTAATCAACTTCAAACGCCGTATCGATTACTCTCACGACAGTTGTATCGTCAGAGAAATGAGATATCAAAAAGACCACCGAAGATATATTCCAGAATAATAGTAAATGTTATCAAGGTTACTGTTATTATTATTATTATTATTATTATTATTATTACTATTATTATTATTATTATTATTAGTAGTAGTAGTAGTAGTAGTATCAATGATAATATATATCATTATTGTTTTTATTATTAATAATAATAATAATATTATTATTATTATTAGTAGTAGTAGTAGTATCAATGATAATATATATAATTATTGTTTTTATTAATAATAATAATAATAATAAAATTATTATTATTATTATTATTATTATTATTATTATTATTATTATTATTATTATTATTATTATTATTATTATTATTATCCGTGGATAGTATAGTATGAGACCACTGTCTTTCAGTCGTAAATCCAGCTAGCGAACCAGTTCCACCTGGCTCAATTAGTATCGATGAGTATATAAAAGGTGAATTTGTAATATCGGCAAAGTGGTCTTATGGCCCTCCTAAATGTTCCAATCATTTTATTTACCCAGAATAAATAAAATTAACCATTAATTTAAGAATTGATTCTTTCATACGTTGTATACATGCATCAAATACACATTACAAACTGTGTCCGGTAAGTTAAATGTCATTGAAAGTGGCTATCGATCTTATCACTCTAAGTTTGAAATATTTTTTTCCTGCCCTGTATGTGTGTTTGTGTGTCTAATGCAGCTGGGCTAATTTATCAACAAGTAATTAGACATTTCTTGCCTTTCCACTTGATTGTTATTGATCTCCTGATTGTGTTTGCCACAACAAGCGGTTATATACCGCGGGAAGGCTAAGGGGCGCACTTAATCATTCAAATTTTCAACCATATATCTAATTTTACTCACCCAGATAGGGGAATCTGTGCCTTGTCAAACTTAGCCTCATTGATAATTTATCTGGATTTGATACGGAGAGAGAGAGAGAGAGAGAGAGAGAGAGAGAGAGAGAGAGAGAGAGAGAGAGAGAGAGAGAGATCAATGAATGATGGAAACATTTGTTGTCCTGGACCTGACTCCGGACTCACAAACACATGGATGGCTAACATAACCAACCGATTGTTTGAGCAGTTGAATGAAGTTCACACACACACACACACACACACACACACACACACACACACACACACTCTCTCTCTCTCTCTCTCTCTCTCTCTCTCTCTCTCTCTCTCTCTCTCTCTCTCTCTCTCTCTCTCTCTCTCTTCTCTCACACATTTATACGAGTCTAATATAGTTGAGTTCGACTGTTTCGTTGACGATAACTGTTATATTAAACTCATCATCAGATTCAGTTAGGTCCTCAGTATTTACTGTACAGTAATGGAACCCACAGGAATATTTTTCTTCATGTTGCACTTTATGTGTCTCGTCGGGCCCTTAGTGTGCTTATAATTAATTTCATTGCGTTGGAAAAGTACCGGTTGTCAGAAATTCTGACGTTGACACGCTATTTTAACCCAATCGGGCTACTGTATTTAATAGCCACCTTTAATTGGGTTATTCAATATTAATGTACATACTTCAATTAGATTGAAAACCTATTTATTACTGTCTGTGATATTTTACTCACATTCAGCAAGTACAAGCAACAGAGATTCTTCTAAATAGTCATATCATATTGGTGTATTCAGATTTGCCGGCGCATTTTTTCCTGCCCTGTATGTGTGTTTGTGTGTCTAATGCAGCTGGGCTAATTTATCAACAAGTAATTAGACATTTCTTGCCTTTTTTAAAATAAATAAAATGGCACTATCTAATCATAATGATAAGTGTTTCTTGATTGACAGTATAAATACGAGAACGTACAATTATTTACAATGAATGAATTGAAACGAATGAAGTCTTTGAAGTCAATTAATTGTATCGCACATGCTAGAAGTACCTGGTAGGGATATATGCTAGACTGGCTGACGACAAACTTAAACTCTATATGACTTAAAAAAAAGTAGTAGTGTTAAAAGCAGTCAGATTTCTAAAGGACAGAAATATATGAAAAACTTTTACAAGATACTAGTGTTCTTAAAGTCACTAAAGTACGTATTTCACCACACTCACAAATTAACAAGTTAGAGAACGGTATTCCATTGTCATTCAGATATTAACAAGTTAGAGTACGGTATTCCATCGTCATTCAGATATTAACAAGTTAGAGTACGGTATTCCATCACCATTCAGATATTAACAAGTCAGACATTCTCTGGGTGGGATATCATGCTACATGTCTATGGCATCACTATAAACTGCCACACTGCAGACATCGTAGTGATATGACTGAAAAATTGTTAAAGCTACGTTAAAAATCACACACCCTCATACACACATTGCATTATGTTTTGATGTTTATTGTATATAATTTTATCCTTATCGGTGTCTTACTAATATTCTTAATGGTTTGATAACCATTTCCATTAAAAGAAACAATCTGCATTAATAGCTATTTCCACTATTACCCTCATTCAGTATGGTATTGTATATATTCTTTCCAACACTGCAATATTATTCTCTCTGATGAAATTAGGTTTATATATATATATATATATATATATATATATGGGTCAATTGTATGTATATAGGATAGTGACAATTTACGTAGCCTATATATGTTTTGCCATCTACTACATTTGTGATTGTACCGTTTTTAGGATTTGTTCTTGTCTTTTACACCAGACACATTTCCTTCAACATTATTTCTAATTTTCATATTTTTCTTGGACCTCCTTTTTAAAACCAGATATGCACTGACCATTAGTCCGGGTATAATTAACGTCATGCCTATTTACAAACTGGCTATAAGAAGAAATGATTAGCCTCACAATGTAGTCAAAGTTCGAGCTTGAGATTATATTAATTGCAAACGTCGACAGTTTGTCCAAATACATGATGTAGCCAACACTAAGAGCCCAGTTTGGCGTTGCAGGATATATTGTGTTAATATTTATGTTAGTTTCAGTCGACATTTGAATATGGGTGAAAAAAGTAACCTATCTATTACACATGCTAATTATTATGCTTAATTATTTATCAAAATGCTAATTATTATGCTTAATTATTTATCAAAATGCTAATTATTATGCTTAATTATTTATCAAAACGCTAATCATTATGCTTAATCATTTCTCAAAATGCTAATTATTACGCTCAATTTCTTAAAATGCTAATTATTACGCTCAATTTTTCAAAATGCTAAATATTATGCTCAATTATTTCTCAAAATGCTAATTATTATTCTTAATTATTTATCAAAATGTTAATTATTATTCTTAATTATTTATCAATGTAACTTTGATTTCACGCTTGCCTATATAGTGTTAACAAAATTTTAATGCAAAAATCAGTGTGTTATCAGATAATTGCAGATTATTTCATAAAGCAACCAATACAATGAAGTACGATACAAAGAGAGCACAGTAAAGACTATGGTAACGAATTCAAAAGAAAGCGGAGAGAAGAAAAAAGGTTAAGAATATGAGTTCAGGGGAAAAAATACCATTGTGATGAAAATTAAGAACTAATTCGCCTTTAGGAAGTGGAATTTTACAAGCATTAAGACAAATAATTAAATCAGAACAGCTTGGCAACATTCGATACTCCATCAAATGAGTCATTGATGATAACCTTTATATTGATCATTTCAGTCAATGTTGATCATTTGATCAAACGAAATGTTTCCATTATTCAAACACGAGACACACGAATGACGTCCAGTGAAATATAAAAACTAAACGAATCCCTTCTGAAAATGAAATAGCAAATGGTATGAAAACCTTTGAAACATTCATGATGGCTAGTTTCATTATTACGAAGATTTTTTTTAAAAGTAGTATTAAATTTGTTTCAGGTGACACTGCATTGCGCGATGAGCATCCACTCAATATAATGACAACAATTATCCCAAGTGGGGTCAGATTAAGCAGCCAGTAAACATTCATATGACATCTTGTCCATCCTTTTTTTGTTTCCTTACTGTGCTTTAGTCGTTTCAAATTAATATATTACTGTTCTTGACCTCAGTAATGATAGAAATACTCCTAACTTAAATGATACAAATCCAGTGAAGCATACATTTAAAATTAGCCAATGATCTTTCAGTTCATTTTCTAAACTGTCTAAGTTGTCGATTGGAAAATATTTACTAATCAGTGATGCTACATAATAAATTGCACCATCTAACACTGCTTTCAGCATAATACTACCTCAGACATTGACAAGTATTTTTGTGTTTACTCTAATTTGTTTCGCACTAATTTGTGTAATTCGTTTCCAAATCAATTTTTACATTTCACTCTTTGTAAATTCATTTTCAAAGAAACATGTTCAATTCCTTTTCATTTTCCTCTACTTGTGTTATTGATTAAAAAAAAACGTGAAGCATCGTGCTGGGCAACACTTACATTTACTCTCGCATTAACGTGTTTTTTGCATTATACGTACATTGCCATAGATCCTTCTAACTCTTGCATAATTATGTACATCAGTTACAGTGTTTTTACTTTTTTAATTAATAAATTAATTCTTTAATTTTGCCTTGCCATTTTTTTTGGGGTGGGTGGGTGGTTGATACTATAGTTCAGTGCATTGATTTTATACATGAGATCAGACAACATTATATCGAGCTGAAATGAAATACAAAACTTTCGGGTCATCTGATCGAATAACGCAGTCATAAACCAATAATTGATGAGAGTCGTTTTTCATAATAAAAATCAAATTTCTTTCCTCTGAATCTTTTTCAGGTTCTTTGAAAGCGAATACAAACCAAGTTTCATTAAATAATTTCTCTTTTCTTGACTGTATGATAAGCTATCACTTATGCCTCAGACAGAAGTTGCTTTTCCTTAACATAATTTACATTACTGGTCATTGTGTGGTCAAGTTAAAACTCATCTGGTTTGACATTACCTAGCAAATAAATGTGTTCTAGAGATATATTATTGAAAATGTCGGCAGCAATCAAAATATTAATTTACAAATCATTTATATAATGGACATTAGTTCCATAGCATTCAATGACATTCGCCTGTAACTCCATTAAGTAAAATCAGTGAACTGGCAGACTCTGGCAACTTAATCGGGCAATGAAGATAAACAGCATTCTTTTTTATTAGAATGATTATATGCACAATGTAATCATCATCGTCATCATCATCGTCATCATCATCATCATCGTCGTCGTCATCGTCGTTATCATAGTCGTCGTCATCATTAACAGTATCATTTTCATCATACCATATTTAATTTCAAATCTCCAATATAGTCAACCTGGCAATAACAGGGGTAAAAATGGTATGGAAACGAGTTTTGACGAAAACGTCTCTTTCCGATTTTCCTCAATTCTCATTTTATAACTCCACTTCGTTGGAGTTATTAGATCATATATCTGTTCTGCCGTAGTTTTTGCAGTCTTTGATTGAAATGAAACTTACTGATAGTCACAGTGGCGACATGAGTTCGGAGCGCTTTGAAATGATATTCATCTTGCCTGAACCCTTTTTTAAGTACACTTCAAGCTGAACAAGTAGACAAGTTATTCAATTTTATCTTATTAATATTTAATCAAATTATAATTAACAACTTTCATCAAAAGTGACAATTTTTGACAATACATTCAGTATCTGCGACAGGTCAAAAGTAGTGATAGTACATATATCAAAAATAAACGACGCATCCGCCTGAACGTATATAGGAGTGACACTCAGTATCCACGACAGGTCAAACATAATGATGGTACCTAAATTAAAAATAAATGAGGAATTTGCATTCATATATATCGACTGTTGTTGCTGAACAATCCACTGCGTGGAAACACAGATGCTGCTTTTATGAGACGTTGCAACCCTTTCAATACAATTATTGTTTTTTTAAGTTATTTTCTGAAATGGGCTACAGAGCTTGAGCGACCTGTTGCTGCCTTCGGAAGGCATTTTTGTTTCTATCAGTGCTGAGCCGAGTGCAAAGGTTAGGTTTTGAGTAATGGCAAATTGGAACCACCGATGCAAAATGTAACTACTTGTCATAAACAGTAACCGAACGCAACCTTTATCTGGTTACATTCTGAGTTATTTTGCATTGCTCGGCTCCTTGTTACACTGCAAAATTTAACATAACGAAAAACATAAACCATTGCCTAATGTCCGAATTTCATGGTAGGTAGTTACATGTTGCGTAAATGGTAAAAAAAAGTGCATTTGGATTACATTTTCTAGTTCAACCAAATGGATGTAAAATATAACGCGTCACATTCTGCGTTTACAGTTATAGGATGAGGTAATGCATAAAGCAACCTGTTCCTTGTTTTGACTGGGGTCATTTTCCATCATTGGTTCGTGGAAGAGAAACACGCTACGGTCATTTAGTGTTAATTTAGAATGGACGATGGCGAACGGAACGGAAATTCCTGTATAAATAAAGAATATTGAACTTGGTTCAAAATTACGATAAAGCCCTTCCAAGAGAAACATGATATAAGACATAACCAAAATGCTATCCCATAAAGTAATGCAATAAAATTAACGCTGATTTAAACAGGAAGTTATTTTCCATTTAGAATTCCTATACATACCCGAAATGGGGCCCATGATGTCCGAGTGGTCTAAAGCACCTATATCAATCATTGCCATCTCACCTCTGTCAGAGCTGGTTCGTGCCTAGGTTTTAAAGGTGGGTATGTGAGAAAGCTTACTAGTACTTTCCCTTGAGTCGGTGCTTTTTATCGGGATTTTCCCGTGTTCTTCCTCCAACACATATACTGGCCGGCATGTATAACCTATCGTAGTGATGAAAAATGGCGTTAAACACAACAATATCATACCCGAAATAACTGAGCCATCTTTATTAAGTCTTGTTAAGATGGTAGTTATTATTTTTATAAGGATACATTATTGTCAATGTTTCACATTATCGGGAAAATATATATACTTGAGCTATTTGAATTATTCATCACAAAAGTTTAGCTTCATGTCCCAGTAAAAAGAAAAAAAAACTATAAAATTTATTTCCATTTCCCTCGAGTACTATCGTATTTTATGTTAATACACTCGCTTAATAATTTGTGTATATATAACACGTGTAATAACAAATCATAACGTCATGAATTGCGTCACAACGACGATTAGAAAAGGCTAAATAAATTGAGGCATACGAATATGTCTCAAAGTCATTTCACAACATTAATGTACGGTTTGGTAAAATAAATCAGTATTATCGTCACGTGATAGATATACTCTTACAGTTGTGCTCATTTAATACTTTTACTAGCCAAGGTTTGCAAAAAGATTCCATTTATTTAATTCGCTTTATAATTTGTAAAAAAAATCAATACTCGTGTAAGATTTTTCATATAATAATTATAGCTTTTTGCGTCTATTTATTCCCTGTCTACTATCGTCTGTCGTAATTTTGGCTATTACTTTGCTTTGATAAGGTCAAAAATTGTTTGTGACACTGTGAAGAGGTCATCTCAGAACATCTTACAAAACTTCGAAATCAATTGCTTTAGTTTCCAAACCCTGTTACAATGAGGTGATTTTGCTTTTGGTAGCAAAAGCAAACGCACTGTCTGAGGTCACTTTCGCCTTGAAATTAGTCTCTAAACAATCTTGTCTGACAAAGTGTAATTAATTATTTAGACAAATATCCGCCAAGGTAATAATGTGTTTCAATTTCAACATAACACGGATTTAAGCTAAAATTACGTCAACATGTGGATGAATCCAAATGTTTCATGCTTGAGATCCACGTCTGTATCAGTCTTGTTCATTTGAATTTCAGCTCGAACGTCATCATTCTTACCTGGTTATTTTAAACGAGTTTGTCAGTGATTTACAAATCCCATTTAGAAACGTATTCAATAAGATAATTAAGTCCTTTTGGGATCAATGGATCAATAAGGAAAGAGGTACCAATGTCACAGAGATATTACATGTAAGTGGGAAAGAAGATGCTTTTTGAAAATGTGAGAAAACTGACAGTGTAAGTTGTTTGTTTACTTTAGATATAAAGGGCAGAATAGAGACACTTTTACAATACAATCATTGATGAAAGGGTTAGTTTGTTAAACATTTTTGAACCGTTATGAGTAAGAAGCAACCGATGAAAATGTAAAAACATTGTAAAGATTGTAATTATGTAAATACAGCAGAAAACAGTACGACTGGTCGAAACGGTAGGTTCTAGGTATGAAGTAAAAATCGTACATTAGATAGGTTTCAAAATAGGTATATAATATTAACTTGATTCGGTTATATTATTACTGTAGAAAATAGTACATTATTTTTTTTATCTGACAAATTAGATCATGTATAGATAAATGACTAAGGCTGATTAGTTCTGAAACAACCGTAATAGCCTGTGTGAAAACTCGTAATATCGGTAGAACGCTAAGCGAGGCAGCAGCATGTACCATTTTTAAAAATAAGTCTTTGGTATTACTTGGCCGGAGTTTAAACTAGCGACCTCCTGCATCCGAAACGGACGTTTCAACCAATAAACCACTTGAGTGGTCTTTATATATGATGGAAGCGTACGGGGCCAAAAGGGAATCGTTATCTCTTAAGAGAGCCCATCTACACTACGCTGGATATTACGTTCCCATGGCGGCTCCAGAGCAACCAAACCTAATGGAATGGTAAAATAACATGGAACAATAAAAATAAACCTAATATAAAAGAAATACATAAAGGTATAAACATCAAAAGTTATATTAACTACCAGTTATACAATCAATAAGGCAAGCGTCTTACCTCTTTTCTTCTCTTATGCTTCTAAATTCTTCCTTCTATATAACCCCATTGACAAAATCTTACGAAGGTATTATAGGCCCCTAAAAAAATGTGATGCCGCTGTGGTCAAAGTATAACCATTAACATTAACACGCGCCCCTAACTATGGTCCCAACTAGAGTGTATGAGGTAGTCTCAAAACCAAGACTATCAGGTCCAGCGACACAATGTTGCAACTAAAAACCTCATCATATATGCATAGGTTATGACCCCAAATTAGATCTTATAAGGTAGTCTCAAACCCAAGACTATCAGGCCCAGCAACACAAGGTTGCAACCGAAAATATGCTAATTTAGAAAATGACCTCAAATTCATACACTATAAAGATAGTTAACCCCAAAACTATCAGGCCTTGCATAAACTTAATAACATCATGCATTAAATAACAATGCAAATAGTTGTCATATGGGGTTATATATTCTACACAAAATAGCACAAAGAATTCCAAATTGATAGGGAAAAATACGGAAGGAAATTGATGAGGGAGCAAAGATGCTTAGAGTGAGAATCCAAAACAAGACACCCAAGATGTATACAGGGAATCATCGAGTGAGTATAGGGTCAAACAAGACACTCAAGAAGTATACAGGGACCAACCAAAGGAGCAGAGGGATAATCGGTCACTAACAAGTGATCATGGGATTCTCAAAAAAAAAAGTCCTTTTTAGGGCTATTGTCTTTCATTGCCTTAACAGGGTCTTCCACTTGGTTACAGAAACCCTCCTTGACAAGATCTATCCAAAAGCCTAACTTGATCATTTTCGGACCCACCGCTCAAAGTTAACAATCTATTTCTCTCTGACAGTGGCTACCTTTCAAATGACGTTTAGTCATATTAGCAAAATAAATTGTTAGGGACATATAATATGTACACTTTTGTACTAGAAAATTGGCATAGTTAGGAACGTAATTTAATTCTTCAACTCAATCCATTTGATCAATTGCATCGGTGGCTTACACAATTTTGGCATAGGGAAATACATTAGAAAAACTGGATTGAATTTAAGCGTACGTACTTTCGATTGGTTTATAGGTTGAGTGCGTGATGGGTCTATTCCCACTCACCCAAGTCTAACATTCATATCATTAGCCCTTTTTTAGGGGTATGATATGACGACCAAATTAATTAGTGCACTCTGTGCGCATAAATGCCAGGAAGATGTGGCACCATTCCATCTTCCTGGATAAATTAAATCACTACAATATAAATAAATGGCAGTGCAAAATAGTGAACATATGACCCTAGTGGCCGGTTTCACTTTAAATCCAACTATTCATTCATTCATTCATTCATTCATTCATTCATTCATTCATTCATTCATATATATATATATATATATATATATATATATATATATATATATATATATATATATATATATATATATATATATATATATATATATATATATATATATATATATATATATATATATATATATATATATATATATATATATATAATATATATATATAAGAAATCAAAGGTATATTTTGCGACTAATGTCTGAGACACGGAGAGGGGGGCTTGGGGTTAAGAATAAAAGCAAGTTGACTTTAACGTGAAGCCCTTTTTGTTTATATTTTACTGATTATGCCATAGATGTATTTTAAATTTTTTCAATCAAAGCGAGTTTCCTGTTATATAATAAAGGGCAAAATATATCAAAGACTAAGTAAACCACGCCATGTACACTGAAGATTACAAAACGTTACTCAAACATAAACAACGAAAATAAGTTCAAAAGAAAAGCATATCGTTTAGAGTTGTCAAAGTGTGACTTTAAAGATCCGTATGGAACATAAATGTGTACCAGGGCTGTTTCTTTATTCAATTCCCCCATCAAGTTAAGTAAGTTGTTTTTCCTGCTATACTGATTACATTATGTGTGTGAACATCTTAATTACTAGAAAATATTTTAGAAGTGTCCAACATCTTCCTGCCAGTGTCCACCACAATCTAATCTGAAATGTCAGCGCTCCTGCCAAATAAATACAAATTATTCTTCAAAATCTGTATCAGACAAATGCAATAATTATCATGCGAGGAAAGACCTTTCACCTTTATTAATTGAACAAAATTTACACTTATATTGGTATGGTCTGTAAGTAAATTATAAAACCCTATCAAGATTTGATTATGCATGGCAAAAAAAAAGTTAAGCGCTTATCTTTGAAATGGGATACGATTAATGTTCCATTACTGGGTATTCATTATGTCGTTATGACAAAACAGATTGCACCAGTCAACTATTCCTGCCTGCAACGTATCATACTCCCACTCAATTAGAAGATTGTCAAGCGTCCGTTTGGAATCAACTAATTACAGTCAAAATAACTGTCAATGAGTCCCCCAATTTGCATAATTTATTCTTTTTTTAATACTTCACGGCAGCGCAGATGGCATTTCTTGAAAACATCAGATCCATGTGTCATTTTTACACGGCAGAGTAATCGCAAAGCTATTCAAACAGTATTAAATGCTATATCCATCCTTCCATCGAATTTTAATGCAGTGGATTTAGGATTACCATAATCCTGAAAAGTTTTATGACTGATCAGGGTTCCATAATATTGTTGTCACAAGCTATGCAGTAAGGAGAGGAGACTACAATATTGTATTGTTTTTGACAACGTGTTTGTTGTTTACTCGCATGTGTGTAACATATATAGCGTCACGTCGTCAGGGAAGATGATAGCTTCCTTATTAAATTATAAGCAAAGCACAACCCATTAGTTCATGCACCTTTCAAACCTACTGGGAATGAAATGACATATAAAAATATCTTGTATTATTACCACTTAAATACAGTATTAATTATTACCAGATACTCTTTCTTAAGTTATTTTAGATTTTCAAAAATACACTTTTTTTGAAACACACCAATCCAGGACGTAAAAAAACCATTCTAAACCATAAATCTACTTTTCCATTAGTTTTGAGGGGATTCCTTTTATGTTGCTAGTAGACTCCTGAGTGAAACCAACGATTAATAAAAATAGCACAAACAGCTGCATCAAATGGCAAGTGCTGTAAAATATAGCTATATGACTGAAATGTTGTTACAGCTACGGTAAAAATCCAATTCTTCATTTGCCTGTGATTTTGATTTTTAACGTAGCTCTTTAAAAAAAAAATCAGTTTTATCGCTACTATGTCTGCAGAGTGACAGTTTATAGTTATGTTTAGCACTGGGGCAGCATGCTCCAGACATGCAGCATGATAGCACACCCAGACACATGATCCTGACACCAGGCCTACCAGTCATAACAATAACTATTAATGCTGAGCAACAATCGAAGCAGCTATTTGCAAAATTTGTATGTGTCTTTGGTATGACTCTGCCGCGGTTCAAACCCGAGACCTCCCGCATCCGAGGCAGACGCTCTAACCATGTAGCCCACCAGATCGATATGTATATATGTAAAATATACATAAAAGTAATCCACTCAACATAATATATGTAAACTGTACGCAAAATACGCCATAACGGGGGTCATTTGCCTGGTCCACTTCGTGCTTGCTTCAAAGATTAAACAGAAATATTGAGGAATATTGTGGGGAAAATGACTTCTTATAGATTGATGTATTTATTTTGTGGTCAGTATTTTCAAGAATATATTTCGTGTTAGTATATATTATCAAAATGTAAAGTTGGGTGATAAATTAACACGGAGCAGGCTCAGTTGTATTTATAAACATGCATTCTTATCATGAAGCAGACTTGACGTATGGACTGTCGTATCCTTCCTGCATGAGAAGGAACAAGTTAGTCATGAATCTTGGGATCATGCGATCACATAGATTTTGCACCGAAATATGCAGAATGTACTGGTGTCTTATATAAAAATATAGATATAATGGAATATACTTTTGTTGAATGACGTCAACATACTTAACTCAGCAAAATACAGGTAAACTGAAGAAAGAAAAAAAAAACATCATTTAATTCAGACGTATAACAACCCAAATGTTAAACCGATAAATCTTTCACGATGGCGATATTTTTATCGACAATCTAGGCCGATATATCGGTCTAATACCAATTTATCAGTCAAATGATGTGCATGCAGAAAGTACGTTGTTACCAATCAGCTGAAAAGTAAGTCGCATGGAATGATGATTTAGGGTTCATTCTGCAACAGTTGACGTTCGAAAGGATTTTCAGAATGAATGATAATGATATTAACAAATAATCCGTTCTTCTCTGTGTGTGAAATATCACGTGACTAATTTCTCTTTTCATAATTATCAATGTATTGAAAAACATATCTTCTCTAAGAAAGCTTCTCATTACATGCCAAAAAAAGTACTTTAAATATGTTACATTTATACATAACTCTAATATTTAGAAACAATTTTATGGTTGGTTGTATTTGCCCAATTCCATGTAAATTCTGTTGCTGATTAAAATTGTATAATTGTAATATAAATGGCAGCGTGTCTACTCCAGACAATAAATGATTATCATTTTAAAGGTAGATTTTACTGTCTGAAACATTGGAATAACATTAGTTATAGATCCATTTATATTACTAATCTGATGATTTCCAAACAAGAAATACAGATAGAGATTATGCCAAAAAATTCAACATTTAGCTCATCATTCATGACAAACAAGTACCATTCCGTTCAATTCCATAGGGCGCAGCATGGCCTCTGGAGTTAACTACCACTGCACAAACTCCGTTACCGAGCTCGCTTCGATCGATGATCGACTATTCGGCGGTCATTCGGATCGGATGTAACGCTTTAAAATCCCCGAACCTGGAAACTTGAATGATTGCTATTGTCGGAGTGGACCCCCACTCTTCTGCTGTGTTTTATGTGTTTGTTCTGGATTTATTAAACAATCTGTGATTGTTTTCCTTGGCTATTTAAATTAGAGATACACGACATACAGTGGAGCTAACAAAGGTACAGAAGTTTTCTTTTTCTTTCTTTCATCTAAATCTTTAGATTTTGTTTCTTCGCTTTTTCTTATTTTATAGAGAAAAACATATGCAGATTCCTGTACAAATGAAGTTTGTCCTGGAGATTGTTGTAGAATATATAAATAATGCAATGAAAATGACAATGGTGATGCTTTATTATTATTATTATTAATATTATTATTATTATTATTATTATTATTATTATTATTATTATTATTATTATTATTATTATTATTATACTCATCAATATTACTATTGTTATATTATTATTATTATCATTATTATTATTATTATTATTATTATTATTATTATTATTATTATTATTATTGTTGTTGTTGTTATTATTATTGTTGTTGGCATCATCAACATTATCATTTCCCATATGATTGTCAGTATACTACTTTTACTACTACTAATACTACAACTGCTGCTACTACTACTACTACTACTACTAATAATAATAATAATAATAATAATAACAGCAATAATATAATCTCGAAACTGATTTTATTCATTTGTCTAATACTTTTCTTTCCTCGTGAAATTATTCAAAACTATTAAACAAATATTTACTTGCTATCTTTCAAGACATCACTATCAACTGGCACACTGCAGACATAGTAGCGATCTGACTGAAAATTTATTGCAGCTACATTAAAAATCCAAATCTCTCTCTCTCTCTCTCTCTCTCTCTCTCTCTCTCTCACACACACACACACACACACACACACACACACACACACACTATCGTTCAAGGAGATAAAGTATGAATCTTATATCAGTTTTAGTTATTAGTATACATGCCTGCCCTTCATGGTGTCTTGTATTTTAAATTGCATATTTTTCATGATTGCCTTTTATGATGCCATGCCATAAATTGCATAGTTTTCAAAAATCCCCAATGAAGGCCCGCTAGTTATTTTTAACAGCACTTACTATAGCTATCATGTCTACAAAACAGGAATAAGGTGTCTTTCCAAGGATAATTGTCATTACATGTAGCATTGCCGCAGAGCCGAAACTGTGTCTGCTACGACCTGTCCTAACAATCACCTGAACGCAGCGTTCATGGTCACAACAGTCATTCGAATTCCCCCCCCCCCCCTCCCCTTCCCGGCCAAATATCCTGTAAAAATGTCATGTAATCAGGGTCATCCGTCTTCCGTGGTCAAATTTCATCAATTCTATATTATAAAACTGGCAATTTCTCAGAAAATAAATAATTTTCCTTTCGATATCATGCAGCAAGGTAACTTAGTTTGTTCGCCAGGCAACTGTTAAGCGGCTACCCTATGCTTACACTTTACGGTGAAGGCGAAATCTTAACTTTTCGATAAGCTTTACCCTACACCTCATCTTTCGATCTCAGTGAGTTTTAGCAACCGCTTAACAAATAGATCGATTGCACAAAGTGTAAACACTTGTTTTCATGCATTGTTATACAAAACTGCGCTAACAAATAGTTATAGGCTTCACTATTACATGTAAGAAGTCAATTATTAATATTTAGGAGCTGTTTTTACTGATAATGATATAAAGGCGTTTGCCTATGTGCGTACGTGTGTGTGTGTGTGTGTGTGTGTGTGTGTGTGTGTGTGTGTGAGAGAGAGAGAGAGAGAGAGAGAGAGAGAGAGAGAGAGAGAGAGAGAGAGAGAGAGAGAGAGATGTATATATGAGTGCATGCACACAGTTTTAGTTGTCTTAATTTAATGGGAGTGTACTCAATATATCAGATTGGTTGTATGTGACATTAAATGACAAAGCCGAGTCGGGTTCTGATAAATGCAGTTATTTCTATAAAGGAGAGAAGATAAAAACCTCTTTTCACCTACAAGTAATACCCCCTATCTCTCCACAACAAAATCAATCATGTAAGGACCAGTATAGAACGCTGTATCCTGGTTGCACACTGCTACTGCTGATAATAATAATAAATATGACATTATATGGATACTACTACTGTTACCACTAATAGTATTGCAAATGATAATACTAATAGTATTGAAAATGATAATACTATTCGGTTCATAGTACATACATATGTCACGAACGAAGTTTGGGAGCTCAACCTGACTTCCTTACCTCCAGTGGTTACTAGCATGCAAGTTGGCCTTTTGTATAATCGTTCGACTTTCTTTCTCTTTATAGATATATATATATAATGAGGTTGTTAAATGTGCTGCAACCCAGCTTACCATGAATAAGTGTTTTAACAATGATTTTGCAGATATTTAACAGCTACTTTAGGAAAGAATATCAGCAAGTGATAGACATTTCTGCAAGTGGAAGAGCATTTTAAGAATTTGCATAAATATCCAATTTTTCAGTTCTATCACCAAAATGTACATACCATACCCTTGAGACAGGTATAATAATGGACGAATCAGTCAGATCGATTTTCATGTTGAGGAAAGTCGAGAAAAATAAATCAGCTTTGTATGCCTATTTCTGCCAAAATTTGGATTCGTTTGCGTGATCATTATTAGATATACCTTTCATTTTTTTTTGTACCCATTGTAAATATTGTCGTGTCATATTTGCTGTTTTCTGTCCGTCTTTTCGTACGTATGAAGCTTGTAAGTATGATTACCACCGCACTTAGAGAAACGAAAGATCGCTGGCCAAATAAAATGCGCTTAGATTGTTATCCAATTCAATCGTGACAACCATGTCATAACAATTTAATATTTAATTAATAATTAAGCTGTAATATTTACTTTTCCTTGTGTTAGTTCGTTTTGGGATAATATACTTCAGCAGGAATACATCAAACTAGCCGGATGGATACATATGACATTCCGTATGCTGAATTACTGTTTAGTAATTTCGAGATGTGATGTATGTATTTGTGCTTTAACAATTTTTCAGTCATATAGCTACGATGTCTGCAGTGTGACAGTTTATAGTGATGTCTAGCATTGGGTCATCATACTGCCGACATGTCGCATGATGTCTCATCCATTTTTCATTATCCTGACATATGGCCGACTATTCCTAACACTAGGCGCCAAGCGAGACAGTTGCTAGTATCATGCGTCTTTGGTATGTCTCAGCCGGGATTCGAACCTGCGACCTCCCGCATTCGAGACGGACGCTCTAACCACTAGGCCACCGGAGCGGTTTACAGGCAAATCAAAAGATACTGTAGTTATAGGCGCAAAAGTTTGCACATACCCGCTTCTTTATGTTTTCTGGAAGTTTTGCTTTTATGAAAGAATTTATGGTCAATTAAGTTATTCTTGGATGATTTAAATCGATAAATTATTCCATGTGTAATTTCGGTAACGCGGTTTTTCTTATTGATTTTCTTTAACAATGTACATGAAATATGGGTGTAAAGAAACTCATAATTCCAAGGCACAGCCTTGTGTGCATTGTCTCGACAGCACATTTACTATATGAACCATACCTGTTTTAGATCAAATATTTGACAGAGATGTTGAGAAACGTAAAAATTGGAACTTAGTATATCTTTCTTTCCTTTTAGAAGAAACAAATTGCGTAGATTTTCCAGGAACCAATTTCGAATTCCAAAGTTATAAAATTAGAGAAAGAAATTTATTCACTAGAAGATTATTTTTTGCTAGACTTATCTTTTTTTTGTCAATCACCCAAAACATTTTGCGTTGATAAAGTGAGAATTTTGACTCGGGTTATTTTTCAACCTGTATTCGGAGATGTAAAAATAGGTTCATCCATGTTGCATATAATTGTATGCACACAAGAGAATTCCGTTACCAAATACATAGAACTCATTTATCAGCCGCAAAGAAAAACTTTGTTACAAGCACTGATAAGTACAAAATTAAAAGCTGTTGTTTTATATTCAGTAATGAAGAATTTCTGTCTTAAAAATTCATTATATAACAGTCGTAAAGTCATTATTTTGCAACATATCAAGTTAAAATTAGTCATATTTTAGTGAATAGTTCACTCTGCCATGTTAAACTCTACAGTACAGTCTGCATTCTAATTTACATGAAGTAAATAAAATTCTTCAGATTCAATTTCGATATAGAATACGTCTAGCTAGGATAGCGTGAAAAAGTAGTTAATATTAATGAAAATATGGAAATAGCATCTCCGTCAGTTTCGATGAAAGTTTTACTAAATACTGTATATGTGTACGTGACTTGAATTTTTGACAGTTTATAGTGATGTCTAGTGTTGTGGCATCGTGACGCAGACTTTGAGACTTGATGTCGCAACCAATCATAGTATCCTGATACCAGGCCGACCAGTCCTAATATTAACCTCATAAGGTTGTGCGCCAAGCGAGGCATCTGCTAGTACAATGTTTTCTATAAGTCTTTGGTAAGACTTAGCCAGGATTCGAGCAAGCGACCTCCCGCATCCGAAGCAGACTTTCTAACCACTTATAGCAAGCAGAGCGGTCACCAAATACTGTCAGAAAATAGCGTTAGAATATAGAAGACAACATAAGTTGTTTTTGTTTTAATGTGAGCATGAAAAGAAGTGACAAACGCGTATTCTACGTCAGTTAACCCTTGCTATTCAATACATATACTTGATTCTTCTGTTTATCTCTTTCAATACTATTTAAACTTCCAATCTTACAATGGTATTGGTCATGTATTACCATTGTTTCGATGTCAGGGATCGTGGACAACCTTAAACTGACAGCATTTCAAATTCGACAGGTAGATTGTGGGAACGTTGTATATATATATATATATATATATATATATATATATATATATATATATATATATACAGAGAGAGAGAGAGAGAGAGAGATTGTGGGAACGTTGTATATATATATATATATATATATATATATATATATATATATATATATAGAGAGAGAGAGAGAGAGAGAGAGAGAGAGAGAGAGAGAGAGAGAGAGAGAGAGAGAGAGAGAGAGAGTATAACACAGAATAATAAACAAGAGAACCAAGCAAAAATATATTCCATGTGTCTTAAAGATTTTATTACATAAGAACTACTAGAAGCAGTTGAATAGGTAATTCAAAGAATTGGATATACAAGTCAAAGTTTAAAACAGTCTCAGAACAATCCGATAACCATTATGTTTAAAATACCATGAGAGAATATATCGCTTCGAGTTATTAAATTTCCTTAAATCTTCGCAAAGTATCAGAATATCTTTGGATTTGCTGATCGTTACCTTTTTAAATCTAAACGAATCGCTTGCATGAATCTTTTTTCAAGAGAGGTTGTTACATTACATTGAATCTTTTCTGATTTATTTGAAACTTTCAAACGTCAGCAAAAACTTATTTCCAATTACATGTGCCAGCACCAAAATATTATAGAGAAAGAAACCACTCATATGAAAAATCGGCTTAATAGTCCATATGATTTTTCAAATTGGTTTAGCTCCATAAATAACTGTAAAAAGTTCTTGATGTCAATTGAATTTGAAATAGTTTGCTGTTGTCTATTTTCAGCATTTGGCCAACGTTTATTTGGTTTCCAGGAAAGCGACTATTTCACGGAACCAGTCAATGTTTTGTTAATTTATTGAATAAAGTATTTAAATGAATGAGGCTTGTTTATTGGCTGAAAATACTTTTAGGACATAATTAAGGTAATTTTTTAGACGAAGCCTGAGTATATGTACGTTGTACGTATTGGAAGGTTTGAACTTCAACCAGTTGTTTTGTTTTTTTAACCTTTGTTTCCGAACTGGTGCACAAACGCTACTGGATTTAAGCTGAGAGATCTCACAGAGCCATATCTTTTTAATGGTCACCTACATGTGAATTTTCTTTGAAAACGAGCTGCCCAGTCTACCATTTATTTTAATTTAAGAGCTTCCATCTTGATAGATCCTGCATAGAATGTTGGCCAGTCTTACCACTAAATTATAGTAATTCGGGCAAACATTACCATTACGGTCTATGGAAAGTTAATTAATTGTCAACACCTACATGAATAAATCGTTGTCGAGGGTTCAAATCCTGTCCAGAAAACTTTGGTCAGCTGATGTGATGTGTCTATATGCAAGACACTTTACTCCTATCGCCTAGGTACACAATAGCTTTTATTGTGCTAATATGCCGTTACATAACACACAGACACCTCCCCCCCAACCCCAACCCCCCCCAAAAAAAAACCAAACAAAACAGACGGTACCAATAGTCATATTCCGCAATGAAATGACATTCAGGCAATGTCGTATGATTTGTAAACAATTGTTCTGAGAACAAGTATCAGCTGACCAATGAAAATAATTTTTAAAATACACAATTATTATCACTAATAGTTTTCACCTGTGTTTATAGTTTATATTTTTAAACATTATCTCCTACATCCCTCCCTTGCTTCCTGATACGTAGGCGACAGTAGTACCTTATTTCGCTAAGTGTAACTCGAAACCAGGTACAAACAGCATAAATCCAGGCCAGTATTCAACATTGATTCATGTTAGAGAGGAAATTTTGATCTCAGACAATTAAAAGTGCTTGAACAAATGATGGGTTGTGAACTTATGATTGGTCAACACATACTATCAAGCTAAATTTTTTTTTTTATGATTTCAAGGTCTTAAGGGTTGTCGCATACTGGTCTTGCAAACCAGCTTCTAACGTTTCTAAAGGGTTCACAATCACAGGTGCTCGACGTTTGCTTGATGTTGTGAACAAAATCCCAATAATCTAAAGAGAAAATAATTATACAGAGAAACAAAAATACATTAGATTACCCCCATGACCCATTCTGACATTGGACCATCTCTATCAAACTATATAAAAAGAGTATATAGTATGATAGAGAGGGTCGTATGCAGGCCCGCACCTAAGAAATTCTGGGCCCCAGGCAGCTGACAGAGTTCGGGCCCCTTTGGTGTTTCAAATATGTGCGTATATTTTAAAACTCGAAAAAGGGCGGGCCCCTATCTAGCTCGGGCCCCTGACAAGTGCCATGGTTGTCCCCCCCCCCCCAGGTGCGGGCCTATCGTATGTCAGAATGGGTCAATGGGGTAATCTAAGGCATTTTTGTCACTCTAATGATTATTGTTCCTTTTGTTTTCTTCTTCACATAAAGCTAGCGTCGAGCAACTGTGTTCACAATCAGGTGTTTACTGTTGAAGATGTAAATACAGTAAATACACATAATTCTGAAAAGGAGTGTATATTTATAAAAATGAAATAAAATATGACTCGGTTATATACTGTACAAGACTAGGTCATTACAACTGAATAGTTTTGGAGGCAAGAAAATGATTATTATTTTTTTACCCAGGTATGGACTTATAACTATATTAAGCTGTACAACGGGCGATGTTATTTACAAATGGCGAGTGGGGTCACATGTCATTCATGTAAAGTAAAGTGCGTACATGTAGAGTTTTAATGAAGACACTTATCCTGTTTACTCTCGTTAATAGATTATCGTTGGAACAAACCTGCCATTATCTTAGTAAATGTAACTATATGAAACTATCTTTAAAATATAATTAAAAATTCATACAAAAACGCGTGTGGCTTGAAAGATGCTGTGCTTAAAACTACGGTATCCATGAGATATATCTTTGAATTTAAACGTGTCTTCATGTTAGAAATACAAATTATTTTTACGAAGACAATCATTTATCTCCCCACTATATTTATTCACTGAAAAATTTAATTAATATAATAGACAGAGAATAAATGTATCACAAAATGACAAATTCTCCATATAAGTGACATACTTTCATATTAGGATTTCATTTAAAAACATTTCAAATGAATATAAAAAAGAAACGCTTTTCAAAGCTTAATTTAAACAAATCGTTTCTTACACCGTAGGGAATATCTAACAATTCCGCCTTTGCTTCCCGAAATTTAATTATTTTTTTTAATTGAGTTGGAGATAAATAAACAGTATTATTTTGCAAAACTAAATACTTATGTATCGCAATCCATAGCAACCAATCATAGAAAGAAAGAAAGAAGAACGAATTCAATGGAACTAATATTTCAAGCGCGCGCGCGCGCGCACACACACACACACACACACACACACACACACACACACATTCCTTGTGGAATTTGAACCAGAGATAAATTCATAAACTATATTTATATGAAGTAGAATTCTATGAAATAAAGATAGTAAAAACAAAAGTCCATTAACTTTCTTACATCTCTGCAGCAGCCCGTAATACTATTGATTTTGTCACATGCCTTCCGCTATGAAGGGGTAACAATGTCTTCAAATGCCTCAGAAATAATTAACTTCGACACAAGCTTTCCGCTGTCTATAACATATATTCATGACACACCGTAAACCAGTCGCCATTTCTGCTTACAAATGTTAAACTCGGGCCTTGAAAATAAACTTTATTTATATTATACAGTTTATTATATTAATTTTTTTCACAAATATATGAAGACCAATGGCAGTACTAGCAGAAGACCGGACAATTTTCACCAGTTCCACTCGTTATCAGATTAAACGTGGTGACAACCTTCATCACGCCTGTTGAAAGAAAATAGTTAATTTTTGCCAACTGTTTATATCGAATCCATAATAAAATAAAACCATTCTTTTGAAAGTCCTCAAACGGTATGTATCTATTTCATCACTCGGAATGAGCCTTTCCACTGCCATTTCGTCATCTTATTTTCTGTCATGACAACAACAATTTCCGCTATATGAGTTGAGTAAAGACACGATGAAAATATAAAACTTTCCCCCGTGTAAGTACAGTTTACATCAAACATGACTAACAGGAAACAGTTTATACAAACATACATTAGATGAGGTGAATTTTGACTGACAATTATAAACACAGATACGCCACTTGGAAGGTCCGCCATGCCTATAATTTGTCCCGTCGGAACACCTCGAACGTTTCCACCAGTGGATTATCACCATGTAACTACACGCATGACATGACTTCAGTGTGGCTGTTCTCTAATCAAGACGGCATATTGTTCACATTGGTTCGTGCGTGAATATCCAGATATGAGTCGAATGTAAATAATTTGAACATATTAATCTATTGTGTTAGATGGGTTTCTGCGCCCGCAAAAATGTGCATTATATTGCAATTGATAGCTTGATAGTGAGAATTGTTGTATTTACACTAGGCTAGCTTGGAACACTGATAAGAATATCGACTGTCTCGTCCTTATTCCTTTCTGTTGCGCACAGGAATGTGATCTCATATCTAACACTTCGTTTCATCTTGTCAACCTTAAGTACCTTGTCTATCGATGCAATCAACACTCTTTCGTTGCGTTTTAGTTCTCCAAGTTGCAACCATTTCCAGTGGTATTAACTCTCGGTTTCTCACACAAAATGTTTGCCTTCTCCCTTCATCCAAACGTCCCCTCAATATGCTTCTACTTGAACTCATTCTTACGTTATCTACAACATGGCTCTTTCTTAACTTAAATAGCAAAAGTTATTGCACACTTTCCCTATTCTCATCCTTTCTGCCTCAGCGCCGCCTTCAACGTTTATCGCATCTCTCTACACCCAATTTATTGAACAAGAAAACGGTGTGTTTTGCATCAGCTATTGGATGCAGTTCACCATGGATTACTTTATCATTATATGTCTAATCATTCCAACCTTACCTTCACTTGCGTACCTAACTGTCCAGGAACCCTCAGTCCATTTTGCTTTTGATCTTAAGCCCAACAAGTCTAAACATTACTGAACATTTATGATTGTATCAATCATCTTTATGTGCTTGGTTCTGGAAATCCCGGGTGTTAGAGTGGTCTAAGGTGCTCGCCTTTGCATATCACGCACACTTCACATATTCTGAAATACGGCAATAAATCCACATACGGCAAAATTCAAAAATGCATTACACTGTCTGCATCAATAACTATTTCGTATTTCGTCATCTACACTTTATTTATTGATTTATTTACTACTACTACTATTACTACTATCAACCTAGTCGTTTTGAATTGTTGCTACCATTGATTCCCATGTCTATCTTACTCATGCATATTGTATTCTTTCTATTCTCTCTGCAGACACCAATATATTAAAGATGGAAAAGTGACCACAACAATCATGAATCTGGGGACGGGAAACAACGTGGGGGAGTACCTGTGTGTTGGAGATTACATATGTTTATATGCCGTTGAGACCGAGGGATATGTCTACAGTCTCCAGTCAAGGTAGACATTAGGAAATAATCAGCATATTGTTAGGGTGCAAGGGACACTTTGGTATGCACAAATTTAATTATGCATACACCTGCCTACTATAAAAATAAATACGTGAGGGAGGAAATAAATGTTTCGTATTTTTGGATAGGTATAATAAAGGAAAACATAAGAATATCATTCACTTGATTTGAAAAGTCAGTAGAAATTCAAAGAATGCAAAATTTGATGCATGTTTCATGTTCGAATGTCATTTCTGAGAACATGTGATGCTTACAGTGCAAAGACAAGCGATTTCCCTGGGTGATAATTTTGAAAAACATGGTGTACTTAAAAGCTTGATGCAATTCAAAATATTGTTATCCAGGCAGTTTCTTTAAGATATTCTGCTTGCCTTGAACCACCGTGTCTACTGCTATCAGTGACTAGCTCTGCTTCCTAGCCGTCTATTGGTATTTCACTCGCCACATACTGTGCAACGACTAAATGAGGTTTGCACGCCTCACATCAGTTTCAAGAACAACGCCAGCCGGAAAGACCAAATTCTGAAATATATCAATGTATTTAATTTATTACACAATAATAGATCAAAAAGTCACACTATAGCCTTAAGTCAAGAAATTTGTCAAAGGGTTAATTTACGAAACTGCCCCTTGCTTCCTTTGTACGCGTACATATATCCGGTACATATGACCGTCAGAATGATTAATTTTGATCCTCCACTTAGTCTCCGCAATATATAGACTGGATCATGCAATTCTACATAGTTCATTGTCAATATAGTTGCTAATCGAGAGTACCCGTCTTTGCTCCCATGAAAGCCTAAATGCTTCTCCACTGCATATTTTTATTTTTTTGGTGTACTATTGTTTTCTTGGCTGTTTAAAGATTGTTGCGGTGCAATGTGATTCAGCTATTTCACAAAATGTAAAAATATGCATTTATATTTATGTTTAGATAAATTACCTCCTAAGGCCCTGACCATTTGGAATGCTCTTTGTAGTTCATGAAGGTCTTATTCTTTTGTATGATAGACTATTGAGTAAATTAGACTAAGGTACACTCTATAAATGCATTATTATTATTATTATTATTATTATTATTATTATTATTATTATTATTACAGACTAAGTTAAAGATCGCAGCATCCAGTTTCCAGATGACTTTAAAAATTCAATTTTGTTTTACAAATTAGCAAACAATTTAGCTGCATCTTCTAAGAGTGGTCTAAAATTTCTCGTAAATGTGTTTTATGTTGGCTACAATAGTAACATCGATATGCCATGGAATTTACTCATTAGCAAAATAATTTTAGACTGTTTTAGTAGGGTTTTGTGTCTTCAAAAGGAGGGTCGCAATACACTTGTCACGTTTACAATAGGACATCTCAGAATTCGAAGGAACAAATAGCAGAATAACAATAAATCGTACTTGACTTTTAAGATATGACATAGCGAACAATTACATCATTCGTTGGAAATATGATCATTGTGACAAAAACTGGCATAGCTGATTTAATTACAATTCCACATAAGTTACAGAAATTGCGTCATTTCATTTTAATTGTATTTCCAGGTAAGCTGCAGAAACTGGAATAATTGATTTAATTTTGCATTTTGGTGTAAGTTACGAATCAAGTTAATGAAAGCAGCAAACATATTTTGTAAAACATTTCTTTCTCGTAATTTATAATGAATGCGACTGAGTTTCCAAGTAAAACATTATAAGAGTTGTTGTCAATAACTGAGGATATCAAGCACAAAAAAATTTCTCACGCTTTGTCCTCATTTACGGTATAATCCCACATGTTCCCCGCGTAGCAGAGAAGTTAGTTACATTACACCGTTAAAACAATAGCATGTTACTAAAGACAAAGTATCGCCATTGTTATGTTCATTTGTTGGACAGATTGTCTTACATCTGCGTATACTCCTTGAAACGGACGATTCAGTCGCAACAAACCGCGCCTCCGGTGAACGGAAAGAACACCTTGTATGCATCATCACATCGATCTGTCATTTTATAAATACTTGAACCACATGACTAAACTGTGGGTATACCAAGAGTATAAGTGTTTATATTCATTGTATAGAATGGCTTAGGATATCAAGAATGTGGTTACTTGAGTGAACGACCGGACGTAAAGTGTTCTAAAACAATTATCGGACTGACCCATTAGAGTAGCGTTTATGCAAAATCCACTGACCCGTCTATACTGTTTGTCGAAGACACAAACGACCGTTCAGAATATATCCGGTGTATTTTAATATCTTAATTAAACAGGTCCCTGCTGCTATGCCTGACAAACCTGGTCCTAATGGTGGACCTACACGTTTTTGTCTCCAACCAGAATTTAAACGGCGTATTCACGCAAAGTCAAGTCCATGTATATGAGTGTGGCGTTTCTGCACGGTTCTGTTCAGATAGTATTCGGAGTTTTAGAGACTTAACTTTGACAACTTTGACAGCCTGTCAAGCATTTGTATTTCATGATGATGACAGCCTGTCAAGCATTTGTATTTCATGATGATGAAAGCTACTGACGACTCATTGCACAGATAAAGTAATCAGAAAATCTGAAGAAAGCTCCGCTTCCGTAAAGGTAATTTCCTTCGACAAGTTGAAGTATATGAAATGCCATTAAAAAAGACAGACCTTCCGCCGCAAATCGTTGCGGATAAGCAAAATCTCCACGGTTATATTTTTGCAAAAGAAGTCCAAGAAATATATGTAATCAGCTCAACAAAATTATATCAGACGTCGAATGCTCTCAAATATAGAGCAGCTGTCAAAGTATCTGGTATCAACAAGAAAGATCTACATCCCATATTTGATAATAACTGGTCAGCAACGGCTAATGCAAAAATATCTGGTATCAACGAAAATGACTTATAATGTTGAGTCTGTCAGGCTTGGATTCGAAAACAATATCAGCCATGGATAATAACAAATTTAGATACAACGCAAGGCAATATTTTAGAGCCATTAAGTAATCTCTTAATGATCCCTGTGCTTTCAGTCGTACGATGGTGCTTTACAATAGAAATTATAGTTAATTCGATGGAACACTTTGGTCAAAAGAAGGCAAAAGGTTGACAGAAGAATATTTTGGTGCATTCCAGGAAGAAATCAACGAAACACTGGACGTTTACTCCTATAATTCTTGCCTGGCAAGACAAGCTTGAACTCAACATTTGCTTCAATCCCACTTCTCGTAAATGTCATCGAAAAGTGGAAGTTGCATTTCTCGAAGTGTCTCACGCGCGGCTTGAGTATCTTGGTCGGTAAGTGCAAACCCCGATACTTCGTTTCGGGGTCCACCTGTAGGTTACAATCGCTGATGCACGCGTATGCAAAAGATAGAATGATTTTACTTTACTCGTGACAAATAAGCAAAGAACTGATTTTATCTTGACATAAAAAAATGCCTTAACTTTGCTGGCAATCAGACTGGCAAGGTAGTGACTACATCTTGACAGAGTGCCTTAATTTTACTGACAATCGGACCGGCAAAGTAGTGTTTTTTCTTCTTGACAGAGTGTCTTAACTTTGCTGATAATCAAATCTGCCATGAAGCGATTTTATCTTGACACGGTATCGCAACTTTACGGGTTATCGGACTGGCAAAGTATTGATTTTATCTTGACAGAATGTCTTAATTTTAAAGGTAATGTTACTGATAAAGAAGTGATTTCTTCTTTTTACAATAATATGTGGTATAAGCTCTTGAGTTTAAATTATTCACCTCATAAACAGATAAATACATTCTACAAGAGAATCAATAGACCGCATCTTAAGTATTGTATTTCTTCTCCTAATAAACTGGAGTGAATAATTCTGTGACATTTATGTAATCAGTGAAATATCCAAGAATATATTCTAAGCTAATACTTGATACTATTTTTAAAAAAATTCTCTTTTTTCAGTGTTCCTGACTATGTTAGCGGGGGATGTTCGGTTAATTCATTCCTATAAATTAAAGAAAAAGCACCCCTATGTTTCGATAGATGCCTAGCATAAAGCAATATCGTCATATTTTATTTAACTTCTCCGTCATCTTCCAACTGGAATTAACTTTTAATGCTTAGTGTTCGCAAATGGTAGTGACATCTTAACGGTGCTTCAAAGTGACAGGAGACTCCGCCTTGTCAATAAAATAACCAAAACTAGATTTCACAGAGCTGTACGTTAAAATGCACAAGCAGCAGCCAGACATAACAATAAGATGCATTTTTGAATTTGTGACTGGGGATATAGTACAATGAAAATCAATATTTAGATATTTCATTGGTCATGGCTTTGCTGAATTCTGAATGTAACATTCGTGTGTTGTCACATCACCAAAGTAACAAAACAACACTGCAGAGCAACAACTAAAGTGAGAAAATTTTCTTCTATTGGGATTGTATGCATCTCTCTCTCTCTCTCTCTCTCTCTCTCTCTCTCTCTCTCTCTCTCTCTCTCTCTCTGCCATAAGTTCCAGATAACCTCGCATGAATACATCTTCATTCGAAAGGAAACTTCATTTCACAGGAACGAGATGACTGGAAATAAATAAGCATGTTAAAACTCGGCTCATTATAGTCCCTAATCTTTCAACCCAAGTTCATGTCACATATATCTGGAACGAAAGAAGCATGGATCGTTTATAACAATATTATGTCATTGTTGTAATGAAATATAACGTACATTGCAAAGAAAAAGCCCTTGCTCCTAATTTCTAAAATGGAATCACATTAGACATGAATGATGTTAATGTAAATATTGGCTTTGGCAATAGTTTGTTCGTTCAGGAAACCAATTTGATAGAGCGCAAACCCTGTTAGGAGTTTTGTTTTATGGGCGACTATCATTTCATCGATGTATTTATACAGCATGTATTAACGCTTCCGCCCAGTGCGGAAAGAAAAACAACGTCGACTCCAACGAAGTTTAGGTTCAGACATGTTAGTTGGTATAATGATTTTATCTTTGAGCTCCCATAAGAGTACAAATTAAATTTTAAAAGCCTCAAGAAGTTACTGGTTTTGCATGAACATTCGAATGGTCCAAAATAGGTAATTGAATGGTTCATTAAATAAACCCTAACGCTATTACATTTGTAAGGTGAATATACATACAATGTACCTTCGAGGATGAATATTGGAAAATAAAGTAATATTTATTTTATTTGGAAATTATAGATTAAATATTGTCTCTGCACATTTGAACAGGTTTTTCTGCACAATGGCGTAGCGAAACGTGCATCTCAGACATTACAATTTAAAATACGCAAAGGACAAGTAAACACAAGAAAGCTGAAAAATTACGAATTTGCTACTGAATAAAAGCCAATATGTATATGCAAGGTACTACTTTGAAAAGATTAAATTTTTGTTTAGATTACACCTTTGAAGAAAAAAAAAATTCATAAATTGACCATAATGTCTAGCATTTTCAAGGTCTCGCACCATCTTCTTGTTATCGTTAGTTGCTTTTGGTATGAAATAAAGCAAGCTCTTACAGTATAATGTTACTATCCTCATACTGAGCTCGTTCCTCAACAACACTCGGACTCACGTGCTTACAAATACGACGCGCTATTAATATAATCAGTAACCAATACGTTAATAAAACTTAAATATCATTTAACATCACATTTATCACTTTAAATACCAACTGCAATCATTCATTTGAGAATAAATTGATTTGCAGACATTTTCTTCTTGTCCCAAATTGCTTATCAGAACGTGTGGGTATATGTGAGTTTCCAGTAAAAATCAATGTCAAAATCAGCTTTCCGGCTTTTCTCTCTGGTTTAGCAGGAATCGTTATGGATCAGAAACCCTCTGACCCCTGTTCATAGCACATTGTTCACTTGCATAACCAAATTAATACAAGAGTAAGAACAATAAGGGATTATGTGAAAAATTCAAGGTAGCATCAAATTCATTTAGTAGTCTTAGGAACTCAAGCTTTGAAAAGTTTTAATTTGAATTTGAGCTTTTTCTTTCACACGTTTCAGGAGTACCGGTTTAACTTTTGACACATGGCGCATGACGTTCAGTGACTGCAAAGACAACGTGTACAAAGCTTGACGTGAACATTTTAAAGTACCCAATATAAAACACAACTAATCAAACATAAAATGTCGAAAGACCTATTTCATTTTAGGTGAAGCGATTTGAAGGAGGAATTATCAAACAGCAATATTTATTACTGAACACTAAGCAATAACTTTGTAGACAAATTTGCATGTACATTTAAAATAATTACAGGCAGGGTATATGGGGAGGGGAGGGTAATCCTGAAGGTGAAAAGATTTGTATATCTAAAGAAACGGAATATATTTAGTGTTTGATTGTTTTGCTACAGTATCTAAGAAAGTATTCAAAATAAAAATATTAATTTTGATTGTGATGATATCCACTTTAAGAATATTTAATATAAATGGATCATACCTTATTAAGAATGATCGTTAGACACCAGACACTCCGCTTTATTTGGCTGTTGAAACCTGATAGTACGCGGAGACAATTTGCTGAAATAAATTATATTAAAGAAAAGAAAATTAGATAATTTGTGATACAAATTTACCTACCGTGGCCAATGTTTCTAAAAAAATTAATAGGTCGCATAAATACGATAGCCCTAAGCTCAGGGCTACCTAAATCTTACTTGGGCTCTTCTTCGTCGGCAACGATCTGCATGCCAAAGAAACCTCTTGATTTCTTTCAGTTTGTAAACACAAACTTTCAATGGCAAGTAGATTGTTTTATGGGCAAGCACTTTCTTAAGACCCACTAATTCTTATCCCACAAATTAAGGAGAATTTTCTCCAAAGCGGTATTTGGTCATGACATATTAGGTCCGATTATATTCTCTCTGAACTCGGACATTCATTGGAATCTACCAAGAAATGCCCTTTCTCACACTGGGTCTAGAGGTCTACATTCACAACTGACTCGTGCAGGGAAAAAGTGGCCACCCACGAATCCACAAATAAAACAGAAATACATGGAAATTATTGCAAAACAATATATTACGCAACGCTTGGTACAAACAATAGGTGCGAAAACATTCAAATTTAATTTGCAGCGAAATATATATGAAAATCAACATATGCTTTTGTGTCTTACTTTTCTTCTTTTTTAATAATGAAAACCTGCCATGTTATTGGTTGATGACATTGTACAGCTGTGCATAACGCATATTACAGAACAGCTGACGAAACTGTCAACGAACCGTAAACGCATAGCGTAAAAAAGTAATTTTTTTCTCTGAAGTATTCAAATGATTTTAATATTGCTATCATATCTATATTGTGTATTGAACTTTTGTCCGTGACTGTAGATTGTACTTGAAAGATAATGGTCATTTGTCAACAGTATGTTTACATAGTTAACTTTTGTTCATGATTGTAAGATGTAAATCAAATGTTTAAGTTGCAAGTGTTAAAGGCTAGTCTTCTTTACAGTTAGCTAAGTTTTTCCGTCGCAAATCTATTGCGTTATAGGTCAAGTGAAAATAATATACATTTGGACTTGATAAACAAATAATTCATCCCTGGTTTTATGATAAATCTATTGAATCCGTTTGTTATCAGGTGTGTTCAGATATAATTCAAGATAAATAATTTATTTCAACTATTCATTTGAAGTATTAACTGCTCATTAACGTTTCATTAACATATTAGTTTGGAAATATTGAAAATTCATAGAAAGACATAATTGATTGCATCATTGTGGTACATCAGGATTTAGGACGTTCGAGATTATTGTAATTCATTATCACATTTTATTCTTTTGGACTTGGGGTAGATCTCTTATGATTATTTGTGATTTATCTCACAATACCGCAGTGTCTTTTAAAGTTTCATTTTGTATTGTAGTGAAATAAAAAGCTTGTATATTTGTTTTAATTGTTGGTTTTCACTTCTTTCTGCTATGGATGTTAAGACCTAGAGTCGTAACAATAGAAAGGTCGGCAAAGCAAAACAAAGTTTCACATAGTGAAGACATGATATGCATTGATAATTATGCTTTGACTGTTAGTGACACTAACATGACTGAGAAAATACATAGATGATAAACAGATTCCCCTGCGGAATTTCTTGTGTAATTCATTCTCCTAAGGCAAAACCACAACCGAATAGCTTAGAAAATTGAAACAAAATTCTTGAGTTTGGATGCTCGTTAAGTTCTGATCTTTTTCAAGCCGAGAACGGCGAACATTTAGACTCTTTGAAACATCATTGAATCCCGATGATCATAATGTAATAAACTTTGGAGTAAGTGTTAGTGAATTTGAACCATGCTTGGGTCGTTAGTAGTGATTTTGGGTACAAGCCGAATGACTGTCCCTTTCGATAACATAGTCCATATTAAAATTCAGTGGTGTATACAAGTAGTGTGATTGAAAAGGCAGCATTTATGGTTGGAAATCAGTAAATTATAGAATGGAATCAATAAGTTGGGACTTGGTAGGTACCGTTTATGTGGCCATAGTGGAAAATTGGCGTATGTATATGAGTGTGATACGCCGGAAATTCTGTGGATGGACTGGCCTAGGGTCGCGCAGTTAAATATTTCCCAGTTAGTAAGGGAATACTGGTGTAATTTCTATGGCATGACAAGCTATCGGTACGGAAAACGGATGATAATGAAGAAAAACCATGTAAAGGTGCAGTTAATGGACGTTTGGGCAAGTTGTCTCCTCTGGGTCGCCCATTGATTACAGCAAAGATTAATAATTATAGCAGACACGTCTTTCTTTCCATTTTACAACTCAAGTTGTATGGAAGTCTTTGGAAATTTGGGGAAAACATATGACTTCCAGCGTGACTCGCGCCAGGGTTTTGACACCGCTCGGTCAAGTGAATACCCCTGTGCGTGTAACAATATAGCTATACTTCTTTCTTACAGCAGTCAGTACAATTTTTGACAACTAGCATAGTCTGTGTACGTGTCTTCTTTATATATCCAATATTCCTTTTTTCTTTTCAAAGTCAACGAAATTTTGCTGTTTTTTAATTACGGTTTATCATTCATACATTAATATGACAAGCATCTTCACAACTCAATACATTAATTTGAGACATGAAAACAATAAATGAAGCATAAATCCATTTAGAAATCTCGATCTGTCATTGACACATCATAAATATCAAGTTTATATAGTCTAAAACGTTTTAACATATCTGCATCTAACAAAAGGAACCAAATAACTCAAATCTGCAGCTTCTAAGCAACTGGATATTTCGAAAAGCAGTGATGATTTAATCAGAGTAACAGAATAGGTTAAAGGAATAGGTAGAATGCAGGGAATATTCAGAAACAAATTTGACATGAAATAAAACGTCGCTACGTGATAGACGTTAACAGTTAAGTAAGAAGTTAATTCCTATTAAGAAAACAACAAAGATATATGAGCCAACATATATCTTGAGCGGAATTAAAAGCACAACCAAATCCCCATCCTTTTCAGTCATATCAAAATAGAATTTAGCTTGGTGAAGAAGGCGAGAAAGTACATACACAGATTACCGGTTTTCCAAGAATTGTTACCAATTAAAACTGAGCTCGCTTACAAGTGATGAATTTCATTGATAAGGATGTCCAAGAAATTACCGGTTTATGGACAATAGTAACCAACTGCAATGTAGATCAGATGTAATTAAATACGAGCATATTTTGAAAGTCAGAGGAAACAAAAATAACACGAAACGGAACATCAATCGAGTGAATAGACCAGAATCCTTTTGACCATTATATATGTCCTTATTATATTCATTAAAACAATAAAAGGTGACAGCGCATTGTATTTGAGGCTTCGAATATTTTAATGGTGGCCGCAAATTTACTTGTAGGGTATCATTATCATTCAGTAGCAGTCGTCATTCGATGTTATTCTCATGGGACACGCTATACATGTCGGAGGAAGAGTTATTCGAGGGAGTTAAGTGACCCTTTGCAGTGACTCTTTTAAGAACATCTTTGCAAGTTGCGTGGAACCGTGTGCCGAATTTTATATATAAAGCTACATTTAATCGGGCATTTGACTTGTTTTTTTTCTCACAATAAACTTGGTTCTCGGAAGCTCATCTGATTTAATGTGAACTGTGGAATAAAATTGACAGTCATTTATGTGGTAAGAATTCTAAAAGTACCATTTCAAAAACACTTGAGAAAATATGGTATACTAATCTTGCGTTTTAGTGGACCTCGTACATAAAGCTGAGTTTAGTGCTAAGTTATTGTGTCAGAGAAAAAAACACGCCCAATAACTGGTATGTCTTGAGCCGAAGCACCGTAGCGTGCCAAATGGTTATTGCTATGGTAAAAAGACGGAGCGATGTAATATCTAGTGCCTAATTACATGTTGTCCTTTATGACGTGTAATGGGGCTAAATTAGGGTTTAGAACATTGTTCTATTATGAAATTTGGATCCATGTACAGCGTCCTATTTGCGTGGTGAAATGTCAGCGCTAAAGTAGAAATCTACATGGTATTCTAGCTAAAGGTTTATATATTATAATAGTTTTCCATAAATTTCACAGTGATGCGTATTACAATTTTATACCAACCTTTCTTCTTGTTCAAACCTAATGTGAAAACTGGTTTATATTAATCTATATGACAAACTCTTTGTTTTTTCCTCGTGAATCATTTGTACATATAAACTCTTCGTATTAAGAGGAACATATTTTTACACACCAGTGTAAAACTCAATCTCCAAGTATCTTGCAACCGATATATTCAAAGACGGAGAAATTAAGTTTTCTCGGCTTACTTCGTGAAGACCATAATCATGAAAGGTATCCTAGAAAAATAAACATGGCAAAATATCATTTTCTACGACTAAGATGGCAGTTTAAAAACAATACTTTTTGTCGTCTGAAATACTGGTTTTCACAATGCATTGAAACAGTTGTCTTTGTCTCTGTACATAATATATCTAACTAATTCCTCTGGTAATAAGTTCGGGAATACTCGTTTTACTTTGTTCGAAATAAAACTCAAAAGCGCTGTGTCCCTCTAAAACGTGGCACTTCATCCTTGTTTTATATTAAAACAACAACAACAACACCAACAAGAAATAAAACAAAGAATCAAAATCAAGACGCCTCGACAAAAATGCATTAAAAAAACCAACAATACGAAAAACAAAGGGATAACATGTAGAGCTCTGAAACATGAACATCACCAAGTTATATTCTTCTGTAGAAATAAATCCTTCTTTTATTAAATCAATGTAATTTCTTGTCGCGCCGAAAAATAGTTGCTACCTTGTGTCATTGAAGATGCTATTGTGAGAAGGGTAGCTCATACAAAGATACAGTGGCAGTAAGAAGACCGGAGATATTAAATTATCCTCCTGTGTTTTTTGCCATGTATCTAATGACTCCGAGAATCACTTTTTGAGTTCAAATTGAAATATCATTTCTATAATATTCTGGATGGGTATATGGTAAAGTATGTAGAATGATTTCTTTTACTTTGTGTTGACGATGTCGTTGTATTTTCAGAGAATCTAAACGACGTGCAAAATAATCTTGACGTATTCTTTGATTAGTACAATAATGTAAACTAATCATTACCATAAGCTGACCCCATATTTTGCCGTTTGGGAAATGTAGAAATAGACAAAATGTGAAGTTAAAAAATTAGGAAATTCGAAACTGGAAGTTGACAAATTTAAATATTTAGTATTGATCTTCGCTAAAAATGGAATATATTTATTGTGAATTAAGGATCTAATAAGTCACGCTACGAACGTTATGTACATTCTTAAGAAAAGATTATTAAATCTCACTTTGCCGTTTGACTGTCAGCATAAGATTGTTGTTATACAAAAGATTCATTTAGACTTTCCCTAATATGTGATACAAAAGTCTTTTCACACATATATATTTTATGGTCCGTTTAATAGAGCCTGTCTTCTTTTACCCCAAAAAATGAAAATGGTTGATATATGTTTAAATATCTCATTATTGGTAAAGAAACGAAACTGTATTATATCATGTATATGAAGCCATTATATTTGTCTAGACGGAAATATATGAATACAAGGCATTCATAATATTTTATCGGAAACTATGTTTTCATTTTATCTGAGTCAATCAAATATTCTTAATAAATCCTGGTTAGATACTACATTTAAGGAAAAAATAAAAGTCGTAGATGTGCTTAAAAAGGCAACAGTATCGCAAATGAGATTAACCGCATATTTCGTAGTAAGATTTATGTCAGATTCATCATACATACATACATACATACATACATACATACATGCATGCATGCATGCATGCATGCATACATACATACATACATACATACATACGTCAGTACGTACGTACGTGCATGCATGCATACACACATAAATGCATACACACATAAATTCATACATACATACATACATACATACATACATACATACATACATACATACATACATACATACATACATACATACATACATAAACATAAATGTATACACACATAAATGCATACACACATAACTTCATACACACATAAATGCATACATAAATGCATACATACATACATACATACATACATACATACATACATACATACATACATACATACATACATACATACATACAACGTGAATATGTGAGAAAGCTTGCCAGCAGCTGTACTTTGGTCGGTGGTTCTTCCTTGAAATCTTCCTGTATTTTTCCTCCATATAATATATTGGCCACAATTGATTGCCTATTACGTGTTAAAAAATGGCGTTTAACCAAGAAAATAAAAAGCCCATGCAAACCATGCCTCTCTGATCCAATGCCATTGTTTCTTAGTACAAGAATGGAAACGATGTTGAATATATACGAGAGTATGGTACTATCAGCTGTTTAAAAATACAGAGCCAGAGATCTGACGTTATTTTTGAACCTAATTTTTTAAAGTTGATTCCATTAGTGAAATAAAATGTATTTATTCTGAAGAATGGCTTTTAACATGAATAATAGCGGTTTCGCCATCAACTAATGGTACTTGTTGGATTATTATTGACCACAAATGTCATGTTTCTGTAGATAATTTCTTGCTTTCATGCAGTGTGGATTTAGCATGTCCTTTCGTAACCCGAACATTCCTCATACTTCTTCTCTTGAGCTAATAATAGTTTGGTTACTGGCACTGATGGAGCGAAAATGCGCTGTCATTATGTCAATCATGGTAAAACAAGTCATAAGTGAGTATGTCGAAGAGGGGAGATGGTTTTAATGATGTTCTTCACAAGCCTAACAAGTAAGGCTATCGTAAAATGGGTGTACTTAGCCTGCTTAATTGCATATTTTGATTGATCATATTTGCAACTCCCCGTGGCTTTAACTGAGAATATTCAATAGTTGTTTGTCTTTTTTCAAACTTGTAGAATTTATCATTTATTCATTCGGCTATGCCAGTGGTCGGCAGAAACTGGAAAAGGGCAACGAAAGTGGGTCATGACTCACCAGTATCAACGTTAATGGACATGTAGTTACTTCTTCAAGGAGCCAAATGAATTTCCAGTTGAACATTTTATTTCTTATTTCAATATTCAATAAGTAATTTAATTTCGTTATTATCACCCTGATATTCGATAGTTCGCAATAGCTTTATCGTAATCTCAAATGGTAGATATCAATATCATTGCTTGACGTGTGAGCAGACGCTCGTTGATTGGGGACATAGAAATAATGGGAAACATTTAATGAAAAAGATTTTTTTCATTTTTTTTGTTTCTGATCTTTTCTAAGCTTTAACGAAAGAAAATATGATTGTTGTTTGTATGTGCGTTAGTTTCGCTGTACAAGCTCGATCATACTACACATACTATTCTGAAATAGGCCTTATATACTCACTCAGACAACACACATACTATTCTGAAATAAGCCTTATATACTCACACATACTATTCTGAAATAGGCCTTATATACTCACTCAGACAACACACATACTATTCTGAAATAGGCCTTATATACTCACTCAGACAACACACATACTATTCTGAAATAGGCCTTATATACTCACTTAGACAACACACATACTATTCTGAAATAAGCCTTATATACTCACACATACTATTCTGAAATAGGCCTTATATACTCACTCAGACTACACACATACTATTCTGAAATAAGCCTTATAGACTCACTCAGACTACACACATACTATTCTGAAATAAGCCTTATATAATACACATACTATTCTGAAATAGGCCTTATATAATACACATACTATTCTGAAATAGGCCTTATATAATACACATGCTATTCTGAAATAGGCCTTATATAATACACATGCTATTCTGAAATAGGCCTTATATAATACACATACTATTCTGAAATAGGCCTTATATAATACACATACTATTCTGAAATAGGCCTTATATAATACACATACTATTCTGAAATAGGCCTTATATAATACACATACTATTCTGAAATAGGCCTTATATAATACACATACTATTCTGAAATAGGCCTTATATAATACACATACTATTCTGAAATAGGCCTTATATAATACACATACTATTCTGAAATAGGCCTTATATAATACACATACTATTCTGAAATAGGCCTTATATAATACACATACTATTCTGAAATAGGCCTTATATAATACACATACTATTCTGAAATAGGCCTTATATAATACACATACTATTCTGAAATAGGCCTGATATACTCACTCAGACTACGCATACGTTTCTGGAATAGTATGTACAAACTTGCTTAGACTACATATACTATTTAGGAATATATTTCAAATTTACTTGACGCTGAGTGAATAAATTCAAACAGACAAAAAGGGAAATATGGCATAAATTTTTTTTTATTAAAATTCGTCGTCAAAATACCACTCAGGTAATGACATTATTTTTTGTTATACTTTGAATTAATTATATCCACACACCCATCAAAAATTACATTTCTTCTCTAATTATATTTATAATAAAAGCAATGAAGTAGTGACTAAAATGTTTGAATTTAGGATCGTCCTGTTCACGCATATTTTTGATAAGAAAACCTACAACAAACTTTCTATCTTGTGAAATTCTTCGTTGATGCCAGATTCATTTCTATACTACGCCTATTCCTTTCTTCTCTATAAATCTAAAGAAGTTTGAAATTAACAAATCCAGCTTGTAAAAGTGAAGGGAGCTATGTCGCCTATTACTTTCCAGACTTTATCTTTTGATGTCATGGTTTCCTACGGGTATTTTCATTTTTCAGTCACACTTGACTTTCCGCTCTTTTACTTTTATGCTGTTTCCGACTAGAGAATTAAATAGTATGCATCATTATTAAGCTTGTCACATACCACCTTCAAGGTTAAGGTTACCGGTAAATATTTTAAAGTTTCTAGCAAATGTTCCCTTCCTCTTTATAACTTTTTGGTATACTTACATATCATCAATGGAAAATATTTGGTATACCATGTTGCGGGTGATATATTTTAGGTCATGCTCACATGTCCTTATTTGTTTGTTTGATTCGGCTTTTTAACTTAGCTTTAACACCTTTTCAGTCATATCGCTACGATGTCTGCAGTGAGGCAGTTTATAGTGATGTCTAACACTGGGGCATCATGCCGCAGACATGTAGCATGATGTCCCACCCAGTGACTTTATCCGGACACCAGGCCGACAAAGTCCGATTACTATCCTCTTAATGCTAGCGTAAAGCGAGGCAGCTATTATTACAATTTTTGTAAGTCTTTGGTATGACTCGGCAGGAGATCGATCTCACGACCTCCCGCTTCCGGGGTGCTCACGTCAGTATTTCAAACTGTGAATCGCATTTTTTTTTCCGTTTATAACTTTATGTTTCAGATAAATGAATGAAGCTTATTATTGTAATATGCATTTCACATAACAGATCTGGAGGCTTATCTTATGATTCAAGATCAAGGGTCGATATTGAAAGTTTCCATTCACGCTCTGATTCGACAACTTTCGAAACATTGAGAAGATTCTGGGAAACTTGGGATACTTATACATGTTCACTAGAAAGTATGTCATATGTCACTTGCTGATCCTATCTTCAGGATCAAGGTCACAGTTAATGTTTCAGTTAGCGACATTTTCCCTTTTGCGTTGGAACTGAAGAGCTTTTTGTAGGAAAAAAATGGGTGAAACTCAGTAGATTTAAAGTATCATTAGAGAATTATTTCGTTAAATATTTATGATTCTGTCTTCACAGTCCATTTCACAGCCTCAAGGTCACATTCAACATTCTCTTAATTTTTGCTAGCGCATTATACCTTCCGAGTTGTTTGATGTACATGTATATTGGTACACATATGTTTCTTTGACAAGATATCGCATGTTGAAGTTAGTGTTATATTTTCATGGCAAAGGTCACTAAATAGTTTCATCTTTGTTTAGGGCTTCGGGGCGTTTATAAGTTCCTCTCTAGTCCAACGGGAAATCTTAATTTGAACGCGAAGTATCTAGTTATGCAGCTTCCATCAGCGTATTTCAAAACTGTGTAGAGCTCTGCTTACATCGCTTTTTCCTGGATAAAACAAACCTTCTCTTTATCCCCAGTGTATGATTACTATTCGAATAACCCTTTGTCCTTTAAAAAATATACTGAAATCACATCCTATGCTGTAAATATCGAATCTACCTCGCCTATGACATCATCCAGTTCTGAATATGTCTTTCAACAGAATGAGTAACATTATATATACATTATGCTGTAAATATCGAATCTACCTCGCCTATGACATCATCCAGTTCAGAATGAGTAACATTATATTGTCAACATAAAAAATGTCTGTTTGATGCGTTTATACTAAGTTATATCAAGACGATTGTATGGGTTATTGACAAAATGCAAGACAATTCATGCAATGTCAGAAAACTTGGTGCAAATTTTCACACACACACACACACACACACACATACACACACACATACACACACACACACACACACACACACACATATATATATATATATATATATATATATATATATATATATATATATATATATATATATATATATATATATATATATATTCAATGCATTAGAGGTGGGAATCACCTGCAATTTCGAACGTTGATGTTAAATTCGATGTATTGTGAGCAATACTCCCTCCCCTTTTCTTGTGGCTATCATTCTCAGAGACAACAAGAGGTTCAAGAATCCGGTATCATTCGTCTGGCTAATATTACTTAACGGTTGAACATTTAACAAAAGAACTTTAAGTATTAAGTCAGCAGCTTAATTTAGGTAAACTATGTCCGGTCCTTTATATAATGTATATTTTATATATTTTAATGTCTGATTTAACGTAATGCGACGATCAAGTCGTATTCAAAATACGTAGATCTTGTTCATAATCGAACTCTTCGAAGATATTGATGATTAACATATTTACTAAATTTTATCGAAATCAGATAAGAAATATACCTTGGCGAAGTAATAGACTTTGAAATATAAACGATTAGTAGTATCATAATGGCATTTCAGACCAAGATTGCTTCTCACGAGACCCTTGTCAAGAACTCATTATAGTTCTCATGGAATATTTTCACACACGCGTGTATCCAAGTAAAATTTTCAGTTCTCAAGTCCGCGCGGAAGCTTGTGTCAGGAATTCGAGGGTTACGAGATCTGTGTTAGGCAAGCGTGGTCTTATAAATACCTATAATGATACTATCATGAAAGTCTGAAACTCTGCAAGCAATGCGGGCTTCTTTTATGCCTCTAAATTATGCTCTTCCATTCATTTCTTCAGTGATGATTATTTTTTTTCCACATCATTGAATCCACAGATCACTTACCGAATACATTACATTTTGAGTTGTAGAACTTCTTGACATGACTCTGCTGGGGAAGATGAAGACCTCGCAAGACAGTCACGGCCACGTCTCGAGCGGGATAAATATTGTTTTGAACTGACCCATTAATTATACATTATTGTTTTCGTCTAATACCTTTTCTAATACAACCGGAATCCATTCAGTTACCAGATTTTCAGACATTGAATCTGTATCGTCATGTGCCAGACATTGTTGAATGGATTCATTGATAAATTACTAACTAGAGCTTGCATTGTTGCTGTCGATGGAAGTGGAACCGCTTTTGATCGTCGTGTAACATCTCGAATTCACTGAAACACATGTGACACCATATTTTTAACCGACCTCAGTAGCGCTTTTGATCTTATGAAATACTCGGATTGCATCTTCTTTAGCGATCGGTACAGCTTGCGAGGCAAGGAACGAGAGAACTCTTCAATCCCCAGAAGACATCACAAAGACCATTTCCGTAATATATCGCGTAAACGGACGTTGTCATATTGACAGCACGCACGGGGATTACACGTATACGTAATATTGTCATTATATTAAATACCAAATCGATCTCTAATTTCTTGTATCGTTAGAGTCTCTCCACGGAGCTATAAAGCATATCTGTCCTGGTTACCAAGGGTGGTACGAAGGTTCGTCAACGAGCGATTGCCGCATGAAAGATATAATGATGCATTTGGAGTAATCGATATCAAATCACTGGGGTGTGTATCCCAGGCGAATCCTATCAATATGTAACCCTGGGAGGCAATGCCACCAGAAGCTACTCTTCCTGAGGCTTAACTATAATTGCAAATAATATCGTCAGATCATTAACCAGGATCGTCGTGGTGATTCTGATAAAATCTGGTGAGACATTGTAATTAATAGCGGCGAATTCTGCACGCATAATTCTATGGTGCGCGGACAGAAAACTAATATATTTAGTCCAACTGAGTGCCGTCCTCAGTAACGACTGTGCGATGTCAACCACCTATTGTAAGGACTAAATTTAAAAGGCAGAAATTAGCGTAGGCTTGAGTACCTCCATGCAGATTTTAGAGCCTTGACCGAGCACCGGCGTGATCCTCCGTTGGATCTCACCATTCATGTATATTGAATCTCGTACGTGTCAATTGAAAGTCCAATAATGTTCCAGGTACCTTCTCGACGGACCTTTACCGATAACCCATGCGATCCCCGTAAGTCGCCATCGGATATTAGGTCAGCTACGACAAACGTGCAAAGACGCGAGTGCGATATCGAGTTCGCAGTATTTGGTGTGGAAAAGACCACATGGGAGTATGGTTTCGTAGATGAGACTGTAATCTTCGAGGTGACCCTAGAGGTTGTATGTGCAACGAGGTTTTCAGGTAAAACAAGAAGCGTTTCTTCAGAAATACTCAATAGTGTTGTAAACATCATATATATCTTTAATGAGTTATACAATAACAAAAGTAAACCTCTTGATGTCCATGATTTTGTTTGACAAATGGACCGAGCCTAAGTAATGAATTCTGGCGCTTTGTTGCTGGCGTGAAATGGTCCCACCAGTTTCCATAGGAACCATTCTTGGGCGGCTGAGGCTCCGCCGACGCAGAGAAGTCAATAACTTTCAGATAGTCTTTGAATGCCCCTTCCTGTATAAGGTATCACAATAGCTTCATACTGTGTGTGATGTCACATGACAATTCGTGCCACAAATCAAGCTCAGTTTCTAACTCGTAGTAGTACAGTAGCAATCGCTGTAACTAGTTCTCGGAGTGAATAAAAGAGTTTTTTTTTTTTTTTATCAAACCTTCCATGTCTATTGGGTCCAAGTATATAAAAAAGCACAACAGCGGCGATAATATCTCTGGTAAATATTCTGGCGAATTGTGTGCCATTGTTGTGTTCCTGACGAAGCATCACGTGCAGGTTCGTCGTTGACATGTCAGCATACATCGTCATCAAGCAATTGTGGATTATTTAACCGTTCACTTGCGGGACGATTATTCGGAAATCAATGTGCACAGTGATTGTTGATGAATCGTGACGATCTCTCCGAAGAATGGGTGACGCTTCTTCGGTCGGTCACATTGAAAAATGAAACAAAGCGTATGATTGGATAAAAACAAAGTTGACACACAATTCGGTAAACATCTTTTACCTCCTACTGCAAAACTGTTTCACAGCCACCCGTGTAAAACTCAATCCATCCGAAACAATTTCTTTCTGTGTCTTTATAACCTGGGGAAGTTAGAAGGTGGACTACGTCGTACTACTGGTTCAGTATGGTCAGTCGATATATTTACGATTTCGGTCTGAATCGAGATTCCGTAGCAATTAGTGCGCCACCATTTGGCGCCATTGGACAAGCAAGCGGAAGGAATTACAAGTCGTTTCAATGAATACACTCTAACAGTCATGCTTTGTGTTGGGACCTGCACGTACCTTTACGCTAAATGAGTGATTCCATCAGAGAAAATCTACCGCTTGGTATCCCGCTGAGATAAACTTACTTTAGTAAAACGATAACTTCCCATGCGTTGTTTCTTTGAGCTAATAAGATTTGCCTCATGTACGAATTCGCGTCGTTGCTTAAGATACGCCACATGTATGTCGTGCCTGAAATCCTTTTGCTAACTAACCTGAGGCATCATTTTGGCTGTTTTGCCACTTCCTACCAGAATTGAATACATTTTAGGTGTTATTGAGCAATGGATTGTAGTTAATGTACTCGCATGTGTCACACTCGTTCGCAATTGATGTCTCATCCATGTCCACTTAGACGTCACTGGCAGAGGTGTGCATGATCGAGTCCGTATCCGTGTACAGAATGACATCATCTAGTCGTTCTACAGGTCTTAAACGAACAGCTTTGACAGATCCGACGCCAACACGCAATCTTAAATTGTGTTTTTCACCTTCGGCTTTGCTTTCTTGGAGCGAATGGCAACAATGCGTTAAGGGTAGGAAACTGATAAGCCAATTAAAATTGACTTTACCTTTAAAAACTCTCAACACTTCTACAAAAAATGCTAATATTTTGATGCATGCAACATCATATTTCCAGAACTCTTTCGATAACAAAGAAGTCAAAAAAGAAGTGATGAAGATTCACTCTTGCAACGTTACAAAAATCACACTTTTCATCATAAATAAAGTAGAATTTAACAACAAATATACTTGACTGTAATTACATGCATAAGTCCCAAATTTAAACAAAAATACATTGTATCCTTTGTGCATTATTTTGTTACAAATTAAAAGCTTTATCAGCTCTTGATTTCTAATTGCGTACACTAACTAACCTGTCCAAATTTGGCTAATTCTTTCATCGATTAAGGTTTCGTTTATTCACGGAGCAGAGGTATTAGAAACAGTACAAGTTCCATGACTTGATTTTCCTAAATTTAAATATTTGACTGCTTCTAAATTTATTTGTTACAGTCCAAGGAATTTGTATATAGCGAGAAAATGAATGTGGCAGAATTGAAACCGAGTGGATTTGGAATTAAATGAATAATTTAAACACAATGTGTGAAAGATGGAAATTTATGAACTTAATTAGTAAAGAAAAATATATGAAGTATAAATACAATGATTCTCACGCGCTCTCAACATACAATTGATCCAATCACTCTATACTTAGATTCACACATTGAAAATAAATAAAAAATATTATATATATCTGATATACAAATTCAAGAAACCTCAGTTTCAAATAATAGTATTCACACAATTTCACGTATATACTAAATTTAAGGTTTAAACAATCTCAAGTTTTCAAATACGTTTCAAATGTTCTGCACTGTAAGCGAGATTCACAAATCTCCTGGAATACTAGTAAGATTCAAAATAATCTCATGTAAATAAAAATGTACCAGTTGGAACAACAATTTGAACAAACATATGCTGCTTGACCCTTGTACAGTCGCACGATTCATGCACCGATAAACCGCACAGTTTCACCACGTCCCATGGGTTGGTCCAAACTTGTATCGGCCGCTCGTACCCATCATGGATCCACCACATGTACAGTCAGTCATACGTATACACACGTACAGACTGCATACAGCACCCTTGTATTAGCTATGTCTTCAGTCGTGGCTCCACCACATGTACAGACATACGTACATACATATAGACAGCACTACGCTTCAGCTAAACTCGTCAGTTTAAACTCGTCGTCTACACTCGTTAGCTCGTTAACTTGTTAGCTACAATAAAACCAAACTGGTAATAACAATGAGTTCTGGAAAATGCTAATACATTAAACTCTTAATAGCAGCTTGAAATTTACAGTTCTCAACGTTTCAATTCTGCGTTGTAATAAATGAATCATTACACGATTTGACAATACAAACTCAATAAACTTCGCATATCAAATGAAAGATAAATTTAACACTCACCCCTATGGATATAGAATACAATGGAGATACGTGCACTCCATGTCAAGATCCAAAGCGACCAGTGTGTCGGTTATACATTAATCTTCCTTAAATTCATACAACAGTGAGTAATATTCAGGGTAAAATACCTGTGCATATCGTGATTATAATGTCCCTCGAGACATATGTTGGTTTCGTCGCTTGTCTGGAAAAAACACATGCTTACCCTAGTTAACGTTGTACGCACGCACAACGAAAAATAGTCAAATATTTCTCAGGCATTACAGAAATTTGTTTTCATCCTCCTAATTCTGTAACCATGAATATAGATGAAATATATTTATGTCATCTTAAAGAGAATCTATACTTGTTTCCCGTCACCCTCTCTATTTTACCACTCTACATAAATTTAACAAATAATTTGCTTCAATAATTAATTACATTTGCTTGAGGATTTCGTATGGCTAAGAAGAGGAGGAATTAATATAAAATTCAACAATTTTATTATACTGATTTTCCAATAAACTATAAATACTCCCTAACCTTATATCTCAAAAATTTTAAATTTGTTTTAACACCATTACACAGATAAGCTTTAATATATCCTTCAAATTAAAACAAAAATCTTCCTCTAATAATAACTTTCGTCGCCATGGTGATAGAAATCATTCGTTGTCCTCTCTATCCATTTATTAACCGAATCAATACATTCATTTTTGCTTTAGAAGTTTTGCATTAAAGTTTCAGTAGCCAGGGCCCTTAGGAATTGTAGATATGGACAAAGTCATAGTTACAGCTCTGTGATCTGGTTTATATCCAGAAATAATAGATGAATCTATAAAATGTAATAACATGTCCTCAGATATTAAGAAATAATCAAATCTTCTCTATTTTTATATAATTTGGCTGCTGAGAAAAGTAAACAGCAAACTCTCTGGATTAGCTGCTTTCCGTGGATCTGGTAAATTGAATTAATTCTTGATGTTCCAGACTGTTCCTCCAGCCATACTATTTTACTGTGTAAAATAATGTAGGTAAAGTGTACAACAGTTCTGTCACAAAATATTAAAACAAAATAGACGAATTATTAGATTTACAATAACTTTTTTGAAATGCTGTAAATAATCAGGGTTATCGCCATGGTGACCACATACATTTACTAGTGCAATTATTTTCCCGTCATTTAATGGATGTCATAAAAAGTATCTAACCCCCCCCCCCACAATAATCTCTCTCTCTCTCTCTCTCTCTCTCTCTCTCTCTCTCTCTCTCTCTCTCTCTCTCTGAATTTAAAAAATAAAAAAAGAAAATTATTTTTAAAAAGAAAAGTAACACCAGAACCTTAACCAAAAATTATGGCTAAAGCATATTTAGAATTTATTTCATAATCGGCTGCCGATACATATTTTCACTATTGTAACAATACGGTGTTTCTTTTAAACATACGATGGAATCTTGTTTTATTTGATCTAGTGGAAAATTACTCTTCTATTAAATTAAAGCTATGAAGACATATTACATTAATTTTTAAGTATTTAATTTAATTACTTTATTTATAAAAGAAAACATCTATACACTATTCTGTAAAGCACGAACCATACCAAGTACTTGAATATACTTTGGAATACAAGGTGACATGTACAAGCGTACACTGACACACATAAATATACATATAAAAGTATTATCATTATATTAGTATAGTACATTGAAATGTACAATAGGGTGAACTAACCCAGCCAATCAGATGTACCTTATTAATATAAGTAAATTAACATATTGTAGAGTTCTTTTGGGATCGTTTTGATAAAAACATGTTTACCAAACTTTATTGTAAAAAAATCGGATTATAAACATGGCAGACAGAGTGGTAAAAGACTCAGCTAATCAGATGCAAGATCACCAGAATAATTATCTAACTCATCTTGATCTTATAACACTAGGGCTGCAACGATACACCATCAGTTGTATTGCTATAATTCATGTTGTATCGTGATACTATTGATTTAGTTTGAAACATTTATATTAACTGATAAGACTAGTACAGGTTATAGTAAATGATATGATTTAGTTAAAATTGAAGAATTAAAAAAAAAAACAGAAAAGAAAAAATGTCCAGGAGAAAATCTACAAGTGTATTTATGGAATATAGTGAAATTTGATCTTCAAAACAAAAAGTAACTTATAAATTTCTTAGCACAAAAGCAGCTACATGAAGATTTAAAACGAATAATTACTTATCCTATATTACCTTATCATGTCGACTTTAAGTTAAAAAGAAAACAACATTCGAAAGTTAGTTTGTCAACTGAGAGAACATAGGATTTATAGAAAGTCGTGATATATAAATACTTATTGATATGTACTTGGTTATATCGCAGTAAATTAAATTTGTAGTTCAAATTTTCTACAACCGTTGCCGTTGATGTCACTTCTAAAATATGTTCATTATATTTCTTACTGCAGAAATATGAGAAACATATCGTGATACTCTAAATTTTTATCGCGATAATATCACAACAGAGGCGTATCGCGATATAATATATATCGGGTTCATCATGTAGCTTTATGTAACACAATCTTGCAAATTTTGTTCAAATTGGTTCACACACACACACACACACACACACACACACACACACACATATATATATATATATATATATATATATATATATATATATATATATATATATATATATATATATATATATCATCGAAAAAGAATTTATGTTGAACTCTTCTTGTTGTAGTGCACTTCTAAGAAAAAAAAATATCTAGTCCTAATCTATTTTATGGAATGAATTAAGAATGTGCTAGTGATAGACCAAAACGATTTCTAAATATGCCAATATGCTTGGCCACTTCTAACATATTATATGTGATTTATAATTAAAGAAATGGTTTATGTTAACATAATTCGCATTAGCAAAAAAGTAAAAACCAAGCTCTATACATGAAACGTCATGCATCCAACTATGGATTTAACCAAGTCTTGGTTCTATTTTTTACTTCAATAAGTGGCAATACCGTATTATTCATGACTTCATATTACATACAAATACATGAATATACATGCGTGTGACCATGTGCTCTCACGGTTGAAACTGCATATGAATATTCTTTTCATTAAACAAATTATATAAAACGATTGGAAAGGGAAAGGGTCTTGCTAGTCAAGTGACGTGTTTTAATTGCGTGCGTGCGTGCGTGCATACACATACATATATAGATACATACATGCATACATACATACGTACATACATACGTACATACATACGTACGTACGTACGTACGTACATACATACATACATACATGCATGCATACATACATACATACATACATACATACATACATACATACATACATACATACATACATACATACGTGACACCTCCATTCTGGTTCGATATAATCTTAATATAGTATGGTTGATTTATCATATTTTGCGAAACTATTTAACTACCACAGCCCACTACAAAACCAACAATGAAGATTCATTTTAGCATTCATGTATTACTAACAGTCACACTGGGTCTTATAATTGCGTATGAACCAAATTAATGTATATATAGATTCAATAATAACTATAAAAAAGAAACCCAAAATGTGGTCGATAATGTTAAAACAAAAACAAAGCAAATCGAAAAAGTATGCATATTTTATGCAGGCCAGAAATGAGCACATCGTGTATCAGGTCAATTAATAATCGTTGTGTGGGCCGACCATTATATAATTATTGCAGTGCGTTTTTGTTTTGTGACGATCTATTGTTATAATATTTCCCATTATCAACCACTTTAGTGCTAAAGTATAATTTAATCAGGTAAATCGAATTTACTGTCGGACGTGAGTGCAACTTATTGAATAGGCGTCTGATTGACCACATGTACAGAATTGTTTTGGCTTCAACCCTTTCTAAGGGGCATGGAAATCACAAATAGGCCTAATGTACTCACCCACATGTCGTAAAAGGAGACTACTAGATACAGAAGCCGCGGTGGCTCAGTGGTTAGAGTGCTGTACTTGTAACAATGATCGAATAGGTGCTGGTTTGAATCTACCATCGGTATATATATATATATATATATATATATATATATATATATATATATATATATATATATATATATATATATATATATATTTATATATATATATATATATATATATCCACTCAGGCTTATTGCCCAAACGAGATGGAGAAATTGTTTGTGTCAAGCCAACCTAATTTACAGAGACGCTTTAGGAACACAGGCACACCTGGCCACTTAATCTCCATATTCTGACAGATAATATTTTTGTTTCAAACGTAGCCGTTTCAATAATGCATCACCAAATGTGCCCATTTCGACAGTAATTGTTTATTATCAGGATATCTTATTCCAGGTGGAGCGATGAATAGTTCCTGCGGCTGTCGTTTACAAACTAGAAACGCAAAAACATTATGACATTCATTTCATCTGATATTCGTATGCATGCATACAGAAGAAAAAAAGTCATTAACTAACATGCTGATTTACTGGTATAATTTCATTTGCACAAATCATATTGAATAATTCACACTTATGCATAGAATATGAAGATGCAAATCTAATAAAAGCGTATGAACATCGTCTTACTTTTTGAAAGGAGCTGGATTGTATCGAAGTTTGAAAAGGACGATTTCTTGGATAGAACATTATAAACGTATGTTATTTAATGCTTTACACTAAAAAGCGCAATATTACTGGACTGCTTATATTGATTGCTATTGAAGAAGCATTTGACTCAGTAGCAAGACATTTATTGATAATTTTATGCATTAAGAAAAAGAAAATAAGTTGAACCGATCATAAATTAGATACAATTAGTTTTAAATTGAAACTTGAAATCATTTGTAATTATTAATGGTCAAATTTCCAGTTTTGTTTCGTATAGAAAGAGGATGAAGACAGTGCGATCGACTCTCATATATATTTATCTTGTGTGTAGAGGAATTTAGTACAGATGATAAGACAAATATAACATTAGGGGATTATTGATACATAACATAAACTGTTTTACTCAACATGCTCAGGATACATGACTTACTCTTGATGGTTCAGAGAAATCGTTCGTGTCTGTTTTACGTCTTTTGTATCGATTCCAGATTTTCTGTGTATAAGTACAATATGTTGAAAGAAAAAGGTGCATTTAATAGGAAGCAGAACCATGAATTATTGTCCAGAATATAAAAATAGTGTCGTCCAGAATATAAATATATTGTCCAGAATATAAAAATACTGTCCAGAATTCAAAAATATTGTCCAGAATATAAAAATAGTGTCCAAAATATAAAAAGATTGTCAAGAATTCAAAAATATTGTCCAGAATATAAATATATTGTCCAGACTATAAAAATATTGTCCAGAATATAAAAATAGTGTCCAAAATATAAAAAGATTGTCCAGAATTAAAAAATATTGTCCAGAATCAAAGCATTGTCCAGAATACAAAAATATTGTCCAGAATATACAAATATTGTCCAGAATTAAAACAATATTGCCCAGAATATAACTATATTGTCCAGAATATAAAATATTTTCGTCCAGAATATAAATATATTGTCCAGAAAATACAAATATTGTCGATAATATAAAAATATTGTCCAAAGTATAAAAATATTGTCTAGAATTCAAAACTATTGTCTAGAATATAAAAGTATTGTCCAGAATATGAAAATATTGTCCAGAATATAAAAATATTGTCATCCAGAATATAAAAATATTGCCCAGAATATAAATATATTGTCCAGAATATAAAATATTGTCATCCAGAATATAAAAATATTGCCTAGAATATAAATATATTGTCCAGAATATAAAAATATTGTCACCCAAAATATAAAATATTGTCCAAAATATATAAAAATTGTCCAGAATATAAAAATATTGTCATCCAGAATATAAATATATTGTCCAGAATATAAAAATATTGTCCAGAATTCATAAATATTGTCCAGAATATAAATATATTGTCCAGACTATAAAAATATTGTCCAGAATATAAAAATAGTGTCCAAAATATAAAAAGATTGTCCAGAATTCAAAAATATTGTCCAGAATCAAAATATTGTCCAGAATACAAAAATATTGTTCAGAATATACAAATATTGTTCAGAATATAAAAATATTGTCATCCAGAATATAAAAATATGGTCCAAAATATAAAAAAATTGTCCAGAATATAAAAATATTGTCCAAAATATATAAAAATTGTCCAGAATATAAAAATATTGTCATCCAGAGTATAAAAACATTGCCCAGAATATAAATATATTGTCCTAAATATAAAAATATTGTCCAGAATATAAAATTTTGTCCAAAAATATAAAATTATTATCCAGAATATAAAATTAACTGCGGTTGTGCTGCATTTGCTGTCTTAGGTATTAAAATTTCAACAAACATGGAGGGAAAACAAAATAAAAGCTTCTTAAGATCAATTTAAATCTGAAATAAAGAGCCTGCTAATTCAGTTGAATAAAGGGAATTAACTCTGAAAACATAACCGTGATTAAGAGCTTAGCTATCTCTAATATGAATGTTGACTGTTTGGCACTTTATAAAATAGACAAATAGCAGAAATGTTTTATGTTACCATGTTGACCTTCAGAATGTCCAAATCTTAGATAGTTGCAGATGTAGATATTGCATAGAATATTGCTTCAGAATTCGTTTCACAAAACAATAAGAATTACCTCAAAACGAGATCTTCTCTCTTTGTATAATACACACAGAGACAATTTCATACTATCTTTTGATATTGTCGCATAGCTAACACTCTTATCAAGTATATTTTACCATGGGTAAAAAGTAAATGTAGTCAAAACAATAATTGGAATTAAAAAATATAAATATTTTTTTGGAATGAAAGACAAAACTAAGTGAGAATATATGATTATTATGATAATTATATATGTAAAATAATATATTTATGAATGCAATGACAGATCAAGTATGTATCGGTTCAAGAACATTAGTTCATTTAATTTTAATGATAAATAAGTTTTGCACTTATTGAAATTGGAAATTGTAAATGTTAAATGATTATCGTACAAAACAGGTAAAAGTCATAAACTTTGCTAACTTGGAAACATGTGTGAGTATTGCATGTATGTATGTATGTATGTACGTACGTACGTACGTACGTACGTACGTACGTACGTACGTACGTACGTATGTATGTATGTATGTATGTATGTATGTATGTATGTATGTATGTATGTATGTATGTATGTATGCATGTATGTATGTATGATTTTTGTATTATTCTCAGTTTTTGCTCTCTGTATCTTTCTTAGCTTCTATCATTTTATGTCTGCGGCATGATGCCCCAGTGCTAGACATCATAAAAAACTGCCTCACTGCAGAGATTTGCGATATGACTGAAAAGTCCTAAAGCTACGTTAAAAATCCTAATCTCTCTCTCTCTCTCTCTCTCTCTCTCTCTCTCTCTCTCTCTCTCTCTCACACACACACACACACACACACACACACACACACACACACGCACACACACACATACACACACATACACATTTCATCACAAACTGGCGAAAAATAGATATATCTAACTTAACTAAATATAACTGTTGTCTTATAGTTAAAATACACTAGCAATAAGTATGTATGTATTTAATTTTCTTTGATAACCAAGTAATGTTCATTTAGATGCTGACCTTCATTCAAGTTTAGTGAGACCCACGTAAACAGGTTTTATTTTAACTTTAAAATTTTTGGTTGTTGTCAAGGTCATGATGGGATTAGCGAAGAAGTAAACAAGGTTTTATTCTGAAGGTAAAAAATGATTTTTTTTCTCGTCATTATCATGTCAGGGATACGGTATATAAAAAATAATAACGTGACTCCTACCCCTTTTTCGTGTTTTCGCAATTTGTGTAGTGTTTGGTAACTGCGTATAAGAACAAGATATAACCTTTGTTTTAGAGAAATATTCTCAGTTCTGGGATTTGACGTTAAGTCATCGTCTTCCATCTTTGATTGTCCCACAGGTCTCGAACTGAGTCTATTAGAACATTTAATTACTAGGACTTTTGTAATTTAATTCGTGAATTATTCTTGGATTAATTTTGGATTTGATTCTTAATTTTTTCTTTCTTCCCTTTTTACATTCCATTTCCAAGGAAATAAATTAGTTGCTAAATTAAAAAGGATTGTTGCATGTACTCTTTCTTTCTTACCTTTTATTAGAGCCTAAAATCGTAACAATATATAGGTAACAATGCACAGGTAACTTTGAATGAGACATATAAGTATCGTTTCCGCGAGGAACTTAATCTTTATTACTTTCCTCAATGACTGTCGATATTTTCCTCTACATTATTAAAGTTTTGGGATTGATGCCAAGAAATTCTGACATCACCAGTCAAAACAGTTATGTACAACCGCAGAAAACGTGTCGATTAATAAATAATTCATAACATAGACTAAACTTTCCCGCCTTAGATCGCTGAAGCCAATTAATAACTGATTTTTAAAAAAAAAATGTTCACAAATCCTATTTAACCTAATATTCTTTTTATTCATGGTGACGAGCATATAATTTGACTTTCAAACTGCCACAATGTTGATATAATTAAATTCATAATATTATGGCTCACACACACACACACACACACACACACACACATATATATATATATATATATATATATATATATATATATATATATATATATATATATATATATATATATATATATATATATATATATATATATATATATATATATATATATATATATATATTGCAATGAAAACTAGTTAGTATACAAACGTGAAAGTCATTCTATTAAAAAATGTTAGTACTGGTATATTTTAAATGTGTTAGCAGCGACAATTGCTCCAATTCCACTTAATATACGTTGTTTGTTGTTGTCAGAAAACTCAGAGAGAGAGAGAGAGAGAGAGAGAGAGAGAGAGAGAGAGAGAGAGAGAGAGAGAGAGAGAGAGAACCAAGTTGTTTACATCTTCAGGATAAAGCTTTACACCTGAGATTTTCAAACAAAAAGTAGGTCATTATTATATAAAACACAATTTTCAGACAGTCTTTTTTATGTATATTGATATGTTTCAGAGTTGAAAATTGTAGCATTGCTAGTTTTGCTATAAATACAAATCCTTAATTAAAATAAGAAAATAATACATTTTGAAACATAGGGTAACACTGAGAATATATTTGTATTTTTTCCACAACGAAAATAAAACATTTTGTCTCAAATGCATTTTTAAATTTAGAATAGTGAATAACTACACATTATTGTCAGAGTAACCACTGTACTTTGTTTGCGTTCATACTTTCCAGATAGTAAGAAAACAAGGATTTCGATTTATTATTGAACGGTTTATAAACTGCCAATAAGTACGTAATTGCCTGGTAAACCTTGATGGTTAATCTTCTATGTTGTGTGTTGTCATTTATCAGATGGGAACAAACTGTCAATATTCAGAATGTGTACGGAAATAACTGATCTGGTTCTACTGAACTGGTAATTCATATTAATTTGCAGAAGTAAATGCCATTAACTGTTATAAGCCCTCGCGTTATTTGATTGGGAGAGCTGTGTCCACTCGACAAACAAATGGGTCAGTTTTTGGGGCGATTTGCTTCGACTCTTCATACAAATGGGTCAGTTTTGGTGATGGATAGGTATGAAGATATTGTGACTGATTGATCGACCTTGTGCGAAAAGGGGTTGTTCAGTTCTATAACAATTTTATCATCCCACTTCTGCTAAATATGTATATATATATGTCAGACGATTTTATATGCACCTGTAAGAATCTGCTTGAGAAAATGCTGGTCTCTCTATACACTCCCCACCTCTCCCGAGCTAATGTGATACAGTTAAATGATGCTTTGAAATTTGCCCTTCATACCTAAAGCCATTTTCGGTTTTCTTTTTCAGTTCGGTGCACAGCAGCGTATATATCTATCAAAACCAAGAGAGAGATAAACCGACCAAGATTCCCGATGCTCACGGTATGTGATGATATAATACCAATTTCTTCAGCTGGTATCAGCATGCACGGTTACAGCTGAGCAATTTGCCATATTAGCTTCTCGTTTTATTACAATTCACCGGTAATATAATAATATAGTGTCCGTGTCCACCAATTATATTACTATGACGCAAAGGCGACTAAAATGACGCCTTATATGAAGAAGAAAATTATGAGATTTACGAGAAAAAAATCGAAACATTTTGTTTAATGCCATCTTAATTATAACTAATAATTGAACATCTACTTGCTTTCAAAATCTGAACTTGTGGAATGCTAGGATTTTAGACAGGTGCAATGGTTAAAAGAATCCTAATTCTGATGGCGAGTCTTGTCATGTCACCCAGGAAGAAACTTAAATGCAACTTTAGAAAAACATTTGTGTTACGTATGATTCAACGTTTCCAAAATGATAATAAAAATCACTATTCTAGAAGCATAAAACGATAGAGTATGTAAACCATTGTTTATAAATATTGATAACGTAAATACTCACGCGACAGTGCATTTGACTAAATGAACGTTTCACGTGCAGTCAGGAACCAGACGTTGCATTTTCGTGAATGTACTAGAAATTTAATTCAAGATGTAATCTTCAAAGCTATTAAACATGTTTGCACTAAACGTCCAGCTCTGGCTACACTTTTTCCGGTAAAATACTTGGACAAAAATTTATATTTGTCTAAATTCGATAGGAATACGTTTCGGGTAAATATATGAGCATTTTTAATGAAAACCTATATCAATTCCATGGCTGAAATGCTTAGAGATTCAGAACGTCTTGTTCCGGGACGTCTTCTGTTTGGTATGAATTTTTTTTTTCTTTTCGATTATCATAAGCGTGATTATCCCTTTCTTTTCTTTGTCTAAATTCAACTAAGAAAAATGATAGGGTAGGTTAAACTTTGGCTCTAAATTAAATTGGTATATTAGTTCTTTTAAAATGTTTCATATATATATATATATATATATATATATATATATATATATATATATATATATATATATATATATATATATATATATATATTAATGCATACAATCTTTATAACGAGGCTTTTTATGAGTATATTCTCTTAAGAAATATAACTATTTCAATACAATTTGGAATGGTTCCTTTTTCATGTAAATTATCTAGAATACCTATCTAACGTGTATGTAGAAAATGAATCCGAAGTTTATAAACTATTGATCTACAAAAGAGGACGAAAAGAAATGCTAATAAAATATATTTTGTTACTTCAAACCAATTAAACAATAACATCCGCTGACCGTTTGTACTAAAATGATGTGTTCCTAAATGAAAGTCGTTACATTGTCTTTTCCATAAAAAAATTAAAAACAATGATAATGACATGCTGGCATGCTTTGAGACGTACAATTTAACAAACAGCAAATTATAAATTTTAGGGAAAATGAGTGTTCCTTTGATGTTTATTTGTAAAGATATTTTTATAACAATTCTTTTTGTCCTTCGCAACAGCCTTTTGTAATGTCGACTTCATGTTGATACATGTTTTTTATTATTGCTTTTTTTAAAAGCAAGCGTGAAATGTTCGTTTTACACAGAATGAAATATGCCTGTTGTTATTAGATGCAGAAACAAAATGTAAAAAATTAAAACTTGCTCGCATGTTCTCCACAGGTAATCGAAATCTCGTCATTTTGGGAACCTATCAAAAATATATTAAATAGAGGATATTTGCTTGAAACGAGTGAATAACGGATATATTTCATCGAGTGGATGAAAAACTCAGTATTTTCACGAGTGGCGAAGCCACGAGTGAAAATACTAGAGTTTTTTATCCAAGAGATGAAATGTATCCGTTATTCACTCGTTTCAAGCAAATATTCTTTTTATTTTATGCTCACATACGTTGGCTACCTCAAATCTGCTCTTTCACTCGTTTATTCACTCGTTTCAAGCAAATATTTTGACCCAAAAATGTAGTTCCTGTAGTGAAAAAATATTGTTATTTTTTCACTGTTATTTTTTCACTGTTATTTTTTCACCGCAGTGATATATCAATATTATTTTAACTAGAAAATCAAGTAATTCACTGCTGAGCATAAAATAAAGCTTTAATGTTGTTAAACTAACCTGCAATTGTCGTAACGCCTGTAAAGAAATATAAAATGATTAAAAATATTGAACAACACATTTTTTAGCTATAGTGTTCAGAGTGTGCATCCAGAATAGATACAAGCTGAACAAGAAGCATAGAAAATGGCTATCTCAGGTGAACAATGCATCCGGAGAGGTCTCCGAAGAGAAAGGACTTCTCCAGCAGGCACGGGTATGTCGATTCAATGTAATCAATTTAATTCCATTTATGCAATTCAAGTGATAAAACGTCTATCAAAAACAGAGTATTATCCAGTCAAACAAGAGCAACAAATGACTGTATGCAAGGTCAACAACCTACGTCACGGGAAATGACGTATTTGCAGGAACATTTATGACAATATATTTAACTGAAAAGTCGATTAGAGATAAGCTTATTGAATGTATGCGTATTTTAAAGAATTTTCATACAGAATTACCTAGTGCACCAAAGTCAGCAGGTTCTCAGAGTATTATCGCTGTTAAGTAATCGTCCCAAGCGCTGCTGATAACTTCAAACACAGCAATCGATGACTGGTTGTGGTATTTGAAGAAACTGCACGTCGTAAAATACACAAAGATAACTGGTTAGCCGATAATATTTTGTCTTTGGTACACACCATCACGATTCTGATAATGTAAAGTTAACAGAGACACATTTGAGTATATAATAAAATAACAGTAGGACGATGGTTGAATTTTAAGAACACACTAGTTTTGCGTGTGAATACATCAATAAATGTCAAGAGATACCAAATAGCAGTATTCTAATTAGCACAACAAAATCCGTGTTTTACACTGCTGTTAAGTAAACAGAATTTAACGTTTGAACAACAAATATATTTAAATAAATGAGATTAAACATGGTAGAAGAAATAACTGAAATCAAGGAAGAACAAATGAAACTATGAAATTGCAGGAAACATCTTTTGACATGGATGGTGGGTACTGTTAGAAAATGTCAGAGAAAACAGCCTCATAACAAAGACATGTAATGTATACAAAGGGAGGAGAAAGGTACAAAATTCGAACCTATTCAACATAATGATTTTCATAAATTGTTTAAGAGAGATCAATGCAGTATTAGCGAATAACACTTAACGGATAAAAAAGGACTCTGTATACGACTAACTCTATTAGCATAGATTAATGCAATAATTTTATTGCAACGGAATGGGGTGGAATTTGAAAGTCAATACTTTGAAATGGTTTAGAGCCATCATACATCTGTTCCGTTGTAATCTAGACTTTGATTAAATTGCAACAATCAATTCTGACTGGTTCTGTAACTTTAGAAAAGTAGACAGGCTGAGATTGCTGGAGTTTTGATTTTTAGGAATTTCTCAGTGTATTTATCTATTACGCGTGACCAAAAGCCAACACGAGAAAGATCATATTATGTAAAATATCACTGTGGTGCTTATCGTTATTATACTTACTACTGACTGATAACCAAATGATCACACACCCAAAATAACAGATACAGAATAATTAAGTATTTAAAATGTTAGATAGGATGAACCTTTTTTCCCTGTTGTCTCGTGTGTATGTGGTGTGTTCTAGAGTGCGCGTGACGCATTCGTGACATTTTCATGACTTTGTGTCGTACTTGAACTATTTGAGTGTTATCGACCTAAGCACATTAAATTCCATCTGTTTCATAAACATTCCCATCGATCATTCAGCTCAAACGAGAATTGTCAATGTCACATATTTCCATTGTCTTGGCTATATAGAAATGACGGTACACCGTGTTTCTGTTAATAGAATGTGATTGATATACCTACACAAGGTCCTAAATGGGTATTTAATCGCTCTATTAGTGAAAAGACAGAAAGGCAAAGGTCAGTGTTAAATGGCTCTTAGTCGCTAATCCAAAACAATATTGGCTGCATCTATAGTAGCCGATAATGCCTTACAACAACATTCCCAGGAAAAGAAAAAGTTATTTGTCAGGATCAACCTGGCAGAGTTTATTGCGAAAGGTGTAATATTTGCATCAGAGAGACAGCATGTTATATTACTGTTTTAAATTATAACTTGTGACTGTTTCCGTTTACATTTTTAATTTCAGATGGCAGCCGATGCGGAGAATGCGGACAATGCGCAAGAACAAAAGCGACAGCTAGGAAAACGCGTCCGTTATGGGGAGATAATCCAGGTATCCCGCAGCAAAATGCCCCCCCCCCCCTCTTTTTCCATCCTGTTCTAAACCCTTCAAATTCATTAAATATTTTATTCATTTAGATCAAAGGCTAATTTTATTATCATTAACTAGGATGTTTGTCTATCAAACGACTAATTTTCTTATATATTATATAGCGGTGATATTTGACAAAATAATACGTTTGAATATATTTGTAATATAGAAAACAAAAAATAAATAAGAAGAAAAAAAATACATATTTTAAACTATAAAACGAGGTATTCGGTGAACAGGTGAAAATTCTCAGGAATAGAACATTGTTAAAACAATGCAGAGACGGAAATTATGTTGTGAAATGTCGGAAAGATACATCATTTGCACAGAGAACGATAATGAACGAGGACATGGTATTAGTCAGGTTAAAAAGCATAAAAATCGAACGAACAAAACTAATTAACGGTCGATTTACTGTGTTAGTGTTATTACAATTGTTGATTCTCCTAGAACTGTTGAAAAGTAAAGAAGATATTAGCCTTTAACTGTTCAGTACTAACACGGGGTATTTATGCATTCATGTTGAGACAAAAAGCTTTAACAATGATAAATAGCATTCATGTTCTATGAGATTCGTAAGCATCACAAAGGCAAAACATTTGGTTTAGCACAAATAAAAAGGAAAGTTACTGAACCTTTCAAAGATTAGTTGAACGGTGTTATATTGACAGAGTTCTGTGGGTAAAGGTCAAGCATTAATCATCACGGGCTATTAAAGACGAATAGAAAGTTTGTAAAGGATTGAAAATTCGTTATTGAAAAAATAAAAAATAGATATATACCAATATTGCATATTCCATCACAGGGAGGGTTAAAGGGAATAAATTGAATTAATGAGATCATACTATAGTATTAAGTAAAATATCAAAGTGTAAAAATATTATATTATATTATATTATATTATATTATATTATATTATATTATATATATATATATATATATATATATATATATATATATATATATATATATATATATATATATATATATATATATATATATATATGACAACTAAAGAACATTAACATATGTACATGCACGCACCTTGCAATTGCGTTTTGCAGGTATTTTGAACGAGCAATCATGCGATGCTTGCATGTCTAGGATATAAGAAAAGGGCAATCAAACTAAATCAATCTTTGTATAATTTTCCACGACAAAAACAAAAATTGATATAATTATTGATGTCGCTGTAGCTATAACAACAACTGTAAACTAATTATATAAAAAATTGTTTCAACCTTTTTATTACAGGTACTTTTCTCAAACGTTTGAATGTTTTTCAATGTTTTCTCTGAAAACTTTCTCAAACTATACTAATGATGTTTTCAACACTTTCAAACTATTCTTGCAATTTAAATTTAAGCTTTTTGTTTGAACCTCCTTTTTTGATGATTGTTCTTTTTTATACATGTGCTCAGTTTAATTTTTTTAATCTAATCCTTCACTATCAGATTTTATAGATCCTATCTTAGAATTTTTGACTTGTACAACAGCAAGTCAACATGTTTTAGAATGTATCACCGAGTTAATGTAAGATCCTCTATTCAAGTGTATTGTTAGAAATCAATGTTTTCAGTTTATGTCACACCTTCTTTTCCGATTTGTAAATTTACGGCCGTTTGAGATAAATATGAAACTTGGTATTGTTTTGTGTTATCTCTAGCAAGTGTGCCAGATCCTATATTTTTCACTTTTCCTCAAGATCAATGTAAGAATTTTCAACCATATTTTCCATTGCATTTCTTTATTGCTCTGAAATTAAAACTTTTGGCGAAAAATATATGAAGTATTGTATACATTTGTCTAATCACTTAAAGGTTGGTCGCATGCTGTATTTTAGTGTGTAATATTCCACATTTAGGAAAAATGTATTAGGTTAATATTTTAAGTTTTTCTTCATTAGGCAGATAAACAGCTTTTCCTTTTTAGTGCTATTACGGTATGCAGGGAATAAATTAAACTCAGCAGGTAACATATATAATCTGAACCTCAATGCACATCTTAAAGGCTTATCTCCCAATATTTCCATATAAGTATCTTCACTCCCTTTCACGATGACAAATGTATACATCTATACAATACCTTCACTGTCTTTCACCACGGCAAATAAATACATCTATGTAATGAAAACTAGATATTAATTTGGATACTAAATGAACACTGGCATGTTTTACATCATTTAGCAAGACGAAACTGGGCCAAGTCAGCTACATGCCTAGCAATTATAATCATTTATCTTCCAAACGTCTTGTCTATTAGTCTCTGAGCAACACAATGGGGTTTTATTTGATCATTTTTACTTGATAATAAAGATGATTTTAGTGTGAATAGAGATCATTTCCTTACTCCAACAGCTGCATCTCTGTTGACTTTCGATCAAACCCCTGGACAGTTTCTGCAAATAATCCAATCAACCAGTAAATAGTTTTAACATCGTGTGTGTGGTACTTAATGCCCATCTGGAATGGAGTCTGAGTCAAAGTATTAGCACATGACAGAGCGCGAGGTTGCATATTTCTCATTGAATTCCACACATTTCTTTGTTTTCACGTATTTCAATGACGCCATGTGTGGGTCTTTGTGTACTTAATGTCAGTTGCAGAAACACTAATTAAACAGCACTGAAGGACAAGGCAAAGTTTACTGAAAATATCCGCTGATGTGCGTTTTACGGTAAAATGATGAAAGCAACACATAATTGTCGTCACATCAGCGAAACAATGGTATCAACTTTACGACTATGAGGTTATTTTGTTTGTTTGCATGTTTAGTTTTGTTTTCAATTTTACTGTTAAACATAAATGTCTGTTTGTACCTATTTTGTCTTTCTTTATGAAAATGTTATACCTTCATCCGGAACGTGCCAATAAAAACGCACTATAATATTTCTTGTTTCTTTCAGCTTCAACACACGTTTACAAACAAGTATATCCACATGTGTACATCACAGACGAGTCAAGTGGACAAAAACAACATGATGGTAAACTTGTATATAAGAGATAGCAAACTTATATAGTATTTGTCAGGGGTTCCCAACCTGTCGGCCACGGGCCCTCGCGGTTACTGCGGGGTTTATCCAAGAGGTCCACAAATTCACTTAGCTTTGCAGTATTTGGTTTCGTTTGTTATCCCAACCGCTGCATTCATAATAGTTATTTTGTAATTTTGTACTTTGTTCAATTAACAGAGCCTACATGTGTAACTATTAGTATATGAACATCTTGAAATGTTTTGAAGTTATGAAGGGGTCATCGTACTCCAAATGGTTGGAGCCACTAATAACTATGCAGTAACCAGGTTTTTATTGTTGTTACATAAGTAAAATACTATAAAAACTATAGTAAATTCTTATACAATGGGTACAGCACGTACGCAAATTTTTTTGACTGTCCATGATTATGTGACATTTTCCTATGTATAACGTATCATGGCAGATATATATACAGACAACAATCGTAATAATATAATAGTACTTTCGTTTTAGGTTGTTTTTTTTTTTTGGGGGGGGGGGGGGGGGCATTTTTACAATAAAAACGGAAATTAGTATAAATTATTTAAAATGTTTTGAAGAGTGATATAATAGAGACAAGTAAATTTGATATAAACAAAAAAAAATTCTCTGTTTTGGAATCTGCCTCTCGAAGGGTCTTTTTGATTCAGTGTGAGTTGATAATTTAACGGCAACATCTACTTTTTCTGATGTTAATCCCCCATTTCTGCTTGCAGATTATGCTACAAGAATATAACGCCAAAAATGCACAGTTCCGAATTCTTCCGCAGTACAAGGTTAAATCGGAAGGCGAAGTGGTAAGCATTTTAACATTGATTCTTTTGTTTTAGTTCCCAAATTAACTAAGAAATACCGAATCCATTCAGAACCATTTCGTTGTTAACAGGAACAAATATTTCATCAAAGTAAGAAAAAAATATAAGACCCATTAAGTAAAATAAGATTAATTAAATGCGATACCATTGTATACTAACTGGTTAAGACAAAACAATATCTATCAATTACATTTCCATTCTAAATTGTTCTGGAATGTGATAACTGGTTATAAAATATGACATTAGTCTCTTCGTGCCTCCGCCACTACTGTATCATTTCTTCAAAGATGTTACTATAATTGATGTATTTACAGGTGCAAATATATGACCAGATTGTTTTTGAGAGCATCAAATCTCCGGGCCATTTCTTTCATGCAAGTGCTCCCTTTCAAATTGATCACGTGACCTTTGGGTGAGTTATCAACACTTAGTATCGACATATTCCTTCATCTTTCCTTCCTTCCGACTGTATGTCTGTCTCTTTCCTTCCTTCTTGCGTTTTACTTCTTGAACTGTTGTGAAATGTTCTCTTATGTTAGTAACAGTAAACTATTATATCACCTCAGATTATTTTCCCTGCACTTCCATACACATTCTCAGAATAAGTATGCCATTATTGAATGCCACTTGGTATTCACTTTTGGCCTGTTGCCCCATCACTGGAAAATTGCACTTCCAACCGTACAGTGGCTTTATAATCATCTAGCCTTCACAAATCTTTGGTAACGCGATTCAGCTAATAACGCTTCGAGCTAAATCAGGACTGTATTGAGGATATACCTAAGTTTGGATGTTGTGTACATTTACGAAGTCTGTTATAATGACGGATTTATGCACTGGTGCTTTGTCATTGAGTAGAAGGATTGATTGGGTACCGGCGGATGGATAAGTGTTATTTGCAGTTTTCCACATGTTTTGGTCAAATATTTAGATGCAGTCCAATTACATCAATTGGCTTGTGGTCACTGCTCATTTTAACATATCCAAACTTTATTATTTCATTTGAGCTGGGTTCAAAAGTAAGATCCATGTTTTGTCACCTGTGATACTTCATTTGAATGTTTCTAATCACTCTTTCATATTTGGAGAGTAGCTTTTTCGTATCAACTTAATCGGTTTTTGAGCAGCTCTCGACAAATGCAGGTCGGGTCTTGTACAAACCTGAGTAAGCTTCAAATGTTTCTTCAATACCTTCAAAATTATTTATGAATTAAATTATTTCTGTAATACTATAACTCTCTTCTTATATACATCGAGCATCTTCATCAAATGTTCCATCCACAGTACCTACTTCCTGTTCAACACAAGCAGACAATGATCTGCCTGAACATGGAACATCTTTCATGGATTTTTGACCATCTCGAACACGATCAAGCCACTTCAAAACTGCATTATATGACAGCCATGATATCAGGAAGAGTACCCTAAGTGCACCCTGACTTTGCATTATGCTCTTTGCTCTCTAACAGAATTGTTCTCCTCCGACATGTTTTAAATTTTACTTCGCTGTCATTTACGTGTGTTACATGATACGCATATATATTCAGGTGTCCGGCGGGCTATATTTGCAAATGAATATCATTTTTTAAGAACGCTATTGTTTCTGTCGATCAGAATTAAATTTATTGACATGTTTAAAGAAACCAATACAACCAAATATTCTGAACTTTTCAAATAACCATCAACAAATAATGTGTTCGTCTGTTTAACAATTAACAACTTGCACGTAAGCTTAAGAAATAGCCGAACCTACTTTTTAATTGCAGTAGTTGATTGTCATTTGATTTCATTGATAGGCCCAAGGTGAACGGTCACGAGTTCAAACCATACTCTGTATGCATGGTTACATGTATTGGATGTAAAGTTGTTTGTAAATTTATTAATTTATTTATTTATTTCAACACAGGTCGGAAGTAAATTTGGGAGTGGAGAGGTCGGGCTTCACTCTTGTCAGGTTTCAGAAGGAAAGTCTGGAGCCTGACGTATATGTTAGGGTAAGTGTGCACACATGTTGGTATAAAGCCTAACATGTGCCATGATGAATGAGTTACAGAGACATCCAGGGACAAAATGTGAACGCACAACATAGTTTATGCTCAGTATATATTGAAATAATGGTGGTGTCCTATATTGATTAAAAGAGAACTGAATACAAGTTTTGAATTTTTAGGACTTCAGCCCATCTAACTGCAATAAGTTATTTCTGACACCAGGGGTACTTTGGATGGTTCCGCCACCCCTGTACCCGCAAACACCCATATAACTATAGTTGTATTATTGGGTATATGCACACAAAGTTGAATAGACACGTAGACATTTGCTGATATGTCCTTTTGTAAGAAAGAATTACCCCTTTTGAAATTTTGGTCCACAGCCCACCCTCGAATACTTTACCTAATCTGGCCTTGCTTTTTTGTGTTACTGTAAAGATTTACCAACGTATTAAATACTTAGAACTCTCATAGATGTTCAGACCACTAGTAGGCGAGTTTTAATTGTGATATGCTGTTGATTTTAGTTGGCTGTCACAAACAGATTTTAATACAAAAAGGAAGTAATTTAAACCTAAAGCTGACACTTTGTACATAAGTATATATCTCTTTATTATGTAAAATATGTATCTAATATTTATGATATCAATAAACTATGACAGAAAGCCACGATAAACAAATCTAAGAATCATTATTTTTTTCAAACGTAATGTTGATGCATGGAACAGTTTACACAATACTTGGATCCAAGATAAAAGTCTGGAAGTCTTTAAATGGAAGATGAAAGCAGACCTTTGTTGTTTCTGTACATTAACGAGGTAAAACCAGGTATCAATGATTATATAGTGCAATTTATTAAAACACATTTTGTCATTGAATAAAATGTGATTATAAATATTCAACTATAAAAACCATCAACAAAAGTTAATTATCATGACTTTTTCCTCGTTCTCTGTTATTTTGTAGGACAAAATTTGATATATTGTATTCAATATACCATATATTCTCAAATTAACATCCCTTCCATTTTTAAAAGCAGAAAGTGTTAAAAATGCAGTGTATGAGCTGTGCTTTTTAATACCTGTCTGTTTAAGATCCATGCATGATTACAACAAAATGCTGCAGCAGTCTCAGTTGATCACTGTTACAGTGTATATTTTAAATTACACAGCGGTGGCTGAAATTACAATATCATATGTCGAGAATCCCTAATTCACACGTTGTGATGAAAGTTCCATTTCATATGATGGTGAGCATTTAGAATTCATCTATTGAATTTCACAGCAACGATCAGCAGCCTCCTTGTTTAAAAATAACGCGGTCCATTCACGAGGGAGACATATAGTGAAGATATTCATAATAATTCTCGACCTGAGGATGGTAACTTTCAAACTGTAAATGCATAAAATGTAATGGCGCCTCATAATTTAATGCACGAATGATGCATCTTAATACTTGATATTATTTTGACTTGTTAAAGCGGGCATTGGGTAATGTTACTTGTAACACGAACACATCATTTCATCATATAAAAATAATAATTCTGACAAGCACAATAAAATGTCCAGTCACCGGTGCGTAAATTAAACATACACAATTTAAAAACTCAACATACGAAATGGAACTTTCAGCACAATCAACGTGATTTAACATGTTTAACTGAAACTCTCGACATATGACCTTAAAATTTCAACAACCGCCGTATAATTCCGAAGATACAATGTAAAAACTCGACATTGGATATCGCATTTTCAACCAGTGCTGTATAATTCAACAAATAAAATCTAAATACTCAACTTATGAAATGAACTAGTACGTAATTAGGAATTCTAGACGTATGACTTTGAAATTATAACCACTGCCGTGTTAAACCAACGATGCAATCAAAGACCACGACATAAAAAATATAACTTTCAGCCACTACTGTTTAATTCAACAGATACAATCTAATGTCTCGGCCTAGAATATGGAACTTTAAGGACAAGCAGTTTGAGATACAACATGTGCCTTTGGAAAATTCAGGGCATATTATTATTACATTAGAAGTTAAACGGTAACGTTCTGATTGGACAAGCTTTTGTCGGCTGCGGTCCCTTCTTTTTATGTAAATGTTACACACCGGAAGGGTTGGTTAGAGAATATACGGTATTGTATATGTTATCTAGCATCAAATTGTGTTGAGTTGAAAAATCTGTCTACATTCTTTATGTAACAAAGAAGTTGTGCGGTATTTTTACGGTACTGAATATGTACATTTAAATACTCTTCCAAAGATACTATGCAAAGTCTTAACCCCTAAAATGCTACATGTTCATGAAGATTAGTAAAATATACTTTGAGCTTTAGTACAAATCACAACGCATATGCATGATTTACCAGCTGAAACCATTTTGTCCCCATGTCCTACAAAATTTCTTAAAAGACTGCCAAAGGGTGATAAACTCTTATTAAAATGGGTATATTCTTGTGATTGACATTTTATTCTTATTGCTATTTTTCAGGGTGGCAGTGTGATTCGTCTTTTTCACAAAGAACTTGAAGCATACATGGTGGCAGAGGGCTTGTGTGATGAAGAGGTCACTGAAGACGGTAGGATCACAATGGTTTTATTTTAATTATTATCAATTTTTGTAGCAAGATTATCAAGATGAAAATTATCAACAACCGTTTCTCACGATTTATGTGTTTGTTGTCTATCTTCGTCTACGTTATTGTGTTTCATATTACATTGGCTGTTCACTTCGTATGGGTTTATTCAACTCCTCGTTTTTGAAACGAGAACAATTATAACTTTTCTCAGCTGTCTTGTTTCACTGCTACAACGTCCTTTGTCTAGTTTATGCTATGATGGACCCTCATTAATTGCTTTAAATGACTATTCGTCGGCTCTTTATACTACATTGTGCTCAAGACTAAACGAAATGTAAATATATTCATCATTACTTAAACCTAAAGGGAAGCGAAAAAAGAAAAGTTGTTTCAAAGCTGGTTGGTGTAGAACAGGAAGAATTCCAGTTATCTCCCTTTTTGACCTTTAAAACTTCGCCAGTTAATTTATATAACCTGGTGCAAATCGTTATTAAATCGTCAACCTTTGTGTCGACTGTCCCAGAGATACCACTGCGTATTGCATTATTCAATGCCCAATCAGTAGGACCACCGGAAAAGCGCACATAAATATTAAATTTGTATCAATGACCAGAATATCGACGTCTTCTTCTTGACAGAAACATGGCTAGAAACATCAGGCGATGATCCCAAGTGCGCGGATCTAACTCCCATCGGTTACTCCATCAAATCATTCCACCGCCACTCTCGTGGAGGTGGAATTGTTGTCATCACAAAGAATTCAACACACAACACAACCATCAATTTCTGCCACATATCGTTTGAACTAGTACAAACAACACTCACACTGAAAGAAAGGTCAGTCCGTTTTGTCTGCCTCTACCACCCTCCTCCAAGTAGAAAAAACAAGCTGAATGAATCTCTCCATTTGGAACAGTTTATGAATTTCCTGGATTATGGAAATTTGACAGGTGGCAACCTGATTATTCTTGGAGATTTCAATTTTCACTTTGACTGTCCTGGAAACTCATACACATCAAAACTCATATTTTCCATTCATGTTTTCAACCTTAAACAGTCAGTTAACGAACCCACCCATACACATGTTCACATTTTAGACTGGATTCTTCATAGACCTGATGATAATATTGTACAGTCCACCCAAGTATTGCACGAACTTGCGATCACCTCTGCATTATATGCCATCTGGACATATCAGTCCCTAACCCTCCACCTTTATTTGCTACAAAGAGAAACCTCCGTATCATAAATAGAACCAAACTAATGCATGACATCCAAGCAAACCTAACAACTTGCTGAGCTCCAACAGCAGAACAACTCGATAACTGCCTGCGTTCGTTGCTTGAAAAACATGCCCCAGCCACAGAGTGCATAGTATCAATTAAAAAGTGTTCTCCGTTGTATAGCAGTGTTAGGGACCAGCTTTGCACTATTAAAAGAGACCGCCGTCAAGCAATGAGGCTTTGGCTCTCCACAAGACTCAGTATTCATAAATAATAATTGAAGCCGCTAAGAAGAATCGTCACAAACATAGTCCATTTAGTCAAACTATCCCACTACAGTACTAAGATCATGGAAGGTTAGAGCTGCAAACAGTTCTTCGAGATTACTAACAAAATAATGTCAAGCAAAAATGTACAGCACTTCCAACTACCTTTTTAACAGTAGACCTTTCGAGCCTGTATGGAAATTTCTTCCGTGACAAGGTACACACCATTAAAGATAAGCTGGACAACACAATTTCAATCGACTAGTCGTCACCATATAGTTGCTCTACAGAATTTCAGCTACTACCGTTAGCAGCATTCGAACCTGCATTTAGCTTGGACAATCGTGATGAAAAGTGCACTAAAGTCACGTAAACTTGATCAATTCCAGCATCACTACTGCTTGAGTGCTTTATCCAATATTGCCTTCACTAGCTAATGTTATTAATACCCTTCTCTCATCTGGGGATTTCCCATCATTTTTCAAAACTGCCATTTTTAAGTCTCTGCTGAAGAAACCAACACTCGACCATAACGATTTCAAGAACTATTGCCCAGTTTCTAATATCTCGTTCATATAAAGAATCTTAGAAAAAGTTGTTCTAAACCGACTTTTATCTCATCTGAATTCAAATTGTTTTTAGCAGTGTACAGTCTGCATATCGCCCTTGATACAGTACTGAAACTACTCTTCTGAAAGTAGTCAATTACATTCTCTCTGCTTTGGATAGTGGAAATATTACAGTCCCCACCCTCCTTAATTTTTCTGCAGCATTTGATACAATAGACTATGATATATTACTTCACCGTCTCCAGCATGTATTTAGCATTAAAAAAACAGCTATACTGTGGTTCAGATCCTACTTAGTCAACATGACGCAACTTGTATCTGCAAATGGAAAACACTCCAACCCAGTTTATTGATGTTGTAGTGTTCCACAGGGGGCTGTTCTTGGACCTGTTCCCTTCATTTGATACACTCAGTCACTCTCAAGTGTCATAGATCATCATCCAGGGTCTCGCCAATTGTAGGTTGATGACACCCAAATATACAAACATAGCCAACTAAATGAAGTTGATGCTACCATCCAAGGAGTAGAGAGGAGCAGTTCTGATGTGAAATCGTGGATGAAATGTAACAAGCTGCAGATGAATGATGATAAAACTGAGACAATTTTGATCACAACACAAATACTTTTTCATTCACATCCTTTAACTCAAACAAGAAATATCAGCAACACCACATTAAGTTCACACAGTGAGTACGAAACCTAGTTGTTAATCTGGACAGTACTCTCGCGTTGCACAAACATATCATTAACATATGCAAGGCTGCATATCTTGAGCTGAGACGCATCAGGTCCATTAGCAAATATCTTTCAGCAGATGCCACTAAAACGCTTGTGTATTCAGTAGTACTTTGATGACTGGACTATTGTAGCTCAATACTGTCTGGTTTGTCTCAAAATCTACTCCAGAAACTTCAAACGGCTCAGAACAAAGCTGCTCGGATCATTCTTAGAGTACCACGTTCAGAGTACACCTCTTCGTTGCTCCGTATCTTACACTGGCTATCCACTCGATCCAGAATCAAACAAAAAAGGTAGTGCAGACTAAATCTTTCGTGTTGAAACTTTTAATTTCCCGCTTACAACACTTTACTGGAATATCACGTGACATAACTTGGCGTTAGAACGATCTCGCGAGATATTGGGTCATTAGGGTAGTAACTCCTAATTACACAGATGCTTTTTTTTTTGGTATATGTTAATATGCATCGGATATTTACTTCCTGTACGTTTTATAATAAAATTATGAAAGTGGACGCGATTCTCCCTGTGGTCGGGTAGTACACCGGAATACCACTAGTGTATTTATCTCGGACTCGCGAATGAAGTACCCCATGCATTCAGTGCTGGAAGTGCACATAACAGCTTTTCCAGGGCCATACTTTAACATTCTATGTTAATTTTCCAGCATTTCTGGTCCATTCTTAGACTTTTATCTTTATCATTTCACAGGATTCTGACGTTTTATCAATAAAGTACGACGAAATCTCTGACAACTTGAAATCACCATATCGGTACTATAAAATGTCATACTCTTGTGGTCATATTTGCAGTGATACATGTTCTAGTGGACGTACAGCACTTTAATTCAATTAGTTCAAATTTGCGAATGCACTCTTGTGATCATCAAATAGTCTGAATAAACATCACCGTTGTTTGTATCTCCCCCCCCCACCTCCATCAATAATATAATCTTTAATGTGACAAAAAGTGCACATAACTTGGTTAATTTAGTCATTGATTTATAATTTCTTACCTGAATGTGATTGGAGTGGCCCTACCACTGTCATTGTCGGCGTCTTTCATGCTTAACAGACTTTCCATACTAACTTGTTGTGTACACTAGTTAAGTTGATTTCTTCAGACAACATTGTAACGTATAGTTCCTCCTTTTCGGTAACTACCAGATAATGCCGAGTTATATCCTTTGCATAAATGTGCAAAGAAATTACACTGCTAGTTAAATCCATGTGAAAGGCAGATTTGTAATTGTTATTTTTTTCCTTTTCCTTAATTCGATATTGTAAATATTGGAACAGACAACATATTATTTTTCTTCTACATACATAAATTTGTAGCCATGCATACACTCCATTGCTGAATGTTATTCTTTTCCTTTCCTTAATTCAACATTGTAAATATTGGAAGCAGGCAACATTTTATTTTTCTAATACATACTTAAGTGTGTAGTCATGCATACCACCCATTGCTGAAAATGGACTTGTCCAAGAACTGGAAATTACTGGCAAACAGGTTGTCTTTTTACAGAGAAAACTTCCGCTTGGAAGGAAACATGCAGACATTAATGATGTTAGGGTCCCACCTAGGCATAATCAAGTTTGAAATTATCAATTAATTAATGATCTAAGTTCTGTGCAGCTTTTATCTCATTTGTTGTTTTCATTGTTTAAATCAGTAGAGAAGCTGTGGGGTACAAACAAACAAGGAGGTATATTCAGACTTATCTCTACCACTTTGGTGGCAGCTGATCACCTTGTAAATACTTCTGCATGATTACAATTTTCTCTGCACATTGCACTGAATAATTATTGACAACAATATAAACAATAAAAGACTATGTTCTAAACAAGTTTTAATTATTGGTGAACGCAATCTTTTCCAATTGGTCAATACTAGCCTGACACCTTGTACTTTTTGTTGTCATTAGTACTTAAGGGCCTTGGATGGCTGAGTGGTCTAAAGTGCGTGCCTTTGCTATAAACTGCCATTTCACTTCATTCTAGTTTTGAATGTGGCAAGTTAGGAGTCTACCTGTAGCTACCTGTTGGTCTGTGGTTCTTACTGGGGTTTTCCCAGGTTCTTCCTCTGCTACTTATACTAGCCACCATAAATATCCTATCTTGCACTGAGAAATGGCATTAAACCCCAAAAGAACAACATCATCAGTGCTGAGAGCCAGTACACTAAGCTAGTTCCATGTATGTGAAGACTGTTTTGACAGTAATCACACTAATTGATGTTTGGATGAGTGTTTTAAAATCTGTGTATTTATGAAACATATTTATTGTACCTTGTCAAGAGAAGGGTCTTGGATGGTAGTCAGTTAACACAATGAACAGATAAATTAACCACTTAAGACAATGCCTTAGATCTTGGTTTGTTAAATTTGCAGTGGGACCCGACTTATAAGTAAGTTAAGATGCTGATTTCAAACCAGTGGATTGATGTTATCATTTAAATTAAAAATGGATTTAAAAAATTGTTGAAAGCAAGATAGATTTGTATATTTTTGTTTACATTCTTAGAATTTAGAATGTACTTTGAGCCGATAAATTAAACAGGAAAAGATTGAAAAAAAATTTCAATCAGATAATGTAAAATCTTTTAAAAAAATTTTGCAGTGCATTTCCGGATTCGTGTGATGGACCAGCACAAACCACGAACATTGTCACCACCAACCTCTGGAAACACCTTCTGGCACATTGAGGCTGAGAGCAGCATTCTCAATGGTGAGAAAATTGAAGTATTAGAAATTTTTAACCAAAATGAATTTATTGTTTGTGAATGAAATCTACATTGACTTTGCAAGCATAGAAATGTTATTACATGTGAATGAAATCGGCATTGACTTTGCAAGCATAGAAATGTTATTACATCTGAATGAAATCTACATTTACTTTGTGAGCATAGAAATGTCATTACATCCTAAATTTCACAGAATTTCTTTTGCAGGGACATGTTATCCTATTTTTTTTAAATATGAAAATGCTGTGTAGCATTATTGTAGAAGCACATATTGCATTTGCAGACATAATTGATAATATAGATTAATAATGAATCAGTAGCCTAGTATCATCAAGAAGATACCATCCTGCTGGATTTGAATACCATGCCATTATATGTATGACATGACATAACTTTATGCTTTCTTAGTATGACATACTTGTAAACACTAACATTACCCATTGTAAGTATGACATACTTATAGACCCTAACATTACCCTTTATGAATATGACATACTTATACCCTAAAATTACCCTTTATGAGTATGACATAAAAACCCTAAAATTACCTATTATGAGTATGACATATCTATAAACCCTAACATTACCCTATTATAAGTATGACATACTTTTAAACCCTAACATTACCCCATCATGAGTATGACATATTTTTAAACCATAAAATTACCTATTATGAGTATGGCATACTTATAAACCCTAAAATTATTACCCATTAAGAAAATGACACATGTAAACTCTAAACCCATTATAAGTATGACATACTTATAGACCCTAACATTACCCATAATGAGTATGACATACTTATTAACCCTAACATTACCCATAATGAGTATGACATATTTATTAACCCTAACATTACCCATTATGAGTATGATATACAGTAGTCCCCCTCTTGAACGGCCCCCCTGACCAGCGGCCACCCGCTTCTTACAGCCAGAATCTCTTGGCATCGACGAGTTTTATTCAAAAGTACCCCTCAAGAGCAGCCACCCCTCTAACGCGACCAGCGGCCAACATTTTAGTACAAAAAATGAAAATGTCCCCCTCATGAACGGCCACTTTTGTTTCTTCAAAAGTATCCAGAACCAATAAGCAGTTTTGATTATCTCTATTGTAGATACACGTCTCCAAGTGTCAAGTCGCCATTAAAAGTGTTGACTTAAGATTTATAGTATATCATTATCTATAAAAGTCGATGATTACATGAAATGGGCTCAATAATGTTATGATAGAGTTTGGGGTTTAACACCTATGTCGAGTTCTTCTCTTTGATGATTATAACCAGAGGTAATTGTTATAATCATAACAGGGTCAGCATAGGCTAAATATAGATTTTGTACATTGGCACACACAGAAAACCTTAAGAAAACAACAGAGTATCAGACAAAGACCGGAAAAATCATGTGACCACACATTATGGCTTCCTTTACGATGACTGTATTTCGTACACTCAACACAAGTTTTATCTGCATAATTAAATCGCATACAGTCAGCAATAACCGAATAAAACATTACCAAACATTAAAATGTCATCACATTAACAGATACATTATTTTACAAGAAAGTTGTCGGTTATTCTACTCAACAATGTCGGGGGGTGGGGCAGAATGCAGAACAATTTTATGTAGGAAAGACTTGAAAAGTCAAGTTTATGTTGAAATAATTTGAATAAACAAAGTCATAGCCGATAAGAAGGTTTTTCAGCAGCAGTGGGAAAATGGAGCAAATGGAAATATAATTATGTATGTACCAAGATGTAAATGAGGTTTTTGAATCCATTTGCAATGTGCATGACAACAATTCCTGCTCGCATATCATACCTTCGCCAAGAAAGATAAAATAGTAACGAATATTCAGTTGAAATAAATTTGTTATTAGAACAAAACGAACCTTTTAATGAATAATGTTTCATTTAGACGAAGATATTTAATGTTTTGAAGTATGTCGCTTTCTTACTACATACATTACATATACATGTACTTCTCATAATAAATTTAGCCCCCTTCTGGAACGGTCACCTGTCTTATAAGGCCACTTTCCTGGTGCAGCAGGGGTGGCCGCATAATAGGGGGACTACTGTACTTATTAACCCTGACTTTATCCATTATGAGTATGACATACTTATTAACCCTGACTTTACCCATAATGAGTATGACACTTATTAACCCTAACATTACCCATTATGAGTATGGCATACTTATTAACCCTGACTTTACCCATAATGAGTATGACACACTTATTAACCCTGACTTTACCCATTATGAGTATGACATACTTATGAACCCTGACTTTACCCATAATGAGTATGACACACTTATGAACCCTGACTTTACCCATTATGAGTATGACATACTTATGAACCCTGACTTTACCCATTATGAGTATGACATACTTATGAACCCTGACTTTACCCATTATAAGTATGACATACTTATGAACCCTGACTTTACCCATTATGAGTATGGCATACTTATTAACCCTGACTTTACCCATTATGAGTATGACATACTTATGAACCCTGACTTTACCCATTATAAGTATGACATACTTATGAACCCTGACTTTACCCATTACCGGTATAAGTATGACATACTTATGAACCCTGACTTTACCCATTATGAGTATGACACTTATTAACCCTAACATTACCCATTATGAGTATGGCATACTTATTAACCCTGACTTTACCCATTATGAGTATGACATACTTATGAACCCTGACTTTAACATTAATAAGTATGACATACTTATGAACCCTGACTTTACCCATTATGAGTATGACACACTTATTAACCCTAACATTACCCATTATGAGTATGACATACTTATGAACCCTGACTTTACCCATTATGAGTATGACACATTTATTAACCCTAACATTACCCATTATGAGTATGACATACTATGAACCCTGACTTTACCCATAATGAGTATGACACACTTATAAACCCTAACATTACCAATTATGAGTATGACACACTTATAAACCCTAACATTACCAATTATGAATATGATATATACTTATGAAAACTAATATTACCCATTATGAGTATGACACATAAACCATACATTTAACCACAGATTTTCTATATGACACTGTGCATTTAATGTTTTAATTGAAATTTGTGATAAAGATGTATCACTCTTAAAAATGGAATTGGCATAAAATTGTTGTGTACACTTCTATTAGACTACGACATGTGTGTCAAAATCTGGGTATCTTTTTAAATCAGTCTGTTCAATTTGTAAGGTGAAATTCTGCGCTGGGAACAACAGATTCGTTTGCGTCATATGACAACCCGGAAATACCTGTGTATCGATGCTACAAAGGAGATTACTCTGACTGATGACAGTGAGGACCCGAGGACTGTCTTCCGTTTGCATTCAGTACTCAGTGTGAGTATTGATATGCCATTTAAATACTTCAGTAATTGGTTTAGGTAATGGTATATCATTAATGAGTACTGGTATGCTAATTAAATACTCTGTACTCAATATTGATATGCCATTTAAATACTTCAGTAATTAGTTTAGGTAATGGTATAACATTTAAATTAACTCTGTATTCAGTGTGAGTACTGGTACGCTAATTAATTACTCTGTACTCAATATTGATATGCCATTTAAATACTTCAGTTATCAATGTGAGTAATGATACAACATTTAAATATTCAGTTTTCAGGATTGATATGCCATTTAAATACTGCTGTACTCAGAGTAGATAATGATACAGTAAAAACTGTTATGAGGGACCACTTCCATGATCAACCACTTGTCGTTTCTAACCACAATCGTAATGCATGGATCCATTTTAATATATAAATGCTCTGTTGTGAGGGACCACTTGCTGAACACGATCAGCGACCATGTTGTTTTGGCAAAATATGCATTTCGACACTGCTATGAATGACCACATCACAAAAAATCAGATCGACACCACTGACTTTGACTTAATAACTTGTAAATACAAGAGCTCAGGATACAAGTAGTATGCGAATAAAGTGCACATTAAATAATGCTTCAGTTGATGAAGCATATAATGAAATAAATACCACAAACCATCATTTAATCCTTTGACCACAACAATAGTAAAGATTTGTCTAATAAGGTAATTTTAAAAGTAATTACTAGCTACCCAGTTTTGTGAAATTTCCAAGTCCAGTGTAAAGTGTACTTTGTAAGCTGCAGTAAACTGACTAAAGTACATGTCACTAACCACCACTGTGGTACCAAAGTCATGTAAATAGACAGTAAGATTAACCATTTTTTCATCAATGGGTGTAATGATGGACATACATTGTCAATTTAGAGTTTTGTATTTTTTCGTTATCTTTGTGAAAACCAACAGAATAGCCAGTAGTTCTAGTATCGCAGTGAGAAATCTTTTGAAAGGGCTTCAGTGTAGGGTTGAGTACATTGTTTGTCATTTGTTTTAACCCATAATCCCTGGAGGATGGGAGGTTCCCTAAACCCTGCAACAACCAACTAACCGTGTGTGTGTGTGTGTGTGTGTGTGTGTGAATGCACTTTTTGTCTTAAATACTAGTGAAAATCATTTCCAGATTATTTATTTTTTTGTTACAGTGTTTCACAAAGCCATCATCTGTTTACCCAGGTACAGATGGTCGCAACCTTTGTTTATCAAGCTATAACGCTGGTCATTTAAACTTCATCTCAGAATGAATGTATTGTTTCTTGATGAGTTAATTATGTCATTTGACTTCATTCATTGGTACATAATATATATTTATTCCACATTTCCCCAAAACCTGATCAAAACAATAAAAATTCTAATACTGGAAGAAAGAATTAATGTAATTGAATGAAGTGAAAAAGGGGAGGCTGCTTGCAAAATAGCAGCCAGCTTTAATGTCGGTTATTTCACATTCTACAGTGACTGTCATTGAACATTTAAAGGAGATTAAAGAATATGCTTTACAACATGACAATCCCAAACTTTTGCTTTGTTGCTCAAAAATGGAGATACATGTTCAGACCAATCAGCTGAGTAAAAAATGTTGACAATGAAGTATAATGGATTTCTGAAAGAAATGTAATTAAATGCATAGAATAAGATATATACGTCATAGCTAACTGCAGTTTTTATTATATTTGAAATAACTCTAAAAGTTATGGCAATGTGAAGTTACCTTATGGATATGATAAATATTACCTTTGTTTATTTCACAAATGATATACATGTACAGGTACTAATATATGTACTTATTCATGAGATGTTCAGATATAAATGTGATTCACTTGATAGGTGTACATCTTTATTATATAATGTTATTTTGAGAGGAATGCCTGCAATATTTTTGCAGTATTTAACAAGATTTAACAAGATTTATGAACAAACAACACTTTTTATTGACCCTGGAAACCAGTCCATTTTCACATACCTCTTATAAGAGACCACCTGTCTTGTTAGATGGCTTTTAGTTGGCAGAAGGGGCATTCTTTCAAAACAGATTTTACTGTATAACATTTAAATTCTCAGTGTTCAGTATTGAGATGCCATTTAAATACTTTAGAACTGAGTGTGGGTAATGATATAGCGTTTAAATACTTTAGAACTGAGTGTGGGTAATGATATAGCATTTAAATACTTTAGAACTGAGTGTGGGTAATGATATAGCATTTAAATACTTTAGAACTGAGTGTGGGTAATGATATAGCATTTAAATACTTTAGAACTGAGTGTGGGTAATGATATAGCATTTAAATACTCCCTGTTAAGTGCTATTCTTAATATACTATTTAAATACTCAGTACTCAGTTTTAATATTCCATTTAAATACTCAAAACCAATACTGACGTGACATTTAAATACTCTTTACTTAGTGTAAATATTAATATGACATTTAAATACTCTGTACCCAATACTGATGTGACATTTAAATACTCTGTACTCAGTGTACATATTGATATGCCATTTAAATACTCTGTACACAATACTGACTTGAAATTTAAATACTCTATACTCACTGTAAATATTAATATCATTTAAATACTCAGTTCACATTAATGACATGACATTTAAATACTCTGTACTCTGTGTAAATATTGATATGCCATTTAAATACTCTGTATGCAATACTGATATGACATTTAAATACTCTATATTCAGTGTAAATATTAATATGCCATTTGAATACTCTGTACCCAATACTGATGTGACATTTCAATACTATATACTCAGTGTAAATATAATTTAATATGCCATTTAAATACTCTGTATCCAATACTGATGTGACATTTCAATACTATATACTCAGTGTAAATATTAATATGCCATTTAAATATTCTGTACATAATACTTACTTGACATTAAACTACTCTATACTGAGTGTAAATATTGATATTTCATTTAAATACTAATTACTCAAGTTTTATATGCCATTTAAACAATTTCAGAGATATTATTATCTTTTTATAAGTGCAAATTTAATAACTGAGTTTTGTTTCAACATGTTTCACTCTGCTTCAAATGACAATATAGTATAAAAAAACTCAAAAACCTAACTTTTGGGGAATTATAGTTGAATCAGATTTAATGACATTATAGGTTAATGCTGTATGATTGCTTTAATTTTTTTTCAATATTAAAACTTGTTTTAGTTTTTAACGGTTAAATAATATTATCATTTCTTGATAGCTTTTTCCTTAAATATATATTCATCAGGGTTAAGTATAGAGATGAATTAACTGATTTATGTAGCACCACTTGAATTTCTTTTCAAAATTTCCTATATGGCTCAATATTATTTCTCAATTTGAAATTGTGTAAGAGCTTATCAAACTATGTAATTCAAAATTGCTAAGAGATTATCAATGTGTAATTCAAATTATGTAAGAGGTTAAAAATATGTTAAATTGTGTAGGATATTATAATTATATAATTCCAAATTTTGTAAGAGATTATAAATACATAATTCAAAAGTGTGAAAGAGATTATAAATATATAATTCAAAATTGTGAAAGAGATTATAAATATGTAATTTAGATTGTGTAAGAGATTATAAATACATAATTCAAAAGTGTGTAAGAGATTATAAATATATAATTCAAAATTGTGAAAGAGATTATAAATATGTAATTTAGATTGTGTAAGAGATTATAAATACATAATTCAAAAGTGTGTAAGAGATTATAAATATATAATTCAAAAGTGTGTAAGAGATTATAAATATATAATTCAAAAGTGTGTAAGAGATTATAAATATATAATTCAAAAGTGTGTAAGAGATTATAAATATATAATTCAAAAGTGTGTAAGAGATTATAAATATATAATTCAAAAGTGTGTAAGAGATTATAAATATGTAATTTAGATTGTGTAAGAGATTATAAATACATAATTCAAAAGTGTGTAAGAGATTATAAATATATAATTCAAAAGTGTGAAAGAGATTATAAATATATAATTCAAAAGTGTGTAAGAGATTATAAATATATAATTCAAAAGTGTGTAAGAGATTATAAATATATAATTCAAAAGTGTGTAAGAGATTATAAATATATAATTCAAAAGTGTGTAAGAGATTATAAATATATAATTCAAAAGTGTGTAAGAGATTATAAATACATAATTCAAAAGTGTGTAAGAGATTATAAATATATAATTCAAAAGTGTGTAAGAGATTATAAATATGTAATTCAAAAGTGTGTAAGAGATTATAAATATATAATTCAAAAGTGTGTAAGAGATTATAAATATGTAATTCAAAAGTGTGTAAGAGATTATAAATATATAATTCAAAAGTGTAAGAGATTATAAATACATAATTCAAAAGTGTGTAAGAGATTATAAATATATAATTCAAAAGTGTGTAAGAGATTATAAATATATAATTCAAAAGTGTAAGAGATTATAAATATATAATTCAAAAGTGTGTAAGAGATTATAAATATATAATTCAAAATTGTGAAAGAGATTATAAATATGTAATTTAGATTGTGTAAGAGATTATAAATACATAATTCAAAAGTGTGTAAGAGATTATAAATATATAATTCAAAAGTGTGTAAGAGATTATAAATATATAATTCAAAAGTGTAAGAGATTATAAATATATAATTCAAAAGTGTGTAAGAGATTATAAATATATAATTCAAAAGTGTGTAAGAGATTATAAATATATAATTCAAAATTGTGAAAGAGATTATAAATATGTAATTTAGATTGTGTAAGAGATTATAAATACATAATTCAAAAGTGTGTAAGAGATTATAAATATATAATTCAAAATTGTGAAAGAGATTATAAATATGTAATTTAGATTGTGTAAGAGATTATAAATACATAATTCAAAAGTGTGTAAGAGATTATAAATATATAATTCAAAATTGTGAAAGAGATTATAAATATGTAATTTAGATTGTGTAAGAGATTATAAATACATAATTCAAAAGTGTGTAATAGATTATAAATATATAATTCAAAAGTGTGTAAGAGATTATAAATATATAATTCAAAAGTGTGTAAGAGATTATAAATATATAATTCAAAATTGTGAAAGAGATTATAAATATGTAATTTAGATTGTGTAAGAGATTATAAATATATAATTCAAAAGTGTGTAAGAGATTATAAATATATAATTCAAAAGTGTGAAAGAGATTATAAATATGTAATTTAGATTGTGTAAGAGATTATAAATATGTAATTCAGAAATTTTGTACATGCAATTTGACAGAAAAATATTCTTTGTCTTACAGGAACATGATGAGATACGTTTTGAGAGCTATTGTAGAATTGAGCATGTATTGACAGGATTTTGGTTACATGCACTGAAAGGTATAAAACTGAAATTGCCCACAAACAAAATTTTCAACTTACACAATACTGACAGCAGGTACAAATGTTGGTGACTCTACCAACTGTTTTAAATGGTATGCATGTTTCTATACACTGGTGTAATTTATTCACTATACATGCTGTAAAATTCTTTTTAATTTGTATGGTATGGTATGCATGTTTCTATACACTGGTGAATTTTATTCACTGTACATGCTGTAAAGCTATTTAATTTTATGGTATTGTATGAATGTTTATATACACTGGTATATTTTACTCCCTATGCATGCTGTAAAGCTATTTAATTTTATGGTATGGTATGAATGTTTATATACACTGGTATATTTTACTCACTATGCATGCTGTTAAACACTTTTTAACTGCTATGGTATAGTATGCATGTTTAAATATACAGTATTTTATTCACTAAACATGCACAAGCTGTTTCATTTGCTATGGTTTGGTGCGCATGTTTCTATTTATATTTTAATCACTAGATATGCTGAATAAGCTGTTTGATTGGTTCATAATTTGAAAATAAAGTCTGTATGGAAAAAAAGGGCATACGTGCCTTCAGGTATTGTTAGAAAAGTAGGCATTAAATTAATGTGACATGTAAAAAAAAAAGAATTCCAAATTGAAAAAATTCTTGTGGTAATTCTTCTTAACCTAATTAAGTAATTATTTTGACTTTTGACCTTTTTATTTGACTTGATTATGTTGTTTAATATCCTTTTTGATATCTTTCTTTTCTTTAATCAACTTAAGTTATGCAAAATGGTTTTAAATTTAATAATATAAAAGTAATTTCATCAAAATACATTTTGCTATCGATAAATGAACATAAAATGTTAAGTGTTTTTGTCCATGACAAATTTCAATACGTTAATTGTTTACCACTATGCATACCAATTTTAAAGTAGTGAAGAATTTGAGATCTGAGTTTTAAGACTTGTTAAAATGGGAAATGAAGGAATGAAAGATGTTCCATGAATATATTTTTGCAAATATGTGTTAATGTAAACTACAGTGATTTTGTTATTCTTATAGAGCATATTTCACAATCATTCTTTTGGCACCCTGGGTTGCTGAGTGGTCAAAAGGGCTTTCAATTTTATTGATCACTGTCGCCTCACCACTGTCCATGTAGACTTCATTGTCATACTTGGCCAATATTGGTATATGAGAAAAGCTGTCATCAGCTTCCCTTGAATCGGTGTTTCTTACCGGTGTTTTCCCAGGTTTATCCTCCATCAATTAGACTGGCAGCCATGTATGTCTTATCTTGAACTGAGAAGTGGTATTAAACCCAAATCATCAACAACAATAACAAGATTAAGAGCAACATTATTCAGTCTTTCGAGTCGTATATTCTCAGTTATCTTTGAAGTGGATTTGTAATATGTTGACTATACCAGATGGGTTTTCTTATATCACTTTGTAGACCTTATTCCAGTCAGATGTAGCATTTTCCATTCATTATATTGTAGTTCTTGATGTTATAAGAGCCAGCAAAAAGTATAAACATTGATTTGCAGGTATGTTATGCTTTTGCAGATTAGGATCTTTATTGTTTGCAGTTGGACTTGACTCACAAGTAGATGGTATGGAGCTGTAGAAGGTATTTGATGAAAATGACAACATGATGTCAATAATTTAGACGATAATTACTTTGATTTCTTAATCATCCCAACTAATTGGATATCCCACATTCATCCCATTATATATATATATATATATATATATATATATATATATATAATGGGATAAATATATATAATATAATATATGGAGAGAGAGAGAGAGAGAGAGAGAGAGAGAGAGAGAGAGAGAGAGAGAGATTTGAAAAAAACAACAAATTCAACATGGGAATAATTCTACTATTAACAGCACGAGCAATATGGTAAAGACAAATGCTGTTATCAGTCATTTCTTTGAATCATCTATACCCTAAGGGACCCATTGAGATGGATTTTCCAAATAAATCATGACATTAGTTAGTATAATTTAAGGATTAGGTTTTCAACATTTTCAATATTGTAACAATAGTTTTTATCACTGCAGTGGCGGGAAGTGATATTACTTTTGTTGGGGGGGGGGGGGTGGGGGGGCGAGAAAATGGCTTCCTTTATAAAAATTCAAGATAATTAATTTTGAAACTGGGTATTGAACTGCCTATTATGCTGTCTGCTGGGCTGCCATTCAGACATTTATTGAATGTAAGTTCTCTGTCAGGTACCTGAATACCAAACACTATTTGAATGGCTCAAATGTGTAGTGTCAGAATCTACAAGTTACTATCCATGGCTGCAGAAATGTTAGCATGTGTGTCCTCATTTACGCATGTTAACATGTGTATCTCCATTTATGTGTTACATTAGCATTGGTGTTGTAATTTGGTAGTTAAAATTTGCTGTTTATGTGTTACATTAACATGGGTGTCCACATTTATGATTTGAAGTTAAAAAAAAATTGCTGATTTTTGTTTTAAAGTTGAATTTTGTATTTGATCTGTATCTTAAATTCATGATGTACAACAAGGGGCATCAAGGACAATGCATGCATCATGCATTTGTATGTTGTGTATTCTGTGTTATTGTCCATTGCAAAAGTTTCTCACAAGAGTTATACACTAATCGATCATAGGAATATATAGCATTATAAAAATGCATTATTAACTCCCTGTTGAGATAATCTTTTAATCTTCTTTAAAATAGTTAATCTTGCGATTAGAGATCTACAAACATGGTCTTTATGTTTATCCAGTTTCAAATTACTGTCCGCATACAGCAGCAGAAGGGGCGAATCAGACAACATTTTTAGACAAGTTTTCACTGAAATCACGCTTAAAATCAATGAAACCAATGACATCAGACCCCAAAGTCAATGACATCAGGTCCCAAATGTGTGTGTGAATCATGGATTAGGTCCAAAAAAAAATTATGAAAAAATCAATGAAATTAATGAAATCAAAAACTTTTCAACTATTACATTTTTTGGGAAAAGGGACTACAACATCGTTGTCACTCACCCTCTCTGCTGCTATGGGTTAACCGAATATTTGATCCAGTCCGATACGATATCGTGTTCGAGGGTCATGTAAATCACTACGACGAAAATCACTACGATTTCACAAACAGACTAATTTGTAAAACCTCCTCTTGTAAATCAATCAGATTATTAGACTGATCTGTGAGTTTGAAATTAATTTTGGTTAATGAATTATTATGACATCGCATATAGACTGGATTCACCGGGGACTCAATTATTAAAAACCCTGGAGGAGCTGTTGGTGCAAATGAATACAAAATATATCCTTGCTGAGCTTGATTTGATCGTTCTAAATTTATTTGATAGCTTCCTTCGATCACATCACATACTAAATTGAGCGCAATCACCGTTGAAATATTCACATTGAACGGAGCAATATGCCTGCCACCACCATCTGGGTCATTATTATGGGTCAGGATTTTTATTTCCGGTGATGTTGCTTTTTTCCACGCATCATGAATTATTTTAAAACCAATATCGATGGCATCACTGAGAGATTTTTGTAGTTCTGGTACGTTATATCCTGGTAGTTTGACTGTGGGTATATCCTTGACGGGGATGCCCTTGCCTCCTGCAAAAATTGTTCTTGTTGTAGGATTACTGTCACCTAATATCTCTTGAATAATTTGTGAATTAAATGTTTCCATGTCATTGATGATTTTGTTACATGTTTTTACGACACTGATAAATTCATCTCGGGTAAGAGAGCCGGATTTAAGGGGTATTAACAACAGTGAAAAATCATTATTCATTGCTGTGAAATTTTCAGCGATTTTAAGTTCGTTAACATAAAGATATTTCCCTCCCTTATCTATAGTGCCAAGAGCAAAAAAGATGCTAGCAATACTGTAATCTCTATAACTCTTTACTGGATTATCAGATTTTATCCTGTCTGTGATATAATCGGTTTTTTGAGGTTCTGGTAAATCAACGGTTTCCTCCCTTGGTGGTAATTCAGGCCATCCTAGTACGGTTCTTATTGAGCTTTGATAGATATCTACGACGTATTCTTCTGAGTTTATTTCAATGGCAGATGATAGTGTTGGTTCATGAACTGTTATAGCGATTTTTGACTCTACTCCAGTAATCGATTTTATTCTACGCGCGAATTCATTATTGATTTGTTCAATTTGATATGATCCGGTTGGTATGGAAACAACATTCCAGTCTGGGGTACTGTCGGGTTTATTCTTATTTGCAAATACCAGGGAATTATTCGGTTGTTGACCACCAAATGATTTTGACCTAATATTTGGCCAACTGTGGTATACTCGTAATTTTGCTAGCGCTATCTCCTTCACTGGGACCGGAGAGGGGAAATTCACACTGAATTCTGGATTCGTTGAGGTTATTGAGATCATGCTTGTTTGTACTGGATTTGTGTTCTCCACTATTTGTTGAAGTAATTCCATCTGTGTTGTCATTGTTATTATATTCATGATGTATTTCTAATTTTGACATCGCAGAATCATATATATCTACCATCGCTGAAAACTCACTCTCTGATATAATTGTATCATCGAGCGATGACGATATCAATGAGGATAATTGCGAGTATGCAGTAGACACAACATGAAATTGAATTATGTAGTCTTGTAGTTTCCGTTGGCTGCATGAGGATATTTTTTTTGTGATTATTGAAATAATTCCAGCGATTGTTGTTGCCGCAGAAATGCAAATTGGAACAGCTATCGGGGCCATCATTGTCACTGAAGACAGTATAATACCAGCTCCGGTGATTACACCACTCACAGCGTACACAGTAACATCAATTGCGGTAATTCTCCTGCGATATTTTTTAATTTTCAATTCATACTCCTCAGACAGGGTTTTGAGTCTAGTTTGATACTCTCTGACCTGATCATAGCGATATTGCGATGATGAAATCATTTTTATTTTAAATATGCTATCGTTTTCAATTACGATTTACTTAAATCCGCTACGAATTCCACATACCACGTTGTTGTAACCCTAACCAAATTTTTATCAGTAGCTATTAACGTGAATTGTTCAGTTGTATTCTTGTCGATGATCGTTGAAATCGTATTATTGAACCCGGATGAACTCGACGATGATATATTAAATTGATCCGTTGTCACCAGTGTTAATCGATAAATACCCTTAACGGTTGCAGTGATATCTAATGTGTTGTTTGTAGGTGTCCACTCAAATGATCCGTGTTGGATCGTGTATACTAAGTTGTTGGTTTTCTCATGAGGAATTTTTGTTTTTTCAATGGCTGTTATCATCCTCGTTGCATCCCCCTTGATGTCTTCAATGAAAGTTTTCGTCTCATTGATGGATTTTTTAATATCAGGGAGTTTTAGTTCAATTTTATCTAACGGGGTTCCAATAAATTTATCAATGATATTTCTACGAAATGATATAAACTGTTTTATGTGTTCTTCAATTCTAGATTCAAGTGTTGCTAGTACAACCACAGAATTGTTTAACTCGTCGTTGAGAGTTTTTAATCGATCTGTAATCGTCGAAACGAGTACACCTGGTTTGAGTTTACCCTGATCGGAAAATAACGCAACGGTGTTCTCGATTGCATTTTGTTGTTTAACTAAAATATCATCCAGAGAGATATTACTGGTTTTCAATTTACCCTGATCGGAAAATAACGCAACTGTGTTCTCGATTGCGTTTTGTTGTTTAACTAAAATATCATCCAGAGAAATATTACTAGATTTCAATTTACCCTGTTTGTCTTGAAATACAACTATTTCATTCGGGTCAACACTTGTTAAATTTAACGTCTCAGCGATTTCATCTTTAATTTTTTTTGTTATATCCTTGATAGAATCAGGGGTTGCAGTGTCATCGGGTTTGGGTTTCAGAGGTCTTCCCCAAATATCAATCATGTTATTGTAAAACTCTTTCTCTCTCTAAAAAGCGATTGCTGGTGTAGTCATTTACGACAATGTGTGGTGGTTTTCCCATTGGGTTATCCAAGGAGTTAGAAATAGCGTCAAGGACATTTAATACTTCACTGCCGCATATTGGTGGGTCATTGATTTGTTGTGTTGGTAGCGTAGAATACCAAGTCTTCATTGGAAGGGTTTTTATATACCGCATAAACTCTTTTGGTGGGGCTAATCCATATGAATCAAAATAGACAATCCCACGTGGATCAATAGCGTATGCAACCCAGTGAGTTCCAGGTCCGGTGCTGTTATCGAGATTAATAATACCTGTTTCAGTTTTGTTTGGTTGATGTGGTAATTGATCTTTCATAAAAACACCTCTGAAATGTTTAATCGCTAGTTTTTTAGCAGCATCCATTAAATCAAAATTGGACATTGGAATCATCGAAGATTTGGGAACCATAGGTTCCTCAATTAATAAATCGTTCCTGGTAGTCTCAGGCCTGATCCGTGAACGGATCTCCCGCTGTACCATGAATACGGGGTCCCTGGTAGTCTTAGACCTTTTCCGCTGTACCACGAATACGGGGTTCCTGGTAGTCTTAGACCCAATCCTTGAACGGATCGTCTCTTTTTTTTATATCCTTGTCCAGCTGCCTTTTTCAACGCCATTCCTGCTGCAGTACCAACGGCTCCTAACGCTGCTGCTTTAGCCACCGCTGGGGCTGCTGCTGCAATCAATGCTGGTATTGCAGCTAACAATGGAAATATACCACCTGTTTTCATCATATTTTTAATAGCAGCCGCAGAGAGAGTAATCTGAACTCCCTTTTTATCCTTGAAAGCATCATTGAAATGTTTCACCTGACGAGTTGTCAGCGATAATTTATTTTCACCACCCGTCATTTGATTAGGTTTCAACGTGATTGTGGTTCCACATTTTTTAGCCGATTCTGATTGCAATTTTTTGATTTGACCAGGAGTTAACGTAACACTAATAACACTATATGACATTATATATAATTGATTGATTCTAATTCAATGAAAAATCGTTCAAAGATTTTCTACTGGTGCATCTACCACTCTCATTCTTCCACCAACACCTTCAAGTAACATTGATTTATCACTAAGAATGACAGCAACTGCTCTATAATTCGGGATAAGGATAGTAGGTACCCCACCAACTGGTGGACCAGTCGGACGGGTTACACGGGCTCTAAAGTGTATATCAACGACAGATTGTCTCATCAAATCAAGATGTTCCAATGAAAAGTAATAAATCGGATAGAGGCTTTTAAAATCCAATTGTGATATTTGCAAACCGGTATCCACATTTTGATCACGTGCCATAAATGACAACAGGTTATGATAGACACGTGCAATATGATTCTGACCGTAATCAAGTTGTATATCCTCGGATGGTTCCTGCTGTCCGTTTATTCTCAGCGAGACTTCACTAACACCTAACTGATCAAATATCATATGACTTCGTTCTTGACTACCAACTCGCGCAGCATTCTGTAACGCAATAAATATATGACGTGGAGCTGAAACCCCTTGTTTTGATGCCAGGTGCCATGTGAATGTACCATCAACACTGTCTTGTTTAATATCCGTGGTCACTGATAACCAACTTAACAACAACTTTCCTCCTTGGTCCATAAATGATAGTAGTCGCTGTTCGTCTGTGATTGATGGAGTTAACACTGGCATCCATAATGATAGTTTTGTTAAAATGACTTTACCGGCAGCAGCCCCAGCATTACGCCAGATTGCATCATCATCAGTACCCTTTCGTACAAGCGCTATTGTGTGTTTGGCTCCATAAATAACTTTTCTAACATTTCTACAGAATCCAAATATATGATGCAGTGGAATCGCACATGAAAATCGTCGACGCTGCCCATGCAACGTTGCTACACGTGTTGCAAATCCTAAATTGAGATTACCATTAACGCCTCCGAGAATATCAAACGCAGCTCCGGGTCTAATTCGACGTTCTGGATTAGCTGCTTCTTGTTGATTGGCTTCTGCAGTACCCTGTGCTGTTAACACTTTAATGAATTGAAGGTGATCAGCGGTATCAGAGGTATCCTTTGCAAACATCATAGATGGACCCGCTGATCTTGTATAATCATCAGAATATCTCGCTAACCCTATGATTGTTGTGGCCATATCAACTTCACGGTCAATGGATTCAATTTCTTTTCCATCAATGAGATATCTAGCGCTTTCAAATAACGCCATGATGCCGTTATTAACAAAACCAACTCGGACATTTGAGTTATTGTCATATGGGGTATCAGCTGCAACATTTGTTACAAGTTCTCCTTCTACTTCAATAAATGCCTCACACGGTAGAAAATATTTACTGGTATCATGAACTTGAAGTTCAATTCGCGATCGGAGATCTGGTTGTACTGCGTGATAAGAATAATATTGATAATCGCGTACAGAATCATCTTTACGCACTGGGGCGTCTATATCAAATGCTGGATCAGATGATTTTTTGAACATTTTATTCTATTTATCAGAGTCTAAATAGTGAAACCGTAAACGATTTTTCCATTTTCATCGACGTAGTTTTTTAAGGCCACTTCCTGCTATCATGTTTGCAATATTGCTTTGGTCTCCTTGATTTACCATCGACGCTAGTTTTTCATCTACTGCGTTATTTAATTTATTATTTTACTAACACTTGCAGGCATTTCTTCTGTAGACGGTAACGGTTTCTTTTTTCGCCCCACTAATGATGTTATTTTATCCTTCGCAGTTGAAAACGCTTTCCCGGCAAGATCTCCAACAGTACTAATACCCTTATCACGAATAACATCAATGGCTTTCATTGATAATTGTTTAGCTAACGGCATCACTTTGGGGGCCATTCTTGAAAAGAATCCTAAAATGGTATTGCCGAGGCCATCTCCATAGTATGCTTTATAAACTGGAAACCGTGAATTAACTACATAGACGGGGGTTGGTTTATCATGATTGTAATGGATGATCATTATTATAAAAACAATAGTGTTTTCAATTGTTATTTAATCACTATGATACCCATTTGCTAACTCGTCAATGAAATCTCGATAGGTTTTGATATCCATGATACCGCCGGCAAATAACCGTCTACAGATATCAGCTGCTTCATTAATTATTTCTGGAGAGTTATTTCCAGCTCGTTTTCCTCCGATGAGAACATCTAATCGTGATATATCATTGATAACACTATCAGGACAAATGTTTCCAATCCTTGGATTTCCTAATCCACTTCCGCTATAGCCAGCTGCTTCATCTAGTTTGTCTGTATCCGTGGTTTGTAAATAATCAAGAGTATCATCATCATCATCAGGTGGTAGTTGTTGTTTTTTTTGTCTCCGTGTTGGTGTTTGACGTCGTTCTTCTAAATCATCATCATCATCAGGTGGTAGTTGTTGTTTTTTTTGTCTTCTTGTTTGTCTACGTGTTGGTGTTTGACGTTTTAGTTCTTGCCGTTCTTCTATTTCTCGTTGTCGCTCTTCTATTTGTTCTCTTTTATAATTACTAATTCCCTTTTTAAATTCCTTGTATCCTATCTCATCCTTATTCAAACGACCAATCCCCTTATTTAGTTTATACAAATAATCGAACCAATGATTACTTGATATTCTATCATTTTTATACTCGTCCTTTAAAAAATCTTTTTTTGAATTATAGCTTTGAGCAGCAAAATTACCAAAGGCTTGATAATCCTTTGATTTCAATAAACTAGGTTTTTTTATTAATATTTTAGCATGATCAGTAAATTTATTCAACAGAGAAATAGTCGTTTTTTTCGGATCAGTTTTTTCAGTTTGTTCAGTTTTCGCTGCTAGTTTTTCAAGCTCACCAATAACAGATTTCCCCGTCTCGGGACTATCTCCCAGTAAAGCACGCTCTACTCCTTTCGTTGCTGTGGTTACTGGTTTAAACAACTCTTCAGACCCCAGAGCAAAATCAGTTTGTAAACTCTGTCGTTGTTGCAGTTTATTTCTTACAGAGTCGCGAATTGGTACAAATCTCTTAATTGCATCTAGTCGCTCACGAGCCAATCGGGTTGTTAATGCTTCATTGACCATTATTTGAAATCGCAAACTATTTTTCAATTGCAAAACACTTGACATGTCAGATGATTTTTGATACGGTCATGGAAGTGTTATTTCATCGTGAGACATCTTCTATCAATGATGGGGAAAGTCACATAATTGTATATAAAATAAATAATACTGTGAGTTTCCCCACTTTTGTTACATGTCGGATGATTTTTGATACGGTCATGGAAGTGTTATTTGATTGTTTTGACAGCTCTATCATTGATGTTGAAAGTATCAAAATTGTATATAAATAAAATAATACTGATAGTTTCAACATTCTAGTTTTGACCAATCTGACACATCGTCCATCGATTTTTGACATCCCTCTGAGGGTCGGCTAAAAAAAATGATAAATAATCGGGCAATCAAAAAATGATAGAGTCGGGGCAATCAATGGTCGGGCAATCAAAATTGTTCATTTTCTTGAATTAATGCTCGTAGGTTTCTAATTTTAGAGTTGACTTCTTTTTTCAATTCGTATTCGTACCCCAATTCTTTTCGTATTCCCTCTACGATAGCATACAACGGGACGAACACACTGATGTCACTGGAAAATGAAAGAGAGTCTTTAATAGAATTCTGAATTTTTTTGATGAGTGCATATTTCTTGGGTAGCATATACTTGTTAGTGCTAACTCCGTATTCAATATCCTGAAAATCAGACACAATTTGGTCAGGATTTAATCCATCTGATAGTTTGATATCCTGATTTTTCAATTTTGCTATTTCAACTATGATGCTATTCATGTTTTCAGAATTCATTATTCTATAAGAATGCCATATCTCTAATTGGAAATTATGACGCATTAGACATAACTAAATTGAACTTTTTGTCCCGTCTTTTTTGAAATAGCTGTTTTGGTTATCCCCTCTGCAACGAATCGTACTGAAGTTCTACAAATATTGAAATACTTGCCGGCTTCATATAATGATTGAAATATTTTCTCTTCGTTAGTTGTTGTATTCAAAGATTTCACTGGTCTCGCTTTATTTGAACAAGTGCCATTCCTTCCTCGTTTGATATTCTCACCTTGTGTGATAGCTTGCAGATTGGATAAAGAATTGTTCCTTGGATTAGAATCAATGTGATCAATAATAAAACCATCTTTGATCAATCCATTAAAACATTCAAATACGAAACGATGATTGCGAAATGTCTTCCTTCCAACATTAAACACCAAATACCCCATACCATTATCCCACCCAATTGGGTTCTTCAGTCTACAGTTTCTGACAGTACCATCACTAGATGCTTCGTAATTTTTAATCACTGGGTGTAGTCTGAATTCTTGGGTCATTATATACTACACTATTGTCTAATTCAATGACTGACCCATTTTGCAGTGATTGATTATACATAAATCTTTCATTTAGACACCTGTTTTATATATAGCATGAAAGAGTTCAAGAGATTGACTTCGAAAAATGCTAAATTCAATGCTGATAGAGAGTTCAAGAGATTATTGAAAATCAATCCTAGATTTAATCTCGATAGACCCAAAAAACGTGTAGTAAACAGAAACAAATGTCAAAGAGACGGAAACATGAAAGAGTTTAAGAGATTATTAAAAATCAATCCTAGATTTAATCTCGATAGACCCAAAAAACGTCCAATAGACGGAAACAAACGTAACAAACGTCCAAGAGACGGAAACATGAAAGAGTTTAAGAGATTATTGAAAATCAATCCTAAATTTAATATCGATAGACCCAAAAAGCGTAACAAACGCCCAATAGACGGAAACATGAAAGAGTTTAAGAGATTATTGAAAATCAATCCTAGATTTAATCGCGATAGACCCAAAAAACGTAACAAACGTCCAAGAGACGGAAACATGAGATCATCATGGAAGGATGCTCAATTCAATCTTGATATAGTTTCTAATACACCCAAGAATAAAATTCTTGATAAACCCATCAGAGACTGTTTTAATGAATTCAAGCGTGATGGAGCATCTTATTGTTGGTCAACATTTCGAATTGATGGTGTTGTTGACGCTACCATGAATGATGAAAAGGCAGCAGTGATCATTTCACGTATTGGGGAAAAAGGTCATTTTTTCCGAATCAAATTCGTTATCCGTGAAGATGGCAAATGGATTATTAAGGATAAATTTGAACCCATTCTCAGGGGCAAAAAAACTGTCACCGTGAATCAGGATTCCAAACCGGGAATTTTGACTGGAATTGATAAACCCTACTACGAAAGATCTTATCCTGTCACAGCAGTTGTTTACGGGATCTATCCGCTCAATGAAAAACCTGATATTTCAAAACTAGCACCCATGAAATATTCGACAGGGCTCAATTGTGTAGCAGAACGAATAATAGAACACTTCACAAATGCATCCCGGGGAAATAAACTCACTGATCTAAGACGAAAAAAAATAACCGAGTGGGAGTTCACGGTAAAAGAGCATGGGGCAACAATTCAGGATATAACTAAATTAGAAAAATCATTAAGATTTCCAATATCGGTAAGAACAATCACCGGAGAAGTATTATACGAATCGAAATATAAATCACAGGGGGCTCCCATTGAAATTATTGATCATAACACGCACGCGTGGTCATCTGCAGTAACAATATTTCCACGGGATAGAACCGTAAAATATCTATCCCAAACCGAAGAGTTTTTTTCAGAGCAGAAATTATTTGATGCTATTTACCATTTGAGTAAAAACGATCCTGTGTCAGCGTGGCTATTTCATAGTAATTCAGACGAGGAATGCAGATTTGATCAGTTTGTAAGGCCCAACGGAGAATTATACCGTACTGAAGAACTGCAGAATCAAATGAAACAACTAGCTAGTGAGTTTTCTGAGGACGGAGAAGAAGACGATCAATTATTAGCAAACTGTTTTACAGTACCATCCATTGCAGCACATTTTGCTAGAAAGAAAAACGCGTGGAAACCAACACGAAGTGAGTTTTTATCAGATGTCAAATTGTCCTGTCTTGAATACGGCCACGGCGGATTATGGAACAGAAAATACACCTCTGATTCCGTTATTTCAGTTGATATGATTGCGTGTTATCCAGGAAGTTTTCTTGGGTATGGAGAATGCGAGAAATATTTCAAACGATTTGGACACCCTACACACGAAATGACCCGCGTTGCTATTAATGGACCACTTCCTGATTTTGATTTAACCGGATTCGCTTGTGTGGTATCATTTGAAATGGCTGAAGGACTTCATCCGTGTAGTTATCTTTGGATTGGTAAACACATGTCTGAAAAACACTGGATGCCAATAGTGTTGTTACGGTATATGCTTGATTGTAAGATGTTAAAATCATTAATTGTCAGTGAAGCAATTATATCCTATCGAGCACAGAAATCAGTCTGGTTACCACAACCTGATCTAGAAAAAATAATTAGCGAAGAGCGAAAACTGTTTCCTGATTTTAATGAACAACAAATCATGGATTGGTCCAGACAGTTATTTGAAATCAGAAACAATGAAGCAAAAAATCTTGGACGAAGAATAATCGGTAAATTTACCCAAGGTGGCAAAGATGATAATACGAAATATTCTTCACGATTGATTATAGACAACGCTGAATACGATTTTGTAATGGCGGATTTAACGAATAAGGGCCTATATGTCAATCGTAAGGACGCATTTATGTCCGATGGAACCAAATTGGGTACAATTGTTACCTACAATGATGGATAGCATCCGCAGTACACACATTTGAGAGCTTCTATGCTTGGTTATGCTTCTATCAATCTGTTTTCAATGATCAATAGATTTCCTACCACCGCAGTTAGAGTTGCTACTGACTCATTTTACATAAATAGCAAAATGGCTGATTTTAAGGCTACTGGCAACGAGAAATGGGGATCATGGAGAATTAAGAAAGAAATGATTCATGATTATATTCCATCAGCAGATGTTACCATTGAAAATAATTACTTAGAAAGCAATCAGTGTTCAGAATTTTCTAATGCACCACCGATTTCTGATCCAATATGCCTGTATAAAACAGTTTATTTAAACGGTTGTGGCGGGTCAGGAAAAACAACCCGGGCAATTGAGTTATTCCGTCGTGGAAACGCTAGCGTTTCTAACATGATTGTGCTAACACCAACTCATAGACTTGCAAGAGAAATGATACAGAGAGGGGTAAATGCTTGCACTTATCACAGCTTTTTCCGATGGAAGGGAGATAAATGGACTCCTGAGCGCATGGGAGAGAAATTTATTCCTGAAATAATCATTTGGGATGAAATAGACACAGTGTCAGAAGATGTCTTAAAAATATTTCTTGAGTGGTTGTTATTGAAGAATACAAAAGTCGTCATGTGCGGTGATCACGGGCAACCACCACCATTTGTCGGTGCATCCCCCCATGAATGGCTAAAGGGTTTTGTAGACTATTATGAAGAAATTGATACCGATCACAGATCACTTGATAATGAATTAAAAGAATTGAAGAAACTAATTAGATTACAACCGGATAGAATCCAATGTGAAATAGCCCGTGAAATAATTTCGGAAACTCCCATGAATGAGTTCTGGGAAATGTGGAGACCAAACGATTTAATCATTGCAAGTAGAAAAATAGTCAGGGACACACTTCAGATGAAGTTATTTGAATTGCATAAACAAAAATTTGCAACACTTCCAGTACCGTTATGTTATAGGCCATCGGATACGCGAAAACAGAATATTGAAGTTGATATTCCAGGACAAAGTGAAAAACAGAATTTAGTATTAAATGATATTGTGCTGGTTGATATCAATGTTGTTGAAGATGCATTGCGTGCCAATAAATCCCCGTGGACGCTAGGATACGCAGCGACGATACATTCTTCACAGGGATTGACTATATCGGATACAACTCTTTGGATGGTAGATAATCGCATAGAATGGTCGAATTTAGTCTATCTCGCAGTGTCTAGAGTACGAAAAATAAATCAACTTCGAAGAATTGTCCTGACAGAGTCAGGCGATGATGAAATCATTGGTGGCGATGATGAAATCATTGGTGATGATAATGACACCACAATAGATGATATTATTGATAAAAAACTCTCCGGTTACAAACAACAGGACAAAAAAAAACAACGAGAATTTGATATTGATGCTGAATTAATAATCACTTTGAAGAAACAACAGAATAATCACTGCGCGAGTTGCAATTGTATAATGCGTTGGCAGTATTCGGATAAGGATCCTCGCCAATTCACCGTAGACAGAAAAAATAACAATCTCGGTCATGTCAGAAATAATGTGATGTTGACTTGTCTTGAGTGCAATAGACGCAAGGGTGCTAGTTAAGACCATGCGGTGGTAATTGAGTATCCTCGGGTATCACTTGTAATTGTTGTCTAGTAAAACCCCGTTGAGGGGCAGTTGAATCCAGTTTATAGATTGGAGGTCTACCCGTAGATCGTGTTATACTAGATATCTTATGCGTAGTGACGCTCCAAATAGGATCAGTAGCCCTTTTTCTATCCCCTTCAAGCTCTCCTGGTTCGTATAAGTACCTCACAATGACATTACTACCAAGAATTGGTTGGGAAACGCTAAAATCTTTTTGAATTATTATTTCAGGTATTGACTTCTTTTTAATCGCATTGATAGGTTTCATGTTGATGGTTCTAGTAATCTCGTTATTCAGTGCAGTAATCACAGCTGGTAACCTTTTAACCCATTCACGGGATCTTTTTTCTTGGATGAATTCTTTTGCATATTGATATCCAAATAACCGCTCAGCAAGGGTTTTATTAAATCGTTCTACAATGGCCTGATCACGATGCAGTGCAGTATGTCCTCGTCTGATAGCGACATTGTGATATTTCATTGTAGATAACACTGCACCCTGAAATTCCTTGCCCGGATCAACTTGTAACAGATTTGGCCAGTGCAGAGGACTCCTTCGATAAATCCTTTCAAATGCAGAAGCGACTTCAGTGGCCGATTTTGTTTTTAACGGTTCTGCTTCTTTGTATCGACTTGCAATATCAACTACAGTTAACGCATATTTGTAACCACGATCATGTGGCAGAAATAATAGATCAGCCTGATGAACTTCATTGGGTCCGGTTACATCAAAATGCGAGAATTGAATTTGTTTAGGCGGTGGTAGATAAATTTGCCATAGTGCCTGTTTGGATAACCAATGAGCCGCAGTGGTTTTTTTCACTTTTGCGGCGCTAGCGAGTTTACTGATTGCAGCGTTACCCTTCCAGTATCCTCTTGGGGAATAGTAAATAGATTCCATGTTGCTATTAATTACCAGCACCTAACATCAATTTACTTTTCATAGCCGATTTTATCAAAAAGGAGGCCAATTTTTCTTTGAAGGATTTATCAGTGATAGAATTCAACGCATGAATTAATTTCACATCTGCTAGATGCCTGTGTTGCAAATTGCTGCTTTTATAAGCAACATCATGAAGGTGACAGGCCTTATCAATAGCGTTTATTGGTTCCTCACCGGGTCGGGGCTGATTTTGATCATTGAGTCTGATATCAAGTCTTGTTCCCGGTCCACAATAACTATACCCTGGAAGGTGTTTTTCTCCGGGGTATTTTGCCCATGGGGTTCCAGGGAGTTTTGCTAATTTGGCAGCGATATCACCTCCTCGTTTTTTTTTAAAGGTTCCTTGGGTTCCTTGGGTTTAGAAACAAATCTAAATTTCTTTGTACTACACTGTACGCATTTACCAGAAAGCGCTGATCGGTTATTTTTAGTTGTAATCGTCGTCAAGTCATCTGTGCCAGTACGCGCCTTACACTTCACGCAATATAGATCCATAATTTATGTATAGAGATATGAATATAATTGATTTTTCAGCGACTAAAACAAGAGAACCAGTGAAGCATCATGCAGCGCTACCAAACTCTATCCGCGCAATTATAATCGGACCATCTGGATCCGGTAAAACGCAATTGTTGCTCAATTTAATAATGAGATGGATGAAGTGGGATAAATTGTATTTAATTGCCCCTAGCGTAGACGACCAACGATGCTATGAAGTGCTAAAAGATTTTAATGAAAACGCTTCAGAGATTGCCGGCGAGGATGTTATTGAATTTATAACCGATATTGACGAGGCGCCATCAGTAGAAGACCTCGATGGAAGTATCAACAATTTAGTTGTATATGACGATGTCATGTTAGATAATCAAAAAAATCCTGCTAGAATATTTTCCCGAGGCAGGCATAAAAACACGGATGTGATTTATGTCACTCAACGCTACACTCAGATTCCAAAAGTGATTAGAGATAACTGTAATATGCTTGCTGTATTCAACGGCGTTGATACACATACGCTACGAAATATTTGGCAGACATGGTGTTCTGATATGGACTTCAATCAATTTAGAAATTTCTTTAGTCATGCTCAGTCTGCCCCACACGGATTTGTAACAATAAATTTACATGACCCTCGAACACGATATCGTATCGGACTGGATCAAATATTCGGTTAACCCATAGCAGCAGAGAGGGTGAGTGACAACGACGTTGTAGTCCCTTTTCCCAAAAAATGTAATAGTTGAAAAGTTTTTGATTTCATTAATTTCATTGATTTTTTCATAATTTTTTTTGGGACCTAATCCATGATTCACACACACATTGGGACCTGATGTCATTGACTTTTGGGCCTGATGTCATTGGTTTCATTGATTTTAAGCGTGATTTCAGTGAATACTTGTCTAAAAATGTTGTCTGATTCGCCCCTTCTGCTGCTCATACACACCAAAACATTTGGTGTATCTCCAGTTTTCAGGTTTAAATCTTTTCCATCCATTTGTGACAGCATTTTGTATTTACCAGTAAACATCCATGGTGTATTTGTTACATTATTGGTACTATATTTTCAAGCATATTTTGCACATTTTAAAAATAAGTGTTTGGTTTTCCTTTTTTTTTGGTCATTGTTGCTGATGTTGGACAGTTTTGGATTATCAGAAAATATATCAGTGCTAGCATATAATCCCATACTGAGACATTAACATCTTCAGAGTTCCAAATGTTTTGCAATATCTCACTGCCTTCATCAGCGACTAATGTTGAGGCGATGGTGTAGATGGATGATAATTCAAGCCCCTTATTCCTGTTTAGTGTTGGCCACTGCTGTCAAATTTTGATTGCCTCCTTTACGTTCCTTTTCCATATATTGTCTTCTGATGTAATCACATTGGTTTATTTGGGGATGATGGAATTATTGTCATGTGATCAACATTAGTCACTCTGAAGATATTTATACTCTGAGTACGGGAAATTACTAACGATCAAGTATTATCCAGAGCAAAGAAGCAACCGTTTTAGTTTTAGCGTGTTGGTACAGAAATTGAGATACTTTATAAACCTGTCAAAAGTGAAGGGTAAAAATTTGAATGTTTAGTGACAGCAGATTTACTTGTCAATGAAAGTAACATTGTTAAAGCTTAACTTTGACACCTGTGTTCATAAGACCACATGTAAATTGACTGTTCATTATACCTGCTGTATATCCTTAATTAATGCCCACTCTAATTAACACCCCTCCACTTTTAAAAGAACAGAAAATTTTAAAGATGTATTGTACTACCTGTGCTTTTAAACACCCATCTGTTAAAGATTCATGCATGGTTACAACAGAATGTTACAGCAGTCTCAGTTGATCACACCTACAATGATATATATATATATATATATATATATATATATATATATATGTCACAGGCATTAATGTAATGTTAAATTAAACATGACTTGGTAGCTCAGTGGCAAATTCAAAGACTTTCCAGTCCTACTTTAACCAGCTGCTGAATAGGAAAATGTGCTGATATATATGATGACTAAACTCCGCTCTGGTGGCCTAAGTAGTTAGAGCATCTGCCTCAGATCTGGAAGAGTTGTGGGTTCAAACCCCTGTCAAGTCGTAACAAAGACTTGTAAAAAAAAATGCTACAAATAGCTGCCTCACTAGGCACTCAGCATTAAGAGGTTAGTGTTGGTACTAGTTGGCCTGGTGTCCGGATAATGTGCCTGGGTGGGACATAATCATAATACTGCAAGCCTGCTGTATGATGCCCCAGTACTAGACATTACTTTAATCTGCTACACTGCAGACATTGTAGCGATATGATTGAAACATTGGTAAAGCTACGTTTGAAATCCAAATAACACACACACACACACACACATACTGACTAAATTCAGTGGCAGAAGGAGTTCTACATGCTACTTGGGTCATTATAGGAGTACATAAAAAGAACAACTTAAGCTTTTACTATTGTGCTATAATAATACTCCCCCCTTTGGAAAATGTAATGCCCCCTAAAGCAATTAGTTACGGCATATAGGGTATGTTATTATTCCATAATCGATTGTCAGAATAGATCTTAGGTGTGAAGTGCAAATGTCAGATCTTGTCATGACAGTCACATTTGGAATTTACATAAAGTATAGTAATGATATTTTAATTATTTCTACTTTTTTTACCCTTACACAGGGTCAGATGTTTACAGAATATTAATATTTACTTAGTTACTGATAATAACAGATTCAGATGTATTATTAATAGATCCATTTTACTGGTATACTTCCATTCCCATTGTTTTTACTAAAATTCAGTAATCTGGCTGACTGGACATCTGGACAAAATTTTTATGTCCATGATGCGTTTGGACGATGTTGTACTGTATTTTCATATTTGATGTCTTTCTTTCCCTTTATTGGTAAATAATTTATTTCTAATACACCATGTTGATTTTGTGTATTCAACTGATTATTAGCCAGTTAAGGAGTTAGAGTCACATACAAAAAGCAAATTGTTCAAAATTCCATTTGGAAACAGTTAAAGGAACTGTCATTAAAAATTTATTTGATTTCTCTGCAACACAGATGAGTAAAATAAAGGGTGAAAAATGCCCCCTTTTTTATTTTTGTAATTTCTGGAGGGAGGATGGTACAGATAGTACACATAAAACAATTGAACTAATTGCTAACCATGAAGTTTAATGAACTTTGTGCGTACTGGTCAACTCTAACTTTTTAAAAGCATAAATAACCATAAATCTAAATCTTTCAAAATGAATATAGTTATATAATTCAGGTAAAATAACTTTATAATAATAAGATAAATGGTATTTTAAGATATTGAAGTTAAAACTGAAATTTCCATGTTTTAACTCAAAATTTAAATTGCTTTGTGTTGGATTTACAAAATGTATGTATGTTTGGGGTATGTGATACAGTATGGTCAGTGTCAGTTTGACATATATTTTCAGATGAAGATTATATTCGTAAGCAGTTCCGTGACATGGATAGCAGCAGTGACCAGAGCCTTAGAGGTCTGAGATGGGACAGTGCTCAAGTACGGCAGGTGTGTAGCCGTTGATCATTGTAGATTTTTTCTTCCGTTTATGGCCAAATGAATACAGTGAAGATTATGGATTTGTTTGTTTGTTTGATGAGGATTTTTAATGTAGCTTTAACAATTTTTCAGTTATATTAATATGATGTCTGCAGTGAGGCAGTTTATAGTGATTTCTTGCACTGGCGCATCATGCCGCAGACATGTAGCATGATGTCCCACCCAGGCACATTATCCTGACACCAGGCTGACTAGTCCTAACACTAACCTCTTAATGCTGAGCGCCAAGCGAGGCAGCTGTTAGTACCATTTTTGTAAGTCTTTGGTATGACTCGGCTGGTGGTCGAACCCACGACCTCCCGCTCGCAGACGCTTTAACCAATACACCACCGGAGTGGTTGTATTTTAGTTCATTAATTTCAATGTCAGATTAAGATTTTTGCATCTGAAAAGAAATTATATATAACAGTAATCCACATGTACACCACATATACGTGCTTATAAGTAGAATTCAGCTGCAAACAGCATAGATCCTGATCATCCATTGCATTATGTTCTAGCAGATCAGGGTCTTGGGGTCTGTATTATTCTACTGATTACTCCTGAAAAATCGGCATACACACAGATAAAAATAATAATGAGGACTTTGTATAATGCCTAATCTTTAGAACCTCTAAGCGCTTTACAACATATATAATTTACAACATATATAATGATATGACTACAAAAAACAAAAAATAAAAACACCATGAAATGAGAAAACATAAACTGCTGAAATATTTAAGGTAGAAAACATTATTAGGTCTTTTAAATTTGTTCTTACATTCGAAAATGGTGAGAGTTTAAGAGCACTCTTGAAAGGGATCACTGTCTTTGTGTCTAATTTCATTGGGCAATTTGTTCCAATGTTTCTGGGCCCTGGTATGCAAAAGAATGTTGTTCATATGACTTTGTTTTCCTAGTGGGAATAATGAGTATTCGATTGGCAGAAGAGGAGTGTAAGTATCTTGCTGGTGTGTTCACATGGATGAGGTCAGATAGGTATGTTGGACTGGAGTATGTCAGTGAAACATAGCACAGAGAACAAATTTTGTGCTTGATTTTGAATCAAATGGATAGCCAGTTTCGGGTAAAGAGAAGCGAAAAAAATGTGCTCTGAGTGTGGTACTCTAAGCATGATCCAAGCAGCTTTGTTTTGAAGTTTCTGGAGTAGATATTGAGATGATAGTCCAATCTTAAAAGTAATAATGAACACAAAAGTGTTTTAATGGCATCTTCTGAAAGATATTTGCAAATGGAGCTGATAGTCTCAGCTCAAGATATCTTCATGACATGTTGGTGCAGTGTGAGAGTACTGTCCAGAGTAACACCAAGGATTTGTACTGACTGTGTGAATTTAATGTTGGTGTTGCTGATATTTATTGTTTGAGGTAAAGGATGTGAATGAGAAAGTGTAATGGCCTCAGTTTTATCATCATGTATCTGCAGTTTGTTACTTGTCATCCACAATTTCACATCAGAAATGCACCTCTCTACTCCTTGGATAGTAGCATCAACTTCAGTTGGGTGGCTAGACTTGTATATTTGGGTATCATCAGAATACAATTGATGCGACATTGGATCAAGAGAACAGGTCCAAGAACACCCCCCTGTGGAACACCATAACATATATCAATTGGGCTGGAGTGTATTCCATTTGCAGATACAATTTGTGTGCTGTTGACTAAGTAGGACTTGAACCACTGTAAAGCTGTATAGTGAATGTCAAATACATGCTGGAGACAGTGAAGTAATATATCAAGGTCTATTATGTAAAATGCTGCAGACAAATCAAGGAGGGTGAGGACTGTAATCTTTCTGCTATCCAATATGCATTGGAAGATCTGGATCTGTGCAATTTGCTGTTGGATGCGTAAGTGAATTTAATGATGTGTTGGACAAGTAAACAATCTGGCTTTGTTTGGCTTTCCTTTTTTTTCTTTTTCTTTTTATTTAACATGGTTAATTTCATTTTCAACAAGTACTTTAACTATGACCAGCTGTTTATGCCATAGACAACACACATAACAAGCTGGGGGCCTTGGTTGGCATATTGGTCTAAAGCCCTCACCATTATGGATCACTGCCATCTCACCTGTCTGCATGCGTTCGGGTCTCAGACTCAACCAGTGCGGGTATGTGAGAAAGCTTACCAGTAGCTTCTCGTAGGTTGTTGGTTCTTTCTGGGATTTTCCTGGGTTGTTCCTCCACCATTTATTCAGGCCACCATGTATAATAACCTATCTTGTATTGAAGAATGGTGTTAAACCCAATAACAACAACAACAACAACAACAACAATAGTGACATAACAAGCTGAGCTGAGGCAAAATTTTGAAATAGCACTTTGGGGCAGTTAAATGCTGTGTGTAAAGTTTTAAGTTATTGTTTCAATGCAAAAAAGAAACTTAATTATTCTTCTTGTAATCCTTATGCATATACCTGTCTATAAGTCAGTTTCATCTGCAATAGACTCAGATTTACCTTTCTCAACACAACTGTTGTCACATTATGGACCAGTGGATCTGCAAGCAATTTTCCATGTGATTTATAAGCAAATTTATATGGAAGGTTAACAATGTTAATATACTCTATTTATAAGACATTCCTTTTTTTTAAATTTTCAATCTGCTTTATTAAAATTCTTATGGTATTTTGTGAACTATCTCAAAATCAAGATAACTTTACCTTGTTTATTTATCATTTTCAGTGAAAAGATCATATTGTATAAAGAAATGAGAGATTCATATATACATACTTTCAAAAGAGCAAATATGATACCTTTGTTGGAGATGTAGATTATAAAGTTTTCATTTGCATTGAAATCTCAAGGTAAGGTCACATCATTTTAGCAAAAGAAGATTTCACTTTGGCTTTTTGCTTAAATGGTACTTGTTGTATTTCCTGTAGGTGGCAGCCAGTGGGGAGAGCATGTATGACGATGCCTTCACCATCCAGTGTGTGGAGAAGGTGCATGTGATTGAGTTTAACTATGTGTCAGGGATGGTACCCTTCCTTCTGACCTTGATCTATGATGTAAGTAATTGTTTTCCTATGAAGAATTTATTGTAAATGTTCACTTGCAGCAACTATATAGCACTTAATGTAGCTGTGAATGATGTCATGTAGATCTTTAAATAGCCCTAAATGTACATTTATCTGCAAATGATCTCATGTAGATCTTTAAATTATAACCCTAAATGTACATGTAGTTGTGAATTATCTCTTGCAGCTCTTTAAATAGCCCAAAATGTACATTTAGCTGTGAATTATCTCTTGCAGCTCTTTAAATAGCCCTAAATATACATTTAGCTGTGAATTATCTTCTCAAAGCTCTTTAAATAGCCCAAAATGTACATTTAGCTGTGAATTATCTCTTGCAGCTCTTTAAATAGCCCTAAATGTACATGTAGCTGTGAATTATCTCTTGCAGCTCTTTAAATAGCCCTAAATGTACATGTAGCTGTGAATTATCTTCTCATAGATCTTTAAATAGCCCTAAAAGTACATTTAGCTGTGAATTATCTCTTGCAGCTCTTTAAATAGCCCTAAATGTACATGTAGCTGTGAATTATCTCTTGCAGCTCTTTAAATAGCCCTAAATGTACATGTAGCTGTGAATTATCTTCTCATAGCTCTTTAAATAGCCCTAAATGTACATTTAGCTGTGAATTATCTCTTGCAGCTCTTTAAATAGCCCTAAATGTACATGTAGCTGTGAATTATCTTCTCATAGATCTTTAAATAGCCCTAAATGTACATTTAGCTTTGAATTGTCTCTTGCAGCTCTTTAAATAGCCCTAAATATACATGTAGCTGTGAATTATCTCTCATAGCTCTTTAAATAGCCCTAAATGTACATTTAGCTTTGAATTATCTCATGCAGCTCTTTAAATAGCCCTAAATGTACATGTAGCTGTGAATTATCTCTCATAGTTCTTTAAATAGCCCTAAATGTACATTTATCTGCAAATGATCTCATGTAGATCTTTAAATTATAACCCTAAATGTACATGTAGTTGTGAATTATCTCTTGCAGCTCTTTAAATAGCCCTAAATGTACATGTAGCTGTGAGTTATCTCTTGCAGCTCTTTAAATAGCCCTAAATGTACATTTAGCTTTGAATTATCTCTTGCAGCTCTTTAAATAGCCCAAAATGTACATTTAGCTGTGAATTATCTCTTGCAGCTCTTTAAATAGCCCAAAATGTACATTTAGCTGTGAATTATCTCTTGCAGCTCTTTAAATAGCCCTAAATGTACATGTAGCTGTGAATTATCTCTCATAGTTCTTTAAATAGCCCTAAATGTACATGTAACTGTGAATTATCTTCTCATAGATCTTTAAATAGCCCTAAATGTACATTTAGCTGTGAATTATCTCTTGCAGCTCTTTAAATAGCCCTAAATGTACATGTAGCTGTGAATTATCTTCTCATAGCTCTTTAAATAGCCCTAAATGTACATTTAGCCTTGAATTATCTCATGCAGCTCTTTAAATAGCCCTAAATGTACATGTAGCTGCGAATTATCTCTCATAGTTCTTTAAATAGCCCTAAATGTACATGTAGCTGTGAATTTTATCTTGCAGCTCTTTAAATAGCCCTAAATGTACATTTAGCTTTGAATTATCTCTTGCAGCTCTTTAAATAGCCCTAAATGTACATGTAGCTGTGAATTATCTCTCATAGCTCTTTAAATAGCCCTAAATGTACATATTAGCTGTGATTTATCTCTTGTAACTCTTTAAAAAGCCCTAAATGTACAAGTAGCTGTGAATTATCTCTTGTAACTCTCCTTCTAGGCCTTAATTTAAATTTTTATCATGCAGCCCTCTGTATAGCCCAAAATGTAGCTGTACATTTTCTCATGCAGCCATTTATATAGGTCTTAACATAGCTGTGAATTATCTCATGCAGCCCTTTATATAGCCCTAAATATAGCTGTGAAATATCTAAGGCAGCCCTTTGCATAGTCTGTAATGCAGCTGATAAGATTGAGTGGTGATAATTTGTTTTCATTGGTGTTTAGAGTACTTATCAACCATAAGATTACTTTAACCAATCGATGATTAAGAATACTTAATTATTCTTATGAACCCTTGCAGAAACCATTGATATTTCTTGTCTTTTGAGAAAAGTCTGCTCTCTTATTATTAAGTAATACATTTAATAAAATGATTGGAAAGTTTATAAATAATATTTCTTCCTTGAATTTTTAAAAATATTTCTGCAAATTAGAAAGTTTTTGCTGAAATAAAACTGATTTCTTAGTTCTAGTATTTTATGATTTCATAACCTGAGAATTATCACCTCCAAGAACATGTGTATCAAATAATTCATTTATCTGGAACACTTTGTGGTTTTTTTTGTCATCGCAATGAACAAATATCCCAGTCAAGTAATTATTTTTTATCATTATCAGATATCTCATTGATGAGTCATTGGTACAAAATCTGTATTTCTGAATTAATCCAGATAATTAAAAGTTTATTGTACCATTGGGCATGATGACCGCTGCTTGTTTTTATCGGAACAGTATTTGCATGCCTATAATTATGAAAACAGATTCAGAGCACCATTATATAATGAGTCAGCAAATTTGACCCTGTATTCTATAAACATTTTGGTGAAGAAGCTTAAGCCCATAATGTAAGAACTTTGACCCTTTATTACTAGCAAACCAGATTAACAGAACTTTCCGATTTGTCTTAATTTGATCCTTTTCTTTCATTTTAAAATTTTGATGACATTAATAAACAACTGTCTTTAGACTTTAAAGCTCAAGCTTGACTTTCTTTGCTCAATTGGTTTTGAGAATACAGGGGCTATGTTTTACCCTCTTCATTCAACTTGTGATATTTTTTATATAGACTTTGATCTGTCATTGCATTGTGTGATAGGTCTGATGTTTATGTGCTGTTGGGTCTGTGTCATGCTTTAGGTAAATACTTCAACATTTTATGCAAGAACATTCTTGAAAGATTCTCAATACTAAGATTGCTGGATAATGCCACAATATTTTGAATTTTGTTTAAAAGAAATAATATCTTGTTTAAATGAAATATTCATTTGTTACATTATTTTTGGGTTCATACAGTAATATTTTCAGGAATTAGATTCATACACACTTCAGCCACTTCTCAGGTTTTGTATGGGGTCATATTCGATGACACAGAATGCAGTCACCATCCATTGTTCTAGCCTGACCAACTTTTCATGAAGGCCAACTGCCCATTCATATTCCAGTATGCTAGAAATACCAAAGACCTATGAAAAACTTGTGGAATTCAGAACAGTATTTAACGAGGTCCTAACGAGTGGATATCATAGAAGTTGAAATCCTATTTTATTGCCTCTTATGAACATCACTGGTTATTTCTGACATTTTAAATCATTTTGTTGTGCAGGTATTTTAATCTGGACTTAAAAATGCACAGTTAAAGTAATTGTAACTATAGTCGAATTTGAAAAACATGATTTATGTATAAGGACTTCACAGTAGTACTAAAGTAATTACATTTTCTGTGCATCAATTTATTCTTCCATCAATCCGTACATATCATAACTAGCACAGTTTAGCATATGTTTGTCTTTATTTCTTTATCCATTTGTATTGTTACTTAATTCACAATATATCTGGATAGGTAGTAATCTATCTGGGGAACGATTATAGGTGATTGCTTTCTTGAACTGCTTAATAAAATATGTTGATAAGTTTAATAAAGCAGAATTGTGGTTAACTTCTTTCCTTGGAAAAGTGCAATTGAAAATGCTACAAATGTTCCATTATAATCCGATTTATGAAATGTATTTATTTGTTCCTGAGATGAAACTAAAGCTATCCTCCCCAAATTAGAAGTAATTGTATAGCAGCGATTTGCCTATTTTCTCTACCTGTATCTCCCTTTATCTTCTGTGAGCAGCCTTGTCTTGATTTAACTCATTACAGACAATTACCTCCATCCTTGCAAGGATAGCTACTTGTACCAAAGATATCACCAAACAATCCATCAATACACGATTTATATATAATCAAAGTATTTTCATATCTTGTTTGAACAAGATAATATTTCATTAAAAAAAATATATCTTTTTGTTTTTAAACAAGATATTTTATCTTTGTTAAATAAGAAATAAAGTAAAAATTTGTGGCACAATCCAGCCATTGTACAATACATCTGTTGCTCTTTTATTGTAGAGAAAACAAGGTCTGCTTCTGAATGCCAAGAAAACACACATGGTACTGACGGTAAGTAGGACTAGAGTTGAAATTAACAGTTAATAACATTATAAAAATGCCAAGTATTCCATTGTGAATTTAAATATCTTATTTGACAGTTTACCTGCTCATTTACAAGCTTGCTGAACATATTAAATATATATATATATATATATATATATATATATATATATATATATATATATATATATAATTTCTATAGAGGCCCTTTTTCTTGTCTCATTTTTATTGATCTTCAATATATATATATATATATATATATATATATATATATATATATATATATATATATATATATATATATATATATATATATATATATATTATCAAGATCTTCAATGACTTTGATAAAAAGAATCATGAAAAGCATGATATGACCAAGCATCTAGCCAGGTAGATTGTTAATACTGTAGAAACTGTATTCCTGATATAATTTTGATCAAACTTGGTAAATAGACTTGTATCTTCAGGATATCACCTACATTTTTTATGAGTGAGATCTGCTTATATTAATGAGGTGATATATGGGTTTGATTGACTGAGCTCTTACCATGCAAGAGACTGCTTTTTTAAAACTCGATTTTATCTAATTTGGTTCATATCATCAAGATGTTGGATAAATTTTAATTGAGCAAAATCTGTGCATATTACTTGGGTCATCTTGCATCTGTATAATGTATTCTCACCCATATGGCAAAGAAATCTAGATGTTTTGCTAACCTTACTTTTCTTATCTCAGTCTAGACATCTCAGACCAGTCATCTCAGTCAAGGTATCCACGAACTCAGAACTACTTTAAAAAAAGGAAACCCTTGTTGTCTTCTGCCTGTCATAGCTTTTCTAAAATCAAACAATGTCAACAAATATATAACACGAACATAGTAAGTTAAGGTCAATCCATCTTTGAGAACACACCATACAATAACATTTCGAGAAAGACAAAGACACACGCATACATGTCAAGCTTTCATTCCTCACAGCATGGTCAATTTTATCTTATATGCAGGCCTAGCTCAGTACATATTCAGGTCAGAGTAAAATAAATGTAGTTAAAGGAACTTAAATAGTTTTAAATACGAAACAGATTATATACTGTTAGCTACATTTAATGACGCTGACCTGAAAATTGACTGTGCTACAGATAGGATAAAATTCTCAATGCTCTGTGAAATGAACTATGACAGAAAACACTATTCCATGCACATAGACTATAGACCTATACACTTGATAGCCTCCCAATTCTCTTAACAACTACAGAAAACTTATAAACAGCCAGAAATGTGTTATGTCAAATATACATTATTCTAATTTGGTTCAAAATCGCCACTGGCCCCAAGTTGAATAAAAATATACCTTCAGTATTTAATGACAAATAATGCATTTACCAGCCAGAAGGAATCATTTATCCAGCAACATTAATCAATAAGCAAATTTCACTGTTGCTGTCGCTATATTTCCAAGACAGAAATATAAAGTTTCAATGAATCCATGAACTTGAAAGTTTAGCACATGGTAATCCGTTAGTGTCCGTATTTGGAGTTCTTTTATACAAGGGAGTAATTTTACAATCTATAATAAGAGCAACACAAGTATGTCACAAACAGTTTCACCTCCTCCAAAGATAAGAAAAGTTATATACGATAGTGACAGAAATCACTAATTACCTGTGAATAACCTAAGCACAGACACTCATGCCACAAATAACTTTGATAATACTAATAGCCTATACACCACAACAGAGGTATGGGCCCAGTATCGTTTCATTGTTTACAATATAATTTTCTAAATTGGAAGTGTTGAAAAGAAAACATTTTCTTATAATAAATATTAACTGTTTATTGCTAATTTCATATAACATCAATATATGAAATGTGATTATACCTCAGTAGTATGAAACATTTTACGATGTTATTTTTTTGGCTCATGCAAAAAAACTGTGCATTTTGGATGACATGGTCATGTCACAGTCCTCATTAACATATTTGTATTAATGCACCGCATGTAAACATTTGCATGTGAACTATATTGTACAAGTGAGAAGTTCTTTTTTACTATAAAGGAAATTTTGGGGTGAGAAAAAGAATCTACATCGGAGTTTTGGACCTAGACTAGGAAATCTCAGTTGTGGCGGTTACTTGAATAAACTTCGTGGGAAGACAAATAATATTAACCCTCTTGACTGAGATTTCCTTGTCTTGGTCGAAACCTCAACATAGATTTTATATATATTTATATATATATATATATATATATATATATATATATATATATATATATATATATATATATATTACTGTAGAGATTGTAGTTTCAAAAAGAGTTTGGTCAAACTTCATTATTTGATTATATCATCATAGTGTTTGACAGATTCTTCTCTAGTGACTACATTGCTTGTTTGAGCTTGATAAAACTCCTTATTAGTAAGTTTATATCAGCATGATCTTGGATGAGTCAGATTAAAAGATTCATTTTTACTAATTTTGCCTTTATTTTAGGAAATCATTTTGATGAGTATCATAATACATTGTATAATTTTTTAGAGATGGTATATAAAAGGATGTGTTGTTGAAATACTACATAAGCATGCTTTGTGAAATGGGGAATGATATCAGAACCACTTGGGACATTATTTTTTTACTTGATTTTACAGGCTCTGGAAGAACTTAGAAAATTCATGATGGTAAAAAACCAACCCAACAAGAACAGACAGAAACTGATGAGAAATCTAAGGGTGAGGTGTATTTATGTTTAGTTAGTTAGTTAGTTAGTTAGAGAGAGAGAGAGAGACAGAGAGAGAGACAGAGACAGAGACTTTGAATGAGTGCTTTCATTACACTTTGAATGAACGTTTTCATTATACCATGCTTGCCAAAACTTGGAAGAGATTCATTATTGAAGATGAAACAGAGATGAAATTTACAATGCATAATCCCATTTTTTGTTAATATGCATACTAATTTTATAGAAGAGTTTTATTTGTGCATGTCAAGCATGGAAAGCTCTTGAGGATACAGTCAAATCTTTCTGAACACATTAACCCCTGAGCCAAATAGCTAGGCAGTCCCCTACAGCACAATTGCAGAGATTGCCTAGAGCACTGCAAGCCTTATCAGTGCCTGTATTCATGAGACTTGCTGATAATACTTTGCTTTTTCAGAGAGAGCTATGAGTAATAAATGTTATTTTCCTATTTATGTTCCTTTAATTAAACTAGAATCTAACACAGCAGTTCTCAATAAATATACATAAAAAAAATGGTATAAAATTTTTGTGCTACATGCAGAAATAAAACTAATGAATAAAGATAAATGATTTTCTTCCCAATTTGTTTCTCTTGCCATGAATAATCCATAAAAATGCATGATCAATTCACACTGAATAATGACATTCGCTCCATTTTATGTACACAGAAATTCCACTTGTCATCTCTATTGCAAACTTAACCTTGTGTGAATACTTCTTCAGTCTGTCCAGCATCCAGCGGCAGATTCTCATAATTTTCTTCATTTTCTAATCTAATTATTTCCATTATTTTTGCCACAATCGAAATGAAATTTTTTCCCTTTCCTCAGCAATGTTCACTCTATCTATATAAGTTAATATTTTATTGGTTAAACTGCCTGCATAATTAGGAATGGCTTCAAATCAACCAATGGTTTGCACCAATTTAGCTTGTTATTTGGGATACAGGCATAGACAAATACTGCCACTCAAACTTGGTGCCTGGGAGGCAAGCTAGGTAAACTCAGCCACGTTATCGGAGAGATGAGAGAGGTAAAGTACAATGAGTCATCGAGGCAGCAAGGGTTAATGTGTTATATGTCTTCTTTCTTAAGCAATTACCTGCCTTGTTTAGGCAGGGGTTAATGTGTCATCTTTCTTAAGCAATTACCTGCCTTGTTTAGGCAGGGGTTAATGTGTCATCTTTCTTAAGCAATTACCTGCCTTGTTTTGGCAGGGGTTAATGTGTCATCTTTCTTAAGCAATTACCTGCCTTGTTTAGGCAGGGGTTAATGTGTCATCTTTCTTAAGCAATTACCTGCCTTGTTTAGGCAGGGGTTAATGTGTCATCTTTCTTAAGCAATTACCTGCCTTGTTTAGGCAGGGTTAATGTGTCTTCTTTCTTAAGCAATTACCTGCCTTCTTTAGGCAGTGTAACCAATCCATTGTTGAGATTGCACACCATTCAAGTAGCCATGTCTTAAAAGTCCATATTCTTCATTTCCAGGGGTGGTGGCTTAAGACATGTTTGACTATCTTTTACATGTATCTCTTCAAAAGAAAATATTTATCCTGAATTCCTATAGTTTATATTTATTGTCAAGCCAAAAAGTAACAAAGAAAAAGTTTACCCTGATTTTTGCCTTACTTGGATTAGCAAATAGCATATCACATTCCTCTTATGACGAAACCATGCTTGATGATAAGCCTTGAAAGGCCTTTTTCTTAAACCATCCCCTTCTGTTACCAAATTCTAGTGGTTTTCAGTATGAAAGCCTTATTCTGTGATAAACCATCCTTTTAATTTACCAAATGTAAGCACATTTTTCAGTATGAAAGCCTTATTCTGTGATAAGCCATCCCTTTTACCAAATGTAAGCACATTTTTCAGTATGAAAGCCTTATTCTGTGATAAGCCATCCCTTTTACCAAATGTAAGCACATTTTTCAGTATGAAAGCCTTATTCTGTGATAAGCCATCCCTTTTACCAAATGTAAGCACATTTTTCAGTATGAAAGCCTTATTCTGTGATAAGCCATCTCTTTCTTTTACCAAATGTAAGCACATTTTTCAGTATGAAAGCCTTATTCTGTGATAAGCCATCTCTTTTACCAAATGTAGGCACATTTTTTATTATGAAAGCCTTATTCTGTGATAAGCCATCCCTTTTACCAAATGTAAGCACATTTTTTATTATGAAAGCCTTATTCTGTGATGAGCCATCCCTTTTACCAAATGTAAGCACATTTTTCAGTATGAAAGCCTTATTCTGTGATAAGCTCTATCTAATACATGTATGGCTGTGTTTTCTGGCCAATGGACATATATCAAATAGACAAAATAGGCAAGTAATGCCTGGCACAAATTTATCTTTGCTTGTTTGTTTTCTGATACCAAATTAAAAAATATAATATGTTTTAAGAAGACAAAATAAGTCATTATTTTTTGTCATCCAAAAACATGTTGTAAATATAGGTTCATTATGGAGAAGCAAGTTCCAAAGTTTACAGTGATTTTAAAATTCTCAAATTGGTTGTCAGAATTTGTTCAATGATGAACAGAAATGTCACTAAAACTTGAAATATGGTCAGTATTGTACAAATAAAACAATACAGTATTTATAAAAAATTGTGTTTCCATGCAGTTTTATTTGTGAATAAATCTCACTTTTTTAACAAATAATAATAATAATAATAATAATAATAATAATAATAATAATAATAATAATAACAAAGACTACTTTCAGAGGGTGACTCACTTAGTTACAAAGGCCAAACTAATCTGCCTTGAGACCCTCTTGAAGGGTGCATAACATGCAAGCTAATAGTAACATGTGCATATGCGTGCACTCACACATACACACACACACACACACACACACAAAAATTGCAGTGCTGCAGAAATGATGAAAAAAATAATGCACAAGATGTATCTGGATTTACATGTACACCATTTCTTGTACAGTGGAACCCTGCTATAACGCGCCCTGCCATAACACGAATTCGGATATAACGCGGTTGTAGCATGGCTCCCAAAATTTTGTATATTCATTCACACATGGAGAAAAAAAATTTGGAGAAAAGTAAAAAAAACAAAACAAGAAATTAACTTCATTTTGGGCATGAGATTAGTTGTGACTTTTAAAATAATATGATCGTGGCATGGTTCCTGAAATTTTAAATTCATTTACTTGTATTTTTATCGGACCGTGAAAATATTTGTTTAACGTACAAGAAATAGTGTGTAAAACGTTTATTATTATTTGGTGGAAGAATTCGCATATGACTTTTAATAATAAACGATTGGAACTTAACAATTTATCCAGGTTCTTTAAGTAATTTTGGAGAAGTGATCGTGTATGAATTCTAAAATAATACGATATATATAATGTACAAGAAATAGTGTGTACAATGCTTGGCTTCTGAAATTTATCAATTTGAACAGGTTGTGGTGAAGCTCCGTATTCTACTCTAGAAGAGAAAACTGGTTTCATTAGGTTTTTGAATTGTTAAGCCGAAGTAAACATTATCGGAAGTGTTACTTATTACGGATCCATGAGTAAAGCCAGTAAATCGTCTTTGTGATTGTCTTCCATGAATTCTGTATACAGTCGTTGCTCAAACAATAGCCGACATGGGCTTCTTATTTAACTTGCAATCACAGCCAAGCAGCAGACAAAGCTGTGGTTGATACAAGAGTCGCACAATTTAATAAACATCAAAGGACGAAAGCCGCCAACATGTATGCTGTGCTTGGCGGTGTGATCAAACAACAAACAGTTGAAAGTAAATAATATCCACTTTATTATCTGTAAATTAAAAGGGTATGAAATTGTACATCCGTTCAGCTTAATTTTGTTTTATATAAAAAGTGATTCGTAACCATTGCAGGCCTTCATTACTTAGTTATCAAGCTTTATCTGTGTACGTTGTTTGCTTATATAAAAAAATATTTTACTGTTATGGAAAAGCAGGTTCAAAAACGCAAGTCGTTTTCTGCTAAAGAGAAACTGTATGTAAGTTATTTGCACGCTGAAATCATGCGTTGATTGTTAATTATTCTTGCAGTTGTCGCATATGATAAAATTTTAGCGGTATGAAATTTGTACAGACACCGTATGTAGACCCGGGAATAACTGCATGCAATGACCGTACAATATCAGACGGCAAGTAAATGGTTTCAATATTTTGTTCATCCTATATTTTACACGACGAATTTAGTCTATTACAAAATTATTGAATATTTTAAATCTGTACGATTTTCAATGAAATTACATCCATTATGGATGAACTGCATGCCACGATGGCACAGTAGCATACGGTGTTGATACACTTTTCATGATATAGCGATAGTCTGGTATGATCGGTCAATCTGTATTGTCGTTCAAACAAAAGAAAATTAGTAAATGTTTTTAATGCACAGTTATAACCTATAAATATATTAGCCATCGATTATTTTGAATATATCTTAATGCATTCCAGTTAATATTCATCTGATGATAAGCCGACTTTTGATCATTGTACATGTATACACATATATGTTCTTGGAAGAAAGTTAAATATTGTAAAACCCCGCATTAACGCGACTCCGCTTTTAACGTGATCCGATTTTATGGACCCCGATCATCGCGTTATAGCGGGGTTCCACTGTATTGCATTCATCCATCTAATACACCTATTGTGAAAGGAAGAGATATCTAATACACCTATTGTGAAAGGAAGAGATACTTGGAGCTGATTTAATATCATGTGGAATGTTACTTCAAACAAGCAACTGAACATAGAACAAAGCTGATTTTGAATAGCTCCTTATTTGGCTTGTAAGACCTTGTACATTTTTTTTGCCTTTCTCAAAAATATTTTCTCTTGTGTATTGACAATACTTTGAATGTGAGCATTTGAACATTTCCTATCTGCTGATCAAGATTTGTTTTATATTCTCTTTTCAGGAAATTTTTGTCATATCTCATATCCATAGCAGCTCCAAATTATATTACAGTATTAAAAATGTGGCTTAATGTAACTTTTAAAAAAAAATAACTAATGTAATGGAATGAATAAGGAATCTTGTTTTAATCTAGATCTACACTAGAATGTATCCACATTTACATACAAAAATTGTTGACATAATACACAATGTTTTTGATGGTACATGTAATTCATGCTGAAACCACTTTGAGTAAGGTTTTAAATGATTTTTTGGAGATTGAAAATAAAGGTAATTATACAGAAAGTGAATATTTTGTTTATTGTTTCTTGTTAAAGCTGTGTATTGACAATTGTTTTGAATGCAATTGTTAAATGAGTATTCAACCACTTAACCTATTCCCATCACTACTCAATTTTGATGTACATCCCTGTGTTAAACTTTTGATGTCCATCCCTGTGTTAAACTTTTGATGTCCATCCCTGTGTTAAACTTTTGATGTCCATCCCTGTGTTAAATTTTTGATGTCCATCCATGTGTTAAACTTTCATAGGTTCCTTTAACCCTTTCTTATTCTGTTTTCTATGTTTTTGTACACAGGTTGATGAGGGAGTGGGTATTGTTGTTGTCTGGCAGACATGTTTTGGGTTAATATATTCTTTCAATAAAATTTTATTTTATAACTGAGAGTTTCATAAAGTCTATTTAACTTTATGCCCTGGCTTGGTTTTGAAAACCAAATCACGGCATTAAATCAAATCCTAGTTTGTAATTATTTATGCTTCTCTCAGAATCCATGCATTTTACTCTCAGAGGCTATTTCTATTTCTTTGGGCTTTGAAGAAAAATTTAAAATATGGTTTATTTTTTTTTTATTATTGGGTCTTGATTTTAATTGTTTCAAAAAATATTGGCTTTAATTACTACTTACATTTTTTTAATTGCCTGATTGAGGTGCCTGTTTTCTTTAAATGTAGAATGCTTTTTCATGGAGTATCTAAATTAATGGCTTAATGCAGCTAGTGTTCAGGAAAATTAGTACACCACAAAAAAATTAGCAGACCAAAAAATTGAGTACATCACAAACAAAACTGTAAACCACAAAAATTAGTACACCACAAATCTTTTTCCATCACAAATATATTTGAATTCACAGCAATTCTTTTTTCTGAATTTTGTGTCAATCAGGTGATTGACTTGCTGGTGAAGATCCTTCAGTGTCCGCTGGATGGAGTCGCAGATGAGCAGAACCTTATCCTTGTCTTCAAAGAGGCGTATGAGATTCTCTATACTTACATGATCGGCAAGAGCAGAAAAAATGCTCTGTACTTTGCCAAATACATTGAATTCTTCCAAACACAGTTTACACAAAAGGTGAGTTTTGATCAGATGGAGCTAGGAATAACATGATCTTCACAGGGCTGATACGTTACTGCCTTCCTAACCTATTGGTTGGGTTAAAATTTTTATCATACTTTAGTTTTGGTGGATGAAAAAACTGGCCAATTATAAATATTAACCTAAATCTTTGGCCCATGGCATGGCCAGTTTTTCTAAGATTTTACAGACATATTCCTTATTTATATAAGCAGACATTTCAGATAAGAGAATTTGGATCATGATTTTTAAAATATTTAATTATACTCATTCCTACATGAAAAAGCCTATAAATTAACCTAGTTATATTATGAATCAGTATGCTTGATCTGTTTGAACTGAAACACCTGTATATACTTATTTATCAGATGAATCCAACTGAAAACTGCACCGACCCAGATATGCTGACCCATAATGTTTGATCTGGGCCTGTGCAGTTTGTTAGGAACAATCTGTGAAACAAACAAAATTGACCCTGATCTGCATGCACATTATGTGGCAACCGATGAGGATCTTTATTGTTTGCAGTTTAACTTTACTTTTAAGCAAGTATATATGGTAGCATTTGGTGTCACAATCCGATAGAAAGGAAAATTGTGTTAGGTCCTATTTTATTTGATTTATTTGTACAATATTAAACATTTATAATTATATATTTGTCAGGGAGGAATTGGCTTAAATGTAGCCCAGATGATTGTTGAACTGATCCGTGACAAGAGAAAAATTGTGGACAGAATCACACATTCCCAGATAGATGAGTTTGTCTCACTGCTGGAGACAAGTCAGGTAAATCATGCCTCATATGTAGATGTGAAACTGATCTGAAACACCTTTATAGATGAGTCAATTTCTTTGTAGGAGACAAGACAGGTAGGTCATGTTATACAGGTCTAGACCATGCAGGTCATGCCCATACAGGTCTAGACCATGGGTAATGTGTACAGGTCTAGACCAGGTCAGTCATGGAATTTAGGTCTAAACCAAGTAAGTCATTGCATACAGGTCTAGACCAGGTAAGTCATGCATTCAGGTCTAGACCAGGCTGGTCATGTCATACAGGTTGAGACCAGGTATGTTATGAGAGTGAGATTTTAGATACAAGATGGAGGATGGAAAGGGGGTCATAAGGGTGGTGAGGGTGGTGCACAGATTCAGCAAGCAGACCATTGTCAGATTTTTGCTTTGTTTTTAAAACAGATTAAGCTTAATAAAAATTGACATCCAGAGTGAAATAAATGTGAAAAAGTTACAGCAAAACTGCATCATAATACAAAATTTAGATAGTTTTAATGAGGTTGTAGTGATCACCTGCACAAAGTCAGAGAGATATTGCAGTTTCTGCTTTAATTGAAGCAGCTCAGAATGTTGTGATGAGTGTAGTGTAACATGCATCACCAGAGGGACAGGCATAAATTACTAATGATTTATAGCAGAGAGGTGACTGACCCCATGAGTTTCTGTTGGACCTGGAGCACTTCTGAATATTGTGAGAGATTGTAATGAGCATATGTATTAACAGAGAGAAACTGCTGAGTGCTGGTAACCCCTTAATATTATCTGTTTGAACTAAAGCACATGTTAATATTGTGAATCCAATATAACTAGTGTGTTGTTAAGCACAGATTTAGCATAATGTTTCTATATTTATCACCCACCTTTTCACAAAAAGCAGAGAGGGGCCCTGAGTGGCCAAGTGGTCTAAAGCACTTTCCGTTATGGATCACTGCCATCTCACCTCAGTCTGTGTGAGTTCGAGTCTAAGATTCAGCTAATGTAGTTATGTGAGAAAGCTTGCCAGTAGCTTCTCGTGGGTTGGTGGTTCTTTCCTGGGGTTTTCCTGGCTTCTTCCTCAATAATACTGGCCACCATGTATAGCCTATTGTGTGCTGAAAAATGGCGTTAAACTCTACAAAAACTAAAAACAAAAACAAAAAGCAGAGACGTGGTATTCTTGTTCCATCTGTCTGTTGGTCACACTTTCCTTTTACTCTAAAACTTTATAGTATTTTTATTATAGATTAATGGATTTTGGGTTTCTTTTAAATTCTTTTCAATTCATAATTTTATTTAGAAGGTACATGTGTCAGTACATTAGTTATTTTATCTTTAAGCTCAAGGTCACAGACTATATATTAAGCTGTCCATCACACTTTCCTTGTTTCTCCACTGCTTTACAGGTTGATGTTTAAGATTAAGGGATGAATTCTGTGATGTTTATACATATTTATATATACATGTTTATATACATGTATATATATATACATGTTTATACATCATTGAAAGGTTTTACATCTCGTTTTGAATTTCTAATCTTCAAGGTCAAAGCCATAGGGCAATTTTTATTAAAGTTTTAACCACACTTTCCTTTCCACTCCATAACTCAGAAACATGTGACATTAAGGATTAAACTTTATGCACATGTGCATGCATCATCATTAGTAGGTAAGTCTAATTGACTTAGTAGGTAAGTCTAATTGACTTAGTAGGTAAGTCTAATTGACTTAGTAGGTAAGTCTAATTGACTTAGTAGGTAAGTCTAATTGACTTAGTAGGTAAGTCTAATTGACTTAGTAGGTAAGTCTAATTGACTTAGTAGGTAAGTCACACACCACTTTGTTGATCCTATCAGTGATAATCAAAGTCACAGGTCAATATGTTATGGTCAGATTGGATTACCTTGACATTTTAACAACACACTATCCTTGCATCTATACAACTTTAGAGGTATTTGAGTAATGAAATTTAGGTTAAAAGCATGTTGGTGTATAAACATTGGGTGTTTCATTTGGATCATTGTGTGAAGTTTTCTATCATACTTTTGACAGAATAAGTTTTGTGGAACTAATCTAACTAATTGCCTCTATTATTTATTTATCTCAAATATCTTCAGTAGGGTAGGGGTGCCAGAAGAAATCCTCACTGATTGTGGTGCCCAATTCACCTCTGACCTCATGGGTGAAATAAGTATACTGTTATCCATCAAACAGCTAAACACTACCCCATACCATCCGATGTGCAATGGACTGGTAGAGAAGTTTAATGGTACCCTGAAAAGCATGCTACGAAAGATGTGCGCGGAACGTCCGCAAGACTGGGACCGTTATTTAAACCCTGTTCTGTTCGCGTACCGTGAAGTACCGCAGGAAAGTTTAGGGTTTTCACCCTTCGAACTGTTGTACGGTAGAACAGTTCGAGGCCCGATGCGGATACTACGCGAACTATGGACTGGTGATGTCGTGAACGAGGAAATAAAAACAACTTACCAGTATGTGTTAGATCTGCGAAATAAACTTGAGAGTACGTGCCAGATGGTACGTGACGAATTAATTAAATCGGGGCACAGATATGCCAAGTATTATAACCGCAGAGCGCGAAATAGGAAATTTCTTGTAGGAGATCAGGTGCTATTGCTTCTTCCAACGAGCTCAAATAAGTTATTAGTCCAGTTGAAAGGTCCCTATGAAGTTAAAGAGGTACGACCACTTGCCAATACTTCTTACCCTCCCGAGCGCTAAACTCCCTATGAATTAATCCGTTCTTGCGTACAAATCTCGAGCTACCCCTACCCTTGCAGTGTTTAATTGTGCCGGAAGTGATTTTCTCAACAATTGTTTTGATGGATTCATCACGTTCTTGCTCTTGTTTGAAATCATCACGTGAAATTCCGGAGACCGATTCAGGGACTATTAATTTATGAAACGCGGTTTTCTCTCGCCGTGTTTGCGCTCGCGTTTCGACTGCCTGAGCCAAAGGTATTTTAAAATCGGCCATGGTTGGAAGACGGGAACCTTCAACATTACCGATTGTCAGATCATAAATAGGATTTTCCATACAAAGGGCATCAACAGTTCCCGTTAGGAAAGGTGTTTTTACTGTGATCCTTGCTACGGGAATGCGACCGATCGTCTGATCAAGTAACATACATGGGGACTCCCACCCGAGCATTTGGTTATCCTGCACGAGACTACGTTTGATCACTACGCCCGTGCAACCAGTGTCACGTAATACTACGACTTCTCGACCGTCGACAAACCCTCTCGCGTTTGGTACATGCGCTTCGGGAAATAGACACATGCCAAGCGAATGAATACATGGTTCTACCTGTACGATATTATTAGATATACCTCTACTTTGTATAGCCACTGCTACCTTATGTACAAGTCCCTTTCTTTTAGAACAGTCTTTTTGAACATGACCCCATGCATTACACAAGTAACATTGCACACACTGAATACATGGATTCCTAACTGACCTATTTACCTCAGCTGATTTCACAAGCTTCCTAGGCATCGGTCTCGCAAACTGGTTTCCAGACTTAAAATCTTTTGAAACCACGTTCTGGGTTCCCCCATGAGCTTCGGCAAAGAAATCGGCTTGCTTAGCCATATCTTTTACGTTTGTGAAGACTTTCTCTTTCAGAAATTGATCTAATTCTCGCCCAACTGTATTAAATAATTGATCTCTGAGCAAGAAATCAGTCAACCCTTCAAATGTTTTCACCGCTTTGCCACATTCAATCCACTGCTCAAAATAGTTCGCAATTCTAACGGTGAACTGACCAAAGGTTTCTCCCTTATCGGGCTTCAAAAACCCTGTTCAGTGAGCTCGTACCTTTTGAGAAGTGCTTCCTTTAGGACGTCGTACTTAAACACATTGTCTCTAGGAAGTCGTGAGTATACATCCAGTGCTTTACCTTTTAATAGAGCACTAAGATGCAGTGCCCAGTCATTTTGAATCCACTTCTGGTTTTCGGCATACCGCTCAAACCGATGAAGATAGCTATCCATGTTATCTTTTTCATCGTCAAAGGGAGGTAATTTGGGGCCCCTTAATTTGCTAGAGGCAGAATCGTGTTCTCTTCCAGATGTTGATAATTCTACCGTATGCTCATGATCCCATTGCTTTGCTTTTTCTTCTAACTCTATTCGCCTATCATCCGCTTCCCTTTCCCATCCTATCCTGTCCTTTTCGGTCTGCTTCTCTAATTCTATCTTTTCCCTTTCGGCCTGCTTCTCTAATTCTATCTTTTCCCTTTTGGCCTGCATCTCTAATTCTATCTTTTCCCTTTGGGCCTGCTTCTCTAATTCTATCTTTTCCTTCTCAATGGCCCATTTCCTATCTTCGGCTTCCCTTTCTAATTCAAGTTTCCTTTCTTCAGATGCTGCTAATTCTACCGTACGCTCATGATCCCATTGCTTTGCTTTTTCTTCTAACTCTATTCGCCTATCATCCGCTTCCCTTTCCCATCCTATCCTGTCCTTTTCGGTCTGCTTCTCTAATTCTATCTTTTCCCTTTCGGCCTGCTTCTCTAATTCTATCTTTTCCCTTTCGGCCTGCTTCTCTAATTCTATCTTTTCCCTTTGGGCCTGCTTCGCTAATTCTATCTTTTCCTTCTCAATGGCCCATTTCCTATCTTCGGCTTCCCTTTCTAATTCCCGTTTCCTTTCTTCGGCTTCCCTTTTTTCCCTTTCTAATTCCCTTTCTAATTCCCTTGCTCTTACCCTTTCTTCCCTTTCCCGAACTTGTTCTTCCTGAATAAATTTCCTTAAGCTTTCACCTTCGTATCCAAATTCTTTGCCTAAGGCAACCAAGTCCTTAAGGGATGACATGACAATTGTAATATAAATATAAATGTATAAAACAGGCTGACCTTATCTTCCTGATGAAGGTAACCAAACCAATGCTTTAAATACATTTATACTGGACACACGGACCTAGAAAAACTAAACAAAAATAAGCCCCAACTTGAGTATTATCTTGTCAAGAAGGTCACACTCAAATATAAACATTAAATGTATACTTTCACAAAAAAAATGATTGACAGTTCACTTAATCCAGCGATCCCACTTCTGACACCATTGTAACAGAATTGTTACCGAGTGGATGGTGGATTAAATGAACAACACAAACAATATGTGAAAGAAAATATAAATTTATGAAATAAATTATTAATGAAAAATAATGATGTATCAACACAATAACTCATGCGTTCAACCCACAATTACACTCACAATCATTCACAATACATGAATAAATTAAATATTAATACAAAATAAAACACAGATACAAAGGAATCTCTTGGACTATGCACAGATCCAAGGAACCTTTACAAAAGTTATATTAACGCAAGTGTAAATTACGATAATAAACACAAAAATCAAACTATACTATCGCATGTATGGATTGCGACAACTAGCACGAACATATACATGTATTTAATCAAGTTGCTAACTTTTATTGAGAGTCATGTAATCCCTTGAAATACTATTGTGATTTGAAGTAACTATGTAAATATAACAATGTATTCAATTGTACTATAATTGCAACACACACATGTGTCTCAACCCTGTATAACCGTACGATTCACCACCTGTTGAATCGCCGCCCAGTTTCCCCGAATACCTAGGGTTGACTCAATACTTTTATCGGTCACTTGCCCTTCACGGATCCACCACAGTTATACGTACAGACAGCATACAGCATCTACTAGAACCAACGTTCCCAAATACCTAGATGCCACCCCGGATGTTTACAACTCTAGACAGCTCCGACACTCGGACTTCTAGAGAGTCAGATACCTCAATTTGATCTCACAATCAAATGGCACAATTAATCACATTCAGCTACTATTCAGATATGTTCAGAGACGTTCAGCTTCAATCAGATACGTTCAGAGACGTTCAGCTACAATCAGCAACAATTTCAGAGATGCTCCGCTACGATATCAGAGACGTTATCAGAGATGTTATCAGAGATGTTCCGCAACAAATCATCTACAATTTCAGCTACGATCTCAAAGACGTTATCAGAGATGTTATCAGAGATGCTCCGCTAGAATATCAGAGATGCTCCACTACGATATCAGCTACGATATCAGAGACGTTATCAGAGATGCTCTGCTACAATATCAGCTACAATAAAGAGACCAAACTAATAATAGTTTTTTTCTAAAACAATCTACAACTTAGATTACGCTATTGCATTTAAAGTCTAATAGTGACTAGTAATTCCAAATATTCCACGTTTAAAATCTGCATTGTAATAAAGGCATCATTATATGAAATGATAAACTGAATAAAATTCACAATAAAACGAAATATAAATTTAACACTCACCCCTTTGGCTGGAGATAGTATGACGAGCTATCTTTCCTGTGATAAGATACTTTTGGTCCCGTAATATTTATCAGAAATATTCTGCCTTATATACCCTCAAATAGGTGAGCAGAATTCACGGCAAAATTACCGTGCACCCCGTGATTCTAATGTTCTGGACTTCATGTAATTCGAAGTCAGGCACATGCAAATTGTTACACGCCGCTTACCTTGGAGAAAACCAATTATTCACCCCAGGTAACGCATGTACGACGAAACAAAAAAAATGGTGAAATTAGCTTGTAATTCAAGAAGAAATAAATTCTATTTTCGCCTAATTCTGTGACAGCAGTTGACTTTATTTGCAATAGCAAAAGTCAGATTGAGTGAGTTGGAAGATATTTATTAGAAAATGAATACTACCAACTGTGTATATATGTGTGTGTGCTGTTTGCAGTTTGACGACTTATATAAGTGAATACATCCATAAAGAATCAATGAATCAATGTAAAGATATATAATTTTGCAAAAGTTTATATAAAAAGAATAAGGTATATCATTAAGTGAAACTATAAGCTGCACATAGAATGATCAGCCAATTTGCATAATGTGCTGGCAGATCTGAATCCCTGCAATTTGTTAGGAATAACCAGCAGAACACATCATAGACTCAAAACTGCTGGCAAATTATGCAGTGGCAGGTCTGGGTCAATACTATTTGAAGTTGTATTTGACTTATAAATTAGTAATGGATAGTAATTGTTTTTCCAGAATTATCGGTTCTTGGATCTCCTGCAAGTGTTATGTGTTTGTGATGATGTGGCAATACCCAACAACCAGTCTTACATAGTGGAGAGATGGATGGATCATGGCCGGGTGAGAAGGAAATGAAATGGATTGTTTTTATGATTGTTATGCATTGATTACAAAAACAGGATGTGTATATATATATATATATATATATATATATATATATATATATATATACAAACACAAGATGTACTAATGGTTTCATCAGATAAAGCATACATCTTTCCACCAGACTTCGTAGTTACATGAATACGGACAAATAGCACATCAGCACAGTCTGGCTTCTTTCGCTGAAAACATTGAAACCAAAGTGTGAGTTTTACTGGAGAAGCTTTAGGAATTTCAGTCCTAGGTGTCATTAAAACATTTGTCATGTGATAAGTTTGGAAAACTATTCAGTAGGTATGGCATTTATGGAATGAGTCCTAGGATAACTGTTCAGTAGGTATGGCATTTATGGAATGAGTCATAGGATAACTATTCAGTAGGTATGGTATTTATGAAATGAGTCACAGGATAACTATTCAGTAGGTATGGTATTTATGAAATGAGTCACAGGATAACTATTCAGTAGGTATGGCATTTATGGAATGAATCATAGGATAACTATTCAGTAGGTATGGCATTTATGGAATGAGTCATAGGATAACTATTCAGTAGGTATGGTATTTATGGAATGAGTCGTAGGATAGCTATTCAGTAGGTATGGTATTTATGGAATGAGTCGTAGGATAGCTATTCAGTAGGTATGGCATTTATGGAATGAGTCGTAGGATAGCTATTCAGTAGGTATGGTATTTATGGAATGAGTCGTAGGATAGCTATTCAGTAGGTATGGCATTTATGGAATGAGTCATAGGATAGCTATTCAGTAGGTATGGCATTTATTGAATGAGTCATAGGATAACTATTCAGTAGGTATGGCATTTATGGAATGAGTCATAGGATAACTGTTCAGTAGGTATGGCATTTATGAAATTAGTCATAGGATAACTATTCAGTAGGTATGGCATTTATGAAATGAGTCCTAGGATAACTGTTCAGTAGGTATGGCATTTATGAAATGAGTCATAGGATAACTATTCAGTAGGTATGGCATTTATGGAATGAGTCATAGGATAACTATTCAGTAGGTATGGTATTTATGGAATGAGTCGTAGGATAACTATTCAGTAGGTATGGCATTTATGGAATGAGTCGTAGGATAACTATTCAGTAGGTATGGCATTTATGAAATGAGTCATAGGATAACTATTCAGTAGGTATGGTATTTATGGAATGAGTCGTAGGATAGCTATTCAGTAGGTATGGCATTTATGAAATGAGTCCTAGGATAACTATTCAGTAGGTATGGCATTTATGAAATTAGTCATAGGATAACTATTCAGTAGGTATGGCATTTATGAAATGAGTCACAGGATAACTATTCAGTAGGTATGGCATTTATGAAATGAGTCCTAGGATAACTATTCAGTAGGTATGGCATTTATGAAATGAGTCATAGGATAACTATTCAGTAGGTATGGCATTTATGGAATGAGTCATAGGATAACTATTCAGTAGGTATGGCATTTATGGAATGAGTCAACTAATATTATCTGCCATGTGTTGCTGCCATGTGGGTTTGAGTCTCAGATTCAGCCAGTGTGGGTATGTGAGAAAGCTTGCCAGTAGTTCTTATGGGTCAGTGGTTCTTTCCAGGGGTTTTTCTGGGTGATTCCTCCATCATTAATACTGGCTGCCATGTATAGCCTATTGTGTGCTGAAAAATGGCATTAAACACAACAACAACAACAAATGGCCTATTGTTCATTATTCAGTAGGTATTTAAAATTCAATATATCATGAAAATGATGTATGAAATATACCATTACAACTGCACATATTTTGTATTAGTAATTGTCTCAGTGTGGCATTTCACATTTGACATTTGTGGCATTTCACATTGACATTTGTGGCATTTCACATTTTACATTTGTGGCATTCACATTTGACATTTGTGGCATTTCACATTTGACATTTTGTATGACAAAGTGTTAATGCTAATAAATGTGGCTTCTATGTTGAACTGTAATTTACAATTTTTACTGACACTGTGTTATGAAGATAATATATGTGGATGTAATGTCATACTGTAATTTACAACTTTTACTGACACTGTTTTGATGCTAATTTATGTGGGTGTTATGTCATACTGTAATTTACAATTTTTACTTACACTGTTATGATGCTAGTTTATGTGGGTGTTATGTCATACTGTAATTTACAATTTTTACTGACACTGTTATGATGCTAATTTATGTGGGTGTTATGTCATACTATAATTTACAATTTTTACTGACACTGTTATGATGCTAATTTATGTGGGTGTAATGTCATACTGTAATTTACGATTTTTACTGACAATGTTATGATGCTGATAAATGTGGGTGTTATGTCATACTGTAATTTACAATTTTTACTGACACTGTTATGATGCTAATAAATGTGGGTGTTATATCATAGTGTAATTTACAATTTTTACTGACACAGTGTTTTAATTCTAATAAATGTGAATGTTTGTCATGCTGTAATTTATAGCTTATGTGACACTGTGTTATAATTCTAATAAATGTGAATGTTTATGTCATACTGTAATTTACTGTTTATATGACACAGTGTTTTAATGCTATCAAATGTGGGTATTATGTTCACTAATTTAATTTGTGTCCATAGACGTTTAGAGCTTTTTTACATGAATCATACATAGTCTCATTCATTGAATTCTCAACCTGATTTGCAGAAGGGAGTTTTCCTGACAGCCCGTGGCCAGGACATCAACCGGATGCCCAACATTCTGTATGTCTCAACAAACAATGGCCACAGTTGGCAAGCTCTGCATGAGTTTCTTGATGTAGGTCGTAGTAGCTTTTGTTAGAGTTTTTATGTGTCCAAGTTAAAACTTTATTTATGTTCCTTGCACAACAAGAGCTCACAACAAATACTAAGTACTTGTAATTGTCCATACATTTGCAAATGGAAAAATTTGGTGGCAGGGGTGCACAGAGAGAACAGGAGATTTTGAAGAAAATCCTCAATGTTTGATTGATCATCTCTAAACCATGCACATATCAGAGTTGATATTGTGCTGCAGTATGCATAAATACAATGCAGCTGCAATACTACTGCACTGTCCTGCTGGACTATGCAAAAGAATGAGGAGGCACCAGAATTATAAAGAAAGATGGGAAAGAAGAAAGATCCAAAAAGTTCTGGGATGTGCTTAACTTATGCTATTAGATTTGACCAGTTTTAATAGAATTGAAATATATTATCTACTGATAAATAATCTTATTTTACAAATAATATTTTTCTATTAATGGCTTAATTAATTCAGATGATTTATTCAAGCTTCATTTCAGAATCATGTACTGTAGAGGCACCCATAGTGTATGACGACCATATAAAACAGTATAAAATACATTAAAATAACTGGACTTCTGTCTAATGTTTCTTGTAGAATGAATGTTTTTCATCAGGAATTTATTCTGTATATGAGGATAGCTTGAATGAGTTTGCATCCAATGTTTTATGGATGTAATTGAAAATTTACTTTAATTTGTGTTCAAAGACACTGCTCAACATAAATTGTAATGGTTTATCTCATGATGTAACTTATAATTTGCATGACATGATGCTAGGACACTGATAAATTTTAGACCACTGATACAATTTTAGAACACTGATAAATTTTAGAACACTGATAAATTTTAGAACACTGATAAATTTTAGAACACTTATAAATTTTAGGACACTGATAAATGTTAGAACATTGATAAATTTTAGAACACTGATAAATTTTAGAACACATACAATTTAGGACACTGATAAATTTTAGAACACTGATAAATTTTAGAACACTGATACAATTTTGGACACTGATAAATGTTAGATTCCTGTGACAACTAACGCTTGGGATCTGATTAGTTGACAGGGCATGTGTTAGTTTATTTTTCTATTGATAGTGCATTTATGGACGTGTCTGTTGATTCTGTTTGATTTCTTTCAGGAATCCAATCCATCCTATGATAAAGACCATCATGACTTTCTCATCCACCAGCTGGATTTGTACAAGGCTCTCTGTCATGTAAGATGTTGGAATTTTTTTTTTTTATAACACAGGGTTTAAAAACTAATTTTCCTGAATACACTGGTATACCTGAGTCATAAAAAAATAATTAGATTCAATATTTTCTTCAGATTTGTAGGTTTCTTAAAATGAATTTAAACAAGGGTGATCCATACTTTATCTGTCACCAGTTTTTGGTCTGCTCACTTTCACAATCAGCTTACATTACACATAAAATCCAAATTACTCAGCAATGCTAGCATTGAGAAGAAGATCATAATAAATGATGAAATATGGTTATTTTTCAGTTTTTGTTAATGTAGCATAAACCTTAAGTAGATGTGTAGCTTTTCAGTTTGATGACACTATAAATAGTCATCTATGCATTTATTATCCCCCCTCACCCCCCTCATTTCACTCAAAGGTGCAGGAGGATAGTAATATTCATCTGTCTGTTCTGATAGATGAGGTGGTTTCTGCAGTGTAACTTAAGTTTGCTGTGGTCTTTTTCTCAATACATGATATGGCCCTTACCCTAGGGTATTAACAGAAGCCTATTGATTTTGGGGTGGCTAGGGCATCATTGCTGGAGCTGGTAATGTGATTTTGTTCTGTGCATGATAAGTTGATTTTTGTTAGCTTAAATTTCATCAAATTTATTAGTTGGCAGCAGCAGGTCCCAATTGATTCAGAGAGTGAGAAGTTAGAAGGTCAAGGTAATACAAGCTGACCTTGTAATTTTTTAGTGGTTTCCTGGATCAAAATTTTGTCAAGCTTCATATATAGTCTACACTTAGGCAGGCCTGCCTAAAATATGGATTCTTGTGCTTAGAGGTCATAGATCAAAGTCACTGGAGCAACAATTTTGATTTTGGGTTCCATGTGATAAGTTAACTTTATAATAGCTATGGTCAGTCAGGGAGTCAGGCATTTATTTGATGCATATTTTTTTTACATTTATGCTGATAAATAAATATACTGATTTGCACAAGATTCTTCTGATTTTTGTTCACTTGGATACACATTATGTAATAGAAGGACAGATTATGCATGTATAAAGGTCTGGCAAAAATTTCAGAATCAAAGTAGCCCAATTACAAGCTATCAGATAATTTCAGCAGCTCCAAGAAGGTAAACAACTGATTAAAATATTAAATTGCTAACTCCAAGACCATCTTTTATGTCCTTAATTGTCATTACCACTATTATCCTTTCAAAAGTATTATTGCAGGAATGGGTTCGAACAGTATTCATAAATTCACTGGTCTTTGGCTCTATTTTATTGTATGTTTGGTATCTCTCACACACTATTCTTAACCCCAAGACTTTGGCACAATATTTGTTAGACTCTTTTGTTACAGTATGTACATGTTAGAACTGTTTACAGTCTTATCTGCAAAAATAAAATTAATAATCCTGATTGTAGTATAAATGAGTTTAATGTATTTCTCAATTTCAATTTAATTTCATGTAAATGGGCAGGGTTTCTATTGTTTTAATTTAAAATCAGTGTTAGGTCTTTAAATTCATGGTTTTTGAAAACAATGATATCAATCAAAATTTACTACCACCTCCATATATAGTATAGTTTTAACAATATCACATGGTAGCCCAGTGGGCTATATATATCAGATTTGAATATTTTTTTATCCCAGTCATTCTAGCATCCCTTGATTACCTCAAGGCAAAGATTTGTTGGATCCTGTTGTATGTGTTTTGAATATACAGTCTTATGTACAGAAATATCAGCCAATGGTAGGATAAAATTAGACTTTTTCTGCAAGGTTGATGCATCCTTTTCTTTGGACAGGGTCGCAATGACTATGCCATCAACATGATTACAAAAGAGCTGCGATATCTAACATGGGAGGAGACATTTTTAAGTCTTAGGTCGGACATCTTGCCAGATGCCATCAGAGCAAAGTATTGCGACTTGACTATAGGTACGTTACAGATATTTTTCAGTGTAACAGAGTATACAAATTTATTTAATTATTTATTGTTATTGTTATTATTAGGTATTGTTATTAGTTATCCGGAAAGATGGTCAATATCGCTATGCTCTTCTGCTTTTGTGCTGTTTTTTATGATATATGTGCTTGTTGTCTATCTTCGTCTACATTATTGTGTTTCATCATGCATTGGCTGTTCAGTTTGTATGTGTTTCTTTATCTCCTTATTTTGGAAACGAGAACAACTAGAATTTTTCTCAGCTGTCTTGTTCCACTGTTGAATAAATTGCCTTCATGTGAAAGCCAGTCATCATGTTTATGCTAGGATGGACCTTCATTAATTGCTTTAAATGACCACTCCTTGGCTCTTCATACTACATTGTGCTCAAGACTAAACAAACTGGGACTACATACATCACTACTTAAATGTAAACGGAAGCAAAAAAAGAAATGTTTCAAAGCTGGCCTGCATAGAATAGGAAGAAGAATTCTAGTTATTTTCCTTTTGCCATTTCCAGCTAAATAATTAAAAAATGTGGCTGTTAATATTGATAACCTGGTGCAAATCCATCTTAAATTGTCAACCATTGTGTCAACTGTCCCAGAGATACCACTGCGTATTGCATTATTCAATTCCCAATCGTTAGGACCACCAGAAAAGCACACAGAAATATTTAATTTTATCAACAACCAGAATATCGACATCTTCTTCCTGACAGAAACATGGCTAAAAACATCAGACAATGATCACAAGTGCACAGATTTAATACCCACAGTTTACTCCATCAAGTCATTCCCCCACCACTCTCGCAGAGGTGGAATTGCTGTCATCACAAAGAATTTCATGATAGAATATCTTATATACAACACAACATTCAATTTCTGCCACACCTCGTTTGAACTAGTCCAAACAACACTCACACTGGAACAAAGGTTAGTCCATTTTTTTCTACCAACCTCCTAGTAGAAAAGACAAGCTGACTGAATCTCTAATCTTTGAGCAGTTTCCGAATCTTTTGGAGTATCGAAATTCAGTAGGTGGCAACCTAATTATTCTTGGAGATTTCAGCTTTTACTTTGACTGCCCTGGAAATCCATACACATCAAAATTCCTAGATTCCATTCATGTTTTCAATCTTAAACAGGAGGGGGGGGGGGCCGGAATGCTCTAAAGTGCTCTCCATTCGGATCACTGCCATATCACCCCTGACTACATGGGTTTGAGTCTCAGATTCAGCCAATGTGGGTAAGTGAGAAAGCGTCTTTCTGAGAGTTTTCCCTGGGTTCTTCCTCCACCATTAATACTGGCCACCATGCGTAGCTATCATGTGCAGAAAAATGGCGTTAAACCCTACAATAACATAACAACCTTAAACAGTCAGTTAACCAACCTACCCATAAAGTTTAACATGGTCACATTTTAGACTGGATTCTTCATAGACCTGTTGATAATATTCTGCGATCAGATCACCTCTGCATTATATGTCATCAGGACGTATCAGTCCCTAACACTCAACCTTTATTTGCTACTAAGAAAAACCTCTGTATGATAAATAGAACCAAACTATGCATTACATCAAAGCAAGCCTAACAACTTTCTTACCTAGCCCAAACCAAAATCGCAAGCTTATTTTTAAGGTTGCGGCAAGCTTGCTGCAAGCTTGTTATTTAAGCTTAGATTTGAAACCGCGGCAATCTTGCGCAAGCTTGCAGCAAGCTTGCGCAAGCTTGTTTTTAAGGTTGTGGCAAGCTTGCGCAAGCTTGTGCAAGCTTGCCGCAAGCTTGTTTTTAAGGTTGTGGCAAGCTTGTGCAAGCTTATCGCAAGCTTATTTTTAAGGTTGTGCATGACAAGCTTAGATTTTAAACTATATATATATATATATATATATATATATATATATATATATATATATATATGTAGGAAACTGACATGGCATGTACTGCCACCATATTTCTAGCCCTTGATGTGTGGAAATGACCATTTATATAAAATATTAAAAGTAAAATGTTGATATATGCTACAATGTATGTCGCAGAATTGAAACAGAGTGGATTTTGTATTAAATGAATAACTCAAACAATGTCTGAAAGATGGCAATTCATGAATTTAATTAGTTAATAAAAATATATGATGTAAAAATACAATGATTCTCACATGCTCTCAAAATACAATTGATCCAATTACTCTATACTAACATTCACACATTGAAGAAAATAAAATATTATATCTCTCTGATATACAGATTCAAAACACCTCAGTTTAAAAAAATAATATACACTATCCGATATTCACATAATTTTATGTACCGCCTAGGATTGAGATTCAAACAATTCAAATAAATTTCAAAAGTTCTGCACTGTAAGTACAAGATTCACAAATCTCCTGGAATTCAACTAGATTCAAAATAATCTCATGTAATTAATACAAATGTACCAATTGAAACAGCAATTGGACCAAATACACCAGTCCCTCGATAACAAATAGTAGACACATCAATATACTATATTTACCGTTATTTACTATTGCACGACATACTGTGAGAGAGAGAGAGAGAGAGAGAGAGAGAGAGAGATTGTTTCTAAATATCTTCTGCAATTTTGGAATCTTGGGAACATATTTTTAATTACTTCCATTAACGTGTAGGCTGTGCTCAATTTACGATCAGCTCTTAGAATCACCTCAGCACGTTATCTGCTTTTGAAATATGTGCTGATCACTGACTTCCTTTCCCTTCATCGTTGACAAAATACTTGTATTTCCCTTCACTAGCGATGCCAATTTCGCATGATTTTCCGATTCCACGTGCCGTGAAAAGTCATTCATTCCACCATGTTGTTCACATGAAAAATCTAAGTTACAAACAGTGCAGAGCACAAAATGCACTCCTTTAGACGGTGGCTTAAGGCATGGTCACAGAGTATTATGAACTGGTAGAAAATGTTGCTTTCTATGTTTAGACATTTTATTTTCATCATCAGATTCGAGCTGAAACTTTGTTGTAGGCAGCATGTTTAAATAACCGGATGTTGAGAATGTTACAATCAGTGATATGGCGCTGACTACAGACCCGGACGCGGACCGAAGAGACGTACAACAAAACTAACCGGAATATAAACGCTTAAAAAATTATTTTAAAAAAAATAAAAAATAAATGCAACCTCAAATCGTATTTTAAAACCAATGACCATACTACCGTACGAATGAGCTTTATTCCGTACAAATAAAGTCAAATACGAACTGGTAAACAGGTCTGCAAAGGCAAAAAAGAGGGGGATGTCAGAGTTTTTAGTTTTTAATACTCGTTTATATTAATTTCAGGATAAATTACCGTATATTGAGATGTTAATCAAAAACATTATTCCACATGATTTCCATTCGATCACAGGAGTCTGACACTGTTTCAACAATGTTAAAATTACCTACACTTTCAAATACAAAAATTGTCAATGAAACAGAAATTGGAATATTCTTTCAAAAACTAAATGACAGAAGTTATCATCACAAAATTACAGAGACTATATTTGATGGTACATACATTGTTGGTAAGAAGCATTTATAAGTACTTGACTTCAAATATCTTGCTGCATTAAGTCAGTCTGTAAACAACTTTGCAATCGGTAAATGCTATGTATTTTACCGGATTTTACTAATGGAATCCTTTATCACAGTGTAAAATATAACACACATTCAAGAAATTCTTGCTCTGTTATTTTTATATTTAATGGTGTAAAACAATGTGGACAAATTATGTTCTATGTTAAAGTTTATCCACTGTGCTGCTGTTTGATGAATGACTGCAGATGCACTCCTTCATTTTTTGCAATCTAGGAAGCTTGAATTTTACATTTTACAAGTTTGCAGACTTGGAAAAATTCCTTTTGCAAGCTAGCTTAATTTGTGTAAGTTTGAGATTTTACAGTAAGCTTGCAGACTTTGAGAATTTCATTTTGCAAGCTTGCACAAGCTTGCAAGCTTACAAGCTTGCACAAGCTTGCAAGCTTGCAGACTTGGAAAAATTCCTTTTGCAAGCTTGCGCAAGCTACCTTACTAGCTTGTACAACTTCAACTAGCTTGCTGCAAGCTTGCGGCAAGCTTGCTGCAAGCTTGTGGAAAGCTTGCATTTTGGTTTGGGCTCCTACAGCAAAAGAACCTGATTACTGCCTGCGTTAAATGCTTGATAAACATGCCCCAGCCACCAAGTGCAGAGTATCAATTAAAAAGTGTTTTCCGTGGTATAGCAGTGTTAGGGACCAGCTTCACACTGCAAAAAGACACTGCTGTAAGGCAGAGAGGCTTTAGCTTTCCACTAGACTCACTATTCATAAACAAATCTATGAAGCTGCTAAGAAGAACATCACAAACATTGTCCATTTAGCCAAATTATCCCACTACAGTACTAAGATCATGGAGAGTTCCAGCTGCAAAGAACTCATTGAGATAACAAACAAACTAATATCAGGGAACAAATGTACACCACTTCCAACTACCTTTTCTCCAGTAGACCTTGCAGACCTATTTGCACATTTCTTCCGTGACAAAGTACAAACCATTAGAGATATGGTTAACAACACAATTTCATTTGACTTGTCGTCACCATACAGTTGCGATACAGATTTTCAGCAACAACCATTAGGAGCAATTGAAAGTGTTTTTATTGGTTTAGTATGGAAAATTATGATGAAGAGTGCACCAAAGTCATGTGAACTTTATCTAATTCCAACATCACTGCTGCTTGAGCGCTTAGGCCCAATATTGCCTTCAAGAACATGTTATTAATACCTCTCTCTCATCTAATCTAATCTAGTTTCTGATCTCCCATTCATATAAAAAAATCTTAGAAAACGTTGTTCTAACCCAACTTGTATCTCATTTGATATCAAATAGTTTTTTTTAGCAATGTACACTCTGCATATCGCCCTTGCCACATTTCTGAAACTACTATCAATGAAAGTAATTAATGACATTCTCTCTGTTTTGGATAGTGGAAAGATTACAGTCCTCATCCTGCTTGATTTGTCTGCAACATTTGACACAATAGACCATGATATATTACTTCACCATCTCCATCATGTATTTGGCATTCACAATACAGCCTTAACGTGGTTCAAGTCCTACTTAGTCAACAGGACACAAATTGTATCTGCAAATGGAATGCACTCCAGCCCAGTTGATCAATGTTGTGGTGTTCCACATGGGTCTGTTATTGGACCTGTTGGTTCTTCATTCTATACACTCAACCGCTCTCAAGTGTCCTAGATCATCACCCAGTGTCTCACTGATTGTACGCTGATGACACCCAAATATACAAGTTTAGCCACCCAACTGAATTTGATGCTACCATCCAAGGAGTAGAGAGGTGCATTTCTGATGTAAAATAATGGATGACATGTAACAAGCTGCAGATGAATGATGATACAAATGAGGCCATTCTGATCTCAACACAAAGACTTTCTCATTCACATCCTTTACCTCAGACAATAAATATCAGCAACACCAACATTAAATTCTCAGTCAGTACGGAACCTAGGCGTTACTCTAGAGTCTAGACAGTACTCTCACATTGCACCAACATGTCATGAACATATGCAAGGCTGCATATCTTGAGCTAAGATGCATCAGGTCCAGTCGCAAATATTTTTCATTTGATTCTACTAAAACCCGTGTGTGTTCATTATAATAATTACTTTCAAGGCTGGACTGTTGTAACTCAATTCTGTCTGTTTGTTGTTCTTTTTTTGTGTAGTCATATCATTATTAATGTCGTAAAGCACTTGTAGCTTCTAAAGATTAGGTGCTATACAAAGTCTTCATCATTATAATTATTATTATTATTATTATTATTATTATTATTATTATTATTATGGTAATTTCTGATACATCTGACACATCATTTTACCGGCTCAACTAAGTGATGTACTTTATTCTTAATTCCCCTTTTCTGCAAGGATTGTATACTGTATAATTAACATCAAATATTGAATTAATTTAAAATTCCTGGACTTTAATGTTATAATCTTTAGTAGCAGGTTCCAATAGATGTTAAGAGTCAGCAGCAGTGTAATCCAAAAATCTTCAGAAATTCGCTGAGGCTCCAAATATCTCATATCATCTGGCACAACATACTTGTCAAAGTGAAAGCTAGTCAAATATTGTATATCGTACCTAATCACAAGTTATGCTATCAGAAACTTTTAAAATTGCACCTGTCTACTTTTTACAGAATTTTTAAATTTATGAGTTTTTTAACCTAGGTCTTTTTGTGGATGTTGGAAACAACTATTCAGTTTTGGATCATCCCAATATCTGCTTTGTATATGATTATGTTGGATCCAAAGATGAAGAGAAGAGTCAGGGAGACTTTGTAAGTCTTTGTTAACATGTACTCATATTAGAGTTATGAGAGAAGAGTCAGGGAGACTTTGTAAGTTTTTGTTAACATGTATTCATATTAGAGTTATGAGAGAAGAGTCAGGGAGACTTTGTAAGTCTTTGTTAACATGTATTCATATTAGAGTTATGAGAGAAGAGTCAGGGAGACTTTGTAAGTCTTCGTTAACATTTATTCATATTTAGCATTCTCTATAAAATTCAAAATGTTAAAGGAATTTGTCCCCTCCCTCCTTCCTTTCCATTTAGCCCAGTATTTCATTGTTTTTATAACTCCATGCTTTATTGTTAGTAGTGTTCTGATACCATCCATCTTTGCAAAAATACGTATTAAATATAATTTGGGTTATGAGGAGGGTCAGAGTCCATGTCCATTTTAGGGTGATCATTTTATTAAAAAAATCTTGAGGATTTGCGTTAAAGTTAACCATGCATGTAGCTCTGATTATAATTTTTAATGAGTCATCCTTCTCTTCTTGCTGTGAGAAACATGGTGACTTTCGGCTTCACTTCTATTTGCATCAACCCTTATGCACCATATTTTTCATAATAAGGAATCTGGTAAAAAAAAGACTGGAAAGTACAACAAATCTCAGAATTTGTTTGCTGAGACTAGTGTCTTTAATAGCTATTGTTTGTTTGACTCACTTAAAATATATATAGTAAACACTCAGTGGGTGAGATATTGCTGTGAAGTGACATCTGAGATGGAAAAGAATTTGAAACTTTGAGGTACCAATTGCTTTGGATGAATCACAATGGAGCAATACATGTGGCAGAGTCTTTGATTATTAATTACCAGGCCATGTACGACATGTGGCAGAGTTCAGCATTATCAGACCTGCCAGGGGCCCCGAGTGTCCGAGTGGTCTAAAGTGCTTTTCGTTATGGATCACTGCCGTCTTACCTCTGTTTGCGTGGGTTCGAGTCCAAGATTCAGCTAATGTAGTTATGTGAGAAAGCTTGCCAGTAGCTTCTCATGGGTCGGTCGTTCTTTCCAGGGGGTTTTCCCTTATTCTTCCTCCACCAATAATACTGGCCGCCATGTATAGCCTATCGTGTGCTGAAAAATTGCGTTAAACCCTAAAAACAAAACAAAACATCAGACCTGCCAGCCCTTGTGATTTTGCCATAAGTCATATGAAAATGACCCTTAAAATACAGACTTATGGAATAAAAGCAAGAACTTCAAAAAAATGATTGTTGCTGAAAATTCCAGATAACTTGTTCATTCGTGACTGATTTGGATCTGGGTTTCATTTTATAATTAGTCAAGGAACCAGACTAACTTTATAGCAGCACCTCAGATGCTTTAAACTGCACATATTTTTTCATGCAAAGTATCTGCATAATCAAACTATTGTTTATATAATTTTGGAGAAGAAAAAAAACTTCCAGTAAGCGATGTATGTTGAAGATTAAAGGGAAAATAAGCCTCATAAAATGTGTTATTAATCAACACAGAAGAATAAAAGGACTATTCAGATTCTTGTGAATTAAAGCAGGAAAAGACACAATTATGTTTATTGGACATGACATGTCAATTTGAATATGTCTCATGGCAGGAGATATGATTGTCGTCATCATGTGAATTGGAAAGTAAATTTGAAGAATTACATCAAGGTGAGAAATAGTAACAATTCATTGAGCTGCATAGAGTTTGGAACAAAAGTTTGTGCAACTGTACTAGTTGTAAATTAGGTCATTGTGTACTTTACAAACTTTTCATTTGAGCATAATGTTTACCATTGCTGCCTTTTTCAAATACTGAACTTTTAAATATGATTTCCAGCTTTATATTATAGCAGTTCATAATATTTTATTACACCTTACTGAAAACTGGTCAGACATACAGAAAAATATCACCTGCTTTAATGAGATGGTCTCATTAGGGTTGGCAGGTCTGCAATATTACCAGGCCTTGTATTACAAAAGGCAGAGTCCAGGATTATTAGTGGGCCATGTATTGAGTCCAGAATTATTACCAGGCCATGTATTACATGTGGCAGAGTCCAAGATTATTACCAGGCCTTGTAATACATGTGGCAGAGTCCAAGATATTACCAGGCTATGTAATACATGTGGCAGAGTCCAGAATTATTACCAGGCCATGTATTACAAATATTTTGCTAAGCAATATGGAAGATGTGTTGATGAATTATATTCTCAAAATAACCCTGTTTTGACAAGTTGAAAAATATATTCCCCATAAACAAACATGACGAAAAAGTCAAAACTTATTGTGCATCTTTACCAATCTCATATTTAGCCTTCAAAGTTTCAACAAAGTCATCCAATCACTGTGGATGAAATGTTGGACTGAAGACTCAGAATACTTTTTATTGACAATTTTTCAAAAAATGTACACCCAAAAGAAAAGCTTAAGATTAAACCTTTTTCCACATCTGCATCAGCCACATATTTTGCCAACTGAATTTCATTAAAGTCTTCAAATCTGTATGGGAGAAGCAGTGACAAGCAGAAATTTTAAAATACCCCATTTTAAGAAATTTTCCCAAAATGGAAGTTAAACCTAATTGTGCAAATATAACAACCTTGTATTTAGTTTAAAAGTTTCATTGTGGAAGGAGTAATTAAAGCAGACTGAATGATGGACAGATGGATGACAGACTGATATACAAGGGCAGTGATAAACCTTTATTCATCATTGAAGATTTTACGATTCTTTATGCACTTTTGTAGAAGAAGCAATGACAAGCTTTGTTACAGATTGACCAGCTGACAGATGGACAGATGGATGACAGACAGATACATGGGGCAACAACAGTACCTTATCTTTTGATGAATTGCATGGATAATAGAGAGACTTTTTCTTATGAATCAGCTTGCTTCTCATTGTCAGATTCTGAGGCAATGCTATTTTACCTGTGGCAGGCCTATTTTACATGAGGTATTTTACCTGTGGCATGCCTTTTTTTACCTGAGGCATACCTTTTTTACTTGGGACATACCTATTTTCATAACTGTATAAAAACCAAACAACATATTATCCAGTAGATATTTTTGTTCAATACAGAATATGTCCAGTATATCGTTACATTGCTTGAGGGTGTTACTGTCTGTATACAATTCACTTTGGTATAGATGTATACCTCATTTTTCAGCCATTTTTAATAATGGCAAGAACTAACAGATCAAGCAATGAAAAGGATGTTGATTGAATCCTTTGATATTTAATTATAATACATTTGAGGTTAATATAATATCAAATACATATAGAATCAGTGTATGTTTTAAACTTTGTAAATTTAAGAAATTAAATTATCATCCTTTATGATCTGAATGAGTGGCAGTTTTTTAAATGGAAATTTATAGCTGACTTATATCATTGATTCCTTAATTGTCTCTAGAGGAAGCACAGCTAACAAATTCCTGAAACTTTGATCATTTAGAATTAATTTACATGTATATAAGTACAGAATTTCAGCATTTTCACTCCAAGCTGCCTAAAAAACCTTATCTCTTTATTTCAGACCCCATATTCTGGCCAGGCTCTATAGTTCAGCTGAGTCCTATATTTTAGGACCCATATTCTGGTCAGGCCTTATATTTTAGGCCCCATATTCTTGATAGGCCTTCACTATAGGCCTCATATTCTAGATAGGCCCCATGTTCTGGCCATGCCCCATATTTTAGGCCCAATATTCTGGACAGGTCCTGTATTTTAGGCCCCATATTCTTGACAGGCCTTCATTTTAGGCCCCATATTCTTGACAGGCCTTCATTTCTCCTTTGAATACGTTCCCCAATCACATTACTTTAGGGATATTAGCCTGCTACCTCGCGAATCCAACCCTACCAAAAGACGAAAATTCGTCTTTCCTGTCTATGTCATATAGACAAAGGGCAATAACTCTTGCCCATTACCTCCCCTTGCCGCCCGTTAGGTGTCGCTTCTTTAGTTTTTTAGCTTCGCTGTACGCGAAAACACGTACAATTAGACCTCCAATGAATCCAAGCCATCTTAGTGTAAATTCTGACCATCCGAAGTTAAATTTGGAATTACTGTGTTGGATAATCATTCCTCTACAGGTCGTATACATTATTTTACAATATTTTCCAATTTGAGTGACTTTGTCACCTTTTCTAGACTTCGGACCAGGTTGCAACGTGGTCAAAGCACGCTTATGGCGGTACTAGCATGTAATACATGTAGCACTCAATAATTTCGCTTATTCCGTATGTAACGTTTACGATATTAGCAACTAATAACGTGCTGCATTGATAATGTGTGCTTTATTTATCTTCTTTGACGTTTCAGTAGACTTCAAAAAAGTCTTTGAACGACCAATTTGCGACTTTAATGGCAAACTTCGTCTTGTAGTCACGAGTTCACGCAACACTTAATCATTTCGCTTCCTCCGTTAGTTACGGTTATGGAATAGCGACTTAATAGCGTACTGAATTTTTAATTTGTGCTTTGTTTATCTTTTTCTCCGTTTCAGTAGACTTCGTCTCTGAACGACCAGTTGCGACTATTAATGGCGGAATTTCGTGTTGTAGTCACAAGTTCACGCGACACTAAATCATTTCGCTTCCTCCGTTAGTTACGGTTATGGTAATAGCGACTTAATAGCGTGCTGAATTGCTAATTGTGCTTTGTTTATCATCTTTTTCGTTTCAGTAGACTTCGTCTTGAACGAACCATTGCAACACGCTCACGGCGATAACTAGTGTTGTCATTAAGAGTTAACATGGCACGGAATAATTTGACTACTCCGTTAATAACGGTTATAGTATTATCGAATTAATAATATGCTGAATTTTTAATTTGTGCTTTGGCGGAATTCATGTTGTAGTCATGAGTTCATGCGACACTAAATCATTTCACTTCCTCCGTTAGTTACGGTTATGGTAATAGCGACTTAATAGCGTGCTGAATTGCTAATTGTGCTTTGTTTATCATCTTTTTCGTTTCAGTAGACTTCGTCTTGAACGAACCATTGCAACACGCTCACGGCGATAACTAGTGTTGTCATTAAGAGTTAACATGGCACGGAATAATTTGACTACTCCGTTAATAACGGTTATAGTATTATCGAATTAATAATATGCTGAATTTTTTAATTTGTGCTTTGTTCTCTTCTTTTGTCGTTTCAGTAAGCAAAGTCGACAACGAAGGCATGAATGGCAAAATGGGTGTTGGCAATGTGGAAATGGAGGAAATTATGTTGACATGGTTTAGGCTGCCCAGTGGGTGTAAATTTCACCGCAGATCCGTGCATGGCTTTCGGGCCTGTAAGTCCGGACGCATGGAGTCTATGCTGGATCAATTGGATCCATTTTAATATGCACTTTCGCCGGCCTTCCAGCTGTCAGTCCAGCCGACACCGTCAGTTCAGCCGGCACTTCAGCAGGCAAACCGGCATTAACCGTCCATCCGGCACCGTCCGTTCAGCCCAAATGGCACCGGACGGCCAGCCGACCTTCCAGCTTGCATCAACAGGCACCGGCCGTTCAGCCCAAATGGCACCGGCCGGCCAGCCGACCTTCCAGCCTGCGTCGACAGGCACCGGCCGTCCATACGGCAACGACCGTTCAGCCCAAATGGCACCGGTCGTCCAGCCGACCTTCCAGCCGGCACCAACCGGCACCGGCCGTCCATCCGGCAACGACCGTTCAGCCCAATTGGCATCGGTCGTCCAGCCAACCTTCCAGCCGGTATCAACTGGCACCGGCCGTCCATCCGGCAACGACCGTTCAGCCCAAATGGCACCGGTCGTCCAGCCAACCTTCCAGCCGGCATCAACCTGCACCGGCCGTCCATCCGGCAGCGACCGTTCAGCCCAAATGGCACCGGTCGTCCAGCCGACCTTCCAGCCGGCATCAACCAGCACCGGCCGACCATCCGGCAATGACCGTTAAGCCCAAATGGCACCGGTCTTCCAGCCGGCATCAACCTGCACCGGCTGTACATCGAATTTACGGAGATTATAGTGATGTACCCGTCAGTCAATCTACACTACTGGTTACATATCACTACCATGAGAGAAATGTTATAGATGAATCTCCCTCCAATCAGACCATTCGAGAGGCAGGTGCCGGTCATAGCCGGACCTTCGCCGACATTCCGGCTGACCATATACCAGACAAATTAGTCGGTATTGCCGGTGTAACCTCCTGTCATGTCAAATACGTGACGGTGTGATTTTAAAACAAGGGAGAATTAGTGACATTATCAGAGGTGACGGAATTGAGTTATCTATGCCACTTGGTATGCGCTACCCAGATATGACAGCTTTACCAGAACAGGTCTTTCAGGCCGACCATCCGCCAGTTCAATCAGCCGGCAGTGCCGGCCGTCCATATGTTCACGGCTTCTCCACAAGGGAGATTTAGTGAAAGTGTCAATTATGACAGAATTGCGTCATCTAAGTCACCTTGTATGCTGTACAGATATGCAAGCTGTACCAGAACCAACATTCCCTCTTAGCGAATGGTAGATGGGCGCGCAGTGCTGGACGCACTACATAAGCATTATGTAATTGTTATTACCTTACAGTCGGCACCATCCGGCACTGGGCGTCCATCCGGCAATGACCGTTCAGCCCATATGGCACCGGTCATCCAGCAGACCTTCCAGCCGGCACTAACCGGCACCGGGCGATCCGGCAATGACCGTTCAGCCCATATGGCACCGGTCGTCCAGCCAAGCTTTCAGCCGACACTTGCCGGCACTGACCGTTCATCCGGCTCCGGCCGTCCAGCCCAACAGGCACCGGTCGTCCAACCGTATGGAGATTTTAGTCTTATACCAGTCCATCCGACTATACCGCTGTACCAGCACGGGGACTTTTATCATACCGCAATCCGCACAAATCGGATTGACGAAGATTCTAATGATGTTTCCGTCTGTCAATCCGTACTACCGGTTACATATCACTACCATGACACAGATAGTTGGCGAGGAATCTCTCGATCCAACCCGACCATTCGAGCGGTCGGTGGCGGTCATAGCCGGCCCGTCGCAGTCATTCAGGCCAAACATATGCCAATCAATTCATTCGGCATTGCCGGCCGTCCATAGGCTAACAGCTCATCCACAAGGGAGAGTGAATGCCTTTATCAGAGATGATGGAATCGAGTCATCTATGCCACCTGGTATGCATTACCCCGATATGGATGCTTTACCAGAGCAAGATTATGCACATAGTGAGTGCGATGAGTCGCAGGCAAATCAGCGGTATGCAGATCCAACTATGGAACGGACTGAGTTCAGCTTCAAAGCCGCAGTGGAGGAAATTTATAGGGTGTTGGCCCCTTCAGAATGCCCTCCACCTCCTGCTGCCATTACCGACTATAAGGTTAGAGCGTCGGTCGATCTGGATGAGGGGGAAGAGACTCTATCCTTCCGCCTCCTTCCCCAGTCGACAAAATTAAGGAAATTAATGACCGTCTGTCGACACATATAGGGGATCCAGGAATTGCTAAGGTTTTTCTTTTCTGAAAGCCAAGTACCAGCGTCGTTTTCAGGTCGATGGTACAAAACTCACTCCGGTGCGTTCAGTACTGAGGTCCCGGCTCTGGATAAAAATATGGCAGCAGTCCATATGTCTGCTCCATTGTCTTATAAAGTGGACTAAACGGTGTTCAATGCCAAGTCCAAGCTGGTTCGAAATGTAGTCGCTACGTCTTCACTGTTAGATCTAGCCTCCCTAGCCATTTTCAGGATCGCTGATAAATCTGGCAATGAACATGCTTGGGATTCGACGGCCCGGTTAGCTAGGGTTCTTAACAGGGCAGCTCACCATTCCATGGCCAATGCGCTGACTGCTTCTGCCAACCTAGACCTGATACGTCGTGACGCATGTCTGAAGGGCACGTCGCTTAAACCCCATCATATGCTGGCTAGATATGACCGACGCACATTTCACGTCCCTATCCCACGAGTTGCGGACATTCTCCGTTGTGCTTGTCGGGACTAGGCTTATCAGTTCCATGTCATACCTTTTGGCCTAAATTTAAGCCCTTGGGCTAGTACCAAGGTTATGGATTACGTCGTCACCCTGTTCCGCTCGACTTCATCTATTGCGTCGGCAGTATATTTGGACGACATCCTCCAGTAACATCTGTCAAGTTCTACTCTGCTCAAAGGCAGAAACGATCTTATATCACTTTACGTCATATAGGCTTTCTCGTGAACTGGATAAAGTCTGATCTCTGTCCAATCCGGATTTTGGTCCATCTGGGTGTGGAGTTTCTCCCGATCTGAATCTGGTAAGGCTTCTTCGAGTTTGCGATCATCCAGATAATTGCACTCGTAGAGTCCGTTTCCGACAGGATGCGCATTTTAGCGAGAGAGTTGCAGATCCTCGGATTATTCAATGCGGCAGCAGACTTGATCCCTCTCAGCCGTCCTTTTAGGCGCCCTTTACAAAGGACTTGGCTAGCGTAATTGCGCCATTTTCAAGTCCCTTCGATCCCAGAAAACAGTCATGCTCACGCCAGAGATACGATCATTCTTGAGTCAATGGCACAACCCCTGTAGGCTGTCCACAGGGATTACTCTGGAGATACCCCAAGGGGATAACGGTATGTTCCGCCACTAATACCTACGGTTGGGGTGCCCACCTGTTGCCGGACTTAGATACTGTCAGCGGCACGTGGGTGCCAGGGGCGAGCCCTTTCCACATCAACCTTTCAGAAATAACGGCTGTCATCAATGCCTTTCATTTCGGGCAGGATCAACTCTTATTACAAACTGCCCTCATTATGTCAGACAACATTGTGGTGGTGCCTTGCCTCAAAACAAGGGGACAACAATCACCAGACCTGTGCAATCTGAACTGGCAGTTTCTACATTGGTTCGACAATCTCCACCTCAATGTACAATTCAGACACACAGAATGGTCACTCCATCAATTGGACTTTCTTCCAATCGACACACTTTGGAGACGTCCGATGATTGATCTTTTGCAACAAGGTGGAATAGCAAATTCTCCACCTTTCATCTCACAGGTTCCAGACCCAGAAGCTTGGGTCGTGGATGCTCGATCAATCACCTGGGAAGGGTTGTGGTCATTCTCCTACCCTCCCACGGTCTTGGTACTGGAATTAATCCAGAAGTTAAGGGGTCAGAATTGTCAGATGGTTCTGATTACCCTTCTCAGATGGAACAACTACTGGGTCTCCGATCTACTCAATCTAGGTGATAGATCTACCCAGGAAGATTACAGTCAGCACAAGTATTCACAAGCAACCGCGGCCAGGGGTGTTCCACCCCTGTCCGGACCGTCTTTTTGTTCAAGCTTGGCTCTTGTCCAGACAGCCTTGCAAGACAAACAATTTAAATCTTTGATTGCGGAGAGAATCTCGAGAGCAAGAAGGCCCTCTATTCTGAAGGTTTACGAGGGCAAGTGGCATGTTTCCAGAGACTGGTACCATATCATTCACATTGTTCCTCTGAGTGTCACAATCCCTCAACTGGCCAACTTTTCTCTGGCTTTTCAAGGAGAAACATCTGGCTCCAGTTATTCTCAAATGTTACCGCTCCATGATATCAGACACATTCCGCCATTCTGGTACATGTGCTATCAGCCATGACAAAGATTTGTCAGATCTTTTAGACATTTAAAAAAAAAAAAAAAAAAAAAAAATTCAATCGACTTATATCCCTCACCCTGTTTCCAAATGGAATCTGTCCTGGGTTTTAACATGACTCAATTCAGACAGTATTGAGTCTTTAACCCACGATTAGTTAAAGCTACTATCATACAAATTGGGTTTCTTGATAGCCTTAGCTTCAGCATGCAGGGTGAGCGAGATACATGTCCTTTCTAGTGACCCGAACTCTCTTCCGTTCCAATCAGAGGGTTTGATGGTCCTCTTGACGCAGCCAGGCTTCGTAGTCCAAAATAGATTACCATACATTGGCGATCAACGAGTCGTCATTAGCTCGCTTTCTTTATAGATAAGTCAGGATCAACAGCCATGTAAGATCCTGTTTGGGCACTCTAGCACCATTTCAATGCATAGAGGTGAGTCAGGTCACATACAAGCACCTCTTTTTTTTTTCTGGTGATAGCTGGGATATGAGACATCACCATTCAAGCCCTTGCTTCATGGCTGTAGTGGGTTATACGCTCGGCGTACTCTGAGAATTCGCAAATCAGTCACCTTATAGAAGCTGTTGGCTGGCATGCAGAGTCAACCTTCTACAGTTTTATCTTCAAGTTTGTACTCGCAGAGGCAAACATTGATTCTAGTAGGTCCGGTGTTGGGCAGCCCAGACGCCCACCAGACTCATGTACAACAATCAGCACAGCCTATTAGCTTCGCTGGATTCGCCAGATAAATTTTCGTAGGTAAGAAGATTTCAATATCTATCTTCTTAACCGTATAAAAGGGTCACATATCACGTGACCCTGGGCTGTGTTGCTGATTGAAAATTAGGAGACCGGGTTATCATTCACATGGGGAATCCAACCATCATTCCCTAGAGGATACCCGTGTGGAGGTCGGATGCTCCGCATTCCCTCCTCCTATTACTTATTCTCCTAAAGTAATGTGATTGGGGAACGTATTCAAAGGAGAAAGCAAATTTTGTAGTAAATTATGTTTCTCCGAGAATACTTACCCAATCACATTACTAAGAAACCCTCCCAACCACCCCGCCATGCGAGCATCCTCGTGTTTTATATATCGCTCAGCTTAAAAACTAAAAAAGCGACACCTAACGGGTAGCAAGGGGAGGTAATGGGCAAGAGTTATTGCCCTTTGTCTATATGACATAGACAGGAAAGACGAATTTTCGTCTTTTGGTAGGGCTGGATTCGCGAGGTAGCAGGCTAATATCCCTAAAGTAATGTGATTGGGTAAGTATTCTCGGAGAAACATAATTTACTACAAAATTTGCTTTTAGGCCTCATATTTTGGATAGGACCCATGTTCCAAATCTATTAGAACAAGAACTCAAGGTCAAGAGCAATACCCAAAATAAGAATAAATCAACTTAATGAAACTATCATGCTAATGAAAGAACCAAATTAAAAAAAATCTTGATGGTTGGATGATTATAATTTAATCCTGATCGAAGTTTCAGAACAATAGAGTTTGGGATTTTGAGCCTATGTTTGAATTTTGTGCTTCAGAAGTTAAACAAATGCATTGCCAGGCCTGCATATGAAGGGGAAAATAGTGAGTGTGCATGAACATATTCTCAACTGTCCTCCCACCACCTTCTTTATCTTAAATATATTGTTTACTGTCTATGAACATCATGGCAATTATCATAATTTTTACAGATTGTGAAAGAGCTGGTGGCAATTTTTCCAGTGCTACGAGACTGGATAGCAGAATTCCTGGAGATGAACAACTATATGGTTGCTTCAGAAATAGGACACAATATGCTTGTTGAGCAGGTGGGTTAATTTGGCGCAACATGAGTCATTCAGGTGTAGTATCCTGTTGAGCAGATGATTTTTTTGTTTAAAGTATGTTGTTGAGCAGATGGGTTATTCTGATAGAAGGAGAATTTGTTGAGCAGATTTGTTATTCTGGTAGAAGGCGAATTTGTTGGGAAGATGGGTTAATCTGGTAGGAGATTGTTGAGCAGATGGGTTATTCTAGCAAAAAAAGCTTATTCTGGTAGGAGATTTTGGAGCAGATGGGTTGTTCTAGCAAAGAATGCTTCTTGAGGAGATGGGTTATTCTTGTAGAAGTAGATTGTTGAGCAGATGGGTTGTTCTTGCAAAGTATGCTTGTTGAGGATATGGGTTATTCTGGTAGAAGGATATTGTTGAGGATATGGGTTATTCTGGTAGAAGGAGATTGGTGAGCAGATTGGTTATTCTGGCAGAACAAGGTTTTAGAGCAGATGGGTTGTTCTAGCAAAGTATGCTTGTTGAGGAGATGGGTTATTCTGGCAAAGTATGTTTTTCAAAAGCTGGGAAAATGCACTGTAGATGAATTCTTGTGAGTGACCAATTTGCATGAAAAGTGGCAATATGTTGACTTTTACATGTCCTTGGAGCCATATCAAATTAACATTAAAATGTTCATACATTTTTAAATATTCTTTAGAATAATACATTGCAGAGAACAAATGAGAAACAAAATGTACAATATGACACAATATTTTAATAGTGAATGGTCTGATGCAATGTGTTATTGCTCCATCCTAAACAATCACTACAGCATAAACAAACCACAGCAAAAGTTGACATTTAGTAGGAATAATTTGTGTCATGTTCTTTTGTTATCTGCAATTATAATAGAAATAATAAAAATAATAATTGTTCATCCGTTTTTATGGATGTTTAAATTAAATACTAATTGTAATTTATTAGACTTTGCTGTTTATTTGGTTTAAATTGAATACCTTTGGTAATTTATGAGACCTTAATGTTTGGTTGGTTTATATTGAATACCTTTGGTAATTTACCAGACTTTACTGTTTGGTTGGTTTATATTGAATACCTTTGGTAATTTACCAGACCTTAATGTTTGGTTGGTTTATATTGAATACCTTTGGTAATTTACCAGACCTTAATGTTTGGTTGGTTTATATTGAATACCTTTGGTAATTTATGAGACCTTAATGTTTGGTTGGTTTATATTGAATACCTTTGGTAATTTACCAGACTTTACTGTTTGGTTGGTTTATATTGAATACCTTTGGTAATTTACCAGACCTTAATGTTTGGTTGGTTTATATTGAATACCTTTGGTAATTTACCAGACTTTACTGTTTGGTTGGTTTATATTGAATACCTTTGATAATTTACCAGACCTTAATGTTTGGTTGGTTTATATTGAATACCTTTGGTAATTTACCAGACTTTACTGTTTGGTTGGTTTATATTGAATACCATTGGTAACTTACCAGACTTTATTGTTTGGTTGGTTTATATTGAATACCTTTGGTAATTTACCAGACTTTACTGTTTGGTTGGTTTATACTGAATACCTTTGGTAATTTATGAGACCTTAATGTTTGGTTGGTTTATATTGAATACCTTTGGTAATTTTCCAGACCTTACTGTTGGGTTGGTTTATATTGAATACCTTTGGTAATTTATGAGACCTTAATGTTTGGTTGGTTTATATTGAATACCTTTGGTAATTTACCAGACCTTACTGTTTGGTTGGTTTATATTGAATACCTTTGGTAATTTATGAGACCTTAATGTTTGGTTGGTTTATATTGAATACCTTTTGTAATTTACCAGACCTTGCTGTTTGGTTGGTTTATATTGAATACCTTTGGTAATTTATGAGACCTTAATGTTTGGTTGGTTTATATTGAATACCTTTGGTGATTTACCAGACCTTGCTGTTTGGATGGTTTATACTGAATACCATTGGTAACTTACCAGACCTCGCTGTTTGGTGGGTTTAAATTCAGTACAACACCATACTGTTTGGAAGAATTAACTTCAGTATCCATGGTAATTTACTCTACCTCAATGTTTAGGATGTTCATACTGAAAACCGATGCTAATTACATGACCTTAATGTTTGAGGCGTTCAAACTGACAGCCAATGAAATTTGCCAGACCTTAATGTTTGGGATGTTCAGACTGAAAACCTATATTAATTTACCAGACCTTAATGTTTGGAACGTTCAAACTGACAACCAATGCAATTTACAGACCTTAATGTTTGGGATGTTCAAAATTGACAACCAATGCAATTTACAGACCTTAATGTTTGGGATGTTCAAAATTGACAACCAATGGTAATTAACTGGACCTTACTGACTGGTGTGTTTCAATTGAATACCCATAGTATATTACCAGACCTTGCTGTTTGACGAACATAAATTAATTAAATATGCATGCTAATTTGCAAATTACAAGACCTTAATGTTTGGCAGGTTTAAATTGAATAGCAATGGTAATTGACTTGAGCTTACTGTTTGGTTGGTTTAAATTGAATAGCAATCATGATAATTTATTAGAGCTTACTGTTTGGTTGGTTAAAATTGAATAGCAGTTGACTAGAGCTTACTGTTTGACAGGTTTAAATTGAATAGCAATGGTAATTTATTAGCACTTACTGTTTGGTTGGTTATAATCGAATAGCAATTGACTAGAGCTTATTGCTTGGCAGGTTTAAATTGAACAGCAATGGTAATTTATTAGAGCTTACTGTTTGGTTGGTTAAAATTGAATAGCAGTTGACTAGAGCTTATTGCTTGGCAGGTTCAAATTGAATTGCAATGGTAATTGACTAGAGCTTACTGTTTGGCTGGTTCATATTGAATAGCAATGGTAATTGACTAGAGCTTACTCTTTGGCAGGTTCAAATCGAATAGCCATGGTAATTTACCTGATCTTTCTGCTTGGCGGTTCAGATTGAATAACCATGGTAATTTACTAGAGCAGGGGTGGGCAAACTACAGCCCATGGGCCACAAGTGGCCCGCTATGGGCTTTCATGCAGCCCACCAAGGGTTTTCATGCGACCTAGGAACAAGTCCTATGTTCACGTTATTTAATTTTCTCAAGGGTAAAATTTCTTTCTAATTTTGAGAGAAATGTAACCATACGATGCCATATACCCACCCAATGGGAAAAGCCATATAAATTTCAATACAACTTTGTTTGGCTTGTTTCGCATTCTATTCATATATCTATGATTTTTTCCCACGGGTGGGTCGATCGAGGTGCACATGTGGATGCGTTGTCTTTCACTGTTCGCACGCTTATGATTGGCTGAGTGTGTCGTCAGTGTGTCTTGACTGTGTGTCATCAGAACCAACTCACGCGCCAAAAATATTTTTTGAACAGTATATGCACCTGCCATGGAAGACGAGTGACTTGCAGTTAACGCAAAATTGTTGAAGTGAAGAATTTACGGAGATTGACAGTTCCGTATTGATCTATACATTTAAAACAGCTTGCATTATCTGCCAAAGTTTACCCAAAATGAGTTGTTCGAGGATATCTAGAAAGCGAAAAATTGAAGATGAATGCCGTGCGTTTAACAAGGAGTGGACTGACAAGTATTTCTTTACTGATGTTGGAGTTAAAGCTGTATGTTTGATTTGTCAAGACACCATTGCCGTTTTCAAGGAGTTCAATTTGAAACTTCACTTTCAAACTAAGCACGGTTACTTTGAAAACAATTTATCAAAACAATAACTGCAAAAGACAGCAAATGATCTGCTAAAAAAGTTGAAACAACAGCAAGCTGTGTTTGTTAAAACTTCATCTTTACAAGAGAATGCAACAAAGACAAGTATCGTGTTGGCAAACAAAATCGCAAAGCAAAACAAGCCATTTTCGGAAGCAGAATTTATTAAAGATTGTATGATTGATGCTGTCAGTGTTGTGTGTCCTGAAGCCAAGTCAAAAGTAGAAGCCATATCATTATCACGAAAAACTATTGTTAGTCGCATAGACGCAATTGCAGTGAATCTTTAGCAACAACTGTTAAAGACCAGTGATAGTTTTCAGTGGTTTTCTATTGCTTTTGATGAGAGTACTGATCTTCAGGATACTGCACAGTTGCTTATTTTTATCAGAGGAATTGATGAAAACTTTGACATTACAGAAGAATTGTTATCTATGGAGTCTCTTAAAGACACTTGTACTGGGAAAGATTTGTACAACAGTGTCATTAACAGTTTAATCAGATCTGAATTAAGCTTAGATAAACTGGCAAGTATTACAACTGATGGGGCTCCTTCACTCACAGGTAAACATTCCGGCCTTGTGAAGTTAATGAAAGATAAAATTAAAGAAGATTTCTCACTGCACAGTGTACTGTCCTTTCACTGCATCATACATCAAGATAGCCTCTGTAAGTCTTCCTTACATCTTAAGCATGTTGTGGATCCAGTCGTGTGTGCAGTGAATGCAATAAGAGCCAGGGGACTGAAACACAGGCAGTTCCGAAGCCTGTTGGAAGATAAGGAAGCTGATTTCACTGATGTGCTGTACCACACAAATGTCCGCTGGTTAAGCATGGGAAAAGTACTAAAGAGGGTGTGTGACCTCAAAGCAGAGATTCTCATGTTTTTTTCTATGAAAGATATCTCTTGTGACTTTTCAAAACAAATGCAGAGTGAAGAATGGACTTGAGATTTTTCATTTGCTGTGGACATAATGCAAAAAATTGAATGATCTGGACACTAAACTTCAAGGAAAAGGTGTATTTGCTCATGAATTGTATGTGGAAGTGAAATCCTTTCAAATGAGGCTTAAACTTTTTGCCAAGCAGCTGAATGAGCAGAACTTTGAAGACGCAGACTGTTTCACAAGCGTTATCTGACAAGTACAGTTGTCAGATGACGGCTTAAAAGAAGAATTTATCTGGAGGTTTGCTGATTTCAAGGCAATGGAACAACAGTTCGACCTGCTCCGCTCACCCTTTGCTTGTGACATTGAAACAGTTACTGAAAAACTGCAGATGGAACTGATTGATTTGCAGGTCAACAACTCCTTAAGAAGAACTTTTGAAACCAAACCCCTGATTGAGTTTTATTCTTCTCTACACCAGGAAAGTTTCAAAATTTGAAAGAATTTGCCAGAAAGATGCTTGTGTTGTTTGCATCAACCTACATTTGTGAGCAGACTTTCTCTACTGTGAAAGTCAACAAGTCAAAGAACAGATTGCTTCTCACAGATTCAAATCTTCACTCAGTTTTAAAGATCAGTATGAGCATCTTGTCACCAAATTTTGACAAACTGGCAAATGAATGTGATCAGCTGCATCATTCGCACTGACTCTGTTTATGATACTCTGGTTATCAAATAAATGTACTTCTTTTGCATTTAAGTTTTCAAATATTAACAACATATTAACAACTGAAAATTAAATGTGATGTTATTTAGAAAAACCTTTAGTTTTTTGCTATTTCAAATATTAACTATTTTACTTAATGAACTATGCGGCCCGCTAATGTTGAAAAGTTGTGTATGCAGCCCTTGCGCTGTAAAGTTTGCCTACCTCTGTACTAGATCCAGCTGTTTGGCAGGTTCAAACTGAATTGCCATGGTAGTTTTCTAGATCTTACTGGTGGCAGGTTTAAACTGAATTGCCATGGTAATTTTCTTGATCTTATTGTTGACAAGTTTTAATTGAGTAGCAATAGTAATTTACAAGATCCTACTGTGTGGCAGGTTTAAATTGAATGACCATGGTAATTTGCTAGGTCTTACTGTTTGACAGGTTTTAATTGAATAGCAGTAGTAATTTGCTAGATCCTAGTGTGTGGCAGGTTTAAATTGAATGACCATGGTAATTTACTAGATCCAGCTGTTTGCCAGGTTTAAATTGAATGACCATGGTAATTTACTAGATCCAGCTGTTTGGCAGGTTTAAATTGAATGACCATGGTAATTTACAAGATCCTACTGTGTGGCAGGTTTAAATTGAACGACCATGGTAATTTACTAAATCCAGCTGTTTGGCATGTTTAAATTGAATGACCATGGTAATTTGCTAGGTCTTACTGTTTGACAGGTTTTAATTGAATAGCAGTAGTAATTTGCTAGATCCTAGTGTGTGACAGGTTTAAATTAAATAGTCTAGATTATTTGCTAGGTCTTACTGTTTGGCAGGTTTTGCGTCTGCTGTATCACTTGGTGAAGTTCGGTTACTACATGGACTCAGAAGATGTACAGAACCTATTGCCGCGTTTGTTTAACCTGTTGGATGGCCGACGTGACTTGCCATTCCCCAAGGACAAAGGCAAAGGTAAGTTTTGGAGTTACAATAATTTTATTGATGATGTAATGTCACTTCTCTACACATCGGTATCTTTTTAAAAAAAATCTTTGATAACTAAAATGACAGATGTTAGTGTGAATTTTTAATGTTTTAAAATGGCAGTCAAGACTTATGTTTTCATTATAGTTGATTAACAGTCAAATGGTGGCTTATTTATATTGATGGTTGATATGCTACTGATAAGGGTAGACTGAGTGCCTGAGGTCATTGATGTTGGCCTATAACAATAGAAAAAGGCTGGTATAACAATTTAAAAAGGCTGGTATAACAATAGAAAAAGCCTGGTCTATATTTAGTAGCAATCGTTTAACTTTCAACTGGTGAAAATCTGCACAGCTGCAGTTTTGCGATCTTACTTTCTCATTTAATTATAGGAAAGGTAAAAAAACAGCAATATGTAAAGCTTTACTCAATAGATCAGAATCTCGTCTTTTCAAACAGTCATTATTGTTATGTGTTTGATGATGTCATTACTGATGTATTAGTCATGGAACTGGTTTAAGCAAGGAAATTTTATTATTGCTGCATGTTGAGTTAGAAAATGAATCACTGTAACCAGATTAAACATGATTTCCAGTTGAACATCAGTTCTCAGCAAATTTGATGTATCATGAAACATGATGAGTTGTAGCTGTAGTTGTAGTAGGGTTTAATGCCATATTTCAGCACAAGATAGGCTATACATGGCAGCCAGTATTAGTGGTGGAGGAAGAACCCGGGAAAACCCTGGAAAGAATAACCGACCCACGAGAAGCAATTGACAAGCTTTCTCACATACCTACATTGGCCGAATCCAAGATTCGAAACCACTCAGACAGAGGTGAGATGGCAGTGATCTGTAACAGAGAGTACTTTAGATCACTCGGCCACTCCGGACCTCTTAAAAGATGATGAGAGGATGCACGTAAACAAATTTAATACATCATGACCTTAAACTCCACGTCACCTTAATTCATATTTTACTTTGGTGGTTTCAGCAAGCTGTTATGTTCAGTCTGATTTCTTGGTCACAGCACATGGTGGTTTAAAAAAATACAAAAATATATAAAAAGAACTTGGTGAGCTTTATGGAACTCAACATAAAAAGAGCACTTAATAGCTATAAGATCACTAATTAGTAATTATGTGTTCATTATAATGGTTGTCAGCTACCAGTATCACAGATGGTTGGATTTGTGTGATATAAACACATTACTATTCTTAAATGCCTCATATTTATAGGTTACTGCAATTGTTTGGGAAAATTTAAACTATTTTTTCTGCGCAATACTGCATAATCTTGGGAGTGGAGTGTTAATCAAAAACAATGAGTTCATATTTTCCCATACATTAATGCAGTAATCGTTTTATGAGATAGTCATTTTAGTTTTCTATGAAAAGCTTAAGAATAAAAATTACACACTACCAAAAAACAAAGTAATTGAACTTATGCTGCATTCCAAAATATATGCAAAACCATAGTTTGGTCAATACACAGTTACAATGTTAATGCATACATAGCAATGCCCAGTGCGACATTTTAGTTGCACTACAAAATACAGAGGGAAAAACCTAAGTTTTTGGACCTGTTTTTTTTTTTCCACTCAAAATTTGCCCATGGTTGGAATCCGATTTTGTGTCTAGATTTTAGACTTAATGGCCTCAGATCTATTGCAGACCAGTCTGAAGCGCACATAGACAGGTAAACCTGTGCAAAAAGGTAGGATAAGTGGACATTTTGAGTAAAGAGTCTTCTCCATATGAAAATTATGGGTCCGTTAAGCAAAAAAATGAAAAAAAAAGTCTTAACTTTTTACCTTCTGCTCATGTGCCATCAAATTAACCAGTGAAAAAACATTTTCTTTAGCACAACTAGCCATGTGTCTAATGGAATATTGCTTGGAAGTCGATGTATTAGGATGTATTCAGAAATAGTCCCCAAAATGTGTTTCCTACTCACATTTCATGCGAAAACAGCAGTAACCTCCAAGGGTTAATGTGTTAAACAGGCTTATAAGTATGGTATTTAAACAGGCTTATAAGTATGGGACTCAAGCATGTTTATAAGGTTGCATTAGGCAACATTTTATAGTTTGATTATGTACTAAAATGCAGATTTAGTTCTATGAAATGTTTTTTGTTAATAGAACAATCCAAACATGGTATGATCATTTATTATATCTAGCTTATTCCTCATTTTCCCTTTCTCATTAGAAAAATATTTCATATTATGTATTGTTATTTCGACTTATTAATCTTGTTTGTGTTGAAATCTCGTACAGGTTATTCTAAGGAGGCAATGAGACAGGTGATCCAGTTCCAAAGCATAGAGAGATACGATGAGAGCAGAGAAACTGAAACTGTTGTCAATGCTAAATACCAGTGAGTGCATTATAATTATATATCTCGACCATATCATTAGAGGTCATGACATATAGTATTATGTCTGTCCATTATATCATGTCACGTCTTTATTTAATTTAATTTCCATTAATTCACCTTAAAAAGACTGCATGGATTTAAATCAAATTTGGTACAAAGCTTTACATTTTATCCTGTTTACCAATTTCACCTCAGTGCCTGATTTCTGAGAAACAATTTTAAATACATTGTGTTAAAATGAAGCATCATGCAGCAGCAGCAACAGTATAAATTGTGATAACCTTCACAATGTTTACTTAAAATGTTGTAGCATTGTTATTTTTATTTTAAAGTATATAAAACTATGTATCTCTGAAATGAAAATGAAATTTGCAACACAGTGATTTATGTTTAGTTAACATTTATCAGTGTATATGCTCACAACTGTATTTTGAAATAAGACTTCAAAAAATAAAAAACAATTTAAAAAATTACCATGAGGATCAGTGAATCTTTTTGTTAATAAAATAAAGATAATTCTGTTTCTAGTTTTTTGTCCAAATTTTTTATAATTTTACTAAAATTGGACAACAAAACACCTGGAACAATTTGTTTACTTCACACTCTAGAACATGCACTTCAGTGTGCAGTTTCTCACGAAAACTTGTCACAAATTAATCCTAGAAATCTTTAAGTGAGGTAATTAATCACAACAATTTTTTTTTAAATTTTGAAATTCACATCATCACTATATCAGTAATAACAATATTCTATCAATTTAAATCATGTCTGCAATCGAGGTGAAAAATCATCCTTAACCCATTCCTTTTGAATGCCTTTAAAGTCAGCTTCATTCTCTGAAATCACTGTTGAAAAGTGCATGAAGTCATGCATGATCTCTTTCATCAACTTGATTCAATTCTAACCCATCATTTAAGTCAATAGTATTACCAGAATCATCCAAATTGTCAACTTCAATGTTGTTACCTTTGCTATCAACATCCATGTTTACATCTGAGTTGTCTTCCATCATTTTATTGATCAGTTTTCAATCCATCAATTTCTTTTCCAACCACGTTTTTTAAAAATATTTCACTGTGTATGCTTGCTTCAACCATTTCCTGTATTGGTGAAGAAGTATACAAATATTTATGATTTAGAACACATGTTTCTAGAGACACAACACATCTACATAGCAAAGTATGACTGCAGTTGAATTCAGGATAAAATGGGAGACTGCGACTGCAGGTGTATTCAGGATAGAATGAGGCATTACGGCCCTAGTCGTTTTCAGGATAAAATCGGTTAAGAAAACCTAGACCAAGTTAGATTTTCACATTCTTTTTTGACAACATTTGATAGAGTTATAGCCCTTGTGTGACCTAAACATTGTTCCATTGTATGGTCTTGGTTGGGAGCCACATTTATAAATCTCATTTCACACATTTAAGTGAATCTTGATTTAGCTCATCCCTACCACATGTTCTCTGACTTTGAAGGACAATTTGGTTATGTTAGGAGTGAGTGATTACCAAATAGCTTCATCTATTTTACAAATTAAATTCAAACAATTTATACCAAGATCTGCTGAATCATACAATATCAGTATGATTTTTGTGCTGTTCATTTTATTGATCAGGCCTGGATGACTTTGTAGAACCAGATCTGCTGGTATCTTTTGAAATATCATATGTTGGTCCTCTGTATTCACTCTTGGAGATAGAAAATAAACAGAAAAATATGGTACAGGATCCTCACTGTTCATACTTCAGTACTTAACCCTTTACTTCATGGAAGCGCCTTTGGATGCCTTAACTCCATTCTCATGGAAGCACCTTTGGATGCCTCTGTAAACATCAGTCATTTTGAGCATGGGTTTGTAGCACCACCTTCAGGGAAAAGCCCCAATTAGATACTATGTTCATTGGTGTGAATGACCATTATGTCAGATCATGTGGTTGCTTTTTTGTTTGTTTGTTTGATTAGGATTTTTTAAACATAGCATTAACGATTTTTCCTTCATATCGCTATGATGTCTGCAGTGTGGTTGCTATTTAAGATCTGGTCAAAATCTGTTATTTACAGTAACTGGGTTGTATTCACCACTTCACAAATGGAGGCCACATATTTTGTTCAGTACTTACTTGAGTTTTCATAATTAGAATCACAACTATGAAAGCTTCAATAACTTTGGTAAAGGCTTTAATATTGATGTAGGCAACAAATAGTTTTTATTGTTTATCAAATTCAGATGATTTAGTGATGTAGATGCAGACAAAGAACTTGTAAATTTTGAGGATGAGAAATGGCAGCTATGGTTAGTCATGTGGTTTCACTGACTTGATAGTGAATGAGTTCTCTCAAGATTTAAAAATACCCAAAAAAAATCGACTGTGATAAATAATTATACATTTTTAACAATTGGATTTTACTCTTAAATCTTTCTATACTTAATATTTATTTGTGTACCAAAAACGTAAAATGGTTAAAATTGCTGTTTAACATATCATCACTGTTTAATAGTGAAGAGACAGGCCTATGTGTATGGAGTCAAATAGGTAACTGGTGTTTGATTTATTGCGCACTGTACTGCATTGGGTAACTTTGCTACATGTATATTGAAGGACTAAAATCCATAAACTCAATGAGGTAATGGTTTAATACACAAATAAATATAGTACTGGGACCTCATTGTTCATACTTGGGTACATAATACACACATAAGTATAGTACTGACTGTGCCCAATGTTCATACTTGGTGCAGATAACGCAGATATATGTATATGTGTGCAATTTAATTTTACAATTTGGGGGAAATTATGAAAATTGTTTTCTTGCAATCATGCAAAGATAATGCATCCAGATTAAAACCTGCAATGCCAGTTTATAAATAACTATATTTTTCGTACAGTGTACTGTAATTAATGGCATTTATTTTTTTATAGTTATAATGTTGTAGCCTCAACATATATAATGCAGTTCATGCTCTTATTACTCTTTTTTTTTTTTGCCTTTAATATTAGCGAAAATCGTGCCTATACATCTCTTGGGTTTTACATGTGTGAATATGATATTCAAACTTTATTTTCACAAACACTTATAGGTTTTCAATTCTATAAAGCCCCAAACACCACCATAGATGGGGCGATGATGGAAATATAAATGTCACAGTTAAAGAACCTCAAGGTCTTTACCCCATAAAAATTATTACTATCACTCTTGTGGACACTTCACACACAACTGTGAACAATGTTGATAGTGCTGTTGAATAAGGATCAGTAAAACAAAATACAACATAGATCCCAGTGAACTCAACACATCACATTTTAATGCAGTAAGGCAGTCAACAAGTATCGTCATACTTGAACCTAAATTGTTATAAATTAGTTACTAATTAGTTAATTAGTAATAAATATGATATTATTATAATATAGCATAATGATATAATGCCATGTCACAAAATGTGAATTGTTTTCCATGAAATTATAGTATAGCATAGATGTTTATTTTTATTCTGTATTCTTGTTTGCTTACAAATGCAAGCAGCCATATGTTATTTTGCTTGTTATTCGAATTGAGAACATAGGTCATTACAGTTGAAAACAATATATAAACATTTTTGAATTCAGAATGGGGCCAAAATTCTGCCATTAATGCTTTATGTGATGAAAAGTCTGGATGTACGATTTTTGTCAGTTGTTACAAGTTTATAGTCTTAAAATAAGTAACAGAAAAGAGTGAAGACAATATGCTTTGTAAACATTAGCTAATTTATTTCCCTAGAATAGAAAGTGAAATATAAGAAAAAACAACTTACAGTCTAGCGAATTAAATCCAAAATTAATTAAAGAATTAAAAACATTAGTCCTAGTAATAAAAAGTTCTGAATAAAACTCAGTTCAAGTCCCGAAGATATCCATAATGGAGGCAATGCTATGTCTGTTATGGTCAGAGAAGTGCTGATGTGTCAACAGTATCTTGTTGAATCACGTAAATAATTTTCCAGAAATCAGAATAAGTTCTAAATAATGTCTTTATCCAAGAATTTTGTCAGAGTACTTTTGTATTTTCAGAGAAATAAAATCACTTGAATTCATTAATTTGAAGAAAAAAAAAATCAGCCCAAACTTGTTACATCTTAATACAACTTTAAGTGCTAGATGTTAAAACATGACTGATGAAATCTTCACAATCATGAGATAATACAGTGGGACCCCGCTATAACACGGTAGTTGGGAGCCATAGAATCCGACCGTGTTATGAACCGAATCGTGTTATAAGCAACCATGTACAGTACCAACACATTTTTGGATTTAATTGGGGGTGGGTGGTGGGGAGTTTACATAAAGACGGGTGTGAAAATGCATGGCACAATTACCATTTTTGATCAATATATATTAAATGAGAAAAACATTTGCTGTGGTAACAGAAATTGCAGATATAATATATTACTTTATTCAGAGAACCATGCATTGGTACATACACGTGTCTAATTTATATATACATGTATAATCTATTGCATGAAATGAGTATCAACACCATGTACTCACCAGTAAATCTTGTAACATACATTGAATCCATAATACAAATATTTCCATCGAAAATATCCACACACGGATGTAAAATATTCAATAATTTTGTCACAGATCATTATGTTACTGAATTCAATGAAAAGAAAAAAACAAAAAATTATGTAACGGGTGTACGTAATGAATGATGAAATAGTACATGTCCATAGATTAAATAATAGAAGCTAAAGTGTATTCTTATAATAACTACATGGACATCTCAGGATCTTTCTGTCTCTGAATTCATTCATTGTAAATTTCAGCACATTTTCCCACCCAATCTGCTAGTCAAAGTCCTTTGAACTTGCCGTCCAGCTATTGCGTCATGTTCTTTTGATGTACTCTAATAAATACAGCAGGCAGAACTGGCTGTATTTTAACCACTGATTTATGTCACTGTTTAGCTCGGCAGTTCACTTTGATGATAAACAATGTACTTAAATTAATTGATTTATACATTTTGGTGAGAATCTTTTATCAACCCCCGCATTGGCTGTTGCTTAGTTGTGTATGAAATTAAGAGAACATATATCGGAGATTATTAGAGCAATGATTGTATTCGTAATGCATTCAAGACAATTACAAGGTAGACACGATGGCTTCATTGCTCAGGGATCAGTAATAATAATATTGACACGTTTGAGCTGTCATTTTTCAACAATAAACAAAGATCAAAGTTCTCAGTAGGCCCAGCAATTGGTTCATATTTCCGATGTTTATTCTGGCACAAAACGAGAAGAAATTTGTTAATTTTTGAAATTTTAGGAGCCATACAACGATTTTTTTATATTTTTTTTTTGGTGTGATTTCCTCCCCAAAATGATCATACATTTTCTACACGTTTTTTTTCGCACTTTTTAGACAAGTATGAGAATGATAATTAAAATCTTGACGTATTTTATTTTTCATACTTGAAAGATTTTTTTGGGTCTTTGAGAAAAATGCCTGTAATAAATTACCTGAAATTTCGGGAGCCATGCTACGACCGTGTTATATCCGAATTCGTGTTATAACGGGGCGTGTTATAGCGGGGTCCCACTGTATAGTTTTGTGCTTGACCTAAGATCGCATTAGCATTTTCTAAAAACAAACATTACCTAATGGAAATAACCTTTTAGAATGGTCTAATGAGCCTCGTCTACTTACAGCACAATAGCTTATAAAATTCTCATGGAAATCTCCAAAACCCTGACATTGGTATTTACCACTTCTTGTTTACCTGAACAATTCGGTAATAAGCTCATATACATAGAGAATAATGATGCTAGTATTAGTTATTTACATAAATGAAAAAAAAAAAAATTTAAAAAAGTAAATCAGGTCATGCAGAAATTAACTCGTTATGGACAAGGTCAAGTCCAGCAAACAATATTACATTACAATAACATGTAATGAAATTTTTTAAAAATTAAAAGCTAACAGATAAACAATTAAATATACATGGCACAGTTAGGTACATGTTTCATAAGACCAGTACTCAACATAGACATTAGTCCTGGAGTCTCAATGGTTAGCATGCTTTAGTTATGACCAGAAGGGTGCAGGTTTGAATCGTAACCCAAACAGAGCTAGGTTGGCATCCATGGTGGTCCCTTGGCAAGATGGGAGCAGTGGATGTGGTGGTGGTTGGCCAAGTGGTCTAAGTTGGCTGCTTTTTCAGTTCATATATTGCATTTATCCATATGGGTTCAGTTCATGACTTTGTCAATATAAGTATGTAAGAAAGCTTGCCATTACCTACCTATAGGTTTATCCATATGGGTTCAGGTCATGACTTTGTCAATATAAGTATGTAAGAAAGCTTGCCATTAGGTTGATGCCTCTTTTGAAGGGTTCCCAGGTTCTGGCTCCACCAAATGTACTGTCTACTATGTGCAGCCTATCATGTACTGAAAATAGCATTAAACCTACAAATCAAACCAATCCATTGGCAAGACACTTTCTTCCATTGCCTTGGCATGATATGACCTTTCAAGTGTTGATGTACTATTAAAAAGACATTAATTTTTTAATTATTAGTTTTCGTTATCACAATTAATTCAGTTATTACAAAAACAAAGAACAAACATTCTTTAATTTAAATTGGCTGGGAAAATATGGTAATGAAGAATTCACAATGCATTTTTCTTCACCTTTTCAGAGTGCTGGACATTCTGGATCTTCTTTTGACTTATCAGAGAAATTCCAGGCTTCAGGTAGGTTTTTCTTTTTGTTATTCATAGAAATATCATACATGTGTGTTTATCGTATATGTAATTCATAAACTGATCTGCATGAATTTGTGTGAGTATGTGTTTGATTAAGTTTTTTATCATAGCTTTTAAAAAAATCATTTATATCGCCACAATGTCTGCAGTGAGGCAGTTTATACCGTATTTTCCGGCCTATAGGTCGATGCGGAGTATAAGTCGAATTGACCAATTTTGTAAATTTTCCATCCTTCGTCCATATATAAGTCGATTCGGAGTATAAGACGAGGCCATGTCAATAACTTGGCTTTGTATTATATACTACCGGTAGTAACTTCCGGTTGCATGAATATTGATGGTATCGTCGTATGATATTCCATATTACCGGCAATATCCATTGCAACAAGAGCTATGATCATTCCTTCCAGTTGAAAGTTTAAACCTACGGTAATTTATTTGAGAAACTTTGTCAAATACAATTACGGTACTTTATTGAGAGAACCATGCATTGATACATACACGTGTCTAATTTATATATACATGTATAATCTATTGCATGAAAAGAGTATCAACACCCTGTACTCACCAGCGAATCTTGTAACATACATTGAATCCATAATACAAATATTTCCATCGAAAATATCCACACACGGATGTAAAATATTCAATAATTTTGTCACAGATCATTATGTGACTGAATTCAATGAAAAGAAAATAACAAAAATTACGTAACGGGCGTACGTAATGAATGATAAAATAGTACATGTCCGTAGATTAAATAATGGAAGCTAAAGTGTATTCTTATAATAACTACATGTACATCTCAGGATCTTTCTGTCTCTGAATTCAGTCATTGTAAATTTAAGCACATTTCCCACCCAATCTGCTAGTCAAAGTTCTTTGAACTTGCCGCCCAGCTATTGCGTCATGTTCTTTTGATGTACTCTAATAAATACAGCAGGCAGAACTGGCTGTATTTAACCACTGAATTATGTCACTGTAAATATCAGCACAGCTAAAATGATAAAGTACCGTAGAAACATATGATTTGGGGGATTCAGTAGAATGCATGATCTACATTATTTTATAAATAATCATAGAATGCTCGAGTTAATATGGATTACATCCCTTTGTAGGATCAATTAGATCAATAAAAATAAGCTATGCCGGTAATTGCTCACGTGTGTCCAACATTATACTGGAATATATTAATGGACCAGTTATTTCATATCTTTTTTTTTTAGGAACAAACAATATGCTTTGAATTAGTACAGTACACTATAGAGTATAGACCGTAAGTGTTCTATGCGGCCCGGTGAAGTTTTTACCGGTAATTGTTTTCTTTTATTTTATGTTTGAGAAATAAGAAAAAACACGCAGAATGCAAAATAAATAATGACAAAACTTACAAATATAAATGCAGTCATATTATTTTATGACAATTTATTGACATAGTAATTTAACATGAATTTGTACTTCTATGTGACCTGTTTTCGATTATGCCGATTATAGAGCAATACCAATAGCATACCGGATACTGTAATCCATATATAAGTCGATGCAATTTCAATGACAAAACCCATATATAAGTCGATTCGGAGTATAAGACGAAGACCGAACTTTCAAGTCAAAACGTCTCGACTTATACGCCGGAAAATACGGTACTGATGTCTTAGTCTGCACTGGGGCATCATGCCACAGATCTGTAGCATGATGTCCCACCCAGTTACATTATCTTGACACTAGGCTGACCAGTCCTAACACTAACTTCTTAAAGCTGAGCGCCAAGAAAGGCATCTGTTAGTGACATTTTAACAAGTTTTTGGTATTACTCGGCTGTGGTTCAAACCCACAACCTCTTGCATCAGAGGCAGATACTCTAACCACTAAGCCATGGAGTGGTCTACATAAATTTTATACGAAATCATCACATGCTAGATTCTTGCACTGACCTAGTTCAAACATTTTATAAATAAACCACAAAATAGCAAAATGAAATTGGACTATGTACAATAAAATTGACTTAGTAGCCTTGGACATTTTATACCTCAGCCTTGATCAGTGTCAGTATATAGGGATTATCAGTGGGGTTTTGTTTGAGCATTTGCCAGATCCCAAGAGGATCAATGAAGCTTGAACCCAGATGGTTTCAACAGGATTTGGTGAATGTAGATACCAGAAAAAACCATATGATTATGAATTTGAAAACCTTTGAAATTTTCAGATGCAATTAAAATTGTCCTAGTTCAGGTAACAGTCTAGTACATTGGCTTAGCTTCATTCTTTATGGCGCACTTGATTCTTCCAGTCAGCTGATGTAACACAGTCGATGTACATGATGCTCTTTCAAAATGTATTGAGATATAATCATTTTTGTTAATCTTTAAGGATGATATTTATAATTTCCAATGAATAAAGCAGACCTCAATAAAGTTGTGAGAAAAGACATTAAGTTATATAAACGGAGTCTGAAGCATATTTTGAACGATACTAAAAAAAACTGGGTGGACATCATGCTACATATCGAATTGGAATGGATTACTCTGGAGCAGATAAGTTGAAAATCCATTTTGTGTGCATTTTTATGTCTATCAGTCTGAATGAATATGCTGTACGAGATCATATCTTATTTCTCCACTCAAAGTATTTCTCTCTTCTTTGTGACAAAAGAATGTCATAAGTTTGCATGTTGTCAGCCAATGCACACATGTGCAATGTAGAATGCTGGGTCAGTGTTTGAGGTGTGAACCAGAAAAAGGATAAATAAAACAGCACACCAGGGCATCAATGTCATTGAGATAACCATATTCCAATACCTCATCCAACAATGCTGTACACAGTATTTTATGTACGAATGGGCCTTTGTGCAAATCTTAAACAAAATATATATAATTAGTTGTAAAATGTGGTATTTCGTTATAAAGCAATTTTTGAAATACAACTTTTGCATTTTAGATACTACTCTAGACACACCATTTGTAATCAAAATTAGTTGGATTGCCCAGTCTCTTTCTGAAATATTTTGTGTTATCTTTGATATCTCAGATAAATATAATCAAATACAGTTAAATTCCTTTTGTTTGCATTTCAGAGTTTTGTGGGAAAGTTCAAGGTTGCAGAGCAGTCAGCTGGCCAGAGGAAACAGTTAACTGTAACAGTGCCTTTGTTGTACGATACCTTTGATCCACATGATCAGTCTAAGTACGTCTTATTTTTTAACGTAATCAAAAGTTTAGCTAATGGATGAGATTTGTGCAGGACTAATATCTTAGCTTTGAACAGTGATCATTTTGACAAATTATGCAAACATGGTCACTTGATGAAATAAAGTATGGTCACTTGATGATGAAATGAAGTATGGTCACTTGATGATGAAATGATGTATGGTCACTTGATGGTGAAATGAAGTATGGTCACTTGATGGTAATGAAGTATGGTCAATTGATGAAGAAATAATGCATGTTCACTTGATGATAAAATGAAGTATGGTCACTTGATGAAATAAAGTATGGTCACTTGATGATGAAATGAAGTACGGTCACTTGATGATGAAATGATGTATGGTCACTTAATGATGAAATGAAGTATGGTTACTTGATGAAATGAAGTATGGAAACTTGATGATGAAATGAAGTATGGTCACTTGATGAAATGAAAGTATGGTCACTTGATGATGAAATGAAGTATGGTCACTTGATGAAATGAAGTATGGTCACTTGATGATGAAATGAAGTATGGTCACTTGATGATGAAATGAAGTATGGTCACTTGATGATGAATGATGTATGGTCACTTGATGGTGAAATGAAGTATGGTCACTTGATGGTAATGAAGTATGGTCAATTGATGAAGAAATAATGCATGTTCACTTGATGATAAAATGAAGTATGGTCACTTGATGATAAAATGAAGTATCAGGGATGGTCCTGGCTTTTAAAAAGCTGTCGCCAAAAAAATCGCCAACATCAATATTTTGTTGCCAATTTTCAAAAAGTGTCGCCATAACAAGTAGTGTACATTTTTCCAAGTGTTAATTTAGTCTATTAATGTAAAAGGCAATGAAAATGACAAAAGATGGATTAATTAAATGAATACTTTAATTACAACAAGCATTAACAAAATGTTTCAAAGTGTTACGTGAAGATCCGTCGCGATTTTACGGCTGCCCACTTGCTGAATGCAGTTTCAAAGTCAAAATTTTCATATCGGTACATGCTGATTCTCATTAAATTCTCGAGAGATGAGATGCCGAGTTTATTTCTGATGTCAGTTTTTATGAGGTTCATCCTACTGAATCCTCGTTCACAGTCAACAGTGCTGACAGGTGACACCAGTAGTCTCTCAGCAGCCACAGATGCGCAAGGGTATATTGTCCTGGATCTCACTGCCAACTGAATCAAATCCTTAACACCTCTATACACCTTACCATTCCTGAGAACTTGAACCCTAGCATAAGCCACAAAGCCAGTCAAGTCCTGACTAACCTCTGACTGATTACCTAGCCCACAAGTAGACAAGTAATCTGAAACAATGCCTGAAACCTCTGAAAGAATGGAACTGATAGCCTGTGAACCATACAAATAGGGATCAAACAACTTGGTTAGAGCACTCAAAACTATCGAATCACCCTCCTCCGTGAACCTTGCTTTTAGATTATCTATAACAATATCTATAAATTTGGCACAAGACAATGCAGCCTCTGACCTTTGCTTAGCATTATCACTAATTGTATGGCCTTTGTACTCAAAAGTACATAAACCTGATGAATCTAAACTTGGTTCTGCTGGAATCTCAGAAAGAAACCTAGAAACGTTACTACCAGACTCTAACCTCAGATTTTCAAGAAGCTCAACAGTGGAGTGGAGAAGGGGATTAACCTCGGTAAAGTCAATATCAGATCTCTGATAAGCTTGACACAGAACTGCCAAAGGCCTGAGAATGTCAGCCATATGGTGTGCTGTATAAACAAATTTGAAACAAGCAATGGGCTTATACATTGCAAGAGCCTTTGCAGAGTTGTCTTCCAAGAAGACACTAACTAGAGCTTGAAAATTATCAACAACTGCCTGTACACTACCTTCAAAACTCAGCCACCTTGTGTGGAATACCTGATGCAAGCGAGTGTGAGAAGACTCTAACACTGACTGAATTGCCTCAAGTCTACACATATTACGAGGGGAATAGACAAAATACTTGTACATATTATTCAGTATATCTTGAAACTTAACCAAGTATCTAACCTCGTCAGCTGCAGCGCCTGTACCCAGAGCTAACCGATGTGCAATGCAGTGAGTTGCAAGCAAACCTTTAGTAGCCTCCTTCAACCTGGTAACAACACCACTCTTGCAACCCAACATGACTGCAGCACCATCCGTTGATACACCAATCAGATTGTCCAGACTAAAACCAAATGACTGAATTAAACCTAACAACTCTGAATATATAGATTCTGCATTTGCGGTTTGAAGCTGACGAATACCTAGAAATTGAGTCACTGGTTGAACACTGCCAGCCAAATTAGTTAGGTACCTAACATAAACAATCAAATTCTGATGTACTGAAACATCTGTGCTCTCGTCAAGCATGACGCTGTAAACACGAGATTCCTTGACCTCGGTAGCCATCTCATCAACTATTACATCAGCCAACGACTGCTGAAACTCACTGGTGCTTCCGTGACCGTCATACGATGTGTGCTTATCTACTTTGAGGTCTGAGAGTTGGGTGGCGCCCTGAAATAGAAATAATCATTAATTTTGTATGCCATAAATATTTCATTTATTATTATACATGTTCTGACCGTGTGTGCGTGTGTGTGTATATATATATATATATATATATATATATATATATATATATATGATTAACAAAAAGTGGCATTTATACAACAATCACGGTGTACTACAGTAATATCACATTGAATATATTAAGGTTATACATGTGTTTTTTTCCTTATGTTACTGTCATTTAAATACATAGAATATTACTGTTAACAAGCTATAATATAATATTCTCAATACCTGTGTGATACACAACTGGTGCAGCTTTGGGACAATTGTATTAGCCAGGTTGTAGTAAGCCGCAAAGAAAGTGTTCCGCATAGCACTAATAATAGCAATTTTGCTTTTGCTAATGGCAGTGATCTTCGCTGCTTTCATGGTGCTGGCATCCCGCATCACCGTTTGTGCACATGTATGACTGTTGTTACCTGAAGAAGAAAAAAATGCATTATCAACTTTAGTTGACATTTTAATAACAATAAAACCCTATGATCGTACATTGCAATATAAGATAATTGACGTATAATGCGGCCGTCGATTGCATGCATTCCATAATTAAATGCACCCCCCCCTCCCCAGAGCTTGTAGTGAATTGCTTCCTAAATCCCAAGAATGATCACTGAATGCTGTATAAATTTTCTCAACAAGCAAAATAGGATCTCCATTCCCACGAATGAAACTTACACGAGTTAACAACTTGGCAATATTGGACCGTATATATAAGCATAAATTCACACCCAATTTATAGATTCTTTCACTCCTGTATTTTGAGAAATAAATAATTATTTTTAATTATGCAAACTTGATTTTTTTTTGTTGCTATTTCTTGTTGTGGAGTTTAAGTCTCTGTGGGATTGATGGCAAAGAAAAAGGTCAATGAGTAAAATGCAAAAATATTACTTACCCCGCCTGGATTCATGTTTGGTGACGCACTCCTTCTTCAAAATATCACAGCCAGTTGTAAATGAATTTACAAACTTTGCCTTGATACATACATCACAGAACATCTGTTTTAACTTTGGATCATATCTGAGCCACGGACGCCCAAGTTTCCAACTGTCTTGAAATTTTCGGGACTTGTTGCCCCGTTCATCGTAATGTGGTGTTGCACTTGAAGCGCTACATGTAGATGATGTTGGACTGCAAGGTTTATCATCGGGTCCAGTGATTGTTTTCTCTGATGAATTTGCACTAAATCCAAACGCTGTTAATTTTTGTAACTTAGGATGAGATAATGAAATCGCAACGTCTAACTTGCGTTTGCTCATGATAATGTTGCACTGGCGAAGATATAATTATAATTTAGATTTTTTTTCCATTTGCTTTCTATTTATACACCGTAGTCGGTACTTCAAAGGTTATCAGTTTTCTATGAAGGTTCAGAAAAACTATTGTATTGGTATATGTAAAAAAACAACAGAAGGATTAGCCATTCAATTAAATTGTTTCTGTTCTATTCGCGTCTTCAGAAGTCGGTCAGTTGTAGGTATAGTACGGTAGCATGATTGACTGTATCACAGCATACAGTACTCAGCCCAGATGTCGGCATAAGCAGATTATGATGTAACAATGCACTGTAAAGATGGGATGATCAATACGAACAAAGGATTGTTTGTGTAACAAATTAATTCCAATGCATTGCTTAGTCAGGTTTGTGGCTTCCTTTCGTTCTTCCATTTAATTTATTCAGTCCAAATCCATGATTGTATGTACAAATTAAATAACCAAAAAGTCTGTCGCCAAAAAAATCGCCAGATGGGATATTTTTGTCGCCAATAAGGGAAAAAATCGCAATTTGCGACATTGGCGAAGCCCAGCGCGATCCCTGAGTATGGTCACTTGATGAAATAAAATATGGTCACTTGATTATGAAATGAAGTATGGTCACTTGATGATAAAATGAAGTATGGTCACTTGATGGTGAAATGAAGTATGGTCAATTGATGAAGAAATAATGCATGTTCACTTGATGATAAAATGAAGTGAGTACAGTTGAAAGAAAAAAGGTACATCTTACAAAATAACTTAGATAATTGGCAACAAGTATAATTGTACTCAACCAAAGCTGTAATTATGACAACAGAAAACACTACTTATAATGAAATATTTTAAAACAAAATATCGGTTATCATTCCTTTCTATATATTTGTCTATATTTCATTGGTTATAACAAATTTTAGATATATGAATTTGATTTTCGAGTCCTGGGAACATTATATCCATAGTTTGAAATATCTTTAAGTCAAAGATAGCTGATGTATATTGCTGCTTTATTCAGATCAAATATACCAGTAATATATTTTGTAAAGAAAGAGATGGATGACTAAATATCATAAATATGAATCTTCTTGGATACAGTTTTTGTATGGACAAGAAATCATGATTGTAGACTTATGTTCACCTGATATAATGATTGTTTATTCTTCAGGAAAGCACTTTCTCTCCAAGCTAAAGTGAACAAGGAATTAATTAACATGTTCAACCTGTCTGCAATATTTGATATTGAATTATTGACCAAAGTTTTGATGGTAAGTTGGTGAAGATGACAGAAAAATTATAAAAGAGATTTTGTAGCATCATTTACAATAAATGTTTAAAAATTTGGCATTTTCCTTCTGTTTTTGGTTATATTTAGACAACAGAACTTAGCAGTGTTCTATATTACCTACCTACTGATGGATTCATTTTGTAATGGAGAAATATGATTGGATTAAAATCTAACTAAATTTTGATCAATCAAATGTCTGTAGTAATTATTTTATTTTTATTTATTTAATTGTTTTTTTGGGTTTTAGTCACACTTGAAAAGAAATGAAGCTGAAATTGAAACATTATATTGTGCACTTAGATTAATAAAAGCAGTATGGTGCCAGTTGTAACTATTGAAATACTGTACATAAATTGTGAATGTTGTGATGTATAATCAGGTTGACAGTATTCATATATATGCTTCCTGAAACTTAATAAGATTAATTTCTGATTAATTTCATTTTCTACCATTATTGCAGGATTTGACCAATTATAAGTACAATAAAATCATCACCAAGTCATTGAACATCCTGAACAAGATCTATTCTTCAAAAAGGAATGCTTTCAGACTCGCAAGCAAGGCACAGGTATAGTATATTCTTAATTGGTATCATTAAAGTGTTTTGTTTGGTTTGTATTTTTGAGACTTGACTTATTATGGTTGCATAACAATATTTATTTGTTTTGGTTGTATCATTAGATTGATTTATTAGGGTTGTATCATTAGAATGATTTTTTAGAATTGTATAATTTGACTGATTTACTTGGGTTATATCACAAGGATGATTTTATTGTCTCATTAGATAGATTTATTAGGGTCACATCATTATATTGATTTATTAAGGTTGTATTATGTTGATTTGGTAAGGTGGTACCATCATATCGATCTATTATAGTTGTAACATTAGATACGTTTATATAGGTTGTACCATTAGATTAATTATAAGGGTTGTACCATGAGATTAATTTATAAAGGATTGTATCATTAGAATTATTAGGGTTTTATATAATTCAGTTGCTCTTTAAGAATATGTCACAACATAGATTTATTTTGGGGTATCATAAGATTGATTTATTGTGGTTTTATCATTAAATTGATGTATTAGGGTTTTATCATTAGATTTTTTTGAATTTCTTTTTTTGTAAATATGGCAGACCTAAAAAATAGTTGATATGCAAGAAATGTATTGATTGTTTTTGAAAACTACCATTGTTACTATGATTACTCAAAGAGTTATCATGAAACAATACACAAAACTCTTAATTGTATCCATGGGTGACTATTCCACCTTAAGTGTGTCTTCATTGGGTCCAAAGTCTATTTTGCTTAAACAGACTTTGTCAAAACTACTATCCCGTGGACCAAATACTAAATTTTTTTCAGTGGCAGCTAATAATTTAAAAGCATTTACATGCATCAAAAGATATGCATAGGCCGTTGTGAAGATGTGAAAATGAAATTTAAGGTTACATAAAAGCAATTAAAATTTTTAAATTAAAGATAGGTTAAGATTATCACCCCGGATTGTAGAAACATGATTAACTGCATAATTTTAAACAGTACTGATTCCATACAATTCACCCATTTAAAATTACATTGATGTTGGTTGAAATCTTTTTATTCCTTTTTTATGCAGTTTGTAATTTTGCCACTTAAATAACCAGCTACAAGTGATATGGATTTTATGGTGCTGGTTTAGTGTTGCCTGTTAGCACTTTTTGGTTCATTCATTCTTCAGATCCTCCTGACCCAAGATTCAGCCCGTGTACATCGAGAAGTCTTGAAGAGTATGCCAATCTTGCGTCGACTTGCACGTGCAAAATTGGATGACCAGCAAGTCAGATTGATGGGAAACATCTTAGATGACTTGGCTGAGTATGTAAAATAACATTCTGAGGCTGTGTACTTCAATAAATACTTGGAGAACATTTAATAATTTCATAAGTATAACCCACACTGTTTCATTAGGGTCACAACTGAAGATTTTATGTTTCAAAAGTTTAACCACAGTACAGCTAAAGAAGCTGCTTCCTTGTTCTGGATAATTAATGAACATTAGTAATTAGTAACTAGTAATTAGATCATTAGTATTTTCCCAGGCTCAGAAGATAAATATCTTAAAAGTTCAATTTTTTGGGCAATATCGAACTGCCTTTGTCAGCGACTTGTGTTGAACACACGACTTACATTACTCATTTCATCACACTGGTATTTTCTCTGCATTTTTCTTCATTCTTGTCAAGTCATGATAACTGAATTTATTAAAGATTTTTTAAAGAGATTTTAATAGTTAATTTAAAGATATTGTCAATCAATTGAAGATATTGTCAATCAATATAAAATTATATTCTCAATAATTTTGATGATATTACCAAACAGTTTAAAGATATCAATTGCTTCTCTTATGACAGAAGCAATATGGGACACGAGTATTTTCACCTGGATAATATAAATAATATTGTATAAGGTAATAACTAAACACAGTATTTCTACAAAGGAATAAATAACACAAAATAAATCTCTTATCAAGGTTTTGCCATCTTCCCATGACACCAGATGAACCTCACCCCATGAACCAAAACATCATGGTCAGCAATGGTAAGTCTTACATGTTTGACTGCAGTGATTACACAAGAGCTATGGAAGAAACCACTAATTGTCTGTTTATGATTTTGTGTATCTTGTAGAAACAACATTGTTTCTTTGAAAGAGAATATTTCAGAGTTATGGAATGAAGACTGTTTTACCCTCTTTTAATTGCTATGAACCTAAAATATGATTATAGTACAATACATATATGTATGTATGTATGTATGTATGTATGTATGTATGTATGTATGTATGTATGTATGTATGTATGTATGTATGTATGTATGTATGTATGTGTGAATGTGTGGATCTATCTATCTATCTATCTATCTATCTATCTATCTATCTATCTCTCTCTCAGAGGTCCCAGTTGTCCATATTTATAACGAGAGACAACTCATTGGTGATTTGAAATTTTTCTAAAATCCACTCCAAACAACCTTAGCTAAATCATCAGAGACAAGGCACAATTTTAATAGTGCTGATAAAAGCTAGACCCAAAATACTATCATTGATCCAACAACATTCATGTATCTAAGTCTTACTGTGTTGGATGAGTTCAAGGACATTACATATAACTAACATGAGTTCAAAGACATTACATACAACTAACATGAGTTCAAGGACATTACATATAACTAACATGAGTTCAAGGATATTACATATAACTAACATGAGTTCAAGGACATTACATATAACTAACATGAGTTCAAGGATATTACATATAACTAACATGAGTTCAAGGACATTACATATAACTAACATGAGTTAAGGACATTACATATAACTAACATGAGTTCAAGGATATTACATATAACTAACATGAGTTCAAGGACATTACATATAACTAACTGGACTGTGTGTCAATATCTCATTTTTTTCTAAGTTGTGATTGGATAATTGTTAGTTTAAATCATTTTTAATAAGAACATGTATTTAAATTAATGCAAAATAAACACCAGAACATGTACAATATGATTTTTTTTATTTTTGTCTTGATGATAATAGCTTTAGTCTTGTACCATCAAGACTTCATGGACTAAATGTACTATCAAGACTTCATGGACTCACTGCCCATCATGAATATGCAGACTTGATGTACTATCATGACTTGCACTCATTGTACTATCATGACTTCATAGACTCATTGTAATATCATGACTACAGATTTAATGTGTAGTCATGACTTCATAGACTCATTGTAACATCATGACTCTACAGATTTAATGTACAATCATGACTTCATAGACTCATTGTAACGTCATGACTCTACAGATTTAATGTACAATCATGACTTCATAGACTCATTGTAACGTCATGACTCTACAGATTTAATGTACAATCATGACTTCATAGACCCACTGTAATGTCATAACTCTACAGATTTAATGTACAATCATGACTTCATAGACTCATTGTAACATCATGATTGCAGATTTAATGTACAATCATGTTCTCATAGACTCATTGTAACATCACAACTCGGCAGAATCGATGTACTCCACTCCCTTGATTGCATGTGTCTGATAAATTGTGAACCTACTATTACATGGGGTCAGGCATGGATCCCATTTTTTAAAGCAGAAAATATCCAAAAACTGATCCATATTTGTTAAACTTGAAGAAAATCATGATCAAAATTGGTAACTGAAACTTTAATATTGAAAATGGGAGATTTTAATTAACATTTTGAAGTTATCAACTTTTAATAAGAAGTCATATAATTTGTTAACATTTTCTTTCCAGAGGACATTTTTATTACACCATAATTAATAATATTCAAGTAAATTTTGATCAATTAATATGCTACTTATGCCTAGTGGTGGCAGTACTTAATAAATAAATAATTTTTTATCAAGTGGAATTTGTGTTTTAGTTTTATCTTTTAGTTCCTAAGTTTAATCATCATCAGTGCAGTGTGTCTTGTATTTAAATGTAACATGTGTCATTCTACCATTATAACATCTATGTCTGCTAGTGTTTTTCTGAGAACTTAATTAAATGATGGCTGAGCATGTTTTTATATCTGACTAGTGGAAGTATTTTTTGCATTGTAGCACTGAATTAAAAGCTGACCTCATTTGTATTATCATTGAAGTCTTTTTGAGTCAAATAAAGGAGGTGGAATGAAAGACAAGACAAAAGTCATGCAAATCCTACATGCTTAAATGAAATGAATCCTTAGTAAAATAAATAGTTTTGTTTCACAGATATGGACTGCAGTTGTGGAAACGAGAATCTGATAATTTCTAAAGTGGCACTTTGAGATATTCTCAAAGATGATAAGAAGTCTCATTATTACTTGCATTGAAATGATGGCACCAATATTTTACTAACTGAACAATACAAAAATTGACTTTTGACATAGATGATTGTCTCACAAACAATTGTGGTTAGTTTCTGCAAGAAAGAATCTTGAGAGGTGGTGTATCAACAGTCAGTCTGGTTTCCTGCTACAACAGTACACTATTAAGATTAGTCTGGTTCCTATTACTCAAGGAACCAGACTAATCAGCAAAACAAAAAGCAGTGACATAATACACAAATATTTTCGTGTACACATAATGGTTGTTGAAACCAGTTGGAATCATTGATGATCTTTCAGACTTTTTGAAAATAAATGTAATTTATACAGCATAACAAACAACTTCATTAGCAAAAGCCCTATACTGACAATTATTCTTGACATGATCATAAAATGAGGATTCAGTCATTAAAAAGCGCTGTCCTCACCCAATTCTACACCCTCATGGTTTTCAGGATACCCTGCAAATTTTTTTTTAGTGCAGTATATGTTTCTAGATCCCGTTGTGTGCAAGTTAAAAACAGAGGTGTACCATCATGATTTCACAGACTCAGTGTATCATAATGAGTTTGCAGACAATGTACCAAGATGACTTCATGGACTAATTTTACCATCATGACTTCATGGACTACTTTGCCATTATAATTTTAAAGACTCATTGTACCATACAGAATTTGCAGACTCAGTGTACCATCATGACATTATGGACTCAATGTACCATCATGATTTCAAAGACTCATTGTACCATAATGATTTCAAAGACTCAGCTTACCATCATGACTTCATGGACTAATTGTCCATCATAATTTCATGGACTGAATATACCATTGTGATGATATGGACTGATATATGTATTGTTGTAACTTCATGGGCTAATTGTACCATCATCAATTCATGCACTAATTGTACCATCATGACTTCAGAAATGCTCCCCCAGAGCGTGCGATAACATGATTCACACAAATTAACTCCCACAAATTAATTTCAAGTTGCACATATAAAAATGAACTCTGTGCAGTAAACAACTTTATTCAGCTGTTCACCATTAAATTACTTGTTGAAATGGTAAAAATGTTGAAGCGCAACATATACTGTTGACATATCTGGTTTCTTCTGCTTAACATGAATGGTTGTTAGTCTAAATTTGATTTGCACATTGGGTCCCGTTGTTGTTGTTGTAGGGTTTAACCCCATTTTTCAGCACATGATAAGCTATACATGGCTCAGTATTATTGGTGGAGGAAGAACCTGGGAAAACCCCCAGAAAGAACCACCGACCCACGAGAAGCTACTGGCAAGCTTTCTCACATACCCACATCGGCTAAATCTGAAACGCGAACCAACGCAAACAGAGGTGAGATGGCAGTGATCCACAACAGAGAGTGCTTTAGACCACTCGGCCACTCGGGGCCCCTTGGGTCCCATAACAAAAACCAGTGTACATGTTGGATGAACCAAACCAGACAGCATGATGGTCAACCCCTCATTTCAAGCCAATTAAAATCAAGGCAATTAAAATCAAGGCAATTAAAAACAAGGCAATTAAAATCAAGGCAATTAAAATCAAGGCAATTAAAAACAAGGCAATTAAAATGTGGAGTGCATGTTTTAGTTCTTTTCTTATGACATAATTTAGCTTAGTGGTTATATGTGCCACAGAACTATACAATCCTAGTATAAAGATTACAATAAACCTAATAAGTAATAATCTAAAAATGAAATTGCAAAGTAAAGATATTTATTTTATTAAACAACTTATGTTTGAACAAGTAGACTATGGCATTAATGGACTTAAAATCCTAATACATCATTACGGAATAGTAAATCCAACATAGCAGTCAGTAGTGTACTAATTCAAGAAAGTTAGACTAAGGCATTAATGGACTTAAAATCCTAATATATCATTACAGAATAGTAAATCAAACATAGTAATCAGTAGAGTACTAATTCAAGAAAGTTGACAGAGCTTATGTTAGTGAAAAATCCCTGTTAGTTGTGAAAGGGTGTTCTCATTACAGAATGATATTCATGCACCGTTTAAGCTGAGAAACAATGAACAAATTGATGCTTACACAACCAGAGGCAACTTCTTTTAGAAAGATTTTGTTTTGAAAAGGGGTCTTACGGAGTGGATGAGGAAGAAAGAGAGATGGATATAGAAGTGCTGTGTAAATAAATTGTAGTATGTTCATTTCCTTCTTCCCCTCAATTTTGTTATACTCCCCCACTATTTTTGGGATAAGGGGAAAATCTGATAAAATCTTGGAGCATCTTTTTGACTTCATGAGCTTTTTTGCCATCAGAAACTCATGGGCTAATTATGACTTCATGGACTTAAATTGTACCATTGTGACTTCATGGGCTTAAATTGTACCATTGTGACTTCATGAACTAAATGTTTTTTCATAACTTCATGGACTTAAATTGTACCATTGTGACTTCATGGGCTTAAATTGTACCATTGTGACTTCATGAACTAAATGTTTTTTCATAACTTCATGGACTTAAATTGTACCATTGTGACTTCATGGGCTTAAATTGTACCATTGTGACTTCATGAACTAAATGTTTTTTCATAACTTCATGGACTTAAATTGTACCATTGTGACTTCATGGGCTTAAATTGTACCATTGTGACTTCATGAACTAAATGTTTTTTCATAACTTCATGGACTTAAATTGTACCATTGTGACTTCATGGGCTTAAATTGTACCATTGTGACTTCATGAACTAAATGTTTTTTCATAACTTCATGGACTTAAATTGTACCATTGTGACTTCATGGGCTTAAATTGTACCATTGTGACTTCATGAATTAAATGTTTTTTCATAACTTCATGGACTTAAATTGTACCATTGTGACTTCATGGGCTTAAATTGTACCATTGTGACTTCATGAACTAAATGTTTTTTCATAACTTCATGGACTTAAATTGTACCATTGTGACTTCATGGGCTTAAATTGTACCATTGTGACTTCATGAACTAAATGTTTTTTCATAACTTCATGGACTTAAATTGTACCATTGTGACTTCATGGGCTTAAATTGTACCATTGTGACTTCATGAACTAAATGTTTTTTCATAACTTCATGGACTTAAATTGTACCATTGTGACTTCATGGGCTTAAATTGTACCATTGTGACTTCATGAACTAAATGTTTTTTCATAACTTCATGGACTTAAATTGTACCATTGTGACTTCATGGGCTTAAATTGTACCATTGTGACTTCATGAACTAAATGTTTTTTCATAACTTCATGGACTTAAATTGTACCATTGTGACTTCATGGGCTTAAATTGTACCATTGTGACTTCATGAACTAAATGTTTTTTCATAACTTCATGGACTTAAATTGTACCATTGTGACTTCATGGGCTTAAATTGTACCATTGTGACTTCATGAACTAAATGTTTTTTCATAACTTCATGGACTTAAATTGTACCATTGTGACTTCATGGGATTAAATTGTACCATTGTGACTTCATGAACTAAATGTTTTTTCATAACTTCATGGACTTAAATTGTACCATTGTGACTTCATGGGCTTAAATTGTACCATTGTGACTTCATGAACTAAATGTTTTTTCATAACTTCATGGACTTAAATTGTACCATTGTGACTTCATGGGCTTAAATTGTACCATTGTGACTTCATGAACTAAATGTTTTTTCATAACTTCATGGACTTAAATTGTACCATTGTGACTTCATGGGCTTAAATTGTACCATTGTGACTTCATGAACTAAATGTTTTTTCATAACTTCATGGACTTAAATTGTACCATTGTGACTTCATGGGCTTAAATTGTACCATTGTGACTTCATGAACTAAATGTTTTTTCATAACTTCATGGACTTAAATTGTACCATTGTGACTTCATGGGCTTAAATTGTACCATTGTGACTTCATGGACTAAATGTATCATTGTGACTTCATGGACTAAATGTACCATCATAACATCATGGACTTAAATTGTACCTTTGTGACTTTATGGACTGATTGTACCATCATAACTCTGCAGACTCATTGTATCATCATGACTTCATGGACTCAATTTTTTCACATATAAATACTTAACAAAGTCAAGTGTTCTCGAGTTTCTCAGTACTACACTGTAATTTTCATTTAATAAATATAAAATGTCAGATGTTTAGGCTTGTGTGCACGTCACACTTTCGGAAGCTGAGGTGCAGTTCAACAGTAAATAAGTAGATACTATTCATTGACAAGTTTTACTTTTTTTTTATAAATTCGTGTCTGACAATTTTCTACTGCACTTCATTCACAGTGATTTCTATATCTTTTTTCCTTAGGAATTCTGACTGTTTTGTTTGAAATCCTTGTTCAAGAGATTGATACAAAACTATTGGTAAGTTTAAAAATATCGCCCACATTTTAGTAAAAAAAATCAATTTCTAGATGAGATTGCTCATTAGAGGAAGGTACAATTACCTTCATTGCTATATTATTTGCATGTGCCTAAGCAAAGTTAACACATATATGATGATATTGCCATAGTATGTGTATGTGCCTCTGCAAAGTTAGTACATATATTATGCTATTGAAAAATTATTTGTATGTGCATTAGCAAAGTTAGCAGCACATATATGATGATATTGCCATATTATTTATGTCTTAGCAAAGTTAGCACATATTTGATGTTATAGCCACATTATGTATATGGTCATTAGCAAAGTTAGCATATGTATAATGCCATAATACTTATATGTGCCTTGGCAAAGTTAGCACATATATGATGCTATTGCCATATTATTTGTATGTGTCTTAGCAAAGTTAGCACAGATCTTATGATATTGCCATATTTATTGTATGTACCTTAGCAAAGTTAGCACATATATGATGATATTGCAATATTAATTGTATTAAGTTTAGCAAGGTTAGCACAGATGTGATGATATTGCCATATTAATTGTATTAGCCTTAGCAAATTTAGCACAGATGTGATGATATTGCCATATTAATTGCATTAGCCTTAGCAAGGTTAGCACAGATGTGATGATATTGCCATATTAATTGCATTAGCCTTAGCAAGGTTAGTACAGATGTGATATTGCCGTATTAATTGCATTAGCCTTAGCAAGGTTAGTACAGATGTGATATTGCCATATTAATTGAAATTAGTCTTAGCAAGGTTAGCACAGATGTGATGATATTGCCATATTAATTGTATTAGCCTTAGCAAATTTAGCACAGATGTGATGATATTGCCATATTAATTGCATTAGCCTTAGCAAGGTTAGCACAGATGTGATGATATTGCCATATTAATTGCATTAGCCTTAGCAAGGTTAGCACAGATGTGATGATATTGCCATATTATTTGCATTAGCCTTAGCAAGGTTAGTACAGATGTGATATTGCCATATTAATTGCATTAGCCTTAGAAAGGTTAGTACAGATGTGATATTGCCATATTAATTGCATTAGCCTTAGCTAGGTTAGTACAGATGTAATGATATTGTCATCTTGTATTAGCCTTAGCAAAGTTAGCACAGATGAGATGATATTGCCATATTAATTGTATTAGCCTTAACATAGTTAGCACAGATGTGATATTTGCTAACAAGATTTGAGAGAGAACATTGAAGATGCCTATCCATCTTAAAGATATATACATTACCAAGGCTCAAACCATATGTAAGATTATTATTATTACCTGAACATGCTAGAGTTACACTATTACCATCTCCTGATACCGTTCAGGGAGCTATAAAGTGACCCATACTATAACCAAAGAAGCCTTATATTAAACGATATACCAACACAACTTTCATAACAATGTGATGTGAAATGACATTATATTTGTCTATAATTAGGTAAGGAATAACAGTGAAATACCATTATATATGGCTATAATTAGGTAAGAACTAACAGTGAAATAACATTATATTTGGCTATAATTAGGTAAGAACTAACAGTGAAATAACATTATATTTGGCTATAATTAGGTAAGAACTAACAGTGAAATAACATTATATTTGGCTATAATTAGGTAAGAACTAACAGTGAAATAACATTATATTTGGCTATAATTAGGTAAGAACTAACAGTGAAATAACATTATATATGGCTATAATTAGGTAAGAACTAACAGTGAAATAACATTATATTTAGCTATAATTAGATATGAACAGGAAATAAGTACCAATGATAAGACAAAATATAACATCTGACTTGTAATCCAAGGGTTACAGGTTAGATACCAGACTATTCCACACTGTTTTTGCTGCATCAGAATGACTTTTGGCTTCGATTTCTTTGACACAATATAGCCTATAATGTGCTTAAGTGTCATTAAAATCCATTCAGCAATAACTGATCTGATTTTGATCATACTTTTAGCATCATTTCAGATGAGTTGGATGAGAAGAGAAATACTTACATATTAATGAGGTGATTTTGTATCTGATTGACAAAAACAAAATCATTAAGGTGACGAATTACATCAGTTATGGTCATAGAGACAGTGTTAGGCTTTGTCTTTACAAAACATTTTATCAAACTGTAGTGGAATGGATCAAATCATTACATTGAGTTTGGGAGATCATGAGTTTTCATTGTTTTTTTCTTGCAATACTTTATATAAGTTTGGTTAATTAATGATTGAATGTTAAGTCATGCAAGCCAGTTGAGCAGCATCTGACATGCTTTTTCACCTGCTTATTTAAGCACATTCGTGTATTCTTTTAAATCCCTTGTGCTAAATTGTATATACAACTCAAACTGTTTCCATGGCAAATTTAAGATGAAACAACTGGTTGTATATATAGCTATAATTCTGAATTACTTTCAAGAAAATTAATTATAGTCTTGTTTTGAAACAATAGATCGATGAAATTCTTATTAAAAATTTACAATTGAGCAAAAACCATGTAATTGAGTCAAAACGTTTGGCATGCATGCTCGTACAATTAGATGACTTGATTAGAATTTCATACCATTATTGTAAAAAGAATTATGCAGCCATGATGATGGATTCTTTGTGCCAGCATGAACACTGTCTCATGTAAATTATATCCATTCAATTAGCTATAATTTAATAAGGGAAGTATATCATTGAATTTGTATTACAATGAAATACTTCATCAGCTATAAATGAATAATGGAAGTGTATCAATTAATTATTATTACAATGAAATACTTAATTCAATTTAAATGAATAAAGGTATCATAGCAGTGATTTTTATTAGAATGAAACAGATTCCTCACTATTTGATTGTATTCTTTGTGTAACAGTGGGGTATACTATCCAGTGTCATTTGTAAAACTGGACATATGGTAACAAAACATTCTGCAAATAGTAACTGGTATGATAAATAGTCATTGATGGACTAATACAACTGAAATGGGTTTTAAAAGTCATTTTTAATTTATAGAATAGATGAAAATTTGTAACATATTTGCATACCTTGGCACAGAAAGCTTTGTGTTTGATAAAAAAAATTATGATGTATTTATTGCAAGTAAAAGACATATTTTTTAAGCCAAGAAAATTTATTCCAACATAAATAAATGCAATCTTTGTATGGAGTAAATGCTGATTCATTGCTAACATATAATGAATTACATTATTTGAACATTTTACTTCTGTCAGGGTCAACAGTATAGTGGAATGACAGATATTTTTAAGAAGGCATTCTACCTACTGAAGCTGCTGGCACGGGAGAATGGTCGTGTCCAACATCACATCTTTGAGAGATTAGATATTCTACTGGATGTTCATGTTGTACAATCAGATCTGGCAATAGCTCTGAAAGAAGTGAGTTCTTTATTTAACACGTTTCAGTTTCTATGATAAAGTCAATAAATACTGACTGCGCTAGTGGTCTAGTGGTTAGGGCGTCTGCCTCAGATGTTGGAGGTCATGGGTTTGAACCCTGGCCATGTTATACAAAAGACTTATAAAAATGATACTAACAGCTGACTCGCTTGGTGCTCAGCATTAAGATATTAGTTTTAGGACTGGTCGGCCTGGTGTCAGAATAATGTGACTGGGTGTGACATGATGCTAAATGACTGTTGCATGATGTTCCGAAATCATCTTTTTATCAGACTAAACAGTATGTTGCAGGTTTTAAATGAAAGTGGTGTGGATACTAACTCAAAAATGACAACAGTAGTGCACATCTTGAAATATTTTTATTGCTACTTTGATGGAAAGAATGGTTGCATAGACATGGGCTTGTTTACTAAAACAGATCATGCAATTCTAGCTCTAGATTTTCCATGGTATTCCAGATAAAAAAAACATGGAAAATATGGAAAGTGCAAGCATAGAATATTTGGACTAATATTCCAGCTTCCTTCCAGGGTAGGATGGAGAACCACCAGAAAAAGGAAAAAAAGTTGGCGATGATCACAGCTTTCTGGCTGGAACAGCCATAACTAATAATGATCTGCAATGTTATAGTCTCAATGATTATATGAAACAAGATTTCAAAGTCATAATTAAAGTATTAAATTGTACATGTTAGGTATGCAGCCACAGTTCATTAGTCTCTACAGCAGGGATAAACAGTGATATTTAAAATTTTAGTTAATAAAAACAAACTTTGTACTCTGCAAACTTAAAGAATGTTTGTTCCAAAATTCTGATCAATGGTAAATTTCTCCCACTAAAATTTGTTAAATATGTTTCTTTTTTTGTTTAAAGTTATCCTCATTCATTTCAAATATTTAACTAAAGACATTTTTGAAGTACAATCTCAATAGTTTAAAACTTACTTCATGGTACGTATACACACAACAAAAAAGTGCCACTTAATTATATCCAATTTGGCTACATTGCTCCGACACTGCAAACATTGATTCCTGACCATTTTCCTTCAAAAAGATCTTTTTTTTAAAAATATAGAATAATTAAATAAGTACAATTTGCCTACAACTAAAATATTTCTCCTAATTACAGTAGTAGTAGTAGGCATTACTCAAGTAATCTTTCAAACATTCTTCCATCTCTGCATTAAAACTAGTTTGTATTTCTTGTTTTATTCATTGTAATATATTATTTCATATTTTCAAATAATTGATTAAGTGTTTAGAGAAGTACAGCTTCTAGCTGGTGTGTGGTAGTACTAGAGGAAAGTACCATAATGTCATCAGTCACTTTGCATAGCGGTAACCAAATGGGGAGACTACTCTAAGTAGCAAATATATCCTGGTGCCTTTTTTGTATGAGCAGGTTTTCTAAACTGATGTACCTTACCCAAATATCTTGTCAACTATAACTGGTCATGATAAGTATTTATGTAATGTCAGAATGAAATTATACGGCAAATAATAAGACGACTAAATACAAGCTGATACAAGACTCACAGAGTAATAAAACTTTTTGGTTTACATGGGTTCAGCCATGTTGACACTGCACACTTTTGGCTTTATCAGAACATCAAAATACATGCAAGATTCTACTAATTACTGCTTTCTACTTAATGTAAATTAAATTTTGATCAAATTATCTTGATTGTTGTAAAATATTAAGCACTTTTCAAAATACTTTGCATATAACTAATTTAATTTTTTTTAAAGAATATTTCACTTTTGTGAGAAAATTATGGCTCAGTCTAAGAATCAAGAATGGATTAAGGGTAAATTTTAAATTAATGTCTCTAGTTTCAAGATTGGTTGTTAATTATTAAATATCCTATTGCATGTTTCGATACAAAAGAAGGTAGAAAAGGGGTGGTGTTTCAGCATAAATAAAACTCTGCAATATGGCACTGGAATATATTTGCTGCTAAGAGAAGTCCTTATTGCTTATCTCAACCTAGAACAGCACCCAAACTACAGACCCATTAATCAACAAAATGCAGCACAGTTTGATTTTACTCGCCAACATGATAACTCCATAATTTTAAATTCTTTGGTTCTAGGATCATCTGCTGCATATGTATTGGTACTGCTTGAAATACAATTTCCATAACTAATGAGCTAAATTGTGATGGTTCTTCATTAAAAAATCTTTTTTTTTTTTTGAAAATGAGAATCTCATGGTAGTTCTGTCTTGTAATAAATACCTCAGATATATTATGTGCATATTTGGAGGTTCATTAACCAGTCTCCAGAACTGTAAACAAGGGAAATAATCATTAATGTGTCAGTACCATACTAGTCCTCTGTCATGGAAAACACATTTCATCTTTCATGATTTTATTATTTTGTTTCTTTTTAAAAAAAGCAAACTTCATGAAGCTTAATTCTTTGTAGAATGCTGTCAGAATGGGGTTGGTTTGTCTAAGGGAAGACAAATTATATACGATTTAAAGTTTGCATTTATGATGACAATAACCAGGTTTGTTTTTTCTTCTGTCAGCAGATTATAATAATAATAATGTTTCATATTATTCACACTAATACTTACAGCAGTAATAATTGAAACATGTATAATATGCCTGAACATAGAACAACAGATTCAGAAGAATGTGCTTGTTAAAATAAATATAATAATTGATTTTTGTCCTATGTTTTTGGTTTAAAGAAATCATTTTATCATGGATATAGTATGGAAATGTACAGGAAACAGAATCATATTTATGTTCTTATCAAAATGCCATGCTTGACAATCAGCCAGATTTAGCATGGAACTTGGATTTTATAAACTGATTTTTTTTAACCAAGGTTTTTCAAAACTTACTGAACAAACATCATAAAGACTGATGTAACTTTTAAAATTAGTACCTTATTAGAAATCATTTACAGTATTTAAATAGAAGTTTTTAAATAGTTTAGGCTTCAAATCACTTTTTATTCCAAACTTGTATTGATGTAAATGCTTCACTAAGTCATGTAAACTATCCAGTTGTTATGTGTACGTGTCTTTTCGACTTTTAGGTTTTCTGTGGTAACCAAGCAACCTGTCTGAAGATCAGTCCTCGACAAATCCAGAAGATTGTAAACCGGGCTGCAGAGCAGCAAGAAAAAGCTCCGGAATTTCTTGATCTTCTTGGAATGATTGTCAAGGTTGTGGGCACAGGGCTAACACTAAAACGAAATCAAGCCTACGTCATGAAATACATCATGCAGAACTACAAAAAGGTGGCTTTTGTTCTAGACCTTCAAAGAGAAGAGAGGTTAGATTTAAGCTCCTGCTAGTTCATTAAGATTTATTTTTTTGTGAGTTCTAGCAATGTTCTAAGTTTACATCACTGTATCATTTATTTGCTTAATGCAAGTTTGATTTTAATTATATCTATCTTCTGTCTAGTTTACTTTCAGCATGTTTATTGTTTGTGAGGTATCTTTCTTATAGGATATTCTGTTAATTATTAATCTTGTTTTGGTAATAAATAATGTTATTGTGCTCTTTGTTTAATTTGAAAGTCTGTTTTATATACATATTATTTAATAACTCATTGTATATTGGAGATGTTGTATCAGTTTAAAATTTTGATTTCTTTAGAGAAATTGATAACTGTTGTAACCAATGTTATGTTTTTTTGTCAACAACTTATTTCTGCACAGTTGTTTTACTTTTTGAGACAGATCAAGAAATGCAGTATCATAAACAGATGAAAGGCTTGATCAATAGTACAGAAATTATTTTTGGTCCAGTCACAACATACTGGTATACAGTTATTTTGAATTTCATATCGCCATTATCATTCATTCAGGTGTTAGATTTATAATTTGTTTTTGAGTCATTGTATTTCTAATATCATGCAAATCCATGTAGTAAATAGATGTAGTTTCTTTAGTGTTTTTTAATTTTAAATTTGTGAATTTGTAATGTTGCTAATGCTAATAGATATCATTTTGAATTATCTAATAACATTGATAACAGTCTTCATAAACAAGTGCTTTCTCATGTTGCACTATTCTCCAGTCACAATTTGTGGAGGCAAACAGTATTTTACAAAACTTTTGACTCGAGACTTGTGATATAACTTAAACAACAATTATGATAACTTCTGCATTAATTTTAAGATTTTTGCTAAATTTAAATGGAAAACGTTCTGATAATAATGATTAGTTTTCTGTGTATGACTTGACTAGGGAGAAGATTTTGACCAATCCCAACAGAATTTCCACTCTGAGGTACTACATCAGTCTTCTAGATTTGCTGGCAGCATGTGCTGAGGTAGGTAAAGTTAGCTAATATAGTCCTTTTGAATAGGCTAATATAGTCCCTTTGAATAGGCTAATATAGTCCCTTTGAATAGGCTAATATAGTCCCTTTGAATAGTCTAATATAGTCCCTTTGAATAGGCTAATATAGTCCCTTTGAATAGGCTAATATAGTCCCTTTGAATAGGCTAATATGGTCCCTTTAAATAGGCTAATATAGTTCCTTTGAATAGGCTTATGTGGTCCCTTTGAATACACTAATATAGTTCCCTTAAATAGACTAATATAGTATGTTTGAATAGGCTAATTTGGTTCCTTAGAATAGGCTGATATGGTCCCTTTGAATGGGTTAATATGGTCCCTTTGAACAGCCTGATATGGTCTCTTTGAATATGTTAATATGGTTTCCTTGAATAGGCTAATATAGTCATTTTGAATGGGCTAATATGATTCCTTTGAACAGCCTGATATAGTCTCTTTGAATACGTTAATATGGTTTCCTTGAATAGGCTAATATAGTCAGTTTAAATAGGCTTATATGGTCCCTTTGAACAGAATAATATGGTCCCTTTAAATAGGCTTTAATATATACACATCAAGATACAGATAGCTTGATATATTCTCAAAGTTTGATTGACTTTTTATCCCTTGGAATAGAAAGATACTGAATAATAAAGTCTATCTTATATAATGCTGTTGCACAAGGAAATCCCATCCAAGAAATAATTTGTGGCTTGAGCAAGGTTTTGCAATGTTTCTGTACTCAATGTTTATTAAATGTTTTGTCATGGAGCTAAATGCAATCTATGACATAATTTTGTTAATGCATCTAGTGCAATAATTTTTGAAAAATTGCAATAAAACTTAGTAAATAATATGATTATTACCTAAAGACATGTATGCCGACAAATCAACTCACTCCCACAATGTTTGTTGACTAATTGCACTTCATTCCTTTGTAGTGAAATGCGCTATAATGACTCAATCTTATTACTGCAAATCGTTCTGCAATTTTTTTTATGGATAATGCAGTGAAACTTAGTGTTATCATCTCAATAGGCACATACTGACAAAGTTTTGTGCTCTCTTTCATCTTTGTAAGAGTTGTCACCCTTTTCTCTTGCAGCAATGCGTATCATAATTTTCTGAATTTTCTTTTCCTGCATGTTTCATTGAATTGCTGTGAAACTTGGTTATGGTCTTTTATTAGACGATGTGTATGCTGACTAATCATTGTTTTTACGCTGTTTGGAGAAGGGTTATGCAATGTTTTTGACTAAACTCATCTCCATCATAAGGTAGAGGTGGGATGCCAGGGCTGAGGGTTATATTTGAGGCAGTTGCTCACCATTACTTTAGTTCTTGCCTATTTTGAGTGTGACAATCATTGCTTGTCAGAAAAATACCTAGTTTGACTCGATGCTTATTCTCAGTAATCTTATATAAACCTGGATTGACAATCTTTAACTCCAGATTCTCAACAACATTCATATTAAACTCACTATTTTAATTTTTGTTCTATGTTAAAGATGCCCTTTGGGCTCCTAACTAGCTTTCTGCACCTGGATAATATTCTTGTTCCAAACATGATAGCATAATTTTTCTTTCAGTAACCCTTTACTTTATAGAGTGTATGGCTTTTAAGCCATTTGATATACACATAACAAAGTTACTCAGTGCAGTGCATTAAAAAAAGAACACCTGTTACCTATTCAACTCCATACATATAGGCATGCCTATTAACGTTTAAGCAGTGTAGTATTTACTATGTTTAACATCAATTTTAACCATTTTACCTTTTGGATTCATATATATTATGTGTGGAAAGATTTAAGAGTAAAATCGTATCTTTACACCTGTATAATTATTTATCACAGAAGAATTTTTTTATGTGCTTAAAATCTTGAGAGAACATGTTCACCATCAAGTTAGTGAAGTTGCATGACCAACTGTATCTGCCATTTCTCATGCTTGAACTTTACAAGTTCTTTGTCTGCATCTACATTACTAAATCATCTCAGTTTGATAATTTTTAAAAAGTGATAACTGTCTGCATCAATACCAGAGCCTTTACCTATGCTATTGAAGCTTTCATAGTTGTGATTCTAATCATGAAAACTCAAGTAAATACTAAACCAAATTTGCAGCCTCTATTTTGGAGAGTTGAGAATATAACCCAGGTACTTTAAAAACAGATTTGACCAGATCTTAAACAGTGACCAAATGTGATCTTATGTAATGGTCATTCACACTAATGAATGTAGGAGATGATAGGGTTTTTTCCCTGAAGGTGGCACTATGAAAACCCACTCAGAATTGCTGACGTTTAAAGCAGGCATTGAAAGGCACTTTCATGAAAATGGTGTAGATGCATCAAAAGGTGATTCGATGTGAATATGTTAAAGGCGCTTGCATCAAAATGGATTAGAGGCATCCAAAGGTGCATACATGAGGTAAAGGTTTACTAAATGAGAGATTCATTTTTAGTACCGGACTTCACTTTAACTTTAATGTTGATGCACTTTTATTCTATGTTAAAGATGCCCTTTCTGCTCATAGATTATGTCTTTGTTCCAAACATGATAGCATAATTTTTTTTCCTTTAGTTAATAAAGGAGAATTTTATTTTTAGTACCTGACTTCATTTTAATGCTATTTGAGTCTAATCTTCATTGATGTTATGAATGCTCAAATAAAACTTATACTGGCAGGGAGAAAACATGTTCATAGAGTCGCTCTGTCAGACAATCCTGCCTCTGGATGATCTGCTTTGGGTGCTTAACAATGATAAGGTTGAGAACGTCTACAAGAAACCTTTCCTAAAATGCCTACATCATGTCTACCTGAAGAGTGGAGATGCTGTCATGGAAACAGGTGCAAGTGAAATGTCACATTTTGGGTAAGTAATATACAACATGACGGTATTTTACCACATATATTGTGTTCCTTCCTGAAGCGATTTCAAATATAACTCCTCAGTCAGTAAGGTGTGCATTCCTTATCCTTACCTAGATTAGAATAACAGATTATTTACCACATCCAGTTTTTGTGCTACCATTGATGCTCATAAATTAACCAAACCTTACATAGTTGTGATTATAAAATAGTGGGGACCCCGAGTGGCCGAGTGGTCTAAAGCACTCTCCGTTACTGATCACTGCCATCTCACCTCTAGCTCTGTCTGCATGGGTTTGAGTCTAAGATTCGGCTAATGTAGTTATGTGAGAAAGCTTGCCAGTAGCTTCTTGTGGGTCCATGGTTCTTTCGAAGGGTTTTCCTGGGTTCTTTCTCCACCAATAATACTGGCCGCCATGTATAGCCTATCGTGTGCTGAAAAAATGGCATTAAACCCTACAACAACAACAACAACATAAAATAGTGCCTGTTACATAGCATTTACCAATTATAAAAATAATTATTGGAATGTTTCCTCCACCCACCCCATATTTGATGTAGACAAAATATAACTGATGTATATTTTATATTTTTCTCTTCCTTCTTGGACAACCTGCTCTCGCTTCTTTGCATAATAACCTAATGGAAATAAAGTAGATAGAATTTTTATGACATATTTCTTTCTTGTCATAATCTTCATCTTTGCCCAATTTTCTTGTGTGCTGAACCGTTATTCAAAGCTAAAAATTCTATAGTCATGTCTATTGATTGGTGCATATTTTAACCATTTAGTTTCCTTGCAATGACTTCATGTTTCCTCTACATAACCTTCATCAAACTTTGTATGTGGATAGCTCATTAGGAGGCAAAGAATCCTGTAGCCATGAATAGATCTGAAATCACAGACTCTGCAACCAGCCATAGCAATATAATTTATGTGTGATAACTTGAGTACAGCTCAACATATCTTCATCAAACATTGGTATAGATTTTAGGTATACAAAACCTATTGATTTGGTGGTCAAAGGTCAAGGGTGCCATGATCTGCAAAAGTGTAATAGTTTCTGTTTAAATTGCATTCTACTAAACAAACCCTTACTAAAATGTATATATATGCTGCCCTTGATAAAAACGAAGAAACCTACTATCTAAGGTGAAAGGTCAAGGTTAGTGGGATCAGACAGAGGGGAAACAATAAAAACTCATTTTCAGCTACATATACAGTTTTCAGTAGTTCACAGGTAGGTTGTTACTCTTGATGTGATAAAGGGGCTTCGTGATTTCAGGATACAACGCAAGTAGCAGCCTTGATAGTAGATGACATATTTAGTACTCTTTTTACTGTGGCTACGTTTCTGACAAAGAAAAGTTGTTATAAATAAAAAATGCAGGCAAAACATAATTGAAGTTTTCACTGAGTACATCATGATCATTTGCTATTTATTTATTTAACAAGTAACTTTATATACAGGTTAGTATTTAACTTTTGCAGCCAAGTAATTGAATAGATTATTTTTATAATCAAATTTATATCCTGATGATTTCATAGACTTTGTCTAGAAAGCACATGACATTGAAACGGGAAAATTCTGACGCATCATATGTGGCAGGTGCCATCGTAAGAGAAAATATTTGTACTGTAGATACTTAACTTTATAATACTATCATTATATTATTGAAAATTATAGTCATGTGAAGTGATGTGAATATTATTGTCATTATGACATCTTGTGTAACTTTATATTGCATTTAAATACAGCTTCTTTGGTTTCGCATTCCAACTATTGTCCAGATTGTCATTCTGTATTATTGACATAACCAACAGGAGTTCAAGGGGTTCACTTGAACCTTTCTTTTTTTTAAACTTAAATTTATTACACATTAAAGTAAACAGAAAAAGTTGCAAAGCTCTTTTAATTGCAGTAGACAATCACCTTCTCAGATTGGAATTATCATAAATCCTTTTTCTTTCTTTTTGTATTGAACTTATAATTATGTATCGCACATTTGAGTTCTGTGGTTCTATTTTGGTGATCACATTTCTAGAACATTTTTATTTCAGATTTCAATACAAGTACTGTACTTCGAATTCCCTTAAATGTTTTTGCATTTTTTTGTGGTTTACAAAGTTGTTTATGCCATTGCTTAAATTTGTGGCATTAGAAAAGGTCTTATTGTTATCAAAAGTAAATATTTATTCATTGGGTGTTTAATTCATGGGTTAACAGCAAAACTGAAATCCACAAAACTGGTACCAAAGAATAATAGCATGCATATATATATATATATATATATATATATATATTATACACATTTGATGATGCTGATGCCTGAAGCACTTGATTTGTAAAATCAGAACCAGATAACTCGAAAATTAATTGTTGTACTTGGGATTTTCAGCATTTTGTAAGATGGCTCATCCATTTAATAACTTCCTTGAGTAGTGTTTTATAATACTTTATATATATATATATATATATATATATATATATATATATATATATATATATATATATATATATATATATATATATTGATGGATGTCCAAATAAGTTGCAACACCTTTTCTAGGTCATGGTGAATTTTAGTTAGATACAGTGATATTCTTAATCTGAATTCAAGAATATGTCACAGACTTTAAGTTTTGCTGAAATCAAGAATTGTAATACATTTTCAGTTCTAATGTGTCAGGTGTCCATTGATGAGCATTTCAGAATGTCAGTATTATCCTATTTACATGTAAAAGTATGTGCAGAAGTGTGGAAAGGTATTGCACATCACCATTATGAATTGAGAATATCCAAAAAAAATTGTAATGCCAGACCATAAATGAACAGAATTAAGGTACTTCTTGAAACTCATTTTTTCTCATCAAGTTTGACCTAGGTACATAGGTACCCACTCCATGATATGTGGCGCAATTTAAAAAAATAGCACCTGCTACAGTGATAGTGATATTTGGATGTAGTCATACACACATAGGTTTGGGAGCTCTTCTCTGGCCTTCACCTTTTCTTTAAAATTCTATAGATAGATACCATGGCTTAGATGACATTTCATTTTCTCTGGCATCCATTGTTACTTTGGGGCATTGAAGATCTTTCAAGAGCTGACAACTCATTTTTGACCAATACATCGGTAAAAGAATATCTCAAAATTGTGATAAGATGAAAGACCTTTACCTTTTTGGATGAATATTATCATGTAAACAACAAATTATCACTCATGTGTTACTTTGTGAATTAGAAGGAGTTGTGTCAATTCTGGCACACTATTATGTATAAATGAACTTTTTGGCTAAGGAGTAGAAGTAATATTTCAGCCTAAGACTTCAAACCTTTATCCCTGGACTGCATCAGACATGTTATTTCTGCTGAAGTGGAACAAAAATACATTTGCATTTTAGTGTATTACTCTTTTTCAAAACCCCTTCCTAACTCTCCCACTCCTATAATTTTAAAATTGTATTTTCATTTTAAATAACTAATGACAGATTTGACTGTAAGAAGTTAATGGTACTAGATTTTATTAAAAAAACAATAGACAAAGGGACTAGAATTGTTTTTATGAAAAAAGGCATCAATTTCAATATAACATTTATTTTACAACATATTTTTGTACAATCAATGGGATTATTGTATCATATTTTAAGTTGCCATCCTGCTCTTTACATTAAGTTAATTTAGAATTAAATGTAAGTCAGTAAGTTAGTTACATTAAATTTGGTATGTGATTTGTGTTTGGTTGCTGACTAAAATAGCTGGTATGTATATTTCATTCCTCGCATATCTATACTAATGTGCATTCAAATATTTGAAAAGAAGCCATTTTTCCTTCATTTTTACTTGGTGATTAAATTTTCATATGCTTGCTTATTATGAAGATGTTAGAGGAGTTACAAATGACTTGGCCTTAGCTAGTGGGTAGTGAATATAAAAAGCAAAATCAGTGAAAGAGCTTTTGTTTTGTATACCAGCTGTAGAATTTAGAGCCATGCATCTGTTATGACGTAGTTGTGGCCATTGAGGAAACAGACCATATAATGGGAAGAGCTTTTAAGAAATAATATTTCGAACCAGTCTATAGTTTCTGCATGGAGAAAAAGTGTTTCTTGAAATTTCAGTGACAATAATGGTTAAGTTTTTGAGATGTGCCTTAAATATTCTGTAGCTGTGAGCTCATGTTGTACCTCATTGGCCCTGGTTTGATTCCCAATTCCAGCATGTTTTAAGATAAGTTGTTATGCTTTTGAACATCATTAATCTGTTTTGGGTTCTTCAGGTTGTCATTTCAAACAAAATACACCACATACTTTTACTTTTTATAAATATTTAGAACTTTACTGTACAATTAACATCAAATAAATAAAAGCTTAACAAAGAGGACCTGGAGTTTATTCTACATTAATATACCTACATTAATATACCTACATTAATATACCTACATTAATATACCTACATTAATATACAGATTTACATTTGTTTAATAATTGGGTGTCATCAGCATTTATTATAAAACTGGATAACTATCTTAGTTTATCATATTGATTAATTCTGAACATCATGTTTGAATAAAAATATTCATTATTTGGATTATTTGTTTCCTCGACAACATTATTTCATGCTATTGTAATGCAGTTTAAAATGAGTAGCAACATCCACTGGAGAAAGGGGTTACTTGCAGTGGACTGGAGTCTCATTTCAGGAGTCACACTTTCAATTGCTTATAACAAGTACATGTAGAGAAAGTTTCAGCCTTATGAATCAATAGTACACCCAAAAAAGATCTTGCAGTCTTTAGGAATAAACTTTCACCTTGGAGTCAACAGCAGAGAACCATTAACATGGATTCTATAGGAGTAAACCACCCACTTTGAGTCAACAGTAGCCATTCACTTTGGAGTCTGTTGAGTAAACTTTCACCTTGGCATATGTAAACCTTCACTTTGGAGTCTGTTGCATGCCTAAAACGCCTACATGTGCCCAATGTAAGACTCAGATACTAAAATGGGTCAAAGTTATGAAAATAATACATTTTGTAGTGAATACAGTGGGTTTTAAACTCTTATAATACATGACCCCTTACATAAAACTCAAGAAATTGAAGTTGCACATCTTACCTTGGATTTCTTAATGGCATTTTCATTTACCGTGACAATTAACAGTAATCTAAGTCATTTTAATGCAGAGAAGCTGTTGAATTAACTGATGGTGTTTTCATTTTGGTTGGACTATATCAGACAAGCCTCATTCTTGAAAATCCAGTGTCAAGTATATCACTATCTGAAAAAACTTTGACATTCTTTAGCTCTTAACTTCTCAGCGATTTAACTTATAATGTTTTATGATGGCTCATTGAAAGGGAAAATTTATCTTTATAAGAATGACAATCAAAGTGTTAATGGAAATATATTTAAAGAATAAAGGCCTAGGTATGAAATTAGAATGTAATATCTTTAGGATTTAAACCTATCATAATACATGTATCAGGTTTGCATCAGGTACCTGTGTAAAAAATTGAAACTGGCTTCCTTTGCATTGTGTTTTAGAGTGATTACAAATTAGTAAGTAGGCAAAAGTAATCAATGGCTTATGAACACAAGATATTAAGTGATGTTGAACTTTGACACTTGTTAAGGACAGAAAACAGACACAGATTTATCCTCCAGTAGCAGATCTGCCTCTATGCAGCCCAGGAATCAGTAAGTTTAAAAAAGGTCGACTCAGTCCAGACAAGTTGTACCTGGTCAGACAAGTTTTACTTTTTCCAGACAAAATTTTACCTGGTCAGACAAGTTTTACTCTCTCCAGACAAGTTGTACCTGGTCAGACACGTTTTACTCAGTCCAGACGAGTTTTGCATGGTCAGTATGAGAGGACAAGTGGTTTTCCTGATCTCTGAGGTAGTTGTTATATTTATATGTATAAACTTGCTTCAAAAATTAACTGCATTAAATCACACACAGGTGGCAGTTTAATGAAAGATAAGATTAAAGGTAAAGTTGAGGAAAATTAAAACAAGGTTAATAGATAATTAGTCATGTATACTTATCTATGCAACAGCTATGTTGGATAGCCTGTGTGTACTTATTTTTCATTTAAACTTGTTTTTTAATGACCACTCTAATTACTCAGATTTTAAATTTGCACATTTTAATATATGCTTAAAATTTCTAGATAAACTAAAATAGCTGGAAAGTAGTTAAACCATTGGTAAGTTTTATTTGTTGATTGTCCAATACAATCAAGAAAACAACATTGATATCTTCCAGTCAAACTGGCATTTTTACATGAACTTAATTTCAGTCTATTTCAGGTAGTGCACCTTATGAAAGACTTGTTGTAGTTTTATAACAAGTTAAAATTTACTTGCAGATGGCCCCGGTGATGTATCTGAATATTTTCACAAGTCACAATATACTTAAGGATAGTGGCCATGATGTATACTCTCAATAGTCATAATATACTCAAGCAAAGTGGCCATGATGTATGTGAATATTTTCACAAGTCATAATATTCTTATGGATAGCACCCATGATGTAAATGAATATTCTCAGGTCAGGCACACTTTTTCCTCCAGAAAATATACATGCTTTTATTCATGTATAAAGGTGGTAAAACTCTTTATTTTCAAATTGAGCACAAAAAACTATGTACCAAACTAACAACTGTGAGATCATATAAATTATCTAGCAGATAGTATATAAAAATGTAGTGTTTAGTTTTCTAAGGGTCTCATGCAAATAGTTTTTCAGGATCTAGAGCAAGTAATGAATATAAATTTAATATCTTATTTCAGGGTCTCTGTCTTGTTTTAGGGTCTAGAGCAAAGAATAGAAATTCAGTGTTGTTTTAGGGTCTAGAGCAAAGAATTCAGTGTTGTTTTAGGGTCTAGAGCAAAGAATAGAAATTCAGTGTCTTGTTGTAGGGTCTAGAGCAAAGAACAGAAATTCACTGTCTTGTGTTAGGGTCTAGAGCAAAGAACAGAAATTCAGTGTTGTTTTAGGGTCTAGAGCAAAGAACAGAAATTCAGTGTTGTTTTAGGGTCTAGAGCAAAGAATAGAGATTTAGTGCCTTGTTTTAGGGTCTAGAGCAAAGAATAGAAATTCAGTGTCTTGTTTTAGGGTCTATAGCAAAGAATAGATTTTCAGTGTTGTTTTAGGGTCTAGAGCAAAGAACAGAAATTCAGTGTCTTGTTTTATGGTCTAGAGCAAAGAATTCAGTGTTGTTTTAGGGTCTAGAGCAAAGAATAGAAATTCAGTGTCTTGTTTTAGGGTCTAGAGCAAAGAATAGAAATTCAGTGTTGTTTTAGTGTCAAGAGCAAAGAATCGAAATTCATTGTTGTTTTAGGGTCTAGAGCAAAGAATAGAAATTCAGTGTTGTTTTAGGGTCTAGAGCAAAGAATTCAGTGTTGTTTTAGGGTCTAGAGCAAAGAACAGAAATTCAGTGTCTTGTTTTAGGGTCTAGAGCAAAGAATTCAGTGTTGTTTTAGGGTCTAAAGCAAAGAACAGAAATTAAGTGTTGTTTTAGGGTCTAGAGAAAAGAACAAATTCAGTGTTGTTTTAGGGTCTAGAGCAAAGAACAGAAATTCAGTGTCTTGTTTTAGGGTCTAGAGCAAAGAATAGAAATTCAGTGTCTTGTGTTAGGGTCTAGAGCAAAGAACAGAAATTCAGTGTTGTTTTAGGGTCTAGAGAAAAGAACAAATTCAGTGTTGTTTTAGGGTCTAGAGCAAAGAATAGAGATTTAGTGCCTTGTTTTAGGGTCTAGAGCAAAGAATAGAGATTTAGTGCCTTGTTTTAGGGTCTTATCTTTAGCAGTTACAAGATATTTAGAATTTAGTTTAAAAGCTATACAATCAGGTAGATATCTTTTCAAACAGAAATAATTGGTTGATTGTTATTAATATACAATTATTGCCTGTGCTGGAAAGAAGAGGCTGACAACATATGTTGCTGCAAATAAAAATGGACACTACCACAACTCCACCCACCTCTCATAAAATATATTCATAAGTCGTGTCCAACTGCAAACTGCACAGATCAAGATCGGCCTTTGCATAATTTATTGGCAGATCTGGGTCCGTGCAGTTTGTTGGGAGTAATCAGTTGAACAACAGACCCTGGTTTGAAGGTGCATTATGCTCTCTCAGATCAGGATCTTTGTTTGCAGTTTGACTCAACTCTTATAAGCGAGTGTAGATAGTATCTCTCACACATCAAGAACAGTCCAATCTAATGTCAGTGATGATTACTGATAAGACCTAATTGACTACATACAACTTTGATGCTTAAACAACAAATTCTATTTTAATTGAATTATATGGTTACTTTGGAAATCTATAGCTAAAATAATGAAGGGACAAATTTTATGAAATTTGTAGGTTAAACTCATGGAAACCAGTATTATTATATTTTGAAAACTTCATCAAGAAATTTTAAGAAATCAAGAACAAAAATAATTAAACATTTGTAGTGAAGTTGGGAGACATACACAGTCTTTTGTAGTACTGTCAATAATCTCTTTTTTTATCGAAGACCGCTCCAGTGTCCTAAGTGGTTAGAGTATCCACCTCAGATGCAGGAGGTCATGGGTCATACCAAAGATTTATTAAAAAAAACTTACTACCAGCTGCCTCGCTTGGTGCTCAGCATTAAGAAGTTAGTGTTAGGACTGGTTGACCAGGTGTCAGATTAACGCTCAGCATTAAGAGGTTAGTGTTATAACTGGTCGGCATGGTGTCAGGATAATGTGACTTGGTGGGACATGATGCTATATGTTTGTGGCATGATAATCCAGTGCTAGACATAACCGTAAACTGCCACACTGCATACATCATAGCAATATGACTGAAACATTGTAAAGCTACGTTAAAAATCCAAATCATACACACACATTATGAGATGTGCATAATTAGAATTGCTTGCACTGTTACTGTCGTTGTGTATTAAATGCATAGATGTGTATTAGTCTCTGGGTGTATATGTAAAGGAGGTTAATAATGTTACATGTCATTTGCATACTGATAGAAAAAGGCTGATTTCAAAACAGCAAATGGTAACTACCAGTAATAGTGGATGTGACTGTCAAAAGTAGGTGTGCATTGTGTCAATAGTTGGTGTGTCAATAAGGAGCATGTATTGTGACAATAATGTGTCTTGTGTCAGTCGTAGGTGAATGTTTTGTCAGTAGTGGGTGTATCAATAGTGGAGTGTCTTGTGTCAAATGGGCATGTATTGTGTCAATAGTGAGTGTTTTTTGTGTCCAATGGGCATGTATTGTGTCAATAGTGAGTGTTTTTTTGTGTCCAATGGGCATGTATTGTGTCAATAGTGAGTGTGTTTTATGTCATTAGTAGGTGAGTATTGTGTCAGTATTGGGTCTCTGTTGTGTAAAGTAGCATATATACTAAAATGGACCTCAACTTTGACTTGATCATGAATGTCTAAGAAGTTATTTATATTTATGTTGATTCAGGTTAAAACTATTAATTTATTTCAAAAGATCATGCACCATTTATACTAAAAGTTCATCCGAATTTGCCAGCAGATCTGGGTCTATGCAGTTAGAAGTAATCAGTGGAACAAACAACATAGACTCTGCTTTGCTAGCACATTATGTGATGGCAGATCAGGGTCTATGTTGTTTGCAGGTGGGCACAATTTAAAAGCAGGTGTAAATGGTACTGTATGTACATCATCATAAATATAATTAATCCAGGATTATCAAAACATGGGGGGGGGGGACATGGGTCAAAACTAATGGGATTATCAAAACACTTGGTGAACATGGGTCAAAACTAATGGGATTATCAAAACACATGGGGAACATGGGTCAAAACTAATGGGATTATCAAAACACATGGGAGACATGGATCAAAACTAATGGTATTATCAAAACACATGGGAAACATGGATCAAAACTAATGGGATTACCAAAACACATGGGAGACATGGATCAGAACTAATGGGATTATCAAAACACATGGGAGATGTGGATAAAAACTAATGGGATTATCAAAACACATGGGAGACATGGATCAAAACTAATGGGTTTATCAGAACATGGGGGGGAGACATGGATCAAAACTAATGGGATTATCAGAACACAGGGGCTACATGGATCGAAAGTAACAGATATCTAGATAATGGGAATTTGTTTGATTTCTTCATTTCCATCATATTTTGTTGTTTTTTGAAAAATTACTTTTTTTTTAATAGTACATGTAGTTATATTTGCTGATTTGCCCTGGCTGAAAATGCATTTTGTGGGAAATAAGTTAATATGGATATTTAAAATCTTGATTATTAACAACCACAAAATTCACAGAAAAAAATGAATTCTTGTTCATTTTGTATTAATGAAAAATTTGTACATGATGAACATTCTGTCAACTGAGATGATCTTTAGGTGGATAATCCAAATTATGGTTTTAAAGGGATTTTATTTTGGAATAGAGGATTTTAATAATTTCATTTTTGTTAAAATATGAGCGATGAATTTGATGACAGACAAATAGAACAAATTGATAATAATGTTTGTCATGGTGCTATGTTACATGATCTTCCATGATTATTGTTGTAGTCCATAAACAGTTTCATAAGAAGATTGACAGTTTGTTTTTTCCTGCATATTGAGACCAAAAAAAATGTGTTTCTGGTCAGCCAACTGTCTTTGTTTTTCATTGCCAACCCTATCACTTTTTTCCAACAGAGGTAAATAAAATTGTTTTAACTTTTTTTGTAAAACAATTTTCATTATTGTTTTCCTGAAAATGATTTTTGCACCTATTTGAGCTGGTTTAGCACAGTACTTGAAGTGCTTGTTGCATTAAATATATAATCCATTAAATATTTGTTTAATGTTTAAAAAAGCATCTGCCTACCAGTCTACCCAAATTTTAACAACAGTGCAATAGGAAACAGTTTTTTGGTGCCTGATATACCATTAGTACTTGCTTATAAGTTTAGACTGCAAAAAAACAACATCATGTGATGACAGATCAAGGATCTGTCTTGTTTGTTTTCCTGATTACTCCTAACAAACGGCAAATACCTAGTTCTAAATGTAACCAGTGGATTATGCATTGGCAGATCGGGGTCTATGCAGATTGAAATTGGATCTGACTTATAAGTGGTAACAAAAAAAGGTATTGGCATGTTGAAGTGGAGTTAGCAACAGGGATGTATTCTTTGACATAATATGGTACTTATGAAGCAGATGAGTATAGCCATATAGATTCTGTCTATTTTCACTTTGAAGTCAAAGCTAACTGCAAAAAAGAACATAGATCCTTATCTGTCAGTGCATATGTGATGGTAGATCAGTGTCTATGTTGTTTGTTGTACTAACAACTCTGAACAAACTGCACAGACCTAGATCTGCTGGTGCATTATATAACATGACAGCTTGTATCTGTGTAGTTTGCAAATGGACAAGTGAGATTAGATGGCAATTTATAGCTTGGTTTATAGCTTGATATTTGAGAAAGGTTATCCAGATACAAAAAAAAATTCTTTATCATACCCCAAAAGATTTATTTTGTTATCTCCACCATAACTAAGTTTTCTGTATGTATTCATTTGTACCAAATATTAAATGACCATGATGTCATATTTAGTATACTTCTGCATTTTTTAAATCACATTTACATTTCCCATATAATAAAGTATGTTTAGAAACATATTTATCTGTATGTTGAAAATATAGAACATTGTTTCTTTTGTCTTTGACTATTCATTGATATTTCTGCTGTGCATTTTGTCATTCCCTCCAATTTACTTTTAACATGAAGAACACATATTGATTTATGAATGTTTAATAGAATAATTTTCCTTTTTAAATATATTGATATTTTCTTTAATGTTTCTTGATACGATAAAGCTTGTCTTGAAAGACCACTGCTATGAAAGATCATCCGTCTCAAGAGACCAATTCATCAAACCATGTATTGAATAATTATATAGTATTATCCCCTGTAATGAGAGACCACCTACCTTAAGGGACAATAGTTTTTTGGCACAAAGGTTGGTCTTTCAAGACAGGTTCTATTTTACCAGTATATATGGTATATAATTTTCTTTCTTGATGTTTTAATACTTCATGTTACTTTAGTACTTTAGTATCTAATTAATTGTACACCTTTTCATCTCTGTTCCTTGCAACTGCAGTGATTTGTGGGAATTCCTGTCCAATGTCTCAGTGGATATGAATCGACTTACAGACAGCGTGAAAGAGGACCCAGATAAAATTGGGACCCATCTGAAAACAGCCCCAGAGAAAAGGTAAATGGAAATTTGTCTTCAGTATGCATCTGTCGTGGATTTCTTGCAAGCAGAATGTAATAATTATTAACATTCACCTTAGTCAAACTTGGCAGCCTTCCTGAAGGAATAATACTAAAGTGTAGATGCATTTATTATATAATTATTCATAATTTTATTCAAGGCTTTGTGTACAAATTAATGCAAAGAGACATATTGGAATGAATCTGCCTTTTCTACAGTTGGATCATCTCAAAGTATATTCAAGAAGATGCATATAAATTTTGCTAAATTCTGACTTGTTTAAATCATTCATTGCATTTTGACTATCATTACCGTATATATTAACTTATAAGTCGAGGCAAAAACTGCAAACAATAAGGATCCTGATCTGCCATAGCATAATGTGCTAGCAGACCATGGTATATGTTATTTGTTATACTGATTACTCCTGACAAACTGTACACACCCAGATCTGCCAGTACATTATGTCATGGCAGGTCTAGAACTGTTCAGTTGCACTTGGACTCAACTTACAGGTGAGTACAGCATTTAAACCATTCATCTTTTTTCTTCAAGCTCCCTGACCTTTGGATTGAGTGAACTTGTAGTAAGGCCCAACATTCGGTGTGTCCTGTCCATTATGTGATCTGTATTGTATGTTGTCTGTAAATATTTGCTATTTTAAATTTTTCACAATATCCATAAAACCAGTTTTGATCACTCTGATTTAGGTGTCTTTCAGTTTGTATTTATTATCCCAATCTGTCATCTGATATGAGTAGAAAGGCTTCCTGTTGAAATCTGCTAAACAGAATTTGACCAAATTTGAAAAGGCATCATAGCAAAATGGACTTACAATGTTTAACAAGCTGTCATCATTTATGGCTGATGTGACTAAACAAAATTAAAATCCTTAAAACTTAAATAGAATTTGACCAAATTTTTAAAAAAAAGCAATCAGACGTGAAGACCTTAATTTTGTGCAGTTGATGTTGATCCAGCTTTTTGTATGGCCACTGTATTACTAACACAGAGAAACCTTTTAATAACTTATTCTTTGATTAGTGTGTGGTAAAAACAATGACCATTTTTTACAAAAGTACATCCTGACATGAAAGGCCTCAGATTTTGTTAAATGTTGCTAATTGCCAATAAACACAATCTGATAAACAGCTGAATAAAATTTGATAATCCTGGCATACAGACCTTTTAAGTTTATATTAATTAAGTTTATATTAATTAAGTTTATATTAATTAAGTTTATATTAATTGTACTGATCCACTATCTGTTATGACCACCAAAATTTAAAAATTAATTAAATGACTTCTTTTCAAAACTACTTGACAAAGCATTCTGGCGTGAAGATGTTCAAAATAATTTTATAAATGTTGCCAATCTGCCATCCAACTAAAATCTAAAAATTGAGATACCTTTGAACAGCTGTTTCTATAATAATTTTAAAAAATAAGGACAGAATTCATCCTAGTAACCTGTATTTCATGGCCTACTGTTCTTGTATTCATCTATCAGGGCATCTTTGTCATCCAGACACACTCAACTACATTTGGGTCTCTTGTTCATTGTTGCATCAACTATTTTATAAAATTCCTGATGATTTCTTTTTTTTTTATGTCTGTAGTAGCCAAGCAAGTGCCCCAGACTTCGAATCATCAGCCTATGGGTCAGTGTTGTTTTTCCTAGAGGGAGTCCTTCCCTTCCTTGAAGCATTCTATAGGGACTTCTATTACCCGGACCCACAGTCCCATGGAACTGAGACTGATGAGACTGATCACCTGGCAAAGGCAGTGGTGGTAAATATCGTATTTTATTGCTAAGTCTGGATTATATTTCATTCATCTGTTAATAAATAATTGCTGGCACATACAACTCTGAAAATATATTTTGATTTCCACCTAGCACACTGAATCTCAAATTCTGTGAAAAATATATAATTTTGATTGTTTATTCAAGTTCTGAGTCACCTATGATTTTTTTGACTGGATTTAATTTGCATTCTTATTTGTCTTTTTTCTTTTTGAAAACATTTTCAGCAATATTGAGTCACGTCAGTCTGTATTCTAGTATCATACAGAACTTGCTTTAACATCATTCATTGCCATGAATACAGATTCTTCTATGGCTTATCATGGCAGACTTTTTGTCTCTCTCTCTCTCTCTCTCTCTCTCTCTCTCTCTCTCTCTCTCTCTCTCTCTCTCTCTTGTAGTAAATGAGTGAATTTTTGTGAAAATTGTAAAACATAACCATTTCATTACTGGGAAAAGTGGCCCCTGATCTGGGGGTGACTTTTCTATAATAAGCCTTGTTATGAATGCATGAACAAAGTATGGTAACGAAAAATATTCAGAAATGTTAGTATGATTGCACTTGCGGTATATTTGATTTGGAACCCATGGTCCCTTGGGCAAGGGGTAAGAGCAGTACTCATCCTGTAGATGATCTCAACATGGGAGACCTGTGTACCAAGATTTGTTGAATTTTCACTCAGCTTTTCGGCAGGAGGATTGGTTATGTACATACATAGATCATCATCAGATGAATGGATGAATGGACAGACTGAAGGTAAAACAGTATAACTCTGCTAATTTCTGGGGATATAAATTAATTTGATACATGTCATCAGATGAATGGATGAATGGACAGACTGAAGGTAAAACAATATAACTCTGCTAATTTCTGGGGATATAAATTAATTTGATGCATGTCAGCAGATGAATGGATGAATGGACAGACTGAAGGTAAAACAATACATGTATAACTCTGCTAATTTCTGGGGATATAAATTAATTTGATACATGTCAGCAGCACCTGAATTTAGAATGCAATGAGTTAAGTACAATGGTAAATCCACTTGCGAGATTAATCTCAAGGGAGGCCACCCCAGATCGGGGGCCACCACTGATTATTGATATGGTTATGCTTTACAGTTTTCACTAAAATTCACTTACTCACAGATGTGTCATCTGCTTAGAGTTGCTTTGACAACTGCCATATAAGGTCAGTTTAACTGATTTTTAGGTGGCATTTTTAAGCCAGAAAGTGAACAATTAAAAATGCTATTAAAGAAATCCAGCCTAAATTTTGTACTGTTGCCTTGTCCCTGTTCTGACAAATAATTTTTTCTTTACATCTGTAGTCATGTGGAGCTTTAAATGCCTTGTCTTGCCTTGCTATAAATGTAATGTGAAGAAAGTATGATCCACTAATTGATCACATCTAAAATATTTTGCTCTCTAAATCTGAGCATTTATTTCAAGAACTTAGTTTTGCATTTTGCTATCGTAATAATATTTTTAAAAAGTTACTTGCATAAACAGGTACAGTTTTGTTAGCATAAAAAAACAAATTTTCATCAGCGCAAGAATTCCTATATTCTTCTTTGAATAACATCATGCATATTAGTTAAATGTTTTGGGATTTTTTCTTTTTTATATAAAAATCTTCCCCTCTCAATACAGAATATGCAGATGTGGAATCTATTGTAATCTTTTACCATTTTTTTTGCCCTCAAGAGTGTCCAGCACATTTATATGGCCAGCTTTTCAATTCATAAGGGGTGGGGGAGAACACTATATAATTTGACAATGGATATCATATTACATCCTCAAATGAATTATGTATGGAATCTATTTTTTTCTTCAGCTGTTTGGGGAAGTGGTTGGACCTTTATTGTACAAGCCACATCATATGAAGAACCTAGTGAATTGCCTTACAACAATTGTGCCAATATCAAATATGCCAAACTCAGTAAGTATACAAACACCGCAAACTGTCTGCAAAATGTTGTGTCACAATTTGGGTAAAACATGCAAGATGTTTTATTCTAAGCTGTCTTAAAATCATGTTCATAATTGCTCATAATTCTAGACCAAATGCAAACATCCTATCCCATCTGCAGCCAAATATTTTGTCCTCTTAAACAAGTGGACAAAGTTTAAAGCTACATGAGGTCATATACAAAAAGTGGAGGTCCTCTCTTGGTTTACGGCATTATTCCCACTACAGGATCAAATGCCACAAATCATGATATGAACAGATGCCAACATGATTGGCCGAGATGTTCACCTTCTGCTCTCCTTTCAAGTTCTGAGCAAAGTTTCAAGCTTCGGAAACACTTATTGCTCATCATTCTCCTGGCACATTGAATATATTTTGATTGTGGCAAGAGATGTTCTCTAGAAACAGAATGTTTTTCTGGGCAACACTGTCTTCTGTTTGTGTCAGTCAACCAAAACTATCCACATTTCTACCCTGATGGTTCAGTTTCTTATGATGGTACTGTTTTCATTGCCAAGAACAGGCTTTTGTCTTGAAACCACTTTCTTCTTTTGAACCTTCTTTTAAGTGCATATAAATGATAGCTGAAGTTTACTGGGCCAGTCAGAAGAGGGAGGTATCATTTGTTCTTACCGTTGAAAGAAGGAAGAAATTTTATATTTGCTCAGGATCTGTCATCCTAAGGTTTATCTTTACAGCCTAGAAGGAATTAACCCAAGAACATGATTTTCCTGTGCATTCCAGTTCAAGAGGTTAGGGTAGTTGTCACAGCATTGCATTCAATCACAACTTATCCCAGTCTGACTTCATTCAAGTCATTGGGTAGCTTTAATAGCAGGTTACCCTCCCAAGTCACTGATCAGCTTCATAAGGGCAAGGTTTCATCTACTTATTCTGGAGTTGTTGGAGCAAACCATTTTTTAAATCTAAACTTCATCTTCATTGTTTTTGTACTAACCCTAGCCCATATCTCACATTGGTGCTGCCTCATGTGTTGGCAGGCCAAAGATATGGCCAACCCATGCAGCTGCATTCCTGGAAAAGCATGCACATAATCTCCAGTAGTAATTGATAATTGATGGGATTGGCAGCAGTCCCTCTGTTCAAGAGGAGACAACTCTGGGTTGACCTGTATTTGCATTCAGATGACTTGTGAACATTTTTGTTGTAAAAACAAACTAAAAGATGTCAGGAATGTTTATTTTAGCTTGTTAGGGCTGGATTTACATGGTAATGGCTGTATTTCCTAATGTATAATGATCCAGCAAGTCTTAACAATGAAACATATTTAACATAAATTTTGTTGCTTTTGTTTTTGATCAGTAATTTAGTTCTTTACCCTGCAGTAACCATATATATATATATATATATATATATATATATATATATATATATATAATTGCTATGCTTTGTTTTTAGTTGGGAAAAAAATAAAAAAAAGTATAGATCAAGAAGGAAAAATAAATATTGCATGATAGAGGTAACTTTTAGTTTCATAGTATTGTTTCCATAACTCACCCTCTGATCTAGCAAGATATAACAAAGACATTTTGGCTAAAAATGGTGGACATAAAAATGCGAAAGATAAAATGGTTTAATGTTGTAATTGTAATCATGAATGACTGGTATCAAGTATATTGTTATGTTGCATATTTTCAATTATGATGCAGACAAATTTCATTTTATGATCTGCCAGACACAGAACAAGTACAAAACATTGATTTCATTTCAATTAAATTAACATAATCTGAGAAACTGTTTTCATTGAAGTTAGTAAATACTTTATAATTTCCTTCCAAGAAGATATAATTATGATTAAAATTTGAAAATATGTAAACTGATCAGGTAAATCCAATTATTTAGTCCTATTAGATGCTTGATCATTTTCATGACTAAGCTTGTCACTTTGCTTACACAACAGAACCTGGAGCATGTATTGGATCGATTTGCCTCTGGCATTACAGTGGAAGATACATCCAGTGCTGTCAGAAGGGTAAGAGAGCTGAGTTATCTTTCTTGAGGTGTATATGTGTATTCAGGGTTGTCTGGTTCCCTCTTGCAGAACATTCATCCATGAGCAAAATCTTTGAGAGAAAGTCAAATAGCACACTTGCACCATCTATGGACAGAACAGTGATACATCTATTTTAAATAGATGATGTTGATTTTTTATCTTGAATCATCAACTTCCAGGTCAGTGTCATACAGAGAAGTATGAAACAGTCCACAATTGTACATAGGACAAGCACATTTTGTGAATATATGCACCCAAATCATGTGTTGAAGACCTTATAATGTTTTCCTTTGAGATACAACCCTGAAACTGGTACTCAGCTTATTTTCTGGAAGGTATACATACACAACACTACACAATTTCTTATGAGTTTGCAGAAAGAAATAATTTGATAAGAGGTAAGGATAATTCTGTGACATCCGAGACCAAGTCATATTCATTCTCCATGTCAAATTTAAGCTCTTTTAACCAACTCAGAACAAAATACAAATGAAATTATGTTATTTATTACATATCCCACTTTTATATATATATATATATATATTTTTTTTTTCTTTTTTCTTCAAAATACTTTTAGCTTTATAGTATGAATACAATTCAGAATGAATTTGATTTTGGAAAATTTAACTGTCGCTAAAGTACTGACACATAGATCTTAAATAGTTGCCATCTGAGTGCTTGATATGTACTTACAAAATGAATATTAATATCAACTGCAAGATCAACCATGTAAGAATAAATGGTTAGGTAAAGATTATGAGTATTAAATGACCTGTCTGTATTTAAAAATGTTTAAGAATGATAAAATTGAAAGGGAAATAACTTATCTCTTTTACATGAAATTTGACCTTGAAGACATAACCTTGGATGTGTCATCCAGCACATCTACTTGTAAAGATACATAATAGCATAAAATTTTATCCAACTTAAACAGGAATAGTTATACAGGATAAAGAAAATATTTAAAATGTTGATTCCTGAGCTAGACATTGTAGCATAAACGACTCTAAATGTGATATGCAACATTCTCAGCAATAATGTGTAAGTTAGAATCATCAATTATTTCCTCTATTGGCATTATTATGTGGCAAGTTGAAAGGATCAATTTATCTTGCATGACAATAATATGTAGCAAGTTAAAATTATCAGTTTATCTCCTATGACAGTAATGTGTAGGAAGTTAAAATCATGTTTATCTCGTGGCATTATGTTGCATGTTGAAATGATCAATTTATCTCATATGACATTAATATGCAGCAAGTTAAAAAAAACATCAGTTTATCTCGTATGACATTAATGTGTAGGAAGTTAAAATCATCAGTTTATATAATGGCATTATGTAGCTTGTTGAAATGATCAATTTGTCTCATATGAAATTAATGTGTAGCATGTTAAAAAACATCAGTCTATCTCATATGACATTAATGTGTAGGAAGTTAAAATCATCAGTTTATTTCATGAAAACATTGTGGAGCTCAATATTATGCCATCATGAATATATGTTAACCCTTAAAGTGCGTGTCGCGACAATTGTTGCGCTGTTGTTTGTGGTCCCGTAGTGCGTGTCGCGACAATTGTCGCGCTAGAGGTGAGCAACACTGATCGCATTCTGTAACTTCATCTTGCCATAAATGCCTGTAAAACTATATTTGATTGGTTTAAAAAGGCCCGGAACGAGCATTCTGCAGTACTTTACTATATTATTAATGATGTAATTTTACAAATGCTCGCTTCTAAACACGTGGTACATGTGCAAAGCTAAAATGGCCGACACTGAATACGACGGTGATTTCTTGCAACAAATATTCGCTTCTGATAGTGATGCTAATAGTGATTTTGAATAATTTGAGAAAAATGACATTATTGGAGCAAGCGAGGTATTGATGGAAATACACATGAATGATTTTGAGCCAGAAATTTACGTTGAACTGGAGTCGGATGTACATGCTCGCTTGACGTGAAAAAATGGCGCGCCTGTCAACCCCCATTCACTGGTAATTCAAAATTAAATGTCGAGATGGTGAAAAATGAACCTACGGACTATTGAAGACTTTTTCTTAGATGACGAGCTATTTCATCTGATAGTAGATCAAACAAATCGAAATGCAGATCAGAGAGTTCATGGGGCAGACTTGAAGGAAAAAAGTCGCATGAAGAAATGGCGGCCGGTCTTACCTGAGCATTTAAAACGTTTTCGCATCGATTAAAACAATGGGTTTGGTACACATGTCTGTTCTCGATTCCTGATGGGCTATTGATGATGTGATATCAACCGCATACTTCAGCAAAAAAAAAAGTATGGGATAGATTTCAAGCTATTCCAAGCAATTTACACCTGTCAGACAATGAGAACAATTAAGGTGACTCTTCACAAAATCAGCCTAATGATTGAACAAAAATAAAGCCGTTGCTGAGGTTTAATCACCAGATATGGACCTCAGTTTGATGATATTATAATAAATAACAGGTGATAGTTTTTCATGAACATTAATTGCTGACTGGTGGGTTTAAACATACATCTGACATTCATGGAGTGGATTTTTGCAAAACTTTCACCTTGCCTTTACCTGTGATTTTCACAATTTGTATATAACATTGTGACAGACATAACATGTGCAAGTTTGGACTACTAAAGAATATAACATTTCGTAGATATATTTGAACTTTTTCATCAAAAACAAACAAAAATACTGATGAAATACAATTGTAACTTGTCAGTTTACCTGTATTTACACCTGTACCTGCAAATATGTTAAACCTACACATGTGTCTTGATGCTAATCTTAAAGTATAGACACATACCATCATTTTTTATATAGGGGTTGTCTATCAATAGTGTATATTTAATGAAATACATGCAATTTAAAGACTGTGCAGTTTTCTTCTTTTCTTCCCTGAAACAATTCAGCACTGAGGGACCTTTTACTGCAAAACAATGCAGCACTTTAAGGGTTAAAATATTTTGAGTTGTGTCAAGAATATGTGAATGTTGTTGTCTTGATTCTAACCAGCACTTGTATTTAGTAACTTTGGTTTTTAAATCACAATGGAAAACTCAGTATTCTGTAAAAAAAAATATTAATATGCACTGAAAAAAAATAAAGCGAGATCATGCTTCATTTTATCAATTCATTTGTCCTTCCATGAATCAGCTTCCCAATATTTCTGACTCAATATGCAGAAATCAAATATTTGCAATCGCATATGTTGTATCGAGGTTGCATATTTGACTTGTGCAAATATTGATGGAGTCAAGGCACAATTTTTGTTCTGTTTTAACTGAAACTGATTTTTTACCATGCACCTATATTTGATAAGACTGTGAATTATTAGCTTGATCTTAGCACAAATTAATAATTTAAAATTTGGATATGAAATTGATAACATAATTATACTTCTGCATTGAGAAAGCTTGCTCTATTTTAATATTTCATAATATATAAAAATACCAGAATGTGAAAATGTATGTTACTGACGCTAGTTTAAACACTCCTTAATTTTATATCATTTTTACTCACAGGGCAACATTGAATATTATGCAGATGAGGTTGAGATCAACGCCAAGTTTCGCACTTTTAACAAGAACAGCTCTACCGTCTTCTATGGTCACAACACAGTGACAGCTCAGCTGAAAATTAGCTCTAAAAGAGGTATGACACTCTAAAATCTTTAGATGCTGACTCAATACTGCTAATAATCACACAAACAGAATGTTAAAATGCATACCCCCCTGCGAATGAAAAGACTTTGGAATGATAAATTTTTTTTATAAAATATGAAAAATATTCATAATGTTTGAATAATTTATATTCCTTGTATGTTTTGCAACAATTAAAATAAGTGTTGTAATTTGGGTACAAGAGCTGTGATGCAAGACCACAAATGTTTTCCTTCTTCAGATTGCATCTTGAATAGTTTCCTTTCATATCTCACAAGGTATAACAGTGAGCATCTGTGTTTCATTTGCACTTTAATGATTTGTAAAGCTGTGTTTTTTTGTGGTTTTCTTTAACATCAGCATTGTAATGTAATTTCCACAATGTTTCTCAAGAGCCTGGAACTGGAATTGGTAAAGACCATTTTATTCACAGAAGAGTTTTCCAGGCATACTACATTCCACAGGTAACAAAACATTTTCTGCATCATATACACTCATTGAATATCATGGCCGGATTTTAGAATTATATTTACAACAGGCCAACATGTTTGAATGTTCAAAAACTGTTTGGTTTTACCTGTTACTGAATTAAAATGGTTCGGAATCATCAGTACTCAAATTAAAACGTGTTTTTGCTAGTTTTGGAGACACTAGATAATACTTTGCAAGATGTGATATTAGATACCATTTGCAACGATGTTGAATAGCTAGAAAATAATGCATCATTAATAATAGGATAATTTCAAGTCATAGAGCACTCTGTACTGGAAAGATAAGGTAAAGCAACACATATTATTAGGATCTTTTAAAGACTATAGTGGCATCAGATGACTGCAACATGAGCTATGTTATAAAGAATTTGAGGCATCGGATGACTGCAACATGAACTATGTTATAAGATTATAGTGGCATCAGATGACTGCAACATGAACTATGTTATAAGATTATAGTGGCATCAGATGACTGCAACATGAACTATGTTATAAGATTATTGTGGTGTAATGGGGTAGTTGGTATCAAGCGCTATTGGTACAATATTGCACAAGCCCACTGGTCAGAGGTATTGCGCAGCTTGGAAAAACAACACCCGAAACCGTCTCCTGCTAATACTCGTTACCTAAGGAATGACCTCTACGGTGTGATTTTCCCAGTTATAGAATGGATATGGCAATCTGAGACACTATTTTGAACAAAGACAACACACGAGCCCCCGTAAAGATAAATGAAGAATTTAATCAAAAGAATCAAGAGAAGAAAGACACAGTAAATTACAATTTTCTTCCCTTTTGAATACTCTTAGTTCAGAAGCACTCTAAACCCGAAGTTTAAAATAATTGATACATTAATTAAATTTCAAACACTAATAAAATAGACAAATTTAGCCGTTAATAGCTGATAGCAAATTTCATCACGAAATCGAGTGTTCATTAACGTTGGACCGCTTGGTAAATTCACATGACCTGCTCGTAGACTGGTTTTTCTGCTTGCGTCTCAACTTTAACTTGCCCTCGGGATGAACGTGGGATTCTCACAACTCGGACTTCTAAATTCTTTTCCTCCTTTGGATCTCGACCTCCTCGCTATTTCTCTCTCTCCAAACAAACTAATTTCCTTGTGTTTTTGGCGTCTTACAATTGTTCCTGGATTATAGATTTTCCCTGGAACCACGATTTTATGGAAGTTTTCCTTAAAGTACCGCCCGGAGTCTCTACTATGTATTTTTACTTCTGGTTTTCTCTCTCTCAGAGAACTTCAAGACTGCCCAAAAGTTCATTGGATCTTAGTGTATATTTAGGGATCGACCCAACCCTCATTCCACATTTGACCAATCAGAATAAATGCTATTCCTACCGACATTTGGAAAACTGCTTAACATTGTGCCAAAAATGCCACCTGGGGTTGTAATAACACCCTGCCATTTGTCTCAAATCACTTTTGACAGCTTTAAGTGTGAATTTCGCCCTTTCTAGCCTGTCATACCGTTTTTACTATAAACATACTACCAGTGTGACCTGAGTTAGGAAAACATTTCTCTTTGCAAACTCTACCACAAGAAAACAGTTAATTGTTGGCTAGACTAAGAATTAATTAATGGATTTTACTGATGAAAAATTTGGCACTTGACAAGTGGCATCAGATGACTGCAGCATGAGCTATGTTATAAGATTATAGTGGCATCAGATGACTGCAACATGAGCTGTGTTTTAAGATTATAGTGGCATCAGATGACTGCATCATGAACTATGATATAGAAGACTATAGTGTCATTAGGTGAATAGTGTACATGTTTTTTGAAAGACTAGTTGCATCAGATGACTGAATCATTTTGAGCTATGATATAGAGGACTACAAGCAACAGATGACTGCAGCATGGATTATATAACAGAAGACTATAGTGGCATCAGATGACTGCTGCATCAGCTAAGTTAAAGAAGACTATAGTGGATGACTGCTGCATCAGCTAAGTTAAAGAAGACAAGTGGATGATAGCTGCATCAGCTAAGTTATAGAAGACTACAGTGGCATCATATGACTGCTGCATCAGCTAAGTTATAGAAGACTATAGTGGATGACTGCTGCATCAGCTAAGTTATAGAAGGATATAGTGAATGACTGCTGCATCAGCTAAGTTATAGAAGACTATAGTGGATGACTGCTGCATCAGCTAAGTTATAGAAGGATATAGTGAATGACTGCTGCATCAGCTAAGTTATAGAAGACTATAGTGAATGACTGCTGCATCAGCTCAGTTATAGAAGACTATAGTGGCATCAAATGACTGCAACTTGAGCAGTGGTATAGAAGACTAATGGCATCAGATGACTGCATCTGTCTTTGTAATTATAAATATTTTTGCTTTTGGGAAATACTCTCAAAAGATTCAAAATATTTAATCCAGACTTCGTACACATGTCAAAAAAATTGCATTGAGGTGCCTTTTTATGCTTAAAATTTTCTATATTAAATATTTTTTTATAATACTTGGATCATTACATTTGTAGTATTTACATATGGTGACAATAGTGGGGGATATCTCATCATTACATAACGTTTGTTGTTTTGTTTTTATTCTGATAGAATACACAGAAAATGGTGGGGATGAAGAACTGCCAATGGGAGAAGAGTTCCAGAGTCACATCAAATGTTTCCTAAATAGCAATGAGAAAAAGCCAGACAAAAGAGTGGAATGGGCTGAGAAGCTTATCACACAGCTTCAGTAAGTATAGACATACACTCAAATTTTGTCACTGGCCTCAATCACAGTGTTATATCCTGGACCATTGCTGGAATAACTTAATAATTTCTAACCATGAAGACAATTTGTAAATTTAAATGGAACTCACAAATGTTGAAATATATATAAAATCCACATTATATATCAGTTTTGTAAAGGTAGTAGAAGAAAAGATTTTGAAACATGTCAAAATATTATAAATATTCAGAAAAATTAATAAAAGTAATAATAATAATAATAATAATAATAATAATAGAAATAGTAATAATATTGTTGTTATTATTATTTTTAAAATTATTATTATTATTATTGTTATTATTATTATTATTATTATTATTATTATTATTATTATTATTATTATTATTTTATAATATGATGAAATGTGTAATTTTTGTACAGTACCATACATTCCAACCATTATGCTTTTGGCGTAATCATTACACTTTTTTTCACAAAATTACGCATTAATGTATATGGATTATGCTTTTTCATTATAAAATATTATCCACTTTTTAAAAAAAAGTAAGTTATTTGTTGGTTTTTTTTTTTTTTATTAGCATTCCATTAATCCCACAGACTGTATTTTAGAAAAGATGAAACATTGGGATACATGACTTGACTGTTGTATTTACAGATTTGTGTTATAATTTAGCATATTATAACAGGGTTGGCATGTATGTCCTTTCATTATTTGTGTGCAACATTTGGGAACTATTTTATTTGTACAGTAGATTTTATAGTTGGGAATGTGAAAACAACAGTTCTTAACTATGCATTAAAATGGATAGGGAAGTATTGTCATTTTCACATTCCTAACTATAGACAGAACTGTGAGAAAAATAATCTTTCACTTTGCATTGTAGGTTTTATTAGCCAGTAATGTGAAAACAATAATCCTTTACTTTTCATTGTAGGTTTTTAGCCAGGACTATAAGAAAAATAATCCTTCACTTTGCAGTGTAGGTTTTTTTTAGCCAGGACTATGCAGTGTAGGTTTTTTTAGCCAGTAATGTGAAAACAACAATCCTTCACTATATTTTGTAGGTTTTCTAGCCAGTAATGTGAAGACAACAATCCTTCCCTATGCACTGTAGGTTTTTTAGCCAGTAATGTGAAGACAACAATCCTTTACTTTGCATTGTAGTTTTTTTAGCCAGTAATGTGAAGACAACAATCCTTCACTACTGTAGTTTTTTTTAGCCAGTAATGTGAAAACAACAATTCTTCACTTTGCATTTTAGGTTTTTTAGCCAGGACTGTGAGCTAAAGAATCTTTCACCGTGCGTTTCTGTTCAATTAACTAATTTCATTTTTAAATGAAACCTACTGTTTGATGAATCATTTTGAACCTATGTTGAATGTTTCTATCCTTCACTGATCCTTATGAAAGACTCTAGCATTAAAACCCAGGAAAATAATTGTCTGCCCATGAGTGCATAATGTTGTGCGTCTCATCCTTCACTGTTTAACATAGAGACTATAAATTAAGAGATAGATTTATAATTTAAGGGTGGTCTTTAGACATGCAGCCTTTATCCATTGCTTGTGGTTTGCTTGAGCAATGGGAAAACTTGTATCATGTGGAGCTGAACGTAATGAGAACAGTATGGAAATATGCAGCTATATTTAAAACTCTAATATTTGTAATGTTACATGGATAGTGTGTGTGTATGTGTGGTTTGGACTTTTAACATAGTCGTAACAATTTTAGTCATGTCACTACCATGTCTGCAGTGTGGCAGTTTATAGCGATGTCTAGCAGTGGGGTGTCATGCCTCAAACATATAGCATCATGTCTCATCCAGTCACATTATCCTGACACTAGAGCAACCATGCTGAGTAAGGCAGCTGTTTGTACCATTTTTACAGGTCTTTAATATGACCCAGCCAGGCTTCATCCTGCGACCTCCATTGTCTGAGGTGGACGCTTAGGCCACTGGAGTGGTCTTCTATGGCTAATGAATGAAATTTTTTAGACTGCAAGCATCTTATGCATCTTCACCAATTAGTTCATTATCTTCCGATTCAGTGGTCGATTAAGATACTTTGCTTTCTATCAGTAATGAAAGTGTTGTATTTCACTAGTTTCAGCACAACTGAATATTGTTTCTTTTCTGATAGTATATCCATGGAAGTGAAAAGAATGACAGAAAGTGCTCGACTTGAGATGGATGAATTAAACATCAAGTGTCTTCAGATACTGCGTGGAATAATTCACAATGAGGAAAGGAGACTTCCTGAGGATTGGGCTACAAGAACAACAGAACCAAAAATAGAAAAGTATGACTCACTAATATAGCAACATTCTTATATCAAAGTGTTAGCCAGTTGAAATGGGGACACCTTAGAAGTTTTTAATCCTTATATTGTGCTATTTACATATTTTTATTTTTAAAATAATGTTTAATGGCAGTTTCTTTTTACAACTCATACACTAGTTTTGAATAGCAATGATGGATAATTTATGATGTCCATTTTGTGACATATCATAAATGTATCATATGTACTTGAATAGAATTTGAGTCAAATTGTAAGCAGCAAAGATCCTGTTCTACAGTTTCATCTCATGCCTGCAGGTTAGGGTCTATGTTGTTTCTTATGCTGATTAATCCTTAGAAACTGCACCAGATCTACTGGCACATTATGTAATGGCAGATCTGGGTCTATGCACTTTGTGGTTGGACTCTCATAAGCAGGCCCGCACCTAGGGGGGGACAACCATGGTACTTGTCAGGGGCCCGAGCTAGATAGGGGCCCGCCCTTTTTCGAGTACACACATATTTGAAACACAAAAAGGGCCCGAACTCTGTCAGCTGCCTGGGGCCCAGAATTTCCTAGGTGCGGGCCTGCTCATAAGCGAATTTATATAGTATAGCCTACAATTTTGGCAACTACGTCTATATTTGATACTGTATTTTCAAATGTATTTAAAAGCACAATAGTGTGACATGCGTTTTGAACCTTTCATTTTGTTTTTGTACTTAAATATGAATGCATACAAAATCCCTTTGCAATCAAGAGGATCTATTAAATTAGTTACGATGATCATTTAAGATGCTTGCAAAACATTTTAAGATTTCATGTGCATTACTAAACAAGTACTTAGTTACTTAGAAAAAATTAAACTTATCTAAGCAAAAGATGTCGATATCAAACCTTCTTAAGGCACTAAATTTAGCCCTCGAGAGTTGTTCATTTTCAGGTTCTTATGCAGAATAGAGAAAGAAAAAAAGCAAGTTTTAGGAGATGTGTTACTGCCTTATTGATACACATGACTTTCCATGAAAGTTTCTCGGATAATTAATTTGTGGGTGAATTGCATGACAGTTATGGCTTATTGGCTGTTTATCCATCCATCTTTCTGTCTGTCAGTCTTTCTGGAAGCAGTACTCTGGTTAGGTTTGCATTCAGCACTACACCTTCCAATTAAAACTAGTTCAGTGTGATCCATATATTTCTTGGTTACATGAATTCGGTTACATTTTGTGTTTAGCTCATTTTCTCATCCACTATTTCATTGTAGTCACATAGCTTGGTATGTAATTGTATCATGAAGAGTTTTACAGCTGTTAGTGAAAACATTGTCACTGTGACCTATATTTCGCGACTTAAGAATTTGTGCTTATGTTTGGATTGGGTTTGATTTCAATAGGCTAGGATTTGTATTATTGAGATTGTTTTCTCAGATACTGCTATTTATAGCTCTTGTAACATGGTGCTGAAATGTGTTATATAACATGAAGTGTCTTTTAGTGAAAATTAGATCACTGACCTATATTTCATGGTCCGGTAAAATTTGGGTTTATCTTTGTATTGGCTTATTTTCACAGGCATTATCATATATGTAGTCACTTAAATTGCTCAGGATGTAGTTGCATCATTGCGTCATTAAATAATTTAGCCATCTATTTAAACCAGGTCAGTTTGACCTGTATTTCATGTTTCAGTGATTTGTGTTTTCCTTTGTACTGGGCATAGTTTCTTGTGGTTACTTTTTATATGTAGGTAATTTTCTCAGACTCTTGCTCATATAGAATCACAAAAGCTGGTCTTTGGATGCTCTGGAATGTGGCTCAAAGGAAATGAAAATGTTTCAGAGATTGGTATCCAATTTGATCAGACTCTTGCTAAAAGAATAATATAAATTGGTATTTACTTGTACAGTAGAACCTGTCTTGAAAGACCACCCCTTCTGCCAAAAAATAATGGTCTCTCAAGACAGGTGGTCTCTTATAACAGGTCATAACACTATATAATCAATAAATCTGTGCATTGAAATTCTGGTGTCCCAAAACAGGTGGCCTCTTATAGCAGTGGTCTCTCAAGACAGGTTTTACTGTATCAATTTGTGGTGCAAAGGAACAAACTATTGTCAAAGATTTTTCCTTCATGAATAAAAAAAATGAATTTGCATGGTGGTTTGCAGCTCATATAATTTCAGAGATTAGTACACCATGGATACAAAGAGGGTTATCATGTAAAAAATTAACATTGTCATTTTTGTCACTTTGGCATAGTGTTGTTTCTTATTAAATTTCTTGAATTCATTGTTGAAAACATCATTCTTTACTAATATAGACTGTCTTAAAAAATACTAATTTGTTTTTATTTTGACTGAATTTAGAAATTTAAAAATTATCCAAACCATCCAGAATTTTTATGATCGGAAAGGGGCGATGAAGAAAGTTCTGCCACATCTGGCCACCAGAAATGAAGATGTTGCTAGAGAGGTGCTTGCATTCCTATGTATCATGCTCTTCAATGCCAATACACAAGTTCAGGTAAAAATTAAATTTGTTAAAATGCAAAGAAAACTGTGTCCTATTTCCTTAAAAAAGGTTTAAAGATAATTTTACCTTAACCATTAAATTGCTAGTCGCGACATTGTCTTATAGCACTTGTTGCGACTTAAGTCACTTTCAAGGTAACCAACAATGTACACATCCTATTACTTCAGCTAGCAATAACCTCTTGTAAAACTATATTTGATTGGTTTAAAAAGGCCTGAAACAAGCATTCTGCAGTACTTTACTATACGTTTAACGATGAAAATTTACAAGTACTCGCTTTTAAACACATGGTACTTGTGCAAAGTTAAAATGGGCAACGCTGAATACGATAGTGATTTCTTGCAACAAATACTCGCTTCTGATAGTGATGATCATAATGATTTTGAAGAATATGAGAAAAATGACATTATTGGAGCAAGCGAAGTATTGATGGAGATAACCATGAATGATTTTGAGCCAGGAATTTACGTGGAACTGGAGTCGGATGTACATGCTCGCTTGACGTGATAAGATGGTGCGCCTGTCAACCCCCATTCACTGGTAATTCAAAATTAAATGTTGAGATGGTGAATAATTAACCTACGGACTGTTGAAGACTTTTTCTTAGATGAGTCATTGCATCTGATAGTAAATCAAACAAATCGTAATGCAGATCAGAGAGTTCATGGGGCAGACTTGAAGGAAAACAGATGCATGAAGAAATGGCGGCCTATCACACCTGAGCATCTAAAACTTTTTCACATCGATTAAAACAATGGGTTTGGTACATATGTCTGATCTTGATTTCTAATGGGCTATTGATGATGTGATATCAACCGCATACTTCAGCAAAAAATAAGTATGGGATAGATTTCAAGCTATTCCAAGCAATTTACACCTGTCAGACAATGAGAACAATTAAGGTGACTCTTTACACAAAATCAACCCAATGATTGGAAAAAAATAAAGCCTTTGCTGAGGTTTAATCACCAGATATGAACCTTGGTTTTGATATTAGAATAAATAACAAGTGAAAGTTTTCATGAACATTAATTACTGACTGGGGAGTTTAAACTTACCTCTGACATTCATGGAGTGGATTTTTGCAAAACTGTCACCCTTCCTTTACCTGTGATTTTCACATTTTATATATAGTATATAACATTGTGACAGACATAACATGTGCATGTACTAAAGTATATAACATTTCTTAGAATATATTTGAACTTTTCCATCAAAAACAAACAAAAATACTGATGAAATACAATTGTAACTTTTCATTTTACCTGTATTTACACCTGTACATGCAAATATGTTAAACTTACACATGTGTCTTGATGCTAATCTTAAAGTTTAGACATGCACCATCATTTTTCATATAGGGTTTGCCCATCAATTGTGTATATTTAACGAATAACATGCAGTTTAAAGACTGCAGTTTTCTTCTTTTCTCCCCTGAAACAAATCAGCACCGAGGGACCTTGTACTGCAAAATAATGCATCACTTTAAGGGTTCATTGTACAGGTAGGGTCTTGCAAATTATGCTTCATAGGTCTCCTGCAACACATGCACAAACTCAGTGTATGCTTTCCTCATACAAAGCAGCATGAACAGAATTGGAATAATTAGGATTCAGGTCTGATTTGTGAATAAATGTGTTTACAAATTCATGTTGATTATTGCTCATCAGGCTTTTTTGAAAGGTACTAGAGACAAAGAAAATAAATTTAAATGTTAAATCTAGTTTTCAAGAACCATGACTATAACTGGTTGTTGACAAGAATTGTTTGGACACCAATGAATTCAACAATGTCTCGAGACAATCTTGAGCAAAGAAATTTGCTCTGTTTTGAAAGTAATTAATTTGGTCACATTTATTTTTAATAACATTTTAGATATTTTAAAACTTTCTACTACATTGTCCCATAGTAAAATATTGTTTATAGATCTGATGTTAAAGGAAACTTATACATGCATTGGGTTGACATTCCAATCACTGTTATGACAGAGATAGATCTTTGCTCATTTAAAACTTGAAAGGTCAGGGGTCATTTTGAGTCAAACAGTTTTCATTCAGAAGAGCTTAATTTGAAACAGTATATGTATTTTGTGTAAAAGATGTCTATAGCAATTGAGATCCCGTTTTTTATATTTTGTGCTCACATCATTTTAGTGACAAATCTGAAAACACACTCAGTTGATTGCAACATTTTTTTAAACCCAAACTTCATTTGACTTTGTGTAAAGGGACATAATTGTAATTCCTTTACAGTAAAGTGTATGAGCCAAATTGGAAGAACTCAAAAGAAGAAAAAAAAATTGTTTTGATACACATGCTTAATGAGCTGTCAAAATTTTATAGAAATTAGATATTTTCATCCATAGGATTTTTATTATTGGGACATTTGAAGCTTGAAATCTGAGATTTATCATTCTTTGTTATTTTCTCTTAGCAATCAATGCTAGACTACTTTTTGTCAACGAGAGAAGAGGTGTTCTTCATGGCAGTCAGAGATAGAATGTCACTTTCAACTAATACAATAAAAGAAAAGTAAGTAAATACATTTGAACCAGTCACAATAAGAGAAAAGTAAGTAAATACAGTTGAACCAGTCACAATAAAAGAAAATTAAGTAAATACAGTTAAACCAGTCTTATCTCAACCCCCACCCACCCCCAATCATCTGGATGCTTGTCTACTGGAACTGTCAAAATTTGATCTAGTTATCTAGAGCCCTGTCTTGCAGTAACTGACAGATTAAGTTAACTAATTTCTGTTTCTCATCTCCCACTCCTTCCATTCCCAAAAGTAAACTTCATAGCTAAGTTAACTAATTTCTGTTTCTCATCTCTCACTCCTTCCATTCCCAAAAGTAAACTGGATGCCTGTTCATAGCTAAGTTAACTAATTTATGTTTCTCATCTCCCACTCCTTCCATTCCCAAAAGTAAACTAGATACCTGTTCATAGCTAAGTTAACTAATTTATGTCTCTCATCTCCCACTCCTTCCATTCCCAAAAGTAAACTGGATTACCTGTTCATAGCTAAGTTAACTAATTTATGTCTCTCATCTCCCACTCCTTCCATTCCTAAAAGTAAACTGGATACCTATTCATACTGCTAGAGAACAAATTGCAGTCTCTTTTACAGTCAAACCAGCTTTATAAATCAGATGTTCAAACAAGCAATCATCATCGACAGGCATAATACCAGAGTCCTGTAAACAAAATCAATTAAATAATTAACCTGTCTTAAACACCCATCCATTTTTAAATTCCAATTTTATAATACCATAGTCCTGTAAACAAAATCATTTAAGTAATAAACTTGTCTGAAGCAAACATTCGTTTTTAAATTCCAGTTGTCCCATGTATTGTTAAGTATTCTAACAAGAAATAGCTTGTTTTATGGCCAGATTGCATAGGATTTATTGATTCTACAAAATTACATGTCTTGAAATGTTTCTATTTAATTATGTGGAGTGTTTCTATTAAATTGGCATTTTAAGACTTGCAATAAAAAATATGGAGTGTGAATACAAGGTTTCCATACATTAATATGCACTTCTGAATCTAAAAATATCCTGTAACATTTAGGGAATTGACATTTACATCATTTAGACAGAATTTTAAAAAGAAAAATGTTCTAAGAGATTTTTCCTATGATCAGTTTACACATATTTTCAAAGATAATAAAGTAAAAAAATCGGTAAGAGACAATTCTTGGCTAAGAATTTTTCATGATGTTAGCTTCGTAAAGAAATTTGATTTTAATATTTATATAATTAAGAAACAAAATATTCAGAGACATAATCAACAAGGGAGCTTTATGGTTGGTAACTGTACTTAATTTCTTTTGCAGACGATCACTTGAAGCACAACAGGAAGCTCAGAAGAAAAAGGATTCATCTAAGTCCTCCAAACGCTTGCTGCCAACATTCACAGTATCAGACAGTGCTCTCAAAGTATGATAAATGTTTGCATGTATTTAGAGGTAGAGATAGTTCAATAGATGCACACAAGTACAAGCTCAAGTATTTGCTTTTTATGAGCTGAATTTATCCAAATGAATTTGAATACTGATAAAAACAGGTCTTTATTATCTATGTCCTGTTATCAAACAGTATGGGATATGGTATTCACATTTACAGGCATCCATCAGTCTGCCACCCTTTTTCATTGAGGTCAAGGTCACACCTTGATATTTAAAGTTTTCTAATCACACTTTCCATTATGCTGTCTAATTACCATATGAGATTAAGGGAATAAACTTGGTATCATCATTAGACGGTGTGTTGCTTACCACATTGGGTGTTCTATCATCAAGGTTGTGGCTCAATATTGTATGTATTCCATCACATTTTTCTTCTGCTATTCAGACCATTTGAAATTTATAAATGAAAGTTGGTATAATTATTATAGAAGGTATGCTATATACAAATGTTACAGTCCAGTTTCATTGTTGGATATTATTAGGACTGCATAGAGGTAGGTAGGGGACAAAAGCTCGCTTGTGTAGGTTTTTTTTGGGTGGTGGAGGGTAATTCAGTCATCACAGTGCTTTGGATATTTAAGCAAGATAATAATAATAATAATAATAATATTATTATTATTATTATTATTATTATTATTATCTGGAAGGATCATTAGATAACACAGTTAATATTAGATGCAAGAAATATAAACAAGTCACATAACATTGGTACAGTATAAAAATAACTTATACAAACATAAAAACTACACAATCGCTCAAGGATAACCCCAACAAGTTTATACAAACTTATTTTTAATGTGGTCTTGAATTATATCACAGTGATTTAGAATTCTGCCTTTAGTTTGGCAAACCATGTAAATCATTACTAATCTCTTTATTTTCAGTGTTTTCATGTATACCATGAATACAGTTGATTTTTCAATTTGTTTGTGTGTCTTTGTAGAAGGATAGTGATTCTGGGTTGTTTTTTCTTAGTTTAAGTTATAGATTGCATCAGATAAATTGTTTGAATTTTGCAAAACAATTGCAGACAGAAATGTAAATATGGCAAGAAGAAATGTAAATATGGTCAGAAGAATTAAAAACAATCATGAACAGAAGGAAAATTCATTTGAATGTGAAGACTATTATTTTACTTTGCAGTTCAGAATACTAAAGGCTAAATTTTGTAAATTTTAAATTTTGTAACCACTAATTTATACTATGTCGATGTATTTTAATTTTTGATCATTTGCTGTTTCTTTACATTGAGTTCAGTATAAGAGCCATATTAACTCATTTGATAGAGCATTGGAGTTGTAATTCAAGGATAGCAGGTTCAGTACCCATTGCAGCCTTGGTATATCCTTGTCTCCAATTTCCTCAGTATGATACAGCCAATCATGTGTTCAAAGTGCAATGAAAGAATCCCATAGTCATGTTCAATCAGTATCTACATCCGAATGTTGCTATTCAATAAGTACAGCAAGTCATGACACTCAAGCCAATGAAATAAATACATTATCATAATGAAGTTTTTCAGTTTCATATAACATTTCTTAGCTGAATGTGAGGTTTGCCATGTATATATTTAGATCATAGTATTTTGGTGTTGCAGGGTACCTTTCTGCTGTTGTCATTATGTTTCATGTTGAAGTGTATTTTCTCTAAGTATGTGTCATTTTTAACATATAAAAATCATCTGAGGTTACATTCAGTATCAATTTCCTTGTTTACTGGTATTTCTGGTTTGATTGAAAGTGTTCACAGAAATGACTGGAGTTGTTGGACAGGTTTATTTATTAGCACATTCTAAAAAATTGGAGAAAGAATAATTAAAGCTTAGTGATATAATTATAGCACTTTTTTTGGACATCCTATGAACTGCAAATTAGTCAGGTTAAAACAAAAAGTCGAAATAACATTGAAATAAATATACTTGTTTCTTTTCTCATATTCAGTTTCATGTATAAACTATTGAAATTGTGTTTAGTGTCAGTTTGTCTGATGACTGGTTAATTTCTTCATTTGTTTCATTGATTTGTTCATAACCATAAATTCCACAATTCCTTATTCATTTATAACTAAGCAAGTTTCCATGCAGATAGACTTTACTTGCATTACTTACAGATGATGAATTTATCAAAAATATTGTTGAAATGTTTTCTGTTTATGTACCTGATCTTAGGTAATCAGTTGTGTGCAATAAAGGTCATATGTAATCAGTTATGTGCCATAAGAGTCCTATGTAATCAGTTATGTGCCATAAGTCATATGTAACTATTTATGTGCCATAAGAGTCCTATATAATCAGTTTTGTGCCATAAGAGTCCTATGTAATCAGTTATGTGCCATAAGAGTCATATGTAATCAGTTATGTGCCATAAGAGTGAATTCATGTGTTGCATCTGATAAACATTAAAAACTACATAATGACACTTAGCTTGCGTTTTAATATAAAAATCTTAAAATTGTATTCCACACTTTGTTCATTTCATTCATTTGTATGGCAATATGTCCATTTTTCTTCACCAAAAATAACTTATTTTACTAATAATAGTAAAATTAGTAACAAAATACAAATCCAATGGCCCTTCAGGCTAATTTTAAAGATCAAGGAAGGAAACTAAACTTTGGAGAAATGATTAGAAATGACAGCAGTTAATTGCAGAAAATGATTTTAAAAGTTAATCACAATCATTTCCCAAATATACTGTTTCCCAAGGCATTAAAAATTTTCTTGTGATATATAATGGAAATACAATTTAGATAATTGTCTAAGATTATTGAATGTAGATATTAACAAGGACCATGCCTAGAAATAACATAGAGTTTTTCCATCTGATCTTGTGTAATCTTCTAGATGATATTGTGTTGTATATATGCACATGATATTTCAGTAACTAATACAAGTTATTTGCATTTTTTTTTATCACATGATGTCTTTGTAATTTAAATTAACATACCCAAGTACTTTTTGTCTCATTTGCAAATAATAAGACATAGGAATCACTTTTCCATTTTTTTCGTTTAGCTCAATCACTTTAATACTGTTTTATGATTGTACAATCATGTATCTTGACAGCTGTATTCAGCTAATAGTGTACTACTCACCAGTAAAGATACTTTTCTAGCTATTATTACTTTAAGTTTTTCTGGCATTTAGTGTGTTTTTTTCTGACACTATTATGTGTACAGATTCAAAATTTGATGGTGCATTGATCTAAATGTATACTACTTTTTTATTTTCCAGTTATTAGATTCAGTTTTAACTCTTTCTTCATTTTATCTCATCTATTTATGTAGGTCTTATAAATTAATTGGTAAATTCATCTTAAAAGTTAGTATTCATCATGGACAAAAATAGGTCACTATTGTATGTACAGTTACAAATTATTATAATTAATTTGAAAGGTACTAATCACCACAGGTCAAATTAGTCTGCAGTGATTTCATTTATTTGCTTCAGTGATTTTATTCTGTTTTATCATTGGATTTAATTTCTCTTTGTATAGACATGAAACTTGATAGGTGTATTTCTTGAATAGTACTACTCAGAAGGTTGTATTACTATACTCTTCATACTCCAGCAGCTTTACAGGGTTTTTGAGGGGCCCTGAGTGGTCTAAGCGCTCTCTGTTATGGATCACTGCCATCTCACGTCTGTCTGTGTGGGTTAAAGTTTCGGATTTGGTTAATGTGGTTATGTGAGAAAGCTTGCCAGTAGCTCGTGGGTTGGTGGTTCTTTCTGGAGTTTTCCGGGTTCTTCCTCCACCTTTAATACTGGCTGCCATGTATAGCCTATCTTGTGATGAAAAATGGCATTATACCCTTAAACAACAACAACAAACCAGGTTTTGGGGTTATGCGACCGATTAGCAGACAAGACATAACATTTAGATAATAGCACCAAGACATAATGACCAAGGCATCAAACTGGATTTCAAAACCATTACTCTTCACTTATGGTTTCTTCTGATAAAATTGGTATTTTTCTTCATGTGATTTTAACATGCTCAATTCAATATGAAATTTATTTAAGTCCTAAAATAATTTCAGTTGTTTGCTCACCAAGACATGCAGAGGATGAAAATCAATAGACTTTTATAAGATGATAAATTTCATTTAAAGCAGTACTCGTGTAAGATCCTCTATTTTTTTTCTTTCACAGCAAATTCAGGCATATGAGGATGCATTAAGACAGCAAAGACTTGCTGGATGGGTAACGTTTGACTTTATTCTCATAATTTACTTCACATGAACTTAAAATTGGCTTTTATTAGTAATCACACATAACTAATTAATATGCATTTTTAATTAATGACATCATAAGTGATCATTTTGGTAGGATCAGTTATGTACACTAATTAATCTATTAAATTGTGTACAGGCTTTTTTAGTAGTTAAATTACATGTTCATGCATTATGCCTTCTTGCACAGGGCATTTAATACTTTTAATCAGACTGAAATCATTATCATGACTTATAAAAAAAAAAATGACACTGCAGATAGTGTTTTCTCTGACAAACTTTTAATGCCCCCTTTACTGTATCAGTGGTAAACATATAGTTTTAACTGTGTCCATCAATTCCATCGCATCTCATTATGTCAGGTTTTTCATGAATTTTGCTTCGGCTCAATACCTTTTGAACGATGTCATGGATTGAGACTAAATTTAGTATAAGGCTTTACCTAAGAAACAATAATGTCAGTATTGATTTTCATCACTTTTTGGAAAGAAATTTACAGTTATAGTCTCTTTGATTATGGGATTTGTCTTTTAGTTGTATTATATTGGCAAAGGGGTCCATTTCATAGTTTTATTAGTATAGAATAAGAAAATATTCCATATAGATTTAGCCAGTATTCGGTTTTCTTCATGTAGACAAGGAAGAAAAACAAACCAGTTGCCCTATCGAAGAAGAAAGAAAAGGAAAAAAGTAAACCAAAGCAGCCCAAGGTGAAAGTAGATAAAAAAGATAAGACTGCTGCAATTATAAAAGATGTCAAATTTGTAAATGGTAGCATGAAGGAAGAGGATGCTCTTATTGGGAACCCAGATTCTGAGATGACCTCTGTCAAGGTCGAGGTAATTATAGTGTGATTCAATTTTCAGTAATTTCAGTATATTTGTGGCACAGTTTTGATGCCTTGTTTGTAGGCAATACCTGAAGGTTACAAGCCTTTAGGCAGTATGTATACATGTATTAACAAGTTGGTAATATCTGTGTATTACCATATATGCTCACATATAATCCCGTTCTTGTATAAGCCAACCCCCCCAGACTGAATTAGTATTAACACTAAAGTGCATGACCTATGTATAAGCAGACCTATAAGTCTGTGACATCATATGGTAAGTTATTAATGCATTTATTTTTAGGCAAATTTATATTAACAAAAGTTATTAAAAAGAAATGGTATAAACTTGTTTGAAAAGTAATTTATTAAATTTTCTGTTTTCTTATTGTTTTTTCCTAATTAAGATTTGTGTAAACCTTGATCAAATGATGACAAGAATTGAGCATTCATGAGTTGCTATAAAACTACCTCTCCCTTTTGACTAAATTATTGTTTTTTTATGCATTATTGCATTGGACATTTTTTTTTTATCAGTGCACCAGTAATTATGTTTTTATTTTGCCTTGAAATTGTAAATACCTAACTCATTAAAATTGGCGTCGAATCATGGGAACCACTGCACTGCACTGCATTCAATATCTCCAAAATACACTAATGAAGTCTCAGAAATAATGCTTTGAAAATTATGCTAATCCGTAAACCTGAGTTGAAGTTTGATATAAGCATCCTTACACCATGACTGTCAACTCGCAACCAGGAAAAAGAATAAACCTTTCAATTGTATGAGTTGTTTCATGATATATCATATGCAATTGATGGAAAACATGTTCTGTTGTATCATATGAATATTGTTCTGACAAAATAATTACTTTACTAGAAATAATTAGGTTTTTCAGTAAATTGAATGTTAAGTTTTAACATTTCTCTTGTAAATTATGATTTTGTTTACCTCTACAAGAATGCAAAAATCAGAAAATAAACCAGAACAAAAAAAAACATAACTATAAAACTGTCAACAATTAAGTTCAACCCAAGACTGATTACTATGAATGAGTAAACACCTGGCATTTTTATACCGTATATACCATTGTTAAATTAAAAAAAGGAATGAAAATACATACCATTCAGCATACGTGTCCTGAAAAGACTAATTCAGACTACATATTTTTATAGTAAACAATACTAAATGCCTTATGAGTTGACAATAAGAAAATAAGTGGAAAGTTGTGATGTTGTTCAGCCAAAACACAAAACTAAAGTAGATTGATTATAATTAGTTGATAATAATAAGAATTTTAGCCTTTATTATTTACACTCTTCATGAACATGTGAAGTATGCCAGTTATAATTATAATAATAATAAGGACTTTGTATATCGCCTAATCTTTAGAAGCTCTAAGCACTTTACAACATCTCAAAAGTGACATTATTAATAGCTTTTTCCCTAGGTATCTTTCATGTCACACCAGATCTCCCACAAGTGATATTAGTAGTGACTTTTTGACAGGTATCTTGATGTCACACCAGATCTCACAAGTGACATTATTAATAGCTTTTTTGACAGGTATCTTCATGTCACACCAGATCTCACAAATGACATTACTAATGGCTTTTTTCCCAGGTATCTTCATGTCACACCAGATCTCTCAAAATGTGATAGTTTTGATGCTGCAAATGAATATGAAGAAGTAGTTCCTGTTAGATCCTTTCTTATTTCATAAAACACAGTTAGAAGTGATTTTGATGCTGCTGTTGTTTTCTTTTATAATAAAAATATTCTTTTCTGAAACATCATCATGAATCAAACTATACAGAATGTTCAAATTGTCAATAACCATATTTATCAAATTTGCAATACTAGTACTTATCAATGGTATACAAAAGTTCCATCAGTAAAGTATGTTTTCTTAAGCTGACGAGAAAAATGTTCAGTTCAGCTAGTGGTTGGAAAATTAATTAATCCCTGTTTTGCCAATAATCAAAATAAATAATAGATTAAATGAAATGGAAATCACTGTAATATACCTAATTGTATCCTCAACTCATTTGACCTGCCCAGGTATTGTTCTACTTTAGATAGCTGAGATCATTGTTATTTTTCTGAGGGGGTTGCTTTATTCATGCCACTCTTTCACATTACCTGTACAATTTCTATTCATGAACCAGTATGCAAAGAGGAGCAATTAGTACAATTTCTAATGCATTCATCATTAAGAATCAAACTACTCGTTGTTTCCAAAGTAGAGGTCCTACATTTTCAGGAATGAGACTTATTGGTTCCCTTTTATATTGCCACTTTTGTTTAACTTTGAGCTTATTCAAAATATTGTAATGTTACTATTACTTAGAAAAGCTATCTCCGTTTGAAACATTGTGCATTTAAGAATTCTAGGCCTGTATGAACATCTTTCTCCAGTTTCAGTACATTTACCTGAACAAAAAGGAGAAAGAAAACATAGCTGAATTGCAACCAATAATCTTTATCTTAATGAGGAAAGACTAAAATATTTTAATGTAAGTGATTTTCATTTGCAAGAAAAGAAAAATGCAATTATGTTTACATAGCTCATCTTTGTTAGGTATTGATGAGTGAATGTACTGGGTGTATCAGAACATAACAGAGATAGTGACTTTCAGGTATAATATTTAATTTGCACTCCGATTATCAAGAAAGAAGAAAAAAGATAATTGTTCTTTTTATCTAAAAAAATTGAAAAAAATGACAATAATTAAATAAAAATAAAATTGAGTATTTATAAGGTGTTTATAATGATTTTGCAACAAGTTTTGTGCAGATAAGATATAAGTTTGCCAGACACAGTTTGATGTTTAAGATATGCACAAAACTAGTTTCCTGAGAAACAGTCATTAGTTTGGTATTTCTAGGAAATTACGTAGTAATAGATATTATAGATCAGAAAACATGAATGAAAAGAAAATGGAATGATAACATTCCATTATAACATGTGCTATCCGCCATAATCAAAATTCTAAAAGTCATAATTGGCTAATAAGTGACCAGAATTCTGTTAGAAACTGACAGATTCTGTAATCGTTGATTTCTAAGAAGTTAACAGATTTTATAATCATTTAAGTCATGGTTGGCTAATGAGTATTCTGGATTCTATCAAAGACCAACAGATTCTGTAATCTTCGATTCCTACATCATTACTGGCTAATGACTGTTTAGAATACTGATGGAAACTGACAGATTCTGTAATTTTTGAATTTTACAAGTCACAATTATCTAATGACTGTTCCGAATACAGATGGAAACTGACATATTCTGTAATTATTGATTTATACAAGTCATGATTGGCTAATGTCTGTTTAGAATACAGATGGAAATTGACAGATTCAGTAATTATTGATTTCTACAAGTCTTGCTTGGCTAATGATTATCCAGATTTCTAACAGACATTGCAAGAGCTTGCTGTTTATAAAAACAACTAAATCAGCTTCATGTAATCAGTTTATACAAATGACAGATTATTATCATTAAAGACAGCTGTATTTGGGAACCTTGATGTTAACTTCATATAATCACAAACAGATTGTTCAAATTTGTAATTGGTTTGTGGATAAAGTCAATTTTGTATGACTTACAGGTTCCAGAGCCAGAGGAAAACCCAGATGAAGAAGAAGATGATGAAGCCGCGGCAGAGTATCGGAATGATGGGTACATAGAGCTTGTTCTCAAGGTCATGGCCAGGATGTGTGATGGTCAGAACCATTCTCTTCAGGTGGGTTCTGTACAGTGGAACCTGTCAAATCCATCCATTGATGGGACCTAAATTTTAAAGCCATATTAGGCTGTAATCCAGTATATTCAAGGGGCTAGCTTGGACAGTTTTTACTATATCTTGTACATTAGAATAATCATTTTCACCAGAGATAATTTTGAAGTTATTATAGTTAAACCTGTCTTGAAAGACCACCTGTCTTGAGAATCCATGTCCTAAAAGCAGATTTATAATATAGTTTTGTCGCCTGTAATGAGAGACCACCTGTCTTGAGATACCTTATTTTTGGGCAATAGGGGTCTTTCAAGACACGTTTACAGTAATATTTGTTGTTGATTTAAGTCTTAAATATTTGTTGCTAAATTATTTCTGTCATGGGACTCCTCACCTGGCCTCAGGGGTAATGTTCCTTCATTCATCACGTGTTGTTTTTCATTTGTTTAAAATTGTTACTTGTAATATATTGTAAACACCGCTTGACCAATTTACAAATGTTTTTACATGGAGCATTCTGCTATCAAGACCTTTCCGATTTGTACAGCGGATGTTAATCCATTGGCCAATATGGCTACAATTGCTAAATTCAGAAAAAGCTTTCAATGAGTTTTTCTTGAAGACTCATCACCTGCCAATTTGAGTATGACTCTTGGTAGGAGATATGATTGCCATTGTCATGTGAAATGGAAAAGAATTTCCAAGAATTACATCAAGGTGAGAGATAGCAACAAACCATTGAACTGCATAGGGTTTGGAACTAACGTTTGTGCAACTGTACTAGTGGTAAATAAAATCTTTACCTACTATACAAACTTTGCAGTTGAATATAATGTTTATCTTCACTGCAAGTTTCGCATACCAAACTTTTAATTACCGGTACTTTGTCTAGCTTTTCAATAACATTTTATGATAATTTGTTACACCTTACTAAAAACATGTCAAACTTATGGAAAAAATCAGCTACATTACTGAGACAGACTTGTCAGGGTTGGCAGGTCTGCAATTATACCGGTTAGGTGCCTCACACAATTGAACATAATGTGCATTTTCATAAAGATTTCCCGAATTTGTAGCATCTCTTATTTTAATAAAAATTAGTAACTCATGAGCATATTGATCGGCTAAGCTAAAATGTTGTATGTAAGACTGTGATTTGACTAAAACAGTTAATAAAATAGAACCTGCATCTAATATGTGTGTGTGTGATTCTGATTTTTAATGTAGCTTTTTTTAGCCATATGGCTATAATATCTGCAGTGTGGAAGTTTATATTGATGCCTAGCACTGGGGCATCATGCCGCAGACATGTAGCATGATGTTCCACCCAGTCACATTATCTTGACACCTGGCCGACCAGTCCTAACACTAACCTCTTAACCCTTTAGCTAATACTGTAAAAGCTGTTGTACAGTTTCACTACTGCTGAGTGCTATCATATCAGTTACTGAGACTACTGAGGCTGATTGCTAGGCTGATTACTGGAGCATTATCAAGGCTGACTATATAAACTGACAAAAAAATATGGTTACATTTATATTCATTATTTCATTAGTTTTTACTGGATTTCAGTAAACTAAAAAATGTATAAGTTGAACCTGGTAACTCTCAAAACGGTAATTATCCATACATAAATGATGATGTTTATTCCAAGATATGCCCACATCTCCATGATGCAGATTTCATACCATTTCAGGTCTTGCTTTTGCTTTTGGTCCACTATTTTCTTGGCAAAATTGTTTGTTCTTTCACAGTCTTTTCCACCAGGCTATCAGGAAAACACTTGAGAAAAGAAATCTTTCTCATTGCTTAGTGGTCCATGCTTGATTGTTGAGGTCATCACTCCATTGTGCAAATGGGACTATGTTCGCCTTGTCATCTGATTAAAAATCACTTGCAACTGGTTTTGAAATTTGACTAACATCAATATCTGATCCATTTTCTAATATTGATCCATTCAACTCTTGGATATTGCTTGCACTGAACCCTAAAGTATCTCATATCTGAATCAGAATCCATCTTTGTTAATCTCAATTACACGTGTTTCATAAAGCACAGAAAAGCCTTTATAGTGTGTCTAAATTTTACCTCTCATCTTTCAAACTTGCATCAAAATGTTGAGTAAACATTCCTCTCATTGGTTATGATAATACAAAATATATAAAAATGTACTTTTAACCAATCAACATTGAGTTAACTTAGCGGTCATGTCTGTATAGATGAGACACTGGGGTTTCGAGTACTGCTGAATTTTACGAACATATACAACACTGGGGTAGTAAACTAGGCTGATTGGAACTACATATATATGCATCAGTTCAGGAACTATTTACAAGAGACGCTTAGATGCGGGTTAATGCTGAGCACATAGTAATGCAGCTGTTAGTTACCATTTTTGTAAGTCATTGTTATTACTTGGCTGGTGATCAAACCAATGATCTGCCACATCCAAAGGCAGATGCTCTTACCACTAGGCCACTGGAGTAGTCTATTATATTTGGGAATAAACAAGAAGTAAACTGACACTAAGCAAGATTTGAACTGTGTAAGTACTGTATCTTATAGTACAGCCTGGTCTCCCAGGTAAACTGTCCCATGAATTATGAAGTCTTTATTTATCTTTATTTAATTTAATGTTGGAATAATCCAAAGATATGCACATGCAATATAATAATAAAAGCAATCATAGTAGTTTATAACATTTTAGTAAGTCAACAAGAATGTATGTTTTGGACATTATGGTGGTAAAAAAACAACATTAAAACCTTTCAAGTTTCGACCTTGGCTCACCAATAAACCACCTCACTCCCTTTTTCCTAATATATTTGGCTTATACATGAGTATATATGGTTGTTGTTGTTGTTGTTGTTGTAGTAGGGTTTAACACCATTTTTCAGCACACGATAGGCTATACATGGCTCCAGTATTATTGATGGAGGAAGAACCCAGGAAACCACCCCGGAAAGAACCACCAACCCACGAGAAGCTACTGGCAAGCTTTCTAACATAACTACATTAGCTGAATCTTAGACTCGAACCCATGCAGACAGAGGTGAGAAGACGGTGATCCGTAATGGAGAGCTCTTTAGACCACTCGTCCACTCAGGGCCCCAAGTATATATGGTAAATTTGACAGACAAAGCCCTGACGCGAGGCATCAATAGTTAGATACCATTGCACTAATCTGCCATCAGATATCATCATTGCCCAAAAAAATATAAACATTGCTTCATCTAAAGAAAGCCTTTTAACATAATTTGATCAAAAATTGAACAGAAGGAATCAAAGCTTTAAGACTTTTCACATTTAAAACAATGGTGCCAGACCACCATTAAATGTAGCCTTCATTACTAAAATCAACTTTATCTTAAAAAACTTCTTAACTGATTGTGATTAAAATTGATGAAGCTTCCTTGCAATAGTGGACAAATGATTCTGATGTGCTATAAAATAAGGATAAGATATAAAAAGTATAAAAACCTTGAGCAATTGTTTTCATAACACATGCAGTCAGGAGCACCAGACAAAATTTGTACAGATAGCATCCTTATCCGACTGCTGTTGCATTTGGCTGTTAGGTAGATGTCAACCAGGTGAGTCTTCTTAGCCCCACATGTGCCTCTTGTTAAAAAAATGTTCCCACACACATTAGGTCATTTTAGTGACTTCTACTTCATTGTCATTTCTTGTTTTATATATTTTCACCAAAGTTACAGTTGATTGCCCTTGAGGACATTTATAATGGTTCTGAAGGTCAAAAATGAATGTCAGTGTGATCTATTGCACAATAACTTGTTCTTCTGTTAATGTTAATGTTTTTTTTGCATAAATTTAGTATTTAATAGCACTGTAATATGTTACCCACTAGTATGGTATTACTCTTGTTTTCTGTTCAAGTAGTTAGTAAGTATCACATTATTAACATTAGTTTTGTCCCAATCCACCCACCCCATTTTCATAGTGGTTGCTCTGCTGCTTTCAGGATTATCTCCGTGAACAGCCGGACAATGTGAAGTCATTTAACATTATTGGTGAAGTGACACGATTCCTGAATGTCATCTATTCCAACATCACCGGCAAGAGTATAGATCTGGTCATACAGCTGTTTGAATCCATGAATGAGTTTACAGCAGTGAGTAGTATTCACCTTTATAAGTGATATTCTTTTTTTAGCATGTTCCACTTGTGTCACTTGGATAGGCTTTACTTCAAACTGACACAATAAGATGCAAGAACTATTTTATCACAATGCATACTTTAGAACCCCTTGTGGTCTCATGAATGTAGAATAGGCCTGATGTGCTCTCTTGCATGTCATAAGAGCTGACTAATTGAGGTCACTGTGACAAAGTCGTTAGCATACTGAATGCACAACAAGACCAGTACAGGTTCTAATCCTGCTTTCATATCAACCTGAGTTGGATTCCTTGTTGTGTCTTTGGATAAGACACTTAATTTCAGCTTGCCTCATCCCTAAATAACCTTCTATTCTGTTTTTCAAACCAATCCATTCTTTGATTTATCTATCTAAACTAAACCTTTTATGTTAAGCATATATTTTTCTGCAACATATTAGATCTGTGTTTCTCAATTCTAGACTTTCATCCTTGTATTCTCAAAATCCTAGTATCAGTGAATGACTATATTTTTTGTGTCTTAAGAATTATTACTAAATTATTCTTATTTATCCCTGACAGATTTTCCTTCTGTTGCCATGGAATTTGCAATGAAGTCATCCATGGAGTTTGCAATGAAGTTAATTCCACCAGATTTGTGTTGTTTAAATTCCCTATACTGAATTAGACCTGTAATTGGTTTGAATTCAAAGATTGTGTCACAGGAGAGATTATTTCATACAGAACAGGGGTCAAATCTGGACTTGCACCTTTCCTGTTTCTGCAACATGCTTTATCAAAATGCATGCTTGAGTCTCAAGTATCTGTATCTGTCACAGACAAATCTACTGAGGCTGAAATCACTTTTTGATCTGGACAAATCCATATTGTATGATCCCACTGCTGCCACCAAATGTCAAAGGGGACAAATTAATGTATTGATCCGGGGATCTTGCTAACTCTAGATGTGTGCTCAAGCATGTAAGCCATCGGGGCCCATGCACCTGTCCCATTTCTGTTATGACTTACTGTCCCTATTTCAGTAATTGATAATAATTTTTTTCATAGGGTAATCAAGAAAACAGGGTTGTGATCTATGACAACAAAATAATTGACTATATCAACTTCATCTTGCGAGCAGGAGACATTGCCAACAGTCCAACAGAAAAGGTAATCACCTGTCTGTATCAGAAAACTTAGCAATTATTTATATATGTCCTGTAGGTCTTGCTAACAGTGTAACAAATATCAATTACATGTCTGTGTATTATAGGTCTTCCTAACAGTCCAACATTAAAGGTAATTACATTTGTGTCTCCTATATGTCTTGCTAAGTGCAACAGAAAAGGTATTTATATGTATGTGTATTATAATTCTTCCTAACAGTATATTATATAAATATATTTGAATGTTATGAACATTTCATTATGGCTATAAATATATTTTAATGCCATTGACATTTCATTATGGCTTTAAATATGTTTGACTACCTTGGACATTTCATTATGACTTTAAATATGTTTGACTACCTTGGACATTTCATTATGGCTTTAAATATGTTTGAATACCTCAGCCATTTCATTATGGCTTTAAATATGTTTGAATGCCTTGGACATTTCATTATGGCTTTAAATATGTTTGAATGCCTTGGATATTTCATTATGGCTTTAAATATGTTTGACTACCTTGGACATTTCATTATGGCTTTAAATATGTTTGAATACCTCAGCCATTTCATTATGGCTTTAAATATGTTTGAATACCTTGGACATTTCATTATGGCTTTAAATATGTTTGAATGCCTTGGATATTTCATTATGGCTTTAAATATGTTTGACTACCTTGGACATTTCATTATGGCTTTAAATATGTTTGATTGCCTTGGACTTTTCATTTTGGCTTTAAATATGTTTGAATGCCTTAGACATCATTTCATTATGGCTATAACTGTGTTTGTCTATTTTAGACATTTCATTATGGCTATAACTGTGTTTGTCTACCTTAGACATCATTTCATTATGGCTATAACTGTGTTTGTCTACCTTAGACATCATTTCATTATGGCTATAACTGTGTTTGTCTATTTTAGACATTTCATTATGGCTATAACTGTGTTTGTCTATCTTAGACATTTCATTATGGCTATAACTGTGTTTGTCTATCTTAGACATTTCATTATGGCTATAACTGTGTTTGTCTACCTTAGACATCATTTCATTATGGTTATAACTGTGTTTGTCTATCTTATACATCATTTCATTATGGCTATAACTGTGTTTGTCTATTTTAGACATTTCATTATGGCTATAACTGTGTTTGTCTATCTTGGACATTTCATTATGGCTATAACTGTGTTTGTCTATCTTAGACATTTCATTATGGCTATAACTGTGTTTGTCTATCTTAGACATTTCATTATGGCTATAACTGTGTTTGTCTATCTTAGACATTTCATTATGGCTATAACTGTGTTTGTCTATCTTAGACATTTCATTATGGCTATAACTGTGTTTGTCTATCTTAGACATTTCATTATGGCTATAACTGTGTTTGTCTATCTTAGACATTTCATTATGGCTATAACTGTGTTTGTCTATCTTAGACATTTCATTATGGCTATAACTGTGTTTGTCTATTTTAGACATTTCATTATGGCTATAACTGTGTTTGTCTATCTTAGACATTTCATTATGGCTATAACTGTGTTTGTCTATCTTAGACATTTTATTATGGCTATAACTGTGTTTGTCTATCTTAGACATTTCATTATGGCTATAACTGTGTTTGTCTATCTTAGACATTTCATTATGGCTATAACTGTGTTTGTCTATCTTAGACATTTCATTATGGCTATAACTGTGTTTGTCTATCTTAGACATTTCATTATGGCTATAACTGTGTTTGTCTATCTTTGACATTTCATTATGGCTATAACTGTGTTTGTCTATCTTGGACATTTCATTATGGCTATAACTGTGTTTGTCTATCTTGGACATTTCATTATGGCTATAACTGTGTTTGTCTATCTTAGACATTTCATTATGGCTATAACTGTGTTTGTCTACCTCGGACATTTCATTCCCATTTGAGATGTACTAACATCATAGATTATATGTTTATTTGCACAATGTTGAACAACACTTATTTCTTATATTGGCTCAGCTCACTTGTACATGATTAAAAAAAATCGAGAATTGAAAAATGTTGTGGATGTAGAATTCCAGATTTATGAGTTAATATTGTGTGTACAGCTGTACTACTTCCTTTCAGATCCTAGCCCTTCGAGAGTCCATTTCTAACCTTGTCATCTCACTGATAGAAGAAAATGGACCCTTGGCGACTCAGGTTGCCTTGGTAAGTGCTTGTACAATTTTTATAGTAAGATGTATATATACAATACTAATAATATCTTATATATAATCACCCATATTTGTATTTCTGTGTGTAATGACTGCTAAACAAGAGGTTCTGTGCATTGGGTCTGTGAACTTCATTGGATACAGTGACAATCCACTGCATCCAATCAAAATTATTTGTTCAGATATGAACACTGTTCCTACATAATTAAGAAAAAGGGAGGCACACAACTTGAATGGACTCATAAATAAGGAATTTTCCACTGCAGATATGTGTTTGTACAAATACCTTTCAGTCAAATATACCTGTAATTACATCTCTCTGGTGTGAAGTCATACTTTTGCTATTGGGGCAACTTATGAAATATATAGATGTCACTAGCACTAAAATATCTGCTCGATGCATCAAGATGTAGATAGGGTTAATATATCAGAATATTGGCTGGCATAGATGATTTTAACTTTTATGAACAGTTTTGATATTGGTAGTTAGTATTAATGGCTACAAAACAAAACAACCATGGCATAATTTTTGGCCCAAAATGTGTAATCAGCTGTTTAACTCTCATTGCATGTAGTGGGGGTCATCTCAAATAATACTCGTGTGTAATTCCTCAGCCAACATGAACATATTCGGAATTGCTTCAAATAGATGATAGAATTCCTGTAAATTGATGTGCACTTTTAAAATCTTTGTAAATTGATGATCACCATTAAAATCCTTGTAAATTGATATGCACCATTAATATCCTTGTAAATTGATATGCACCATTAAATGTGCATAAGTTGATGTGAACTGTTAAAATCCTTGTAAATTAATGTGCACCATTAAAATCCTTGTAAATTGATATGCACCATTAAAATGCACATAATTGATGTGAACTGTTAAAATCCTTGTAAATTAATGTGCACCATTAAAATCCTTGTAAATTGATATGCACCATTAAAATGCACATAATTGATGTGAACTGTTAAAATTCTTGTAAATTAATGCACACCATTAAAATCCTTGTAAATTGATATGCACCATTAAAATCCTAGTATGTTGACATGAACTGTTAAAGTCCTTGTAAATTGATGTGCACCATTAAAATCCCTGTATATATTGATGTGACCATTAAAATCCCAACAAGTTGATGTGCCGATTAAATCAAGTTGCACCATTTAAATCCTTGAAATTGATGGTCACTATTAAAATCTCTGCAAATTGATGTGGTCAAATAGAAATTAAATACAGCTGAAAAGGATGGCTTCATTTACCATAATACAAGAAGATGCATGAATGGCAAGGATAAAGAAAGAGTAAGTAAATAAATTGAAATAGTCGTTTCTGATTGCTTTATTTCAGCTGAAATAGTTAAACTGTCACTTCTTGAAAGTTTATGTAGTTTTTAATTTTTTTAAATATATTCTGTATGAATCTTTGATGCTGCTAAGTCTTTCCTTAATTATCACCCCACCCCTAACCATTTTAGGAGGTGAAGGACACCCTGGACAAGAAATCTGTGTTCCAGTTGATGACAGAGTGTTATGAGATGCACCAGACTGATAAAAAGAAACTTGAGGAGCTGAAAAACATCTCCATCATTGGCCTAGGCCAGGAAGATCAGTCTGCCACAAAACTTGTCTCTGAGGCTGGCAAGAACATATTCACAGGCGTTATGGTATTTCTCTTAAAAATTTCTTATTTTGTCAATGGATTAAATAATACTTCAATTTTTAAAATGTATTTCATAAGTTCTAGCCGATGATGGAAGCTGATAAACTTACAACTAAGCTTAAATGTTTGGATAGGCCATAGGCAATACAAAGTCTTTACTTTGGGACTTTTGAGGCTGCTGTACACAATAAGTCTTTACTTGGTGACTTTTGAGGCCCTTATAAACAATGTCGTTATATTTAATGCCAAAGACAATAAAGTCTTTTCTGCTATACATTTTGAGGCTATAGGCATTACAAAGTATATAGTATCATGTGATGTTTGAGGTCACATACATTCAAATCTTTTCTGCTATATATTTTGAGGCTATAGGCATTACAAAGTATATAGTATCATGTGATGTTTGAGGTCACATTCATTAAAATCTTTTCTGCTAGACATTTTGAGGATATAGGCAATACAAAGTATTTCGTATGTGATGTTTGAGGTCAGACATTAAAATCTTTTCTGCTAGACTTTTTGAGGCTATTGGCAATATACAAAGTATTTAGTATGTGATTTTTGAGGTCACAGGCATTAAAATCTTTTCTGCTAGACTTTTTGAGACTATTGCCAATAAAAAGTCTTGACTGGATTATTTTTTAGGCCACGGGCAATAAAAGTGCTTTACTATAGGATTTTTGAGACCACAGACAATAAAAAAGCTTCATTTCATAAATTTTTAGCTTCACTAACGAGGTGCTGATATGAATGGAAATTCCATAACTTGCATTAGTGATATACTTGGTAATTGAGGTATTTATTATTAGAGCTTTACAGGATACAAGACATAGTCCTTAATCTGATCCGACATAATCCCCATCAAATTGTCAGATGACCCAAAAATGTCAGATTAGCACAAGAACTGTAATGGTTTGTAAAAAATTGTTGCCAGAATGCAGTGAGTGATTAGATCATTATATTGGGATAAATGGAATTCTGATTTAATGCAGTGAGTGATTAGATCGTTATATTGGGATAAATGTAATTCTGATTTAATGCAGTGAGTGATTAGATTGTCATATTGGGATAAATGGAATTCTGATTTAATGCAGTGAGTGATTAGATCATTATATTGAGATAAATGGAATTCTGATTTAATGCAGTGAGTGAGTAGATCATTATAGTGGGATAAATGGAATTCTGATTTAATTATAGTGAGATAAATGGAATTCTGATTTAATGCAGTGAGTGATTAGATCATTATATTGGGATAAATGGAATTCTGATTTAATGCAGTGAGTGATTAGATCGTTATATTGGGATAAATGGAATTCTGATTTAATGCAGTGAGTGATTAGATTGTCATATTGGGATAAATGGAATTCTGATTTAATGCAGTGAGTGATTATATCGTTATATTGGGATAAATGGAATTTTGATTTAATGCAGTGAGTGATTAGATCGTTATATTGGGATAAATGGAATTCTGATTTAATGCAGTGAGTGATTAGATCGTTATATTGGGATAAATGTAATTCTGATTTAATGCAGTGAGTGATTAGATCGTTATATTGGGATAAATGGAATTCTGATTTAATGCAGTGAGTGATTAGATTGTCATATTGGGATAAATGGAATTCTGATTTAATGCAGTGAGTGATTAGATCGTTATATTGAGATAAATGGAATTTTGATTTAATGCAGTGAGTGATTAGATCGTTATATTGGGATAAATGGAATTCTGATTTAATGCAGTGAGTGATTAGATCGTTATATTGGGATAAATGTAATTCTGATTTAATGCAGTGAGTGATTAGATCGTTATATTGGGATAAATGGAATTCTGATTTAATGCAGTGAGTGATTAGATTGTTATATTGGGATAAATGTATTTCTGATTTAATGCAGTGAGTGATTAGATCATTATAGTGAGATAAATGTAATTCTGATTTAATGCAGTGAGGGATTAGATTGTTATATTGGGATAAATGGAATTCTGATTTAATGCAGTGAGTGATTAGATTGTTATATTGGGATAAATGTATTTCTGATTTAATGCAGTGAGTGATTAGATCATTATAGTGAGATAAATGTAATTCTGATTTAATGCAGTGAGGGATTAGATTGTTATATTGGGATAAATGGAATTCTGATTTAATGCAGTGAGTGATTAGATTGTTATATTGGGATAAATGGAATTCTGATTTAATGCAGTGAGTGATTAGATCATTATATTGAGATAAATGGAATTCTGATTTAATGCAGTGAGTGATTAGATTGTCATATTGGGATAAATGGAATTCTGATTTAATGCAGTGAGTGATTAGATTGTCATATTGGGATAAATGGAATTCTGATTTAAGTGCAATTGAGTATTAGGCTTTGGATGTAACATCTGACATTTTGCAGAAGAAAAAGAAAGATGAGCTTGCTGATGTGTACATGAATGTGGGATTCCGTCTTTATTTGATCCTGGCCAGAATGGTGGATATTGACCCCAAGTTCCTTGATAATTGTAAGTTTCTTTCCGTAAAAATTATTAGTGTTGTCCCCAATTATAAAAATAATATTCTTTTACTTCATAATCTCTATTTTCTTCTTTTGATTATTATCATAAATACTCATTTATAAGTTGAGTCAAACTGCAAAACAACAAAGATCCTGATCTGCCAAATCATAATGCACCTGGAGACTTGGGTATATGCTGTTTGTTCTACTGATTACTCCTAGCTAACTGCACAAACCCAGATCTGCCAGCGCATTATGTGATGGCAGATCTCGGTCATTTTATTGTTGTTGTTTTGAAGTTTTTCGGCAGAAGACAGTGAAGTTTGCAGTTGCATTTGACTTATAAGTGAGATATATGGTGCAAGTTCATTCCACTTGTTAGTTTATTCAGCATAACAGAGGTAAGTTTCCTTTGATGACCATAAGGTTTTATTTTGACCACATTGAAGACAGGTAAAAAAAAAATAGGAAGACAAATGTGTCAATATTCTATTGTCTTTACCACACTGAATAGCAACACAAACATGTCAATTTTCTGTTGTTTTTATTTCCATGAATAACAAGACAATTAGGTCCATTTTCCATTGTCTTTTTACTACCATGAATAACAAGACAAATAGATCCATTTTCCATTGTCATTACTACCTTGAATAACAAGACAATTAGGTCCATTTTCCATTGTCTTTACTACCTTGAATAACAAGACAATTAGGTCCATTTTCCATTGTCATTACTACCTTGAATAACAAGACAATTAGGTCAATTTTCCATTGTCATTACTACCTTGAATAACAAAACAATTAGGTCCATTTTCCATTGTCTTTACTACCTTGAATAACAAAACAATTAGGTCCGTTTTTTTCCATTGTCATTACTACCTTGAATAACAAAAAAAATTAGGTCCATTTTCCATTGTCATTACTACATTGAATAACAAAGAAAATTAGGTCCATTTTCCATTGTTTTTACTACCTTGAATTACAAGACAATTAGGTCCATTTTCCATTTTCTTTACTACATTGAATAACAAAATAAATAGGTCAGTTTTCCATCATCATCCCAGATAATAATCTTGGGGATATCTTTCTCATCCATTTGCTCTGGTGTTCATGGATCGCCCTTTCATGAAGATAAGTGTGAGATTTAACTCCTCATTTATTCATTTCTCTGGCAAGCCAGTAAGTTGAGTTAGTATACAACTATATCAAAATTCCAAAATAACTCAATCGCATATGTTTGTTTTACCAGAACATCTGAGTCTATCAAGATAAACTGTTTTATGTTTGGCCACAGGATCATATACCGATTGTGCTGATGAAAGTTTTGACATCTGTTTACTTTTGATAATATATTTCCTTAGATTCAACATTGGCAGAATCAGAACAACTAAGAATTGTTTCTTGCTTTATTCTCCATTCACCCCATGATGCATCAACGATTATATATTATTGATTTTGAAATCCTGTATTTGTGTTATTGATATAAAATGAATCTGTGGTGACTCTTACTGTGGTATCAGAAAATCATCGATAATAAATTTATCAAATTGTACACAAGCATCAATCATCTTAAATGAGTAAACTGTGGTGAGTCACCATCAGTGTAGCTCATCTTAAATGAGTAAACTGTGGTGAGTCACCATCAGTGTAGCTCACAGTTGTACCTAATTTAGTTCCATTCGATAAGTTAACGTTATTTCGATTTATAAATGTGTTTCTATCCAGTGTATCGGCAGTTATAAAATCAAGTTCAGCATTTTCTATATAATTAATCTTGTACAGTGTTTATGATCATATCATCCTCCTTGTGTAAATTTACCAATTATTTTTCTGCCATGGTCTTTTGCGAGTTTATTTTCGAGATTGGTATTGTCTGGATTTTCATCAGGTTAATATTACTTCTTTTGTGGTAGCCAAACTTGTTTCTGCAGACAATATGATAGAATTGCTTCACTTGCAACCAATGGTATCATATTTTTACATAAAGCATAGATCCTAATAGTGCTATTGGAGCCCATCATGTTTCTGTAAAATGTTTTTCAAACCAAACAGCAACAATCAGATGAAGGTTTTTTGATGCAAATTTGAATGACTCAATGCATGGAAATTCAGTTAAGTCAAAATCTAGCAAGGGTTTATTTATTGCAACACTCTGGTCATATCATGTGTTGGATGTCCAAATTGCTTGAAGTATTCAGAACATTCACCTGCTCCAAGAAAACTTCAGGATAACATGCAACCATATAAACCAAAATATCTTTATATATGTATTTTGTATTCCATAATCCACTGTGTCTGTATTTGATATGAATGCGTTGGACATCTTCAAGAAATTCCAACCATGTTGGTTTCCATGAATTTTCCTTGTGGGCAGCTGTAACTGATGGAACAGTGAAGCAATTACTCAGTAATCATTTGATAAAATCATCAGAGTTTAAAAAACTCCAGTTCAGGTATTTCAATGTAAGATTTTTCATTTCATTTTGTCGTGGAGATATTCCGTGTGATAAATATCTCCATTATTCCATACAAAATGATCAGAGTTTACAGATTCTGAACTTTGAAATTACCACATGGATCTTACTGATATTTCTGATAAAATCAAACATATCACTGTTATAGAATTTACAAGCTTGATTTCATGGAAATATCATGTCTGAAGTCCATGCGTTATGATCAATAATCTCTCTAGTTAGTGTCTTAACTCTTATTGGAAATCTTAATTTTTTTTCTTCTAGTTCATCAGCATCTTTGATGTACCCTCTGGTATCTTTAAATGTTGCTGCCCACTCTTTTATTTTTATACGTCTTAAACTATTTCCACGCATCGCATCTGTGAAGTGTTTTGTCACTCACTCAACAACGCAATTAAAGTGAGAAATTTTCATCGGCAGAAGGTCATCGATGTTAGGTTTCTTCATTCGGCAGATATATCGCATAAACAACTGTCATCGCAGGATATGCTCATTTATAATATGGTTTGTCAATACCAGTCAGTACTCCTGGTTTGAATTTTTATTTTAAAGGTCATGTTTGTCATGGATAATCCATGTGTCATCTACTTCTGCAATAATTTTTATTCTAAAAATATATTGCTGCTTCTGAGTTCATAGAATGTCAAGAGAATTAATAATGTTGTCTCTCACTTGTCACTCAATGTAGCATCAACGTCTTTCATAATTTTGAATTTTGTACACACATGAGGTGCGAGGTGCACCATCATTGCAAACTTTTCTCTTGGCTTCACGAATATGATTGATTAGATTCTTTACTGGTACTCATCAAATAAAACATCTACCAAAGCTTGCCTTGACTATTTAGGGGTTATTTTGTCAAATCTGGCTTTAGAGGGCCTAATTGCAGATAATCTTGCAAATTCCTCCATTTTATAATTAAGGCAAATATATATTTAAATTGAAGATTAATTTTTTTTATATATAATGATTTAACCAAAGAATAAATGTAGGTGGTTGAGATTTCTTCTGCAACTCGTAATAGGGCTTGCATAAATGAATTCTGTGGATCTCGCATGCAAAGTGCGCGGCACGCAAATCTAGGACCAAAACCAGGTTTAAAATGTGGTGTTGGCATTAGAGGAGAAACACAGCTGTGTTTAGAATGCTGTGGTTAAAAATGGTATTATGATAATAACAAAATAACAGAGGAAGATAAGATATACAGGTAATTGTAAAATTATAAAAACGAATTCCAGGTGTAACTCACCTGCCACTCCTGAACCTCAAAGTGCCTGGGGTTTACTTAAGGGGTGTTTTTATTGTAACCATACTCGCACTTTTATTTGATTCTAGACAACCCACTGAATCTCTAAAATTACATTTTGCGCTTAGTGATTCACCAGGGCGTATGTTTACGCATAATGAAACAATAACCCAAAATTAGATATATTTGACCTCATTCAGCTTGTTTGTGAGGTACTCCTTTTTGGCATTTTTTTTATTTTTTATTTTTATTGTGATTCAGAAATATTTTTAGTTTTATTCTAGTTATAACATTTGTTGTGATTCTGATTCAGAAATATTTTAATTTTATTTTTATTCTGATTCAGATTCAGATTTTTTTCATTAATCAATAATTTATCGATATCAATTACATCATTGAGAATCTTGCAACAAATGCACAACTCCACTCAAAAGAATACTTGATAACCAATATCACACGTATACCGGACACAAGAGCTCCCCAGTAGCACATTGGCATTTTTTGGTTGTTTCATTACCATATATAACCAAAAATTGGTACACTACTGTATTGTGTTGCGAGAAGACCCAAACTTAATGGCTGTGATAATATTCCTCTGATGTTGCATTCAAATCATTCAGATGTAGACACTAGAATGTAAAAAATTAAATTTGGTAGGCCACTGACACCTGTGCTCAGACTAGCTGGACATTTGAAGATATATTAAAAATGAGAATTTAAAATAACTTAAGTTGTAAAGTTCGTTTTTCGAAACCTATATGTGCTACTCTTTTTGGTTATCCAATCATAGCTTGAGAATTTATCATGTGATGTACTAAAAATGGTTTGTCAGATTTTAATAAATATGACAGTATCTATGATCTCAGTTATTGGTTTTCATTCGTGTGCAAAACTGCAAAACACTCCAGATGAAGGGAGATAACTGTTATTATAATATAATAGTTATTGGTTGGGGTTATGATCTTTGCAATCAATCCTTCTTGTGTGAGTCAAGGAATAGATTTATTTTTAATTAGAATTCACTCAATAAATTGTCCTGAATAAACACTGTCTTGGCAAGATGACAGTTTTACACATTTGTATTGAATATTTTTTCTTCAGTGAAGCTGACTCCACTTCAACAGAAGGCCTTTAATTTCTACAAGAAGAACTGCATGTCGGTAGAAGTTGTTAAGGACAATGAACTGCAGAAGGTCAACTTCAGGGTCAAGAATAAGGTATATCTTAAAGATGGATATTGCTGTGATGTAGAGTTAACCCAGGCAGTGGTTAGGAATGCCCAAGGTTATATGCCCATCTGTAACAGAAATAGGCTTTAGATTTTGGCTTGGATTGCTTCAATGGTAGAGCAGCTAGCTTGTCTTAGTGAGTAGGGCAGGTAACTGGTATTTGTGAGGTTCTAGACTCAATTCCCATCAGGAACATGAAGCAGATAGGTATATTACTAGTCCTAGGATTGTTCAAAGGATAGATTCCACAGCCATTTATGGGATGTTCTAGATTTAACTTAGCCATCCTCATAGCATCAGATCATATTAGCTGGTGTTATCTTATTTTCTCAGAGATTGTGTTTTGTGTAATTTTTAACCTTTTTAATACATTCTTCAGTCACATTGATGTTAGAAAATAACTTTGCTGCCTCCTAAATCCATTAATCCCAGCAGCAAACAGTATAATTTTTCCAGTCTTTATAAGCTATTAGCAAAATTTCTCACATTCCCACATTAGCCTATCTCAAAATTTGAAACCAGGCAGATGTTAGATGGCATTAAATCAGTAATGGCGAACACTATAGACTATTTAGCCACCCAGGGAACACTTTCTGGCTTGCCATACCAGCAAGGCATGTCACTTTGCCAGTCATCTACTAGTGAGCAAGCCATACAAGAGGGCCTTAAGGGAGAATAGTCCTACTAATGAGTCACCCTCTATAAATAAAGAATTTTTATTATTATTATTATTATTATTATTATTATTATTATTATTATTATAGATTCATAGTAGATACATCGAGTTGATATATTGTCACACACAAAGGGATGATGGCATCACCTTGTCCTTGCTGCTGGTATGTTTTCTATGGACATGTAACCAATGCCATAGGAGGACAACCCCCACAACCATAGTCAATTAGCATACTCTAATGGCACTATGGAGTTTATAAAATTAAGCTTCAATTAAATCAACAAGGAATTTTTTTTTATACTGTGAACTGACATCTGCAAGCTATGCCTGTAAGGTAATGTTTTGGTAATTGGAAGATGAGGATACACATTCAATCTTCTGTTTACTACAGCAGTCATTGAAGGTCAGAAAGATCTCTGAATGTCTCTGTGACAAAATTAAGAATCTGAGGAGCTTGAGGGATTTCTGTTCAGAAAGCGAACTGTTATCATCATTTTTGTCAATGCTCTCAGATACATACCGAATGACTGTAAAAGATAATAGGTAGAACACTACCCCAAAGCAAATTTCATCCACAGTAAGTAGTTGGATTTCAGGCATTAGCAGTCTCATTGGTTCTGGAACCAGTTTTATTACTTGGCTGAAGAGGATTTTGAGGTATGGGCAAGAGCAGCAGAGGGGGTGAACAGACCAAGTTTTCAAGCAAAAATAAGGCTTCTACGGAGACCGAAACTATTTCAGACAAACCGAAACTATTTCAGAGAGAGAGAGGGGTGAACAGACCAAGTTTTCAAGCAAAAAAAAGGCTTCTACGGAGACCGAAACTATTTCAGACAAACCGAAACTATTTCAGAGGGGGGTGTGTGAACAGACCAAGTTTTCAAGTAAAAATAAGACTTCTACGGAGACCGAAACTATTTCAGACAAACCGAAACTATTTCAGAGAGAGGGGTGTGAACAGACTAACTTTTTAGATAAATATTTCGTAAGCGATTTGGTTTAAAACCGAAACAAAAAAAAATCTTACGGATAGTGGTCACAAACACAGGGGCTGCGACACTACAATGTTCCAAGGCGACGTTTTATAAGCGGTCCTGTCGTTAATAATAAAAAAAATAATCTTACAACGATGTTGTCATTTAGTTTGCTGTTCACCCCCTCTGCTGCTGGAACTTTTAGTTCTGGGTTAATAATTTTTTTACGATGAAAATCACTAAGATTTCAACCGAATATTTGATCGAGTCCTAGGACTTTACAAATAGACTAATCGCTAAGACCTCACCTTGTAGATCAATCAGATTATTGGACTGGTCAGTGAGTTTAAAATTAATTCTGGTTAGCGAATCATTATGACACCGCATATAGACTGGATTAACCGGAGACTCAATTATTAAAAATCCTGGAGGGGCTATTGGTGCAAATGAGTATAGAATATATCCTTGCTGAGCTTGATTTGATCGTTCGAGATTAATTTGATAGCTTCCTTCGATAACATCACATACTAAATTGAGCGCAATAACTGAGGATATATTCACGTTGAACGGAGCGATATGTCTGCCGCCACCGTCTGGGTCATTATTATGTTTGAGGATTTTATTTCCGATGATGCTGTTTTTCTCCATGCATCATGAATTATTTTAAAACCAACATCGATGGCATCACTGAGAAGTTTTTTTAGTTCTGGTACGTTATATCCTCGTAGTTTGACTGTTGGAATATCCTTGACGGGGATATTATATTTTTTTGCAAACTCTGTTCTCGATAGGGGATTATAATCATCTAATATATCCTGAATAATTTTCAAATTAAATGTTTCCATATCGTCGATAATTTTATTGCATGTTTCTACGACGCTGATAAATTCATCTCGGGTGAGAGAGCCAGATTTAAGAGATATTAACAACAGTGAAATATCATTATTCATTGCTGTGAAATTTTCAACGATTTTAGGTTCGTTAACAAAATGATATCCCTCTATTCTTTCCCCAACCTTCTCTTTCCCAGTTGATTGGTATCCCAACCCAAAAAAAATCTATAGTGAATTGGTGATCTATACAACTTTTTATTGGATTATCAGATTTTATCACGTCAGTGATATAATCAGTTTTTTGTGGTTCGAGTATATCAACGAGTTTTCCTCGGGGTGGTAATTCAGGCCATCCTAGTACGGTTCTAATAGAACTCTGATAGATATATACGACGTATCCTTCTGTGCTTATTTCAATTGCGGATGATAGCGTCGGCTCATGAACCGTTATAGCAATTTTCGATTCTGTTCCAGTAATCGATTTTATTCTACGCGCGAATTCATTATTGATTTGTTCAATTTGATATGACCCTGTTGGTATTGAAACGACATTCCAGTCTGGAGTCCCGTCTTCTTTATTCTTATTCGCGAACACCAGTGAATTATTCGGTTGTTGACCACCAAATGATTTTGATCTGATATTAGGCCAACTGTGATACACTCGTAGTTTTGCTAGCGCTATCTCCTTCACGGGGACTGGGCTAGGGAAATTCACACTGAATTCAGGATTCGTCGATGTTATTGATATCATGCTTGTTTGTACTGGGTTCGTGTTCTCCACTATTGAAGTAATTCCATCGGTGTTGTCATCGTTGCTATACTGTTGTTGTATTTCTAATTTTGATATCGCGGAATCAAAAATACTGACCATCACTGAGAATTCAGTATCTGATATCGTTGATGTTATTGATATCATGCTGGTTTTCGGGTTCGTGTTTTCTAATTCCATCGGTGTTGTCATCGTTGCTATACTGTTGTTGTCGCTCTAATTTTGATATCGCGGAATCAAAAATTACTGACCATCGCTGAGAACTCACTATCTGATATAATTGTATTATCGAGTGACGACGATATCATCGAGGATAATTGCGAGTATGCGGTTGATACAACATGAAATTGAATTAAGTAATCTTGCAGTTTACTCTGGCTGCATGATGATATCTTTTTTGTTATCCCGGTTGATATACCCGCGATTGTAGCCACCGCAGAAATGCAAATCGGAACTACGACCGGGGCAATCATTGTAACCGATGCAAGTATTATTCCGGCGCCAGCGAGAACGCTTGACACCGAGTACATAGTAATATCAATTGCGGTGATTCTTTGTCGGTATTTTTTTTATTTTTATTTGATACTCCTCGGTGAGGGTTTTTAGTCTAGTTTGAAATTCTCTGACCTGATAATAGCGACAATGCGTTGATGAAATCATTTTTATTTTAAAAACGCTAGCATTTTCAATTGTGAAATTCGAAGGATTTTCCTTTCAATTTAGTTATTTACTTAAATCCGCTACGAATTCCACATATAACGTTGTTGAAACCCTAACCAAATTTTTATCAGTAGATGTTATTGTGAACTTTTCAGTTGTATCCTTATCGATGATCGTTGAAATCGTATTGTTGACCCCGGATGAACTCGACGATGAAATATTAAATTGAGTCGTTGTCACTAGTGTTAATCGATAAATACCCTTAACGGTTGCAGTGATGTCTAATTTGTTGTTTGTAGGGGTCCACGCAAATGATCCGTGTTGGATAGTGTATACTACGTTATTGGTTTTCTCATGAGGAATTTTTGTTTTTTCAATGATTGTTATCATCCTCGGAAAATCAGTTTTGATGGCTTCGATGAAGTTTTTCGTCTCATCGATGAATTTTTTTATATCCGGGAGTTTTATGTCGAGTTTATCGATTGTAGTTCCAAGAAATTTATCCACGATGTTTCTATGAAAAATTGAAAACTGTTTTCCGTGTTCTTCAATTTTAGATTGAAATGTTGCTAGTTCCAACGCAAAATTGACGAGAGCTTCTTTTAGTTCATCTGTAATAGTCGAGAAGAGTACACCCGATTTGAGTTTACCCTGATCGGAAAATAACACGATAGTATCCTCGATTGCGTTTTGTTGTTTAACCAAAATATCATCCAACGACACATTACTAGTTTTCAATTTACCCTGATCGGAAAATAACGCGATAGTATTCTCGATTGCGTTTCTTTGTTTAACTAAAATATCATCCAGAGAAATATTACTAGTTTTCAATTTACCCTGGAGATCTTGAAATACAACTATTTCGTTCGGGTCAACACTTGTTAAATTTAACGTCTCAGCGATTTCATCTTCGATTAGTTTTTTTATATCACCCGTTGCAGTGTCATCGGGTTTAGGTTTCAGAGGTCTTCCCCAAATATCAATCATGTTATTGTAAAACTCTCTCTCTAAAATCTATGATTTTCGCCAGCGACTACTGGTGTATTCATTTACGACAACATGTGGTGGTTTTCCCCTTGGGTTACCTAAGGAGTTAGAAATAGCATCAAGAACATTTAATACTTCGCTGCCGCATATTGGTGGATCATTCATTTGTTGTGTTGGTAGCGTAGAATACCAAGTCTTCATTGGAAAAGTTTTTATATAACGCATAAACTCTTTTGGCGGTGCTAATCCATATGAATCAAAATAGACAATCCCACGTGGATCAATAGCGTATGCAACCCAGTGAGTTCCAGGTCCAGTGCTGTTATCGAGATTAATGATACCGGTTTCAACGCTGTTGGGTTGTGTCGGTAATTGATCTTTCATAAAGACACCTCTGAAGTTTTTATGGCGAGTTTTTTTAGCAGCATTGAGTAAATCAAAATTGGACATAGGAACCAACGGTACCTCAATCAAAGACTCTACAATCAAAGATTTTTGAGTTAATAAACCGGTCTTAGTCTTAGACCTTTTCCGCTGTACCACGAATACGGGGTTCCTGGTAGTCTTAGACCCTTTCCCTTTTTTTATACCCCTTCCCCGTTGCTTTCTTTAGTGCCATTCCTGCCGCGGTACCAACAGCCCCTAACGCTGCCGCTTTAGCTACTGCTGGGGCTGCTGCCGCAATCAATGCTGGAATCGCAGCTAACAACAGGAATATACCGCCTGTTTTAATCATGTTTTTGATAGCAGCCGCAGAAATAGTAATCTGAACACCTTTTACAAGTGCATCATTGAAATGTTTTACTTGACGAGTTGTCAGCGATAATTTATTCGCCCCGCCAGTCATTTGATTGGGTTTCAGCGTAATTGTGGTTCCACATTGCTTAGCTGATTTGGATTGTAATTTTTTTAATTGACCAGGTGTCAACGACACATTGATATTACTATACGACATTATACAATAACAGATTGATCTAATTGCTATAAAGTTTCGATTACATGTTTTGGAAAAAATCGAAGGATTTTCAATCAAAGATTTTCCACTGGCGCATCTACCACTCTGATTCTTCCTCCAACACCTTCAAGTAGCATTGATTTGTCGCTGAGAATGACAGCAACCGCTCTATAATTAGCAATAGCACCAGGACGGGTTACATTAGCTCTAAAGTGTATATCAACGACGGATTGTCTTGTTAAATCAAGATGTTCCAGCGAAAAGTAATAGATCGGATACAGATTCTTAAAGTCGTATTGTGATATTTGTAGACCAGTATCAACATTTTGATCGTGTGCCATAAACGACAGCAGCCTATGATACACGCGAGCAATATGATTTTCTGTGTAATCAAGTTGTACATCTTCGGATGGTTCCTGCTGGCCGTTTATTCTCAGTGAGACGTCTTTAACACCTAATGGATCAAATATCATATGACTGAAACGTTGATCGCCAACTCGTGTGTTATCCTGTAACACTGCAAATATATTATGTGGCGCAGCAACACCTTGTTTTGATGCTAGGTTCCAAGTGAATAACCCGTTCAGATTGATAGCATTTCCTGCAGATCTCATAGACACAAATCTAAATTTCTTTGTACCACATTGTACGCATTTACTAGAAAGCGCTGATCGGTTATTTTTAGTTGTAATCGTCGTCAAGTCATCTGTGCCAGTACGCGTTGTACACTTCACACAATATAGATCCATAATTTATATATAGAGATATGGATATAATTGATTTTTCAGCGACTAAAGCAAGAGAACCGGTTAAGCATCATGCAGCGCTACCAAACTCTATCCGGATGATTATAAACGGGCCATCTGGATCCGGCAAGACGCAATTGTTGCTCAATTTAATAATGAGATGGATGACGTGGGATAAGTTGTATTTAGTTGCTCCTAGCGTAAATGATCAATGATGGTATGAAGTGCTAAAAGATTTTAATGAAAACGCTTCAGAGATTGCCGGCGAGGGTATTATTGAATTTATAACCGATATTGACGAGGCACCATCAGTAGAAGATCTCGATGGAAGTATTAACAATTTAGTTGTATACGACGATGTGATGTTAGATAAACAAAAAAATCCTGCTAGAATATTTTCCCGAGGCAGGCATAAAAGCACAGACGTGATATATGTCACTCAACGCTACACACAGATTCCAAAAGTGATCAGAGATAACTGCAATTTATTGTATGTATTTAACGGAGTTGATACTCATACTCTTAGAAATATTTGGCAAACTTGGTGCTGCGGTGATATGGATCATAATCAATTTAAAAATTTCTTTAGTAACGCTCAGTCAACCCCGTACGGATTTGTAACAATAAATTTGCATGACCCTCAGAAACGATATCGTATCGGACTCGATCAAATATTTGGTTGAAATCTTAGTGATTTTCATCGTAAAAAAATTATTAACCCAGAACTAAAAGTTCCAGCAGCAGAGGGGGTGAACAGCAAACTAAATGACAACATCGTTGTAAGATTATTTTTTTATATTATTAACGACAGGACCGCTTATAAAACGTCGCCTTGGAACATTGTAGTGTCGCAGCCCCTGTGTTTGTGACCACTATCCGTAAGATTTTTTTTTGTTTCGGTTTTAAACCAAATCGCTTACGAAATATTTATCTAAAAAGTTAGTCTGTTCATCCCCCTCTCTCTGAAATAGTTTCGGTTTGTCTGAAATAGTTTCGGTCTCCGTAGAAGCCTTATTTTTACTTGAAAACTTGGTCTGTTCACACACCCCCCTCTGAAATAGTTTCGGTTTGTCTGAAATAGTTTCGGTCTCCGTAGAAGCCTTATTTTTGCTTGAAAACTTGGTCTGTTCACCCCCTCTCTCTCTCTGAAATAGTTTCGGTTTGTCTGAAATAGTTTCGGTCTACGTAGAAGCCTTATTTTTGCTTGAAAACTTGGTCTGTTCACCCCCTCTGCTGCTGCAAGAGAAAATACTACCAGTTTGCTAAAAACTCCTTTTCTTTTTATTTTTGTCACATTTTAACTTGATTTTCGACTGAGTAGTTTGAAAATTAGTTGTAGCTACTTCACAAGCCTTTGACAATATGTATTTGAAGTAAGAGACATAGTGAAGAAGATTAATCTCTGAATCTTCAGTTGAAAGAGTTTCTCTATGAACACTATGTCCAAAAGCTGGTTCAAAAGGACTTAAACCTGATGATTCTTGAATTGATCCCTAACAGCCAACAACAGTAAATGAAAACTTTCATCCCCGTCTTTTTCTGTATCAAAACAAAGCGAAAATTTGAAAAGAACTTTCAGTATTGTGAATTAAATCCCAAATAGTCATAAAAGTTCCATCATAAGTACAAAAGTTTAGAGTATTTAAAATGAATTCAAGTAGTGATCCAAATTAATTCAAATATTGATTGTGCTGATGTTCCAGTAGCCTGGAAATGTGTTGATGTGCTAACAGTCTTGATGTATCACAATAATACAATCCAAACTGACTCTAAATGAATTCACAACAATCACAAATAGTGACATTGTCCAAAATTATTAATGAGCCCATTGTAATTTCATTGAATAATTTAAATAAGTAAATTCTCTCAAATTATAACTGAACATAAATAAAAGACTGATTCACTTCAGATGATAAGATAGGAATGAGTAATTCTATTAGAAAACAACCTTAATATAAAAACCTGATTCACAATAAGAAGACCAGAATAAGGGTCAAATGTTTATTTCCATTCTTAGTTATAAACAAAATCAAGTCTGTTACTAAAAGTGTAATAGACAGCATGGGACAAATCAGGTTGACAAAGTTATCTGAAGGGGAAAACAAATGTCCTGAACTCAAATCCATATCAACGTGTTTATGGGCAAACGATAATAATCTTTAAATATATTGTACAGTCATAGACAAAATTTTAACAAAATGACATTAGTCAGGTAGGCCCAAACTCCTATCCTCAATTATGGACAAAGGTCAATCACACAATACAAAATATTTACATAGCTCAAGATCTGGAAGCTTTTATAGTAGATAGTCTTTAAGAAAAGCCTTTATATTTTGGAAATAGCAATGAAAGTCAGGAAAAGCTGGGAATTTTTAGTCATTACTTGATGACAGAAAAAATATATAACTGCATCATAATTTAACTGATGGTGAGTCAAATTTACTAGATTCTTGCCTCAATTTTCAAAAGTTCTGGACTTTTGAGTCAGCTGAGATACAGATTAATTGATAATTTTATATATTTGCACAGTCAAGCCAAGTACTCCGGTAAAGCATCAAGCATCATTTTGTACCAACACATTTGCAATATGTAGTCTCTGTAAATGGTAGATAAAAATAATAAAGCTTATCTTCTTCAGTTCCCTTTTTGGTATGTAAATATAATGAATCTTCACTGTGATAATCTTCACTTAATAGTTGGTAATTGGCACTTGGAATATGGCATAAAGCATTATGATCAATTGTAACCTTTGACCACCTTAACTCTCCTTTGCAATGAATTTTTATAGCAGATGCTGGTGAATATATAGAAATCTGCATACTGCAGAATTCCATGTTCTGGTGTCCTTGACAATGACTGCATGTAATTCATAGAATGTATTGAGGGAGTTATTAGGACACCCACTAGATATAAGCAGGACTCACAAAGACCTCCGGTCCACTTGTCCAAACTACATACCAATTGGCTATGCAAAGGAAAACTGGGCTTGACATAAGTCCCTTGACCTGGTAGATGCAGATTTGCATGTTGGATATACATTTGTGGATTTTCTATCATTTACAGCTCATTATTGCTGAGCATCTCTTGTTTGACCTTAGGTCATTAGGCAAATGATGGACTCAATGGCTTCTGTTGCACCTGAATGATCCTTTTGCATGAAATTTGGGAGCAGCAGAGAGGGTGAACAGACCAACTTTTACAGGCGTCGATTTAGCAAACTGATGCTTCCTCGAAATTGCTTAATAGGCGTCAATTTAGCAAACTGAGGCTTCCTTGAAAATACTTAATTAAATTTTTCAGTAAAAAAATAAAATAAAAATAAAAAACGACGCCATTTTTTTTTTGTTGTCACCATCTCCTCGCTGCCTAGATTTTTAAACATGATGGAGTGAGAGCGTGGACTGCATCTGATTTGGTCTGAGGCTTCCTCGAAGGGTAAAACAAAGACGCCATTGTCGTTGGCATTCACCCTCTCTGCTGCTATGAAAATCTTCGATTTTTACTAACTAAATATTTGATCAAGTCCGACACGATATCTCGTCCGAGGGTCTGATAAATTTATCGTCACAAATCCATGTGGGATTGACTGAGCACGGCTAAAGAAATTTCTAAATTGATTATGATCCATATCTCCACCGCACCAAGTTTGCCAAATATTTCTAAGAGTATGTGTATCAACTCCGTTAAACACGCATAACAAATTGCAGTTATCTCTGATCACTTTTGGTATTTGAGTGTAACGTTGAGTAACATATATCACGTCGGTGTTTTTATGTCTACCTCTGGAAAATATCCTAGCAGGATTCTTTTGATTGTCTAACATGATATCATCATATACGACTAAATTGTTAATATCACCATCAATATCATCAATGCTCGGTGCTTCTTTGATATCGTGATGGTTGAAATGGGACAAATTGTATTTGATTGCTCCGAGCGTAGATGATCAACGATGCTATGAAGTGTTAAAAGATTTTAACCAGAAAGCAATAGAAATTAACGGCGATGGTGTTATTGAGTTTATAACCGATATCAAATTAAGTAGCAGTTGTGTCTTGCCGCTTCCAGATGGTCCGATTATAATCGCGCGAATAGAATTTGGTAACATTGCATGGTGTTTAATAGGTTCCCGTTGTCTCGTAGCTGAATTATCAATTACATTCATGCTGTTATATATAAATTATGGATCTATATTGTGTTAAATGTAAGACGCGTACTGGCACAAATGACTTGACGACGATTACAACGAAAAATAATCGATAAGCGCTTTCTGGTAAATGCGTACAATGTAGTACGAAGAAATTTAAATTTATTTCCACGAAACCTTTAAAAAAAATGAGGAGGTGATATTGCAGCCAAGTTAGTGAAACTCCCAGGAACACCGTGGGCAAAATACTCAGGAGAAAAGCACCTTCCAGTTTATAGTTATTGTGGACCGGGAACAAGACTCGATATCAGACTCGATGACCAAAACCAACCCAAACCCGGTGAATATCCAATAAACGCTATTGATAAGGTGTGTCATGCTCATGATGTTGCTTTTAAAAGCAGCAATCTTCAACATAGACATCTCGCGGATGTGAAATTAATTAATGCGTTAAATGCTATTCCTGATAAATCATTCAAAGAAAAATTGGCTTCGTGGTTGATAAAATCCGCTATGAAAGGTATATTGATGTTAGGTGCTGGTAATTAATAATATGGAATCTATTTATTATTCTCCGAGGGGATACTGGAGAGGCAAGGCAGCAATCAGTAAACTCGCTAGCGCATCAAAGGTGGAAAAAACCACTGCGGCTAATTGGTTATCTAAACAGGCTATATGGCAAATTTATCTACCACCGCCTAAACGAATTAACTACTCGCATTTTGATGTTACAGGACCCAATGAAGTTCATCAAGCTGATATACTATTTTTACCACATGACAATGGTTACAAATACGCGTTAACGTTAGTTGATGTTGCTAGTCGATACAAACAAGCAGAACCGCTGAAGACAAAATCATCACCTGAAGTAGCTTCTGCATTTGAAAGGATTTATCGACGAGGCCCACTACGCTGGCAAAATCTGTTACAAGTTGATCCTGGTAAGGAATTTCAAGGCGCTGTTTTATCAGCAATGAAACATCACAATGTCACCATTAGACGAGGGCATACTGCACTACACCGCGATCAGGCAATTGTGGAACGATTTAGTCGGACTCTTGCAGAACGGTTATTTGGATATCAATACGCAAAAGAATTCATCCAAGAAAAAATATCTCGTGAATGGGTCAAAAGGTTACCAGGAGTAGTTGCAGCGCTAAATAACGAGATTACTCGAATAATTAACATGAAACCTGTCAATGCGATTAAGAAAGCGTCTATGCCAAAAATTGAAATCCAAGGGATTTCACAAAAAGATTTTAAAAAACCAATTCTTGGTAGTAATGTCACTGTTAGGTATTTATACGAACCAGGAGAGCTTGAAGGTGGTAAAAAAGAGCTACCGATCATATTTGGAGCGTCACGACGCATAAGATATCCGGTATAACACGATCTACGGGTGGAAACGCAGGCGTTTCTAGACCAGCAATCTATTGACTGGATTCAACTGCTCCTCAGCAAGGATTTACTCGACAACAACTACAAGTGATCCCCGAGGATACTCAATTACCACCGCGTGGTCTTAACTAGCGCCGTTGCGTCTGTTGCACTCAAGACAAGTCAACATCACATTGTCGTTGGTATGACCAATGCTGTTATTTTTTCTATCTACGGTAAATTCGCGAGGATCTTTATCTGAATACTGCCAACGCATTATACAATTGCAACTCACGCAGTGATTATTCTGTTGTTGCTTCAGCTTAATTATTTTTTCAGCATCAATGTCAAATTCTCGTTTATTTTTTTTATCCTGTTGTTTATAACCATAGAGTTATTTTCTGATTATATCCTTGACGTTGTCGGCGCTGATAATATTACTTATTGCATTATCCGTAGGATTTTCAAGGACAATTCTTCAAAGTTGATTTATTCTCCGTGCTCGAGACACTGCAAGATAAACTAAATTCGACCACTCAATGCGATCATCTACTATCCAAATAATTGTATCTGTGATAGTTAATCCCTGTGAAGAGTGTATTGTTGCTGCGTATCCTAACGTCCACGGGGATTTATTAGCACGCAATGCATCTTCAACGACGCTGATATCAACCAACACAATATCGTTTAACACTAAATTCTGCTTTTCACGCTGTCCTGGAATATCAACTTCGATATTCTGCTTTCGTGTATCCGAAGGTCTATAACAGATCGGTACTGGAAGTGTTGCAAATTTTTCTTTGTGTATTTCGAATAACTTCATCTGAAGTGTGTCTCGGACCTTTTTTCTACTTGCAATTATCAAATCGTTTGGTTTCCACGTTTCCCAAAATTCATTCATGGGAGTCTCTGAAATTATTTCACGCGCTATTTCACATTGGATTTTATCCGGTTTTAATCTAATTATCGTTTTGAATTCTCATAATTGTTCATCAAGTGATCTATGGTCGGTATTAATTTCTTCATAATAATCTACAAAACCCTTTAGCCATTCATGTGGAGATCCACCAACAAATGGCGGTGGTTGACCGTGATCCCTGCACATGACGACCTTTGTGTTTTTGTTTAACAACCATTCAAGAAATGTCTGTAATACTCTCAACGATACAGTGCATATTTCATCCCAGATTATGATTTCAGGAATGAATTTATCGCCCATTCGATCAGGAGTCCATGTATCGCCTTTCCATTGAAAGAAGCTGTGATAAGTATAGGCTTTTACTCCCCGCGCTATCATCTATCTGGCGAGTCTGTGAGTTGGTGTTAACACCAATACACAATACTCATGTAGTGTTTCCTTTTTAAATCGCCAACGCCCCCAATTTTCCTCGGGATCTGTGAATGCCGCTACATCCGATTTGTATTTATTGTGTATATACATCGAATCAGTGGCTACTCTAACCGCGGTATTAGGAAATCTATTTATCATCGAAAATAGATTAATAGAAGCATAGGCTAGCATAGAACTTCTCAAATGTGTATACTGGGAATTATATCCATCACAGTAGGTAACAACCGTACCCAATTTCTCACCATTGGATAGAAAAACATCCTTAAGGGATACAAGTTTTCCCTGTTTCGTTAAATCCGCTATAATAAAATCGTATTCTGCGTCGTCTATGATCAACCTCGAAGAGTATTTTGCATTGTCATATCTTCCACCTTGAGTGAATTTACCAATTATTTTTCGTCCGAAATCTTTGGCTTCTTTGTTTTTAATTTCAAATAACTTCTTAGACAATTTCATGATTTCTTCCTCGCTGGAATCTGGAAAATGCTCTTGCTGTTCGCTAATTATACGATCTATATTGGGCTGTGGTAACCAAACATCCTTCTGCGTGCAATAGCATATAATAGCTTCACCGACAATCAACGATTGTAACATCTCACAATCAATCATATACCGCAATAACACAATTGGCATCCAATGTTTCACAGATAGGTGTCTACCAATCCAAAGATAACTACACGGATGTAACCCTGTAGCGAGTTCAAATGATATCACACGAGCGAATTCGGTTAAATCAAAATCGGGTAATGGCCCATTAATCGCAACACGAGTCATTTCATGCGTGGGGTGTCCAAATCGTTTAAAATAATCAGAGCATTCTCCATACCCGAGAAAACTTCCAGGATAACACGCGGATATATCAATTGAAATCATACCATCACGTGAGTATTTTGTATTCCACAGTCCTCCATGCCCAAATTTGACGCAACTCAATTTAACGTCCTCGAGAAAATCACTTCGTGTTGGACGCCATGAGTTTTTTTTTTCTTGCAAAGTGAGCTATCACTGATGGAATAGTAAAACTATCCGTGAGTAGTTTTTCATGGAAACTGTCCGATGAAAAATCCTTTGGATTTTCCGGGGAAAAATCATTAGCAATTTTTCTCATTCTGTTATCTAACTCTTCAATTCGATATAATTCACCATTTGGTCTTACAAATTGATCAAATCCTATTTCGGGATCTTCATCACTTCTAAGTAACCACACTGACACAGGATCATCCTTACACAGCGTGTGAATAGCATCGAATAACTTCTCTTCTAGAAAATATCCCTGAGGGATTTCCCGGAAAATTCCTCGGGGATATATCTCACGATTCGTTCTCGTGGAAATATTGTTACTGCAGCCGTCCACGCGTGTTTGTTATGATCAATAATTTGTATTGGCGCTCCTCGCTATTGATATTTCGGTTCGTATAATACTTCTCTGGTTATTGTCGTTACTGATATTGGGAATTTTAGTAATGTTTCTAATTTAGCTATATCAGAAATCTTTGCACCGTGCTGTTTCACTGTTAGTTCCCATTTGGTTATTTTCCTACGTCGCAGATCAGTTAGTTTATTTCCTCTGGATGCATTTGTGAAGTGTTCCATTATCCGTGTTGCTACACAATTCAGTGAACTGGAATATTTCATAGGAGCTAGTTTTGCAATATTGGGTTTATCATTTAACGGATATATTCCATAAACAACTGCTGTTACAGGATAAGATCTCTCATAGTATGGTTTGTCAATTCCAGTTAGAATTCCTGGTTTGGAATCTCTACTCACAATGACAGTTTTTTTATCCTTGAGAATTGGATCAAATTTATCTCTGATAACCCATTCACCTTCGACTTCGATAATGAATTTTATTCTTAAAAAATACTTCTGTTTGGATTTTACACCTTTGGATTTCCCACCAAGGTGTGAAATTATCTCAGCTGCTCTTTTGTCGTTCATGGTAGCATCGATGTTGGGTATATTGACATCGACATCAATAATTCGAAATGTCGACCACGTATGAGATGCTCCATCACGCTTAAATTCATTAAAACAGTCTCTGATTTTACTCAACATGGTTCTATCGTCTATTAGATTTTTTGATATATCAGAGATTTTATCGAGATTAAATCTAGCATTTTCCCAAGGCTTAATTTTCGATGATCTCTCGAACTCCTTCATATCGAGATTAAATCTAGCATTTTCCCAAGGCTTAATTTTCGATAATCTCTTGAACTCTTTCATGCTATTGTCTATTTGACGTTTTGGTTTAACAGATACTCTATCGAGATTAAATCTGGGATTAATTTTCGATAATCTCTTGAACTCCTTCATGCTATCATCTATTTGACGTTTTGGTTTAACAGATACTCTATCGAGATTAAATCTGGGATTAATTTTCGATAATCTCTTGAACTCCTTCATGCTATCGTCTATTAGACGTTTTGGTTTAGCATTTTTCCAAGGCTTAATTTTCGATAATCTCTAACTCTTTCATATTATAATTAAAACAAGTATTTAAATAGAAAAGTATATTATATAATGAATCATTGCAAATGGCTTATGATTGGATCAAAGACTCCGTGTAACAAATCATGCAGAAATGAATTCTGTGGGTATCATATGCAAAGCGTGAGAAACGGTTCGAAAGGTCCTTTCCCGTGTCTCCATTGCGGGGTAGGTGTTAGAGGTAAATCAGAGTTATGTATCAATTGTGGTGGTAAGCGTTATAGAGAGTTGAAGCGTTATTATGACAAAAAAAGAATAAAAAATCCTGACTCTGTCAACGACAACGTCAACGGCAACGTCAACGGCAAAATCATAAAAACTGCTCAGGACTACATAGAAAGATTTCCCAGTGTTATAATTCAACCAATTAACGAATTAGACAAATAAGTATATTGTATACAAATGAGCCAAGAATTTCAACGACATCCTGTTATTGCAAACTATGAAGCCTCTCGTGATAGTGTTGTTAGACACTGTAGACGCAAGAAATCTGTTGGTACTCTGAGTAATCAAGGATATTTGATATTTACTGCTGGAGGGAAAATGCATCATAATCACCGTTTCGTCTATGAAGTATTTAACGGATTGATCAAGAATGGTTTTGTTATTGATCACATTGATGGTATTAGGACTAATAATTCTTTAAATAATTTAGAAGCCGTTACACAACGCGAAAATATTAAACGAGGAAGAACTGGACTATACTCGAAAAAATCCAAACCCGTAAAATCAATTAATACTGACAACGAAATAAAAATATTTCCGTCTATAAATAGCGCCGGTAGGTATTTTGATATTTGTTCCTCCTCAGTACGATTTGTTGCAGAAGGAATACAAAATTCGGCGATTTCCAGAACAAATGGACAAAAAATTGGATTTATTTACGCCTAACTGTATACTCGCATTATTCTATAGCATTAGCGGAGACAACTCGCTTGGGTATCTCCGTGTGACAAATCACCAATGACACAGTTACGGATCTTAAACACTATCATTGATTTCTGATTGGTTGGTTTCGCTATCATGAATCTCAACAGGATATAATCAATTTTCTTTTTTCATAGGAAACTAATACAACTGTTTTATATACATTTCGTATTTGATTTGTTTTTTTTAGTGTCTTTTTCAAGTATTCTGTCTTACTTCAACGTTGTCAATGATCACTATTAAAAACAACAAAGAATAAAATCATCACACCGCTATGTGCTGTTAGTCGTGTATAAGCGGCTTATATACCATACTATAGCCCTATACTATTGGGGGTTTTCGCGTTCGAAAATCATACATGTGATCATTACAATCTATACACTTCCGGGTGTATGGGTGCCTTTTGGTATTCATACAACCTAGGATTTTGTCTAGGTTGTAATGATCACGTATGAATGTAGATCCACCCCCGTCATCCATTGACATTGTATATACCATAATCACCCTATTGTGTGCCGTCCTTAATTAAGTATTCATCCATTGCATTGTAAATACCATTGTCATTTCATTCATTGTAAATACCATTGTCATTGTTCATTGTAAATACCATATCACCTATAATCTATTGTTGTGTGCCGTCCTTAATTAAGTATTCATCCATTGCATTGTAAATACCATATCACCTATTATCTATTGTTATGTGCTGTCCGTGCGGTCCACATTCACCAAACGTATCCTCTTGTAGGTCAAACCCTTTTTTGACGAGTTGGACTTACAGGGGAATACGCTTCGTGATTATATGTAACCTATTGGCGCCGCTTGATGTATAAACACCAAGGGGTTCCAAACGGGTGATGTGTAATGTGCCGTTCATCATACATTGTATATAACCATCATCACCTATAATCGCATAAAGCTTCTGGACGTGCTAAGATGACCAACACCTTTGCGGGACCAGAATTCATTTTGTTAAATTAAAAATCCTTTGGATTTTCAAAGCAATTTCACTCGAAGTAATTCATTAATTAGACAAACATATTTTTATATAATATGAATTCTGAAAATATCAGATGTATTATTTCTGAAATTGTTAAATTACAAAATAAAAATATTCAACTATGTTCGGGGTTAAATTGTGATCAAATAATGACCGATTTTGAGGATATGGAATTTGCACAAAATAATTTAAAATATGTCCTCTCGAAGCAGTATTATCTAATCAAGCGCATTCAAAACCTTATCCGTGAGAGTTTAGTTTATCATGAAGATGTTAGTGTGTTTGTACCATTATGCACGGTTGTAGAAGATGTTAGAAAACAATTAGGTGCTGAGTATGAACAAAGGAAACTTATTAATTCCAAGGCGAAACAGACTAAAGCTCTAATCGAGCAAGCTGAGTCCCACGCGTAGAGAGCCCCCTTGTTGTATAACTTCCGTGTACACAGGTAACGATGAATGGGCCCATTCATGTGAGTTTAGTCAAACAAAACGAGACAATGACAGTTCACACGGTGTTGTAAAAATACCGTAGTAATTTTTTTTTTACTTGGTGAATTGCTTTGAAAATCCACGATGGAAAGTCTTTGAGTGAAATTGCTTTGCAATTCACAAATTGAAATTACTTGCAATTTAACAATAGTGATACTCTTTCAATAATGGTAGGACAATCACTGACCACACGAAACGTAAAACAGCGACTGAATGCTATTAATAAACTACTACCACTTCGTGACAGTGTACGGGAAAAGTTACAGCAACGACAATTAATTCAGACTGATTTTACAGAGGGTTCTGAACAACTTTTTAAGCCGATTATTGCTGCAACTACAGATGTGAAAACAGCTACTGAACGAGCTATATACGGAGATATCCCTAAGGAGGGTACTAGAACAGAGAGACCTCTTCTTGGTGAACTTGAAAAATAGCAATCGAAACTGGACAAACAAAACAGGCTATGCAAAAACTTTCAGGTGATATGGCAACTCAGATGGAAATACAACGACAAAGTGGTATTGATGTTAGTGAACCACCTGAACGAAAATTCAAAGAATTTCAAGAAGAATTTCAAGAAGAAACGGGAGTTGTTTCCGCGAAGAGTGGTGTTCCCTTTATAGACAAACTCACTCCGGGGGGTATAGAACAAATAAGACGATTTCAATTATTAAAACCCGGCGATTATACCACCTTTGGTAATTTTGCTGCTCAAAGCTATTATTCAAAAAATGATTTTTTGAAGGACGAGTATAAAAAGAGTATCATAACACGAGATAAATGGGCTGATGGGTTGTATAAAATAGTCAGGGGTATTGGTCGTTTGAATACGAAAGAGTTGGGATATATAAAATTTAAAGATGGAATTAATCAATATGATATACAACAACAACAACAAAAGCAACAACAACAACAACAACAAAGGAAAGCAAAGACTAAGAAAATAACCGGAAAGGGATATTCACCTACAGATTTTCACTCTAGCGTTGGAAACTCTTCGAGTTTCTGTCCTGGCAATGTTCTCGGTGATATAGCACGATTAGAAGTACTTGTAGGGAGTAAACGGGCTGGAAATAGCTCACCAGAAATAATCAATGAAGCTGCTGATATCTGTAGGAGGTTATTTCAAGGTGGTATCATGGATATCAGCACATATCGAGATTTTATTGAAGAGTTAGTAGACGGTTATCATAGCGATTAGATTAATAGCAATTGAATAGAGAATGATCATACACTACAACCATAATAAACCAACTAACGTCTACGTGGTAAACTCACGATTGCCAAAATACCAAGCATACTATGGAGACGGTCTCGGTAATACTATAATGGGATTATTTTCAAGAATGGCTCCAAAAGTAGCGCCGCTAGCAAAACAACTATCAATGAAAGCCATTGATGTTATCAGGGATAAGGGTATTAGCGCTATTGGTGATCTTGCCGGGAAGGCGTTTTCAGCTGCGAAGGATAAAATAACATCATTAGTTCGACGGGGAAAATCTTCCAGATTTTCAAAGAAACCATTGCCGTTACCATCTACTGCGGTTATGCCTGCAAGTGTTAGTAAAATAATAAATAACGCAGTAGATGAAAAACTACAGTCAATGATTTCATCATCGATGACTAATGCCCAGGATAATATAACAACAAATATGATAGCGGGAAGTGGCTTAAACAAACGTCGAAGATGTCGATGAAAATCCCTTGGATTGGATATTCTTCGAATTTCACCTCCAATTTAGACCAGCGGATATATAATAAAAAATGTTCAAACGAGAACCTGATAGTGCATTTGACATGGACGCCCCAGTACTCAAGGATGATTCTGTACGCGATTATCAATTTTTTGCCTATCACGCAGTACAACCTGATCTTCGGGGGGAGAATCGAACTTCAAGTTCATGATACCAGTAAATACTTTTTGCCTTGTGAAGCCTTTATTGAAGTCGAAGGTGAACTTCTACAATCGGATGATACACCATATGATGATAACCCAACTATCCGAGTTGGTATTGTTAACAATGGTATCATGGCGTTATTTGAAAGTGCTAGATATCTCATTGATGGAAGAGAAATCGAATCTATTGAACGTGAGGTTGATATTGCTACGGGAATAATCGGGTTAGCGAGATATTCTGATGACTATACTAGATCAGCGGGTCCGTCTATGATATTCGCGAAGGATATTACTGATAACGCTGAGCACGTCCAATATTCTAGAGTAAAAGCAACACGAGCTACAGCAGTTGATCCAGCACCAGCCGGATATACAAGACCAGCTGCTGAATTTGATGTCATAAATAATATTCCCGGTTACAACCTAGGATTTGCAACACGAGTAGCAACGTTACAGGGACAGCGTCGACGGTTTTCATGTGCGATTCCGTTGCATCATATATTTGGATTTTGTAGAAACGTCAGAAAAGTTATCTATGGAGCAAAGCATACGGTAGCATTAGTGAGAAAGGGTACTGATGATAATGCAATCTGGCGCGGTGCTGGCGTTGCCGCTGGTAAAGTCGTTTTATCAAAACTAACACTGTGGATGCCAGTGTTGACTCCGTCGCTGTCAACAGAAGAACGATTACTATCATTTATGGATCGGGGGGGGGGGGGGAAGTCATTGTTGAGTTGGTTGTCAACATCCACAGATACCATGGATTCTAATATTGATGGTACACTTACATGGCATCTAGCATCAAAACAGGGTATTTCAGCTCCACGTCATATATTTGTTGCGCTACAGAATACTGCGCGATTAAATAATCAAGAACGTTCTCATATGATATTTGATCAAATTGGGTGTAATGAAGTTTCACTGAAAATAAACGGACAGCAAGAACTATCAGAGGATATACAACTAAATTACACAGAAAATCATATTGCACGAGCGTATCATCGGTTGTTGTCTTTTATGGGACGTGATCAAAATGTTAATACTGGTTTTCAAATATCACAGTTGGATTTTAAAAGTCTGTATCCGATTTATTACTTTTCGCTAGAACATCTTGACTTGATGAGACAGTCCGTCGTTGATATATATTTCCGAGCTCGTGTAACCCGTCCTGGTGGTATTGCTAATTATAGAGCGGTTGCTGTCATTCTCAGTGATAAATCAATGCTACTTAAAGGTGTTGGTGGACAAATGAGAGTGGTAGATGCACCAGTGGAAAATCTGTGATTGCCAAATATGTAACTGATTACTTCGTAACTGATTACTTCGTAATTGATTTTCCATTGAATCGCTTACGTTGTTTTTGTATAATGTCGTATAGTAATATCAATGTCACGTTGACACCTGGTAAGTTAAAAAAATTACAATCCAAATCAGCTAAGCAATGTGGAACCACAATAACGCTGAAACCTAATCAAATGAATGGCGGGGCGAATAAACTGTCGCTGACAACTCGTCAAGTGAAACATTTCAATGACGCACTTGTAGCAAAAAAAGGTGTCCAGGTTACTCTTTCTGCAAGCGCGATTAAAAACATGGAAAAGACTGGTGGTATATTCCCGCTGTTAGGGTTGCTTACAGGGTTGATTGCCGCAGCGGCCCCAGCCGTAGCTAAAGCGGCAGCGTTATGAGCCGTTGGTACTGCGGCAGGAATGGCACTAAAGAAAGCAACGGGTGGATCCGCTCGGGGATCTGGGTATAAGAAAAAGGGAAAGGGTCTAAGACTACCAGGAACTCCACACACATGGTACAAAGATCGGGTCTAAGAATCCCAGGAACGGTTTACTAGTGAAAAATCTTCGATTTTTAGAGGAACCTATAGTTCCCATGTCCAATTTCGATTTAATTGATGCCGCTAAAAAACTAGCTATTAAAAACTTCAGAGGTGTTTTTATGAAAGATCAGTTACCGGCACAACCTAATCACGTTGAAACGGGTATTATTAATTTAGATAACAGCGATGGACCTGGAACCCACTGGGTTGCATACGCGATTGATCCACGTGGGATTATTTATTTTGACTCATATGGACTAGCGCCTCCGAAGGAATTTATGCGTTATATAAACAACTAAAAAATACCCCGTTGGTATTCTACGTTACCAACACAAACGATGATTGACCCACCCATATGTGGCAATGAAGTATTAAACGTACTTGATGCTATTTCAAAAGAATCAAAGATGAAATTGCAAAGTAATTTACAATCAAAACCACCCCATGTAGTAGTGAATGAGTATACTAGCAGTCGTTGGATTTAAACAGAGAAAAGATTTCTATGATAACAATGATTGATATTTGGGGACGACCTTTATCAACGTTGAAGAAACCCGAACCTGATGGAGTTGAAATCAAAGATGTTAAAAAACTAATCGAAGATGAAATAGCCAAAACGTTGAACCTAGCAAGTGTTGATCCTGGTGAAATAGTTGTATTTCAAGATCGTCAGGGTAAATTGAAAGCTAGTAATATCTCCCTCGATGATATTTTAGTTCAACGACGAGACGCAACAGAGAATACTATCGCGTTATTTTCCGATCAGGGTAAACTCAAACCAGGTGTACTTGTTTCAACGATCACAGATAAATTAGCAACACTTGATAACATGGCGAATTCATTGAAATCGCTCAATGATAAGTATGACGATCATATAGTTGTATTTGATCAGTTTACTGAAATACAAAAAAATATAATTGACAAAATTGATAAACCCATACTAGAATTGTTTGGAAATCCACCAGTGACCACACCAAAACTCACCTCGATAAAAGATTCTATGTTGGAACTAGCAACTCTTCAATCCGAATATGAAAAACATGTGAAACAGTTTTCAACGCTTCGTAAAAACATCATTGATAAATTTATTGGAACCCCATTTGATAAAATTGAAATAACCCTTCCTGATATTAAGAAAGCCATCGATGATCTAAAAACATTCAACAACGCAATGAAGGATGATAGGTGTTGTTGAAAAAATAAAAATTCCTCATGAGAAAACCAATAATATCGTATACACGATTCAACACGGTTCATTTGCGTGGACTCCCACAAACAACATTTTACACGTAACCACAGCAGTCAAGGGTATTTATCGATTAACAATAGTATCACCGACTCAATTCAATATATCATCAAGTAGTTCATCTGGAGTCAATAATACAGTATCAACGATCATCGACAAATATGTATCTGAACAGTTCACGATAACGACCACAGATAGAAATCTAGCCAGGGTTTCAGTAACGTGGTACATAGAATTCGTAGTGGATTTAAGTAAACAATTAAACTGAAAACGCTAGTAATTTGAAATTAATTGAAAACGCTACGCTTTTAAAATAAAATGACAATCCCTTCAGTGTATAAGTATCGCTATGATCAGGTCAGAGAATTTCAAACTAAACTCAGCTCGCGCTGTGAGGAGTATCAAATAAATAAAAAAAAAATACCAACGAAGAATAACCGCAGTTGATATCACCGTGTATTCGGTGTCGGGAGTAATCACTGCTGCTGGAATAATACTATCTTCGGTTACAATGATTGCTCCGGTCGTAGTTCCAATCGCTATTTCTGCGGTGGCTACAATCGCAGGTATATTAACCGGGATCACAAAAAAACTATCATCGTGTAGCCAGAGTAAACTACACGACTATGTAATTAAATTTCACGTTGCATCTACCGCATACTCGCAATTGTCCTCGTTGATATCATTGTCACTCGATGACACAACAATATCAGATAACGAGTTTTTAGCGATGGCTCAATTGTATAAATCAACAATGCTGAAATTAGAGCGGAATAATAATAATAATAATGTCGTCACAAGAACTGCTTCAACAAATAGTAGAAAATACAACACCGGTGAAAACAAGCATGATATCAATAACCTCAACGCGTCCTGAATTCAGTGTGAATTTCCCGATCCCCGTTCTCGTGAAAGAGATAGCGTTAGCAAAACTACGAGTGTATCATAGCTGGCCCAATATCAGATCTGTAGCATTTGGTGGTCAACAACCAAATAATTCCTTGGTGTTCGCGTGGAAAAATCGTGAAGACGGAACTCCAGACTGGAACGTTGTCTCGTTACCAACGGGGTCATATCAAATCGAACAAATCAATAACGAATTACAACGAAGAATAAAATCTATCACTGGAAAAGAATCAAAAATCGCTATAACGGTTCATGAACCGACGTTATCATCTGCGATCAATATCAAATCACCCGGATATGTCGTAGATATTTATCAAAGCTCTATAAGAACAGTGTTAGGATGGCCCGAATTACCACCTAGACGAGAAATTGTTATACCAGATGAACCTGTAAAGGGCGATTATATCACCGACAGGATAAAACCCGATACTCCAATAAAGAGTTATTACACAGAGATTCCCTCCTCCTTTAGTCTTACTATTTAGGAAGATGGAGAAGGTTATTTTGGAGCCAACGAAAATGAAATCACTAAAAAATTTACAGCGATGAATAATGATTTTTCATTGTTGTTAACACCTCTTAAATTCAGTACTCTCACCCGAGATGAATTTATCAGCATCATAGAAACGTGTAACAAAATCATCGATGACAAGAAAACATATAATTTGATAAATATTCAAATGATATTAGGTGGCAATCATCCTAAAACAAGAACAGAATTCGCAGCGAAGCATAACACAAAAGTTGAAGATATTCCAACATTCAAGTTTTCCGGATATAACGTAGATGAATTAAAAAAATCTCTCAATGATGCCATCGATGAAGGTTTCAGCAAAATCCATGACACATGGAAAAAAATACCACGACAACAAATATCAATCCTCAAACATAATAATGACCCAGAAGGCGGCGGGAAACAAATAGCTCCTCAAAATGTAAATATATCTACGGTGATTGCGTTAAATTTGGTATGTGATGTTATCGAAGACAGCTATCAAATAAATCTTGAGCAATCAAATCAAGCTCAGCAGGGATATATTCTATATTCATTTGCAGCAACGGCTCCTCCAGGATTTCTAATTATTGAAGACCCAACTAGTCCAGTCTTTATGCGATGTCATAATAATTCTTTAACGAGAATTAATTTCAAACTCACTGACCAATCTAATAATTTGATTGATCTACAAGATGAGGTTTTGCAAATTAGTCTGTTTGTGAAATCCTGAAAAGATTTTCGTCCTAGGACTTTCAATCATAAATGATTTTCATCGTAAAAATTTTTTTAACGTATAGCAGCAGAGAGGGTGAACGCCAACGACAATGGCATCTTTGTTTTACCCTTCGAGGAAGCCTCAGACCAAATCAGACGCAGTCCACGCTCTCACTCCATCATGTTTAAAAATCTAGGCAGCGAGGAGATGGTGACAACAACAAAAAAATGGCGTCGTTTTTTTTTTAATTTTATTTTTTTACTGAAAAATTTAATTAAGTATTTTCAAGGAAGCCTCAGTTTGCTAAATTGACGCCTATTAAGCAATTTCGAGGAAGCATCAGTTTGCTAAATCTACGCCTGTAAAAGTTGGTCTGTTCATCCTCTCTGCTGCTTTGGGCAATTTAATATTTTAATGTTCAAGAACTTTTTCTTTGTCGGAGTGTAAATAAGAATTTCTCATATTTCCTGGTTAATATTCCTTAATTAATGGATCCTATTACCCTGTTTTGAAAATAGTAGAAATATTCCTGTGTTTATCCCATTGATCCTGTTTATTATAGTATTACCTGAACACTTCATTTTATCCTTTGATCCTTTTTATTATACTAATACATGTACCTGAACACTTCATTTTATCTTTTGATCCTGTTTATTATAGTGTGACCTGAACCCTTCATGTTATCCTTTTAAACCAGTTTATTGTAGTATTACCTGAACCCTTCATGTTATCCTTTTAATCCAGTTTATTGTAGTATTACCTGAACCCTTCATGTTATCCTTTTAATCCAGATTATTGTAGTATTACCTGAACCCTTCACGTTATCCTTTTAATCCTGTTTATTATAGTATTACCTGAACCCTTCATGTTATCCTTTTAATCCAGATTATTGTAGTATTACCTGAATCCTTCACGTTATCCTTTTAATCCAGATTATTGTAGTATTACCTGAATCCTTCATGTTATCCTTTTAATCCAGATTATTGTAGTATTACCTGAATCCTTCATGTTATCCTTTTAATCCAGATTATTGTAGTATTACCTGAACCCTTCATGTTATCCTTTTAATCCAGATTATTGTAGTATTACCTGAACCCTTAATGTTATCCTTTTAATCCAGATTATTGTAGTATTACCTGAACCCTTCACGTTATCCTTTTAATCCTGTTTATTATAGTATTACCTGAACCCTTCATGTTATCCTTTTAATCCAGATTATTGTAGTATTACCTGAATCCTTCATTCCATCCCTTTGATTATGTTTATTATAGTAATACCTGAACCCTTTGTGTTATCCTTTGATCCTGTGTCTTGTAGTATTACCAGAACATGCGATGCCATCTCTTTGATCCTGTTTATTGTTGTATTACCAAACCCTCCAGTCTATGAATATTCTTATCACTTTGACTTTTTTCTTCTTCTGAATATTGTTATCATAAGCCGAAAAATTGCAAATTATTTATTGAAAGCTGCTCCATAATTACTCTATTCTAAAATGTGCTTTTCATGATATTTAAAATAACCAATTTAAATCTGTTTTTATGATATAACCATGTCAATATATAAATACTTCAAAATATAGGTCGCATTGGGTGTATTTACTTATATGTAATTTGTATAATGTGCTGAGAAGTCAGGGTCTATGCTGGTTTGCTGTAGTTACAAACAATAAAGACCAATATCAGTCGTCATATAATGCAGCAGAGTCCTTACTGTTTGCTTGAAGTAGAACAAACACCACTAACTGAAATCTGTCAGCACATTGTATGATAAAATCTCCACATGTACACTGTGCATACATGATACATATGGTTTAATACAGCACTCTCATCTTATTTTACTAATTCCAGCGAGTTTTAAGAGAAGAGGTCAAGGAAATGCTGAAATGGAATGTAGACAGGTCATCGCCAAGCAACAAGATTCGTGACTTGATGGCATGGACTAAGGACATCATGAAGGACATTGCATATCAACGTGGTATCCTTAGCAACTTTATAGCAATTATTCTGACCAAGGGCTGGTGAGAGACTATTTTTCATTTATGATAATATGCTAGATTAAAAACACTGAACTTAAACAGACGTGGAGTTGTTCGATCCTGATGTTATGGACTATGGAGATCTGCCACAAATAAGTTTCTGACAGTTCTGGGTTGATACTGTTGGTTTTGCTAACCTATTTGTCTGAAATCATTAATGGAATAAACACTGTAGATCAGGGATCTGTCGAGATACTATGCAATCTTAATCTTTTGGGGTTTAATACAGTCCTGATCTGTTGGGGGTACTATGCAGCTCTGATTTGTTGGAGTACTATGCAATTCTTATTTGTTGGAGTACTATGCAATTCTGATATGATGGGCTACTGTGCAATCCTTATCTGTTGTGGTACTATGCAGTCCTTATCTGTTGGGGTACTATGCAGTCCTTATCTGTTGGGGTACTTGGTAGTAATTGTAGTAATGCAGTTGGTAGTTGGTAGTAATGCAGTCCTGATCTGTTGGGGTACTTAATAATGCAGTCCTGATCTGTTGTCACAGTGGTATTATGCAATCTTGATCTGTTGTGGTATTATGCAATCTTGATCTGTTGTGGTACTATGCAATCCTGATCTATTGGTGTACTATGCAATCCTGATCTATTGGTGTACTATGCAGTCCTGATCTATTGTGTACTATGCGATCCTGATCTATTGGTGTACTATGCAGTCCTGATCTATTGGTGTACTATGCAGTCCTGATCTATTGGTGTACTATGCAGTCCTGATCTATTGGTGTACTATGCAGTCCTGATCTATTGGTGTACTATTTAATCCTGATCTATTGGTGTACTATGCAGTCCTGATCTATTGGTGTGCTATGCAGTCCTGATCTATTGGTGTACTATGCAGTCCTGATCTATTGGTGTACTATGCAGTCCTGATCAATTCTGGTACTATGCAACTGCAAATCTGAGTCATCCCTGTTTGCCAATAGTAAGCATTTAACATGATAAAATTTAGTGTCAGTATAGTTTGCATAAATTCAAACAATTTTCATTCAGTCATTTTGTGTAGTTTGTTGCTGAATATTAACTTTAATTTTCACTTCTATTTTGACTTGTACTGAGAGAGAGTTTATGATTATCAACAAGAATAAAAGGCTGTTAACTAACATGAATAATGATATATCACTGTCATAGTTGAGCTAAATACTTTATTGTACTTTTAATATGTACTCTTGGTGCAATAACTTTTTCCTGGAAAGATTCAAATTTAATTGATTACTGTGGTTCTGTGTTGTTTTGCAGCATTGATTACTTTATATTAATAAAGTGCATTTATAAAGTTTTTTGTGGAAACACTTCTTGAAAAAGGGTCCTCAAAACTTGCTACCCACCCAAATTGCTTTCAGACACATAAGTCCCATATTTTCTAAACCTTTTTGACCACGAAGTTCCACCATTATCTCAAAGTCTCAGAACTTTTACACTGTATGTAACATGTTTATTAAAGAATTTGTTGACTTTAGATTCTGAGTACCCTATCTTATTTGGGGCTTTGAGTTTAGAGCTCAAAAAGTTTCAAGAATATGGGTCTGAATTGAGAATACATGGATAAGTCCTGTGTTATTTTTTTTATTCATTCTGAACAAGCGACTCAAGCTCAAGGTACAATTGACATTTTTGGCATCTTGCTACTGTCATTAGAATTAATTTATCACCCTACAACTTTATTTTGATTTACTGTGGCACCTAATAGCTTTAATTAGAAGTAATGTAGCATCATGTAACTTTCAGTATAATTAATTTTATACCATGTAACTTTCATTAGAAGTAATTTTGGCATCCAGTAATTTTAATAAGAATTAAATGGCACCCCATAAATTGCATTAGAATTAAGTTGGCACCCTGTAACTTTCATTAGAATTAAGTTGGCACCCTGTAACTTCCATTAGAATTAATTTGGCTCCCTGTAACTTTCATTAGAATTAAGTTGGCACCCTGTAACTTTCATTAGAATTAATTTGGCTCCCTGTAACTTTCATTAGAATTAAGTTGGCACCCTGTAACTTTCATTAGAATTAATTTTGCTCCCTGTAACTTTCATTAGAATTAAGTTGGCAACCTGTAACTTTCATTAGAATTAATTTGGCTCCCTGTAACTTTCATTAGAATTAAGTTGGCACCCTGTAACTTTCATTAGAATTAATTTGGCTCCATGTAACTTTCATTTGAATTAATATGGCATTCATTCATAAGAATAATTTTTTCACCATGCTTTTTTCAAATTCATTAGAATTAAATTTGTCACCCAGTAATTTTAATTAAAATTCATTTCGCACCTTGTAACATTTATTTAAATTAATTTGGTACCATCTAAATTTTATCAGACTTAATTTGGCACCCTGAAACTTTCATTAGAATTTAGACCCCAGCATCTTTAACTAGAATTAATTTGGAAGCATTGAACATTCAGAACTTTCTAAGTATTTGTTCATTTTACTTTGCTAAATGGTAATACCATAGTTTTGCTTCAAGTACTATCTCTTAATTCAGGATTCTGAGTTTGAGACTGAATTTCCTGCTTAGAATGTTTTCGAAATAAGGGGTTAGTAGTGCATGTTTATGAATTTTAAATCAGGATTTTTCAAGACAATTTTTGTAAGCTGGGTTTTATGAAAATTTAAAAACATGCAGACCATTTTGTTGGACGTTTTAGTTGTCTAGTTTGATGTTTTACATAAAATATTGACTGATGATACTTAAAGGAAAGTAAGGAACTGGCATATTTTACACTAATTCTGGCTTTTTAAAATTTTAAATAAATTAAAAAGCAGAAGTTTGCATTTGTCTGCCTCTGCCAAAATGACAACGAAACATATAAAATTGAAAGGAATACAACCATCCATGATATGGTTCAAATAACAAAAAAGGGCAGATATTCTATACACTTTAAGGAAGATATTTTGTAACAGCCTGCTGCCTTATGCTTATAGTTCAAGGAAGATATTTAATAACAGCCCACTGCCTTACACCTGTATTACTCTTACCATATTTTCCGGCTTATAAGTTGATACTTTTTGACTTGAAAGTCAGGTCTTCGTCTTATACTCAAAATCGACTTATATATGGATTGTATCATTGAAAATTTATATAAGTTACGTTCGTAACAACAGGTAATAAAATGAACTACAGCATGGATGTGCTTTCAAGTATAATAAAACAAGCATAGACTGTTTATTCAGCTGTATCAATTGATAACAGAATATAGCAGTGATTTGTTTAGAAGTAAAATCACAAGCATGTTAGCATTAGTAAATGCAATTTCGTGATTGCCGGTAATATGGAATATCATACAACGATACCATTACTAGTGTAAAATACGAAGCCAAGATATTGACCTGGCCATGTCTTATACTCCAAATTGACTTATATATAGATGAAGGATGGAATATTTACAAAATTGGGGAATTTGACTTGTACTCTGCATTGACTTATAGGCCGGAAAATACGATATATTTCTAATTTCAGGTTAATTTGGAACTACCTTGTTGTTGTTCTGAGTTTTGCCATCAATATCATGATGCTGGTGACCTGGAGTGCAAAAGCCTCACTGAGCGATGATTTTCCAAAGCAAGCCAACACAACTGGGGTACAGCGTGATGTAGAGGAGTATGTAATAATAATAATAATAATAATAATAATAACAATAATAATAATCATAATAGTACAGTCCTACCCATTTATATCAACATCTCTTATCTCGACAAGCCGCCTATGTCGACAAAAAAGCAAAGTCCTGGTCCCATAGTCTACTATTACTATCAAATTGTCATGCTTATATCGACGTCGAGATAAAAGAAAAACGTATATGTTGACAGAAGCCCTTGGTCCCAGCTTGAACAAATCCTTTGTTTTCAAAACGTTTATGTTGACAAGCTGCCAATTAAGACCAATACTTTGTTGAACAATTAGTTGATCTTGCTGCCAGGCTTTTGATGTCGTGGTCGAATAAAAAAAACATAGCAGCACATTTTCTCACCACTATATGCAGCTAGTCTTTGATCTTGCCGCCTTGCTTGTGGGTCATGTTCTTCAGATGTACTCTTACAATGACAACATGTACATCTGTCGGTCTTTCAGCCACTGAATTTTCTGATTGTAAATATCAGCACAGCTAAAAGGATCAATTGATGAACACAATTTCCAAATCAACAGGTGGTCGAAGCAGGACTAGCAAGCCGTCCAGGAAATTGATGCGTACAGAGGACTCCTGTATACGTGATTTTCTGAATCCCATATGTAAAAATTTTTTTTGCATGAAAATACGGATTACGCATTTTTGAGACCTTTGAAAGTGATTGGTGATTAAAACAAATTTACTTTTTTGCTGTGAAAGTTTCGTTTTTAAGTTTATTTACATTTACGATGGCTACCGACAGCAGGGTAAAGCGCAAATTAAATTTAGTCTTTGGGAACTAAATATCTGGCTGTTAAGGAAGTTAAGGGATGAACATCTCGCAAATAGGTCTGTGAAATTTTTTTCACTTAAAAATAACACACGTCCAGGAAGGATGAAAACTGCTGAGTCCATAAAGAAAGACTAAGTTGAAGGTAACTGCGCTCCCCAAAGGAAGAAGCAAGACTGCTACATTTGAAGACGTGGAGGAAACATCAAAATAGTTAAATGAAGCATTATCGAAAAAACTTAGTGTGGAGAACATCACTGCAACAAGTGGTTGGTTCAGTCGCTTTAATGTTCGTCATAACATCGGATACAAAAGTATTTGTGGAGAATACATGTACTATTGACAGTTTTTCACTTCCCTGTGAATAGCCCCATCCCCTTGGTAGCCTCAATAAGATGGGTACAGACTGACCAAAATAGAGGTCAATTTAAGTATATGTACATGAAGCATGTAACTGACAACTTCCCAAGCACGTGCTAATGCCGACGTTGAATATCGTAATGTTGTTCGTATCAGGGTGTGATCAATGCAATATTTTAATTTGGATTTTATTACACAAAGGTAACCAAAATGTAATTTGTCAATATACAAGTGTATTTCACACTGATTCTGTCTTCATGAACTCAAAATTTCCTTTTTTTTGTCTTTCTCAAAGTGTAAATGCTATTCACTGATGACGGGTCTTCCTTTGCTGACGAATTTTAAATTATTTTTTTTCTTCAGCCCCTCTTCCCCCCCCCCAACACTTATCTCGACATCCGCCTATGTCGACAATATTTCCTTAGGCCCAAGGATGTCGAGATAAACGGGTAGGACTGTAATAATAATAAATAATCCAAGAGTATGATTTCTCTTATTATGAATAATAATAATAATAATAATAATAATCATAATAGTAATAATAATAAATAATCCAAGAGTATGCTTTCTCTTATGGAGAATAATAATAATAATAATAATAATAATAATAATAATAATAATAGCAAGAATTATAATGATTAATTATTATTATTGTTATTATTATGAAATTCTATTATAATAATTATTATTATCAAGAAGTTCTATTTCTATTATTATAATAGTTAATCTTATTTGCAGAACACAAAGACAGAAGCTAACTGGTATTGACATAGATCTGCAGAACACAGCCAATAACTAACAACATAGACACAAATCTGTAGAGGACACAGTGAACAATTAACAACATAGACACTAATCTGTAGAGAACACAGTGAACAATTAACAACATATACCCTGACCCGTAGAACACATAACCAACATCTAACAACATAAACATTTATTTGCAAGTACAATATGTGATTGGAGATTAGGGTCATTAAAGTTTGCAGTTTGAAGTGCATTATACATTGATAATCATGGTAGGTAATTTATGTCAATTTTTTAAAAAATATTATTTTTATTTCTTTATTCCAGCCCTATTCCAGTTATTACTACACTGACTCCAGAACAATACACTATAGCACTGTATACCCTGGGTGGCCTTCACAACTTTTTCAGTCTTCTTGTCTTCATCAGCTATTTCCTTGGAAACCATCCAGGATTACCGAATCCAAAATCTATCCTGGAATCAATGAGGTGGGAAAGTTCTTTAAGTGTTTTGTAAAGCTTTGTTAGCTTACCTACCTGTGATCATAGAAGCTCATACAATCTTGTTAAAATGTATGTGCATCATGTGTCTTGTGTTGTATTTCTTTTAAAAATTGCTTCTGCCAGGTTCTTAAAATCCAACTGATTCATTTTACCAGATTGATAGAGAACTTCTGGCTTCAAGATTTTTACAAATTAATTTTAATTCATCAACTATAAAATTGACAGAATCTTTAAAGTTGTATAAAAAGGGTCTTCACCAATTTTCTGAGACAACCTTTAGTCATATGCACTTTTATGATTTTTTTTAATATCAGTTTTATCAATGTGCCATCAAATTTTGACACCATCAGTAAAATGTTTATTTCAGAACAAAGTTTAAAAGATTGTAAAAGATCAAAGATCAAATTAACTTTCATCTATACTCACTTATGAGTCCAAATTTGCAGAGACTCAGATCTGCCATCACATAATGCGCTGGCAGATATGGGTTCATGTAGTTTGTTAGGAGTAATCAGTAGAACAAAATAACATAGACTCAGATCTGCTGCTGCATATTGTTTAGGCCAATCAGGATCTTTGTTGTTTGTACTCTGATTGAACTTGTGAGTGTATAATTGATGCCAAATTTGACTTTTTTATTTCATTTTCACATTTGCATGCATTTTGTTGATGCACTTTCAAATATGCTGCAATTAGTACGAGGAAAAAAAAAGCCTCCAGCAACTTTTTCCTCATAATGTATTTTATAAATGTAGATCAATTTAAAGAAAAGCAAACAAGCAAACTTTTGAATTTTTGTGTAAAATGATGTTGATCTATTGTTAAATATAACTGTATTACAATGGTTTATAAAGAATTATGTTATTTTCTAAAACCACTCTTCCACTTTTAAACAAAGAAAACATCCAATGAAACCATTCCCATTATACTGAATGATCAAATTATGCTGAGTGATCTTACAATTAAATATTTGCAGATCATTTTGCAGCAAGGGGAAGAAAGATGATGACATTGAAGATGAAAGAAAAAAACCTCACCAATCCAAAATGGATGCCAAGTTTTTCAGTTTTACTACATTTTACTATATGGTGAGGTTGAACTCCTATTACATTCATGTTGGAACTTTCTAAATGGTCAGATCATTGGTATCAGCCTTACAATATAAACTCTAAACTTGTTCTGTGAGCTTAATAGAGGAAGTAACTGAACAGTATTTCCTGTATAGTTTGTCATCAAGTGGCACATGTCGTAAAATTTTACATCATGATATTATGGCATCAAAAAATTTATATCACGACATTATAGCATCGAAACATTGACACAATAACATTATGACATGTAAAATTTTACATCATGACATTATGACCTCTAAAATTTTATATCTTGACATAATGGCATATATTTTACATCAGTACATAATGTCATTATGGTATATAATATTTTACATCATGATATTATGGCATTGAAAATTTTATATCATGACATGGCATCTGAAATTTTACATAGTGACAATATGGCATAAAAATTTTACTTCATGAGTGTGTGTGTGATTAGGACTTTTAACGTAGCTTTAACAATTTTTCATTCATATCGCTATGATGTCTGCAGTGAGGCAGTTTATAGATGTTTAGCACTAGTATGTAATGTTTAACATCATGACATTATAGCATATAATGTTATACATTATGCATCTAGCTCTTAATTAATGGACCACAATCTGCCAGCACATTATGTAATGATTGATTGGACCGTGCATCAATACACTGTTTTAACTCAAAGAGACAGTTCCAATTTTGCATGCCATTTGTTTGTAAATTACAATACAATAATTGCATTAAACCTTGGTTCTGTTATTAACATTTGAGTTTTTGAAAATTGTCCATGATTGATCTAAACTCAACTTATTATTAATCAATAATAATGTAGAAATTGTCAAAAATAATACAATGTTCAGGAATTTTATTTAACCCTTAAAGTGCGTGTTGCGACTATAGTCGTGCTGTTGTTTGTGGTCCCGTAGTGCGTGTCGCAACTATAGTCGTGCTCGAGGTGAGCAACACTGATCGCATTCTATAACTTCATCTTGCCATAAATGCCTGTAAAACTATATTGATTGGTTTAAAAAGGCCCGGATACGAGCATTCTGCAGTACTTTACTATATTATTAACGAAGTAATTTTACAAATGCTCGCTTCTAAACACATGGTACTTGTCCAAAGATAAAATGGCCGACGCTGAATACGAAGGTGATTTCTTGCAAGAAATATTCGCTTCTGATAGTGATGCTAATAGTGATTTTGAATAATTTGAGAAAAATGACATTATTGGAGCAAGCGAGGTATTGATGAAAATACACATGAATGACTTTGAGCCAGTAATTTACGTGGAACTGGAGTCGGATGTACATGCTTGCTTGACGTGAAAAGATGGCGCGCCTGTCAACCCCCATTCACTGGTAATTCAAAATTAAATGTCGAGATGGTGAATAATGAACCTACGGACTATTGAAGACTTTTTCTTAGATGACGAGTTATTGCATCTGATAGTAGATCAAACAAATCGTAATGCAGATCAGAGAGTTCATGGGGCAGACTTGAAGGAAAAAAGTCGCATGAAGAAATGGCGGCCTGTCACACCTGAGCATTTATAATGTTTTCGCATCGATTAAAACAATGGGTTTGTACATATGTCTGTTCTCGATTCCTAATGGGCTATTGATGATGTGATATCAACCGCATACTTCAGCAAAAACAATAAGTATGGGATAGATTTCAAGCTATTCCAAGTAATTTACATCTGTCAGACAATGAGAACAATTAAGGTGACTCTTCACACAAAATCAGCCCAATGATTGAACAAAAATAAAGCCGTTGCTGAGGTTTAATCACCAGATATGGACCTCGGTTTGATGATATTAAAATAAATAACAGGTGATAGTTTTTCATGAACATTAATTGCTGACTGGACGGTTTAAACATACCTCTGACATTCATGGAGTGGATTTTTGCAAAACTGTCACCCTGCCTTTACCTGTGATTTTCACAATTTATATATAACATTGTGACAGACATAACATGTGCATGGTTGGACTACTAAAGAATATAACATTATGTAGATATATTTGAACTTTTCCATCAAAAACAAACAAAAATACTGATGAAATACAATTGTAACTTGTCATTTTACCTGTATTACACCTGTACCTGCAAATATGTTACACCTACACATGTGTCTTGATGCTAATCTTAAAGTATAGACACACACCATCATTTTTTATAAAGGGTTTGTCTATCAATAGTGTATATTTAATGAAATACATGCAATTTAAAGACTGTGGAATTTTTCTTCTTTTCTCCCCTGAAACAATTCAGCACTGAGGGACCTTTTACTGCAAAACAATGCAGCACTTTAAGGGTTAATTTCCTGCATATTTAGAGCCTTCTTCGTAGAAGACTTAAAATGTATCCTGTTATTTGTTTATTTTTAAGGGTAAAATTTAACAATTAAACTTGTCACCATTGTTTGAAAAATATTATAAATCATGTGGAAGTTATAGATCAACAACCTAATTGCAATATAGATATATTTCTTATAACTATTTTGATGTTGATATTAAAATATTCAGTTACCTGTTTGTGATTGTTGTAGTGTTTGGTTATTGAGACAAATTTCTTTGAAAAGTATTCAGCATATTTTGTATGTTACCAAAATTACTTTACAGCTACATTTATTGACAAGTGCCAGAGTGATGAAGTATACAGAGCTGTATATTGTAGTTATTATGTTAGAAGGGTCTATCTGTTTCAATATGTCTGCATATACAGTATATATTATTGATGGATTCATTTTCTTGCTAGGTTATTTGTTTGCACATGAGCATCTATCTTTAAAAGAATTTGTGTGAACTTAACAAGTATTCTGGATGACTTTCTTCAACTCTTTTTTGATTTGTAAAAAAATCCACAACCTTGTTAATTAGTATAGAATAAAACAGTTTAAATGAAAGAAAACATCTATCTATTTGACATGTATATCTGAGTTTCATGCATTATATTGAACTGAATTAATTTATTCCATTTTTTGGGGTATAAATAAAGTAAGCAAATTGCTCTTAAAAGAGATAATGATGTAGATAAATCAGCATCTCTCTGTCTTTTACTCTGGACCTCGTTGTATGCATAGATTGCAGCAGTCATAGACAATAAATAATGCCCATTTTATCAAAGCCATGCCCACTCCACTGTGGTCATCATATGTGGCTCTGTGCAAATGCATGGTGTGCAGAACTATTGTCTGAGAGAAGCTGTCACAGGCAGTTCTGTCAGGACATGTGGAAGGCTATTCTCTGAGAGAAGCTGTCACAGGCAGTTCTGTCAGGACATGTGGAGGGCTATTCTCTGAGAGAAGCTGTCACAGGCAGTTCTGTCAGGACATGTGGAGGGCTATTCTCTGAGAGAAGCTGTCACATGCAGTTCTGTCAAGACATGTGGAGGGCTATTGGAGGTGTGTAGTATAGAGCTATTCTCTGAGAAGCTGTCACAGACAGTTCTGTCAGGACATGTGGAGGGCTGTGGGAGTTGTGTAGAGTAGAGCTATCCTCAGAGAGAAGCTGTCAAAGACAGTTCTGTCAGGACATGTGTAGGGCTGTGGGTGTTGTGTAGTGCAGAGCTGTTCTCTGATAGATGCTGTGGCAGTTCTGTCAGGACATGTGGGTTCGCTGGTGGAGGTTATTTTCTTTATCCTCTCCACCCACACTGCAAGGCATAGGGAATCAAAATATCGTGTGAGCTGTTCTGTATCGTAGCCTTTTAGAATGTCAAGCTAATAGAGTTAAAAACAAATTTCAGTGGTTACCAGTAAATGTTCCACAAATAGCTGCATCTTATGATTCTTCTGATCATTTGTTTTTTTTTGCAGGCTTTTCTTGCTCTGTCAGTTGGCGGAACTTTCTCTCATGGCTATTTCTTTGCCTTTCATCTTTTGAATATTGTCAACAACAACCAGCTACTGAGTGGGGTCATCAAGGCTGTGACACAGAATGGTAAGTAATGTAACTTCTAATTGATTGTACATCACAATTGATTTCATTAGATCACTCTGAGAGCTTTAAAGGCCAGTACATATAATATATTTAGCTCTGTCAATCATTGAATTTATATAAATGCCATTTTTGGATAAACAGAGTTGGATTAATTTGATAAATAGTAAATAGGCAAAGTGATAGTTTGTGACCTGACAGTGGTAAATGGGGAATGTGAACATTTATGACCTGACATTGGTAAATGGGGAATGTGAACATTTATGACCTGATTGTGGTAAATGGGGAATGTGAACATTTATGACCTGATTGTGGTAAATGGGGAATGTAAACATTTATGACCTGATTGTGGTAAATGCGGAATGTAAACATGTATGACCTGATTGTGGTAAATGGGGAATGTAAACATTTGTGACCTGACAGTGGCAAATGGGGAATGTAAACATTTGTGACCTGACAGTGGTAAATGGGGAATGTGAACATTTGTGACCTGATTGTGGTAAATGGGGAATGTAAACATATGTGACCTGACTGGTAAATGGGGAACGTGAACATTTGTGACCTAACAGTGGTAAATGGGGAAATGTGCTTCTTCTTTAACAGGAATATCCTTTCCAATTGGCATATTTTATCAATCAGCATCAGTGTAGATGCTCATACACATAATTCTTCCAACTCAAAAAAGGTAATATTAGTTTCAGTTTCATTGAGGAGTATGATATACACATTTATATTTGATGATATTTAGGAAACTAACTTTTTCATTATTTTTCAGTCATATATTGGAGCAGCAACAAGCTAATGAAATGTCTTTCAAACTCACTACTGTATTTTCACATTCGCTCAAAGGCAAACATTATTTTCATCTGATTTCTAGCTGATAGCAAAATGTATAGGAATATATATTTTACGTTTGTGGTTGTGTCATATATTGTTTCTGCATTGGCTAGATCTCCCAAAGATATCCATATTTTTTTTGTAAAATAAATTTTATACGCATCACATAATGGCAAAATATCTTTAGGATAACTTTGTGAATAAGAGAAGCAAATAATAATGTACATATGATGGGATTGGACAGTTTAATAGTTGAGTTCACAGTGACCAAAGGTTTCTTGATCAATACTTTACAATCAGCAGTGTCCAGCTATAGCATAGATACAATGTTATTAATCATGATACAGTCAAATATTGTATCATTCAAGATGTTATTATTATTATTGTTATTATTATTATTATTATTATTATTAAATTGTGTTTTTTAGAAGTTAGTAGATTACTGGTCTGCCTGAATTTAATATATGGTGCCACCTGAACATGCATTCTGTCAGAGCCAGGACTCCAGACACAAGATTTAAACCTGATGTTAGATAATTAAATCCTAACAAATATTTCATCTATTCCATACAAATTTCATGGTCAGATTTTAAAACTGTAGTGACTGTCCAGGATAATTAAATCCTAATAAGTATTTTATCTATTCCATACAAATTTCATGGTCAGATTTTAAAACTGTAGTGACTGTCCAGGATAATTAAATCCTAATAAGTATTTTATCTATTCCATACAAATTTTGGGGTCAGATTTTAAAACTGTAGTCCATGATTAATCCAAGTGCCATATAACTCTATGAAGATTAATGTGACTGTTAAAATCTGAAGCTAAAGATAGCTAAATCAGAATCCATGCATACTGTTCTTGAAAATTATGATTTTATATTCCTTAGTGGCATAAGTTTTAATAATTAAATTATGTTTTTAAAAAAAATTACTACATTTTCAGGTCGATCCTTGTTGTGGGTGGCTGTACTAGGACTTGTGGTGTTTTACCTGTATGGTATAATTGGCTTTGCATTGATGCGGAGCATGTTTAACCCAGATGAATACCTCTACTGCGACTCACTCTGGCAATGTACAATTACTGTCATACGATATGGATTAATTGGGGACCTATTTGAGGTGAATTATGATACTACAATGTGCTGTTTTCTCCAGCTGCACCCTTGAGCCTTTCAAAACAGTAAAATTCTAAAGGGTGCATATTAACATCTGAATCACTTTATTAAAGTTACACAGAAATCAACTATTCATCTTGATTTTTCAGTTGTGTGCTCTGTGCCTCCAACTATTAGGCAAACCCGAAAAGTCATTAAGACATTATTTTATCTCTCAAAGATTGAGATAAGCATCTTAGTGATCAAGATTGTCTCATGCTTGAATAAAACTCACAAGAGAGCAAGTTGTAAAGAATTAGAAAATATTAGACTGTTTCATGCTGAATATTGTCAAATGAACATGAAAGTGTACTGTTGATCTGAAACAGATGCACATAGTTTAAATATTTAAACACCTCTCCTTCATTTATCTCTAATTTATAACTCCAGAAGCCACTCATAATGCAACAAGATCTGTGAATCCCTTATGCCAACTTGTAGCAACAAAAACATTTAAAAATGAATTAAGACAAAGCATGACTCTGTTTTGCACAAGTCCAATCCTAATGATTGGCCTGTTTTCAGACATTGTAAATGTTAAAATATTCCATTATCTTTTGATAAAATATGAATAATAAGTGAAATATATTAACATGTCATGTAAATGCTACACTGGCAGTAGACATGATACATGTATAATATCTGATGATGATGACTTTGAGAACATTTTGAAGTCAAAAAGATAAAAAAAGCAGTTGCTATAATTGTTGTACTGCTTGGCAGTTGAGTTAGTTTTATTTTTTTACCACCGTTAAGAACTAAATGGTCTTTTGACATTATGATGCAAGCTAATTCACAGATTAATAATCTCCTGAGCTGAATAAACTACACAATTCCTTCGATAACTTGTGCTCTGATAACTCGCAAACCTGCATATAACGCAGGGTCAGTTGTGGATTAAAGGAGAGGTATGTGTGCTGACATCACAGTAACATCTGTGTATAGGGCCAGCCTAACTCATTAAATATTTGTCTTAGGCTAATTTGCAGATTTTTTTCATTCAAAAAATGTAATCGTATATGCAAATATATCTTCAAGGTGTAAGGTAGTAAACACACATTCTTCAGAATTGTATCTTTTCTTCTGTTCATTTCTTTGTGTGTTCAGGATCAGGGACCATGTGACTGTGACCATGTAACTGTGACCATGTGACTGGATCAGGGACCATGTGACTGATACAATATCTGTACTTTAAAGCACTGCATATTAACTGTAATGATCATTTCTGTTTATTAGCCTAAACAATATGGAGTTGTACTGAGTCACTGGATTTGCTATCACCAGAAAAGTTATTACTGGCATGTAAAAACATGTCTCGAAAAAATAATCAGTGCAAATATATTAATGGGTCAGACTGTATTGGCTTATGGGTGTAATTCTAATAATAAAACTTTAATTGTGTTTACTTAAACAGGATACTTGAGCTCCTGTCTGGAAAAGACCGGACAACATTAACTTTACTGCTACATACATTTCTGAGTATTGCATATCAACTTGATTTGTATTAAAAATGTATTCTCTATTTATAAACTTTAATTCACTTCTTAAGATCTAATTCCATAAATATTTTATATTGCATTAGATGTGTTAGAATGAAGGATATATAATTGTCATGTTTTATAGTTGCTAGTACCTGCTCCCTTCTTGAACCATTATTAATCAAAATTTGATTCCGTCACATTATATCTTGTCCTCACTTGCCCCAGTCAGAGTGAATTGACCACATTGCTTGCGAGTTCTTGAGGAAGAGGTGCATTTAAGAAGCCATGAACAATGACTGGATTCAAAAGAATATGATGGTAGTGATGACAATGCCCCAAAGAATGTACTAGAAAATGGACAAATACACTACTAATGATCCCAAATAGAAAGCTTGTTTTAAAAATACAGAAATGAAATTTAATATTCTTTTAACAAGCTGTTACAACAGTTAAAAAACAACGTGTTGAAGTTATGTACAGACACTTTTTGTGTTAACTAAATTGTAATCTGTAATTTGTAGATACTTATATCCAAATTAATAACAATTTACTAGTATGAAATTAGTTTACATGAAGTAAATGATACTGTTTGTATATGGCATGTCAAGAGTTCACAGAAAACGATAAAGTAGTTTGGTCTTGTGAAAATAGGAAGGGCATCACACATTCAACCAAGAGGCCCTTTTTATTAGAAAGTTGTCCCATTGGCACACTTTTTCAAACGAAGGGAGCCAGTTGACCCCGTTTTTTCTCAGACCTGACTGTAAGACTATATTTCTAGCAGATAACTGATCAGCATGGTACTTTTTTATCTTAGCATTTAAATTGGCACCTTGGGTCCATTTTTTCATATAGAAAAGTAATGGACTCTTTATTTGTCATATCACATTACTGTGATGTCAGCTTAATCCATTTTTATTCTATAGAAAAGAAATGGACTCTTTATTTATCATATCACATTACTGTGATGTCAGCTTAATCCATTTTTATTCTATAGAAAAGAAATGGACTCTTTATTTATCATATCACATTACTGTGATGTCAGCTTAATCCATTTTTATTCTATAGAAAAGAAATGGACTCTTTATTTATTATATCCAGTTACTGTGATGGCATCTTACTTAGTCCATTTGTTCATGTAGGCATGTAATGGATTCTTTATTTGACGTATTTAACAAGTTATAAACTTGCACAAGAAAATATTCATTTAGCCTAAATATAATTAAGGTCTTCATAGAAGAATAGAAATGATGAGGAGAGAAAACAGAAACATTCAAGCTCTAAGAAGCAATTTCTTTTAGAAACATTTTTATGTTGTTGCTTCACCATCTTGTCTGTACGTGAAACCATATATAATGAATAGAGTATAATAGATATTTGTTTTTCTCTAGGTCATGAAGTCCCATCCCTCTGAGAAGACCTTCCACAAGTTTGGGTTTGTTGTCCTGTATCATGTCTCTTTCTTCATCTTCATAACAACTATTGGCCTTAACATCATCTTTGGTATCATTGTGGACACATTCTCAGAACTCAGGGATTTAAAGGTTTGTTCTAATATCTCAACTATACTGTATGTTTAAAGATCCTTTTTGTTTCTGGACACCAACAATTATTGGACAGGATGCTTTTTTAATACTTTGTAATTTTCAGATGATGGTTTAACAAATTATTTTCTAATCTTTTTGGACAGTCTTAGGAGTCTTGGTATTTCATTTTCAATTAAGTTTTGATGTGTTTACTAATAATCACATTTGGTTGTATATTTTATCATTTTGGGGTCAAACCTTTAAAATCAATATCAGGGAGTGTGTTGGTCTCATGATTTATAGTGTTTTACATTTACTTGACAATCACAAAGGTTCATTAACTGTTATTTTGAAATTAAAAATACATCAATATTGGAAAATTATCATGAATTTTATTGCATTTTTGTTTTACAGTGGACATCTGAATCAGACATGAGGGACACATGTTTTATCTGTAGTAGGAACAGCTATGATTTTGAGCACCATGGGAAGGTGAGTCACCTTGAGATGTCAAGGTCAAGGTGAATTTATGTATTGCATTGCATTATGATACTATTGTGATGTCACTTCAGTTGACTAGAGGTTAATGGTATTTGTCAGTGAGATAAATACAAGGTTTCTAATATTATTTTTAAATATTGTATTACTGAAATGAAAGAAGTACTCACATGACTAAAAATAATTTAACCTGCAACGATTTTGTCTTTATTTCCCCTCTTCCCCTTTTGAAACATGAGTACCCTGAAGGGACTGATGCTCTTTTGTCTGAAAAGAAATTCTACTCCATTTCTTTTTTACCACTGAGTGATGAAACTATCACAGGAATTCTTAAGCATTAAGAGTTTCAGATCAAGCAGAGTGGCAGACTGTAAGGATGACCTCATTTTCTCTCCATGTTGATATCACCATTTGAATCAGGAGAATTAGTGGCAAGATTTCTATGTTCTGTCATAAAATTAAGGATAGATCAGCACTATTTTCATTCAGAACCAACTGAATATCCTAATTGTTCTTCTGAAGAAAATGCCATGTCAGTATGACTTTCCATTTAGGAATACCTATAACAAGATTTTTAAGATGGTTGCCATAGTAACCATACTGGATATCAGATCCACACAATTGTTATTTAAGACCAGCTAACAAAAAAAGAAGTCTTCCAGTGAATGATGTGACTTTCCATTCCGGATGAATAACTAGATTTTCAAGATGATTAGTAATGATTGTTCTGATAAAAAAAAACAAATGAAAGGAATATTTTAAAAAAAGAATTGTGTAACTGGTGATAGATGCTACAGTCCATAAACCAGGCTAATTTACATTTCACTAATTTGCCATTGTAGTGTCAAAGTTGACATAGTTGTCACATATATTGTTTGTCTTGAGAGTTAATCCGTATTGGCAGGGGTCACCGCTCCAGTGACCTAGTGGTTAGAGCATCTGTTTGGCCTCAGTGCTAGCCATCACTATAAATGCCTCACTGCAGACATTGTAGTGATATGACTGATTTTTTTTTTTAAAGCTATGTTAAAAATCCTTATTACACATATTGCCAGGGGTAAATAAGGTCATTGCCTATTAAACCAGCAAGAGAGAATTATTTATGGGATTTGATTGATAGTGTTCAAGACCTGTGATGTTTGTATTTCCCCCCATGTTAAATGATTACATCCCAATCACAAAGCTGTCATCTATTCAAGTTGGTGTGACCAGGTTATACACTTTGCTTATAGAGTAAATCCTTGTCTGTAATCTAGGAGTGAAGCCGTAGACTTTTATCTCTGAGTAAATGGTTGTTTCTGGATGAGATAAATGTTTCTTTATATTCATTAATTGTTAGATATGCATCGTACATGTATAGATTTTTCATATTTTCCCACAGCCCAGCCAAAACATTCTTTATGTTCGATATTACAACGGAACACTAATAATTTTAACATCTAGAATCTTAATAACAATGGACGAACCTCCAATTAAAATTTTAAGGCTGAAGAAAATAAATAATGTAACTGAAAGAAGTGAAAAAGAGCAGACCACTAGCATAAAAGCGGTTTAAATGTCGCTTAAACAAATTTAGGTTATTATAAAGGAAAAGGAGTAATTTAGAAATGATTTCATATGTTAAAATACGTGATCCTTAAATGTAAATGTGATTTCATGTTTGATGATAGAAGTATATCTTTATGCCATATAATTTTGTTTTTAGATGAATGCATACAATATATTAGCAACAACTATTAATAAAGAACAGAATATATGTACAGTGATAGTTATTTTCTTGAAAATGTTCTGAAACTGGACCATGGAAAATGGTCTTTTTATAAAATGCTTTTTATTAGAGACTACCTGACTTGAGAGACAGCTTTTTGTTGGCACAAGGGGTGGCCTCTCATAATAGGTTTTACTGTAGTAAGATTTTTCAAGATGGTTTCCATGGCAACCATATTGGATGTAAGATCATTTATGAGCAACTGGGTATCATTTGATGACATTCAGTGAAAACGAAAACCTGAGTATTTCCAAGACAGGTATTGTTTTGGAACCTTTTTCACTTTGCACCAGGATGACATCCTAACAAGCCTTTTGGTGAAAACCACATGTCAACATTATTTTCTGTTATGGGGGAGAAGTGTTCACATTGTTTTCAGGATGGCAGCCATATTCAACATCAGGTCAGCACCATTTTCATTTAGGACTAACTAGACACCATAAGAAGTCTTTTGTAAAACTCCATGTTGATATGATCATGCATTCAAAATATAACACTCTTAAGATGGTTGCTGTGGTGGCCATTTTGGGTGTCTGAGGAACACAATTTTCAATTATTACTAACTGGACTTTATCATGAATGTGTGTGTATAGTTTCATGGCAAGACTGTTTAAGATGAGTGCTAACAGACAGGCAGACATTGGAAGACAGATGATAGTTGGTGCATGGACATTGGATGATGGAAACAGGCCATCCCATTAGCTCTTGAGGCCGAAGATCTGGAGAAATTACAGCAGAGAAGGCAGAGATCCCATTTGTTTGAGGAAAACAAACTATATTCCCCCTACCTAATAGATTTAAATGGAATAGCATGAAGTGATTTTCTCTTTTATTTAGATTAGATTTTTCTGTGTTACAGGGCTTTGAACACCATGTGCGGTTTGAACACAACATGTGGTCCTATGTGTTTTTCTTCATTCACTTGAATGGAACAAAAGTCAATGATTACACAGCCATGGAGATGTACGTGTTCAAATTGGTAAGTTGTACATTATCATAATTTTGGATAATTACAGGAAAAGTAATTATGTATTGTACAGAGGTTTTCATTATTGCTCTTCATTGGTGTATAATTAATATTCATCTGTGTAGACCATAGACCTAGTTCAGCCAGCACATATTGCATGGTTGAACAAGAGTTACATATCTGTTTCTTTATTTTGTTTATTGGTTTTGTCAGCACTTTAAACAAAGTGACTGTATCATTAAAGCTTCCTATGGATACCAGGGTACTTGGGTACCTGCCTGTTCATAATTACCCAAGTAACAAAAAGTGGGACTAGCTCATTCAATATGATCACTAATGAGATCAGGTCATTATAATCATTAATGAGAACAAGTTAGTCTGATCACTAATGAGAGATTAGGTCAGTATGATCACTAATGAGAGATCAGGTATACCAGCCACTAATGAGAGATCAGATCAATGATTCATTTTAAGAGATCATGTCAAAATGATCCATCATGAGAGATTGGGTCAATATGATTACTAATAAGATCAGGTATGATCACTAATGACAGATTAGGTCCGTATGGTCCCCAATGAGAAATCAGGCATCCAGACCACAAATGAGAGATCAGGTCAATATGATTCATCACAAGAGATCAGGTCAGTATAATCACTAATGAAAACAGGTCAGTATAATCACTAATGAGCGATTAGGTCAGTATGATAACTATTGAGAAATCAGGTATGCCAGTCACAAATGAGAGATCAGGTGAATGTGATTAATCACAAGAGATCAGGTCAAAATGATCCATCATGAGAGATCAGGTCAATATGATCACTGATGAGATCAGGTCAGTAAGATCACTAATGAGAGAACAGGTCAAAATGATTCATGACAAGAGATCAGGTTAAAATGATCAATCATGAGAGATCACATCAATATGGTCACAAATGAGAGATCAGGTAAATTTAATCACTACTGAGATCCAGTCAATATGATCACAAATGAGAGATCAGGTCATTACAAAACTTGTGTTACATTTTTCAGTGGAACCTGCATTTACAACAAAATTTAGCAAATTTCTGAATCTAGTATTACATGTTATTCCTCCTTTCTATCTCTTCCTGTATACTCTTACTTGGATTTCTTCAGTGTTCCACCTAATTTATTACACTTAGTTATTCAGGTATCTAATTACATTCATATTCATAAATACAATTTACTAATATTCCAATTTTAAACAAAATTTCTGTTTTGAGAAAATTGTTTCATAGGTCCAGGTTTGCTCTGAAGAGGGTTTACTGCAAACTAAATTAATGTAGAATTATTCATCTTGTGTAATTTGTTTTTGCACAAGATAAAGTAATAAAACTATCATCAGTACTTTTGTGGAGTGGAACTGATCATGTTTGGGGGTGGGGAATGTGCTGGTGGATCTTTTAATATGTGAAGACTTTTTGTCAAGTCTTTAAGCTTGTGGATTTAGAGCTAACCACTATGAAACAAATCATACTCCATAAATAAAGGTGAATTGATTGTACATCATACGGGGTAAAACTTAAAACTAAGTAAATCTGAGTGAAAAGATAATTTAAAGGAAAAGGGCCATGGAGCCCTAAGTCATAACTTGTAATTATAAAGTGTTTGTTCCTCTAACAAAATACAAAGCATGTTTCTTGAAAATTAACACATCCTCTGTGATGGTACTTCGTGTGCTATTTTGATGCTTTTATATTGATTGCATCTTGATTGATCAGTTTAATTTATGCCACACTTAATGTAATTTTCAGTTGAAGAAGGAGAACTTCGACTTCTTCCCCTTGGATAGAGCATTGTCTTTGGCAGCCATGGGGAAGGATTCCACAGAAACCAAGATAGATGATCTGCTGTTCCAAGTGACATCAATAGTGGAGAAACAGAAGAGAGAGGTAAATATGTTGCCATGTTCATAAGTGAATAATGTGCACCCAGCTGCAAACAGCAAATACCCATATATGTCATCACATTATGCAAGAACAGATCTGAGTTGATGGAAATATACGCTGATCTGACATCACATTATAAACAAATCTAATTTGAATATACATTGATCCGCCATTACATTATGCATAGACAAATGTGAGTTGATGGAAATATACCTTAATATGTCATCACATTATGTAATGACAGATTTGAGTTGATGGGAATATACTCTGATCTGCTATCACTTTATGCAATGACTGATCTAAATTGATGGGAATATGACTTGATCTACCATTGCATTATGCAAAGACAGATTTGAGTTGATGGAAATATAACATAATCTGCCATCACATTATGTAATGACAGATTTGAGTTGATGGGAATATACCCTGAACTTCCATCACATTCTATACAGATCTGAATTGATGGGTAGAAAACCAGATGTGCAATCATATTATGCAATAACATAGTTTAGTTGATGGGAATAGTCATTGATCTGCCCATCACAATATACAATGACATATCTGAATAAGTGGGTACAGACAAAGAATCTGCCATCACATGGATATGTGCACATTATTTGTAGGGTTTTGTTAATACATGAGTGTACACTATTTAGAGTTTGGCTAATACATGGGTGTAAATTGCTTAGAGTTTGGTTAATACATGGTTGTACACTGTTTAGAGTTTGGTTACTATATGGGTGTACACTGGAATTTGGTTAATATATGTGTGTACAATGGAATTTGGTTATTACATGGGTGTATATTATTTAAAGTTTGGTAATACAGAATTTTGCACTGTTTAGAGTTTGATTATTACATGGTTGTACACTGGAGTTTGGTTAAAAGATGTGTGTACACTGGAGTTTGGGTTATACTTGATTATACACTATTTAGAGTTTGGTTACTACATGGCTGCATGCTGGAGTTTCGTTAATACATAGGTAAATGTGGTACTAAATACTATTACAAGCATTGCCCATAGTATGTCACACTGACAGTACTTTCCTTTGCCAGGTAGTTTGAGAGTAGATATCTCACCTTTGTGAGGTAGTCTGAGAGTAGATATCTCACCTTTGCCAGGTAGTTTGAGAGTAGATATCTCACCTTTGCCAGGTAGTCTGAGAGTAGATATTTAACTTTTCACTTTCTCTCTTTGGACATTGAATGTGTAACATTTCTTATTTCCTTTTTTAGTAATTAAAGTATACTTTTTACCTTCACATACGGTTGATTAAATTACTAAGTTGATTAATAATGGTATTGTATTTATGTATGCGAGCAATCATGTTGTAGTGTAATTATTATATGTTTACACAAGGACCACAGGCATTGCAGTAACGAAACACAAAATTATCAAATTATTCAACAACATCCTGAACTTACTGACATAATGATACATAACACCATTTACATACACCAGACATACATTTGAAACCTGATTTGTTACTAGAGAGATTATCATCAATATTGGTCACCTCCAGTAAAATACTAAACATGTACTGATGCAAGCACATAAACTAATCTTTTTATTTTTTTCTCACTAGGAACTCGAGCGAAAGAGACGTGAGGAAAGGATGCGCCAGAAGGTTTGGGAACAGAAATATCGCTTGGGATCGTTTAGAAGGAAAGCCAGGCTGCCATTCCCAACTGATCAGGATAGTCTACTTCCGTCTGGTACTCCACAGTATGACGGTCCAGACCAGCACACCCATGCATCACAGAGTGGACTTGCTCTCCCTCCTTCTACTGACATGCCTTTCTTCCCGTTACAGCCACTGGCTCGCTCTCCTCTTCAGTCAGTGCCTAGCAGTTTCCAAGCAGGTAGACGTCCTAGTGATTCCATGTCGAGACGACCCAGTGAAGTAGGTTTGCCACCCCCATCGCAACCAGGGCCTTTACGAGGTCCTTCACGTCATGATAAGTTCCGCAGACGCAGGAGTGTTAGCCCAATCGACCCAAGAGAAATGCTATTCAGAAGAGGAAGCCCTTCCAGACTTGAAGATGAAGAACCAGTGTTATCAACAGCAAGTCATCGTTATGAAGAACGGATTCAAAGTCCACCATATTTTGGCCTGGAGTCTGATGTTCTTGAGATAAGCCCAGTGCCTATGAGTCGTCGTGCATCTTATGAAGCACCAAGAAGTCCACGCTATCCTGAAAGCCTTTCCACCAGTCCACGAGGAGCAGCTTCATTTTTTGCTGACTCTGATCCAATGCCATACCTCCGCCAGTACACCCAGCAGCTGTCAGAACACAGGGCATCACTGAGTTCAGAAAGTCGTGGGCATATACCCACACACCCTCCATCACTGCCAGGAAGAATATCTCGTGACTATGATCCAAGTGGACACGATAGATATCCTGGGGTTGACCCAGATAGTGATACCTTTAGCGATGATCAACAAGAATCTCATCTGTAGGGTTGACTATACTGATGACAGGATAATGATTGATTGTCATTAGTATAGAATTTACTAATGGCTTTGTATTGAGACTGATAGGCACAGACATAATGTACCATTTTCAAAATTTAAAAGTATCAGAAATGCCACTCAACAGTATTGCAAATTGGGAAATCCCAAAAAGTTGCTCACCTGACACTACTTGTGTCCCTGAAAATGTTTCCAATTGCCATGTCTAAATCACTGTTAGCCATAAAAGTTCAAAAACTATTTCCAGACAAATTAAGTTTAGGTATAACCCTGCACTCATTGTCTCTCTGATTTTTGACAGCTGAGCTACAGGGCAATTAATTATGAGGTGTCATTCTGGGTACATTCATGGCTGTAAGCCATTTTGAAAATGGTTGAAGGGCATATATTCCTTGCATTCATGGTCATAAACAAAGCCACTTATTCAATGCTTAAAATTAATGACTATTCATGAAAAGAATTAAAATTTTTAATAAAAAATAATAATTATATAATTTCAGGTACAGTCATCATTGCATTTTGAATTTTCTACAACAGAAAGAAACTTGTTGTCTTTGTTCTTATCCTATGTCATCCTTAACCTGTAAGCAGCATACTTAAATTGACCTCATTTTCTAGTTTAAGTTTTGTTTTTAATCTAAGCTATGATGAAAGATGTAGTATCCTTTAGTGTAAGTAGTCGACTGAGGATAAGAGGGTCCTGATTTGGAGCCTGGTATTAATAACTTTTGCTTTCATGCATTTAGCAAGGCACTTTAACTCGCTGTAGTCAGTCAGTCAACTCAATTAGGAACAAAAACCCTCTGGTTGGTTAAACTTTGATGCACTAATGTCCTGGCCAGGGAAATCTTTGTCTTCTAAGTCAACTCGTAGAGAAACTGGGATGAGCTGTAGCTCAAACACCTACATGAGGCTTGGCAAATCCTGTCTTATGTATACAAGGCTTAGAAAATCATCAGTCTAAATTACATGAAGCTTAGGAAATCTTTAGTCTCAGCTACACATGGCTACAAAAATCCTGTCTCATATACACAAAGTTTAGGAAATCCACAGTCTCAATTACATGAAGCATACAAAATCCTCAGTCTTAGCTACAAATGGCTAAGGAAATCCTGTCTCATATACACAAGGTTTAGGAAATCCTCAGTCTCAGCTACACAAGGCTACAAAAATCCTGTCTCATATACACAAGGCTTAGGAAATCCTCAGTCTCAATTACATGATCCTTAGAAAATCCTTTATCTCAGCTGCTTGAGGCTTAGGAAATCCCAAATCCCATGATGCTTAAGAAATCCCAAATCTCAACTACATGATCCTTAGGAACTCCCAAATCTCGGCAACATGAGGCTTAGGAAATCCCAAATTTCAGCTGCATAAAGCTTAAGAAATCCCAAATCACAGTACATGAAGCTAAGAATATCTCAAATCTCAGCTGCATGAGGTTTAGGAAATCCTTAGCTACATCAGGCTTACATCTCAAACCTTTCACATAAAATCCTTTCTGCAAATAGATATATGACTGGGCTTCACTAAGGAAATCTGAATATACAGTGAAATCTCTCCATAATCAAAAGTGTAGGGAACAAATTATAATATTGGTGTTGAGAGATTTGGGGTTTACTGACAAATGTTTTGAAAAGATGGGAAATTTCATAATTTGAAACGTTTTTAATTTCAAGGCAGCTTTTTGGTTTAGTGAGGCTTAAGTTTTGAGAGATTTAACTGTAGTTTGGCATATTTAAATTTGTCAGGTTTATTTGGTTGAAAGTTTATTAAATACATTTATTGTTACAAGTGGCAACATGAAAAGAGACTGCTTCATATGTATCTATTCTGTATATAAAAGGATAATACTGGAACTGTCCTAACAGTCTTGATATTTCGTGAACTTACTATTTGGTCGGACATCATAAATAATTTATATGATTCATGCAGTATAATTTAAATTGTGCTGACATGCCGTTAAGATCTATTACAAACAAATATATGTTTTGTTGTTGTATGGCACAACAACTTAAATAGAGTTGAGACAAATGAATCAAAGTGCCTTGCACAAGGACATATTCCAGTAACTAAAACTTCAAGTCCTATACCTTAACATCTGAACCATCTCCATTAGTGTGCTTCCAGTATAACGCATCACGTCAATTTTTCATCCTCGAGCTTTCATCCGTACACAGGTAATGAATTTTAGGACGTGTGTATTTCACTTTTGGTAATATGCACCGATCTGCATCTTCTGGAACTTGTATTTCACGCTCAGAAAATTGTCAGATTCAGTTACTTTGGTTTGGTGTTTTATGATTTAGTAACACATGATGGTTAAACCATGTTGAAATAATTGCGGTAAATTCTTTTGCCCAGTGACACAATATGGTAGCTGACTCCGGCTGATTCGATAGCAGGATCTGAGCTGACACCCTTCTGGTTGCATGTCAAGTGAGCCACCAGTAAGAATGAGGCATCACCATCTCCTTCTGGATGACTAAATTTTTGCTGTCTTTGACTTCTGTAATATGTCAACATTTTGTTGCCAATTGTAATTTTTCAAAATAACATGTACAAGTACATTCAAGCTTTTAGTACTGGTAACATTTTATCATACAACAAAGATAATCTGTTTCACAAGGAATTCAGACAAGAAAGCCCAACAAATCAGGATAAAGTCATGTAATGAGGAAAGATGAATTAAACAACACAAAATAAAACATATTTATCAAACTGAGGGCTAAGAAAGTAGTTTGAATAAGAGCTGTTCCATTAAAAAAATATATGGTACCCAGGTAAAGCAATTTAAAAAAAAATAATATATATATATATATATATATATATATATATATATATATATATATATATATATATATATATATATCAGTGTAATATGATTTCACAAAGTATACCTCACATTAAAAGTGCCTTTCCTGGGTCCATAGTTTTACTGCCATGAAAAACCCATGATATTTAATAATAAGCCCACCCCCACCACTTTATTTAAAATGGATGGGAGCAAATTTATACTCTAAGTTGTTTTTGTCAAAAAAAAGCTCCCCACCCCCTCCACCTTTTGAAAACATTTACAAAACTCATCCCTAGTGCTTGTTGTGGGAGGAATACTCTTATTAAGTGATGGAAACATTATTAGAACATTGTGTTGATTTTAATGTTGTAAATATTCAGATGATAAAGGTTTGAATAACTGAGGCAAAGTTCAATATCTGTTACAAAAGTAAACTTGAACATCACCAGCATAAAAGTTCATTATCGGTAACAAACTGAACTCCCTTGTTCATCACAGGTTTAAAATAAACACCAGGCACAAAATTGAACTTCCATGTACATCCCTGGCTTAAAGTTCAACATCTGTCATTCTGTCATAAAGAAGAACTGGCTTAAAGAGGGAAATCTGCCATAAAAATGAAATATCTTGTACATCACCAGCTTAATGTTCACTATCTGTCATGAAAAACACCAAATAATGGGATTTATTTTATTACATATAATTGAGAAAAAAATAGCTGACCAGCTGAAATGTTTAGTTTTGCCTGAAACATTATATATCCACTGAAATTCCTCCTCAATGCAATTTCAAGCAGTTATGCTCCAGAAATAATAGTAAAAATTCACTAATTTTTCCAGTCACTATTCTTATATTTTTCTATGACTATACTCAATAAAGGAGAGATAAAATTACCTAATTTTTTGGGCAGATGAAATGTGAAGAAAAAACTCACTTTACCGTAATATTATTCTGTAACATCCATCAATTACACCTGAAGACTTGAAGGTCATCATACTACATGTATACACATGCATTGAAGTCAAATATGTCAAACTAAATAACTTGTGCATGCCATTTGATGTACTGAATACTTGTATAGTTTTGCCCATTGACTCTTATGTATCCACATGAACCATCATACTTCTCCTATCCTTGTTCACTGGAACTTGCTACATGTTTATTATGCCTGAGTCATAGAACTGCCATATAAATTTAAAGCTATGGATTCAAATGTAACATTGTGTTTAAGAAACAGATTTTAAGGATGTTATATGTATTGTCTTGAGTTTTTTGGTAATATTTACAGAATATTAACATCTTTATGTTGTAGACATTATCTTGTTGTACTTCACATTTAGTTTTTTTTTTGGGATGGTATTTTTTTCTCTTAAGTTCTTGTGCAATTCATTTTTTAAAACAAAAGTCAAACTTTGCTTTAGATGGCACTGTAAAGTCAGTATTATGCCAAGGTACCATAGAATGCCACACACACACACACACACACACACATAGTCTCGAAGATTTAAAAAAAAATGTTTGATGGTAGAATATTTGACATATAAATATCCAAGCCAAGACAACATTTCTGTAGTATTCAGGGCTGTTAACACAATTGTTTTCAAAGTTGATTGTCTGCTTATTACATTTAGTTTCATGCATTTTACACCATGTTTTACATTTCATAATTTCAGTTCAGTTTCTGCTTGTTTAATACATGCATAATAAAATCTATGATTCAATGGTGTTAGTTTTTTTTCTTTATATTGTTACTTGAATTAAATAAACAATTATTGCAGATATGTGTACCCAGCTATTCAGAATTCAATCTTTTCCTTGTAAGCTGTCACTATGGAATAAACATTTAAGTTTAAGTTTGATATTTTTTATTTTATTAACAAAATTCTTTTTTAAATACAGAAATATCATTTTGACAAAAATCTATTAACAGCTTTTAAGAAAAGACTATCTGCATCCTAATTGATGTCCATAATAGTCACTGTCAGCTTTTTAATAGTGAGATCAGAAAGGAAACTTTGGTTAAATGGCAAATACAAAATTACTAAAGTAGTGCTTGCAGGTGATATAATAAAGTCATTATCCAAAATAAAAATTGCAATAAGTTGGTCTATCTATATTCTTGCTATTAATAGTTTAAAAAAGATGAAGAGGGCAATAAAAAAGAGATCATAAATATGTAAAACAAATACAAATCTATCCTTCATATCACATTGATATTACTATTTGATATGTGCCTTATTGTTTTATATTTTATCTCATTGTAACGAGTTCTTCAGCTGAGGTTGGGTGGATGGCGACTGTGCTGTCAAAGTCAGCTTTTGTTGCCCCCATCTTGATAGCGACAGAAAAACCCTGCAGCATCTCATCACATCCCTGGCCAACCATATGCAGCCCAACAATCTGAACAAAGAATAATATATTTTTATTTAATGAATGCATGCACATCCCAATGAAACTCGGAACAGAAAATCAAATCATGTCTCTTAGCTAAAATTTTAATTATTTATTATTTATTCTTGGTCCATGGATACACAAAATGCATCAAAGCATGAAATAGTGTAATGCTTGTGTTTACAAAGTATGCCAAGGTTTGTGACAATTCATATACAGTTTCAGAACTAGTTACACATGAACACTACATGCATACATTTAATAAACGCAAGGGACATAATTCTGAACGTTATGGATAGACCATTACTGAAATGGTCTCTAATACAGTGTGTATGATATATCCACATGCTAAGTTTAGCTTGATCATGATTATTATTTTTTCTTCTTCCAAATGATACTGATATGTAATACAAAGAAGTATTCAGACACATCCATAAACCTAGTTTGATTAAACCCATCCATACAAGTTGGTGATTTCATGCTCAAAAGCCGTTGTTGATGAAAGACCACCTGAGTCAAGACATTTGACCTTTAAATCAAGGTCAGCAGTCTGTCAACTTATTTACTGAAATGCAAGGAAAGACAAACACTAGTGACATATCGCAATAATTATATGAATTTTCATTTTAAAAAGGCAATGAATTACATAGATGGAATTTTTCATTTGTTTTGAGTCTAACCATTACTTAACCAAATGATGCCACAGTATACCTAAAACTGAATTGATTCAAGCTTTGTCAAGACAAAATCTTACACCAGTGTGATGCAGGAAGAAATTAGCCAAAGTTATTGGGGAGAAACATGGGACTAAAACGTTTGGGACCATCGATGGAATGAAATCCTTACAAAACTCAAAGCACATCTTATCAATAGTCAGCTCAATACAAATTTGATTTAGCTGTTATTAGTCTTACTGTGCTCAATGTTGCAACATTTGCATGTGTAAATGCTGTGCTAGTAGTCGATTGTATGTAAATAATGTACCAGTAGTCTATATTTCTGTTTGTAGAATGACTTCCCTGGAGTCTACTTTACTGTATATAAATGACATACCATGAGTCAACTTTACCGCTGTAAAATGACTTACCAGGAGTCTACATTACAGTCTGTAAAATGACTTACCAGGAATCTATTTTACACTCTGTAAAATGACTTTCCAAGAGTCTATTTTACTGTCTGTAAAATGATTTACCAGGTCGATCTACACTACTTTGTTAAGAGTCTAGGACATCTCCCCCCCCGGACATTTCCCCCCCAGACTCCCCCCCCCCGACATCCCCCCCCTGGACTTTCCCCACCCCCATCAAATAGGACTTTTCCCCCCCAGTCATTCCCCCCCCCCATTATCTTAAAACTTAATTCATATTTAATTATAAAAACTTATATTAAGTTATGTTAAAAGAAAAAGGTTATTTGAAATAAAGATAACAAGATTTGTAACAAGAAAACCGAGTTTGGGATTTCCGGATTAACAACAAAACACTATTGATGGTAATGCGAATACAATATTTAATGATATATGAAAATAAGGAAATAAGTATGACTGATACGTGCGTGTATGGGTCCAAATATTGGACGAATTAACATAATTAGCACGATCCTACTAATGCAACAAATACAAATGCAAACACATTGTCATATACGGTACCAGGACAAAAAAAACTGAATGATTACAGTGAGTAAAAGCATGATTGTATGTGAGAGAGAGAGAGAGAGAGAGAGAGAGAGAGAGAGAGAGAGAGAGAGAGAGAGAGAGAGAGTCAGGAAAGTAGATATTTTAAATTTGATAATGCATTTATTTCAGGTGACAACAGTCATACCTATGCACTAACGGTGATGCGAGGTGCGAGTATACATCAAAGCTAAATGTTACTATATATAAATAAAGTAGTATAAAGATAATGGGGGGGGGGGGGAAATGACTGGGGGGGGGGAAGTCCGGGGGGGGAGATGTCGGGGGGGGGGGGGGGGAAATGTCCAGGGGGGAGATGTCCTGATACCCTTTGTTAAAGATGTACCAAAAGTCTAGTGTCAGCAAATGACATACCATGAGTTGACACTATTGTCTGTAAAATGACTCTGTGAGTCTACATCACTATGTAAATGACATACTAGTAGTTTACTGTGCTGTCTATAAATGACATGTCAGGAGTCTACATTACTGGCTATAAATGATTTACCACATTACTATCTGTTAATCATGTACCAGAAGCTTACTGTCTGTAATTGATGTACTTGGAGACTACATTACTATAAAAAAATTACTTCCCATGAGTCTACGTTACTGTTTGTAAACGACATACCAGGAGTCTATTTTACAGTTTGCATTCATGTGTTTGTTTTAAATTAGCTCTTGTATCAACACTTTCACTAGCTTCTAGACAGCTCAAATACAAAATACATATATTACCATTTCTTCAGGTAGAACACAGACAAGCTTCATACTACATTTGCCCTTGACCTCTGACAGGGCATAGTACATTGAGGTGAAAGTTGTCTTTAAATATTGATCTTGTCAGATCCATACTGCTGTTGAGCTTCCACTGAAAATAAGAATATTAATGGAATTTCCAAGGAACATATCATGCATTGATCCATGCTCTATATTTACCCAAGCTCATGTTTTGATCCTTGCTCTATAATTGCTCCCACATCATGTTTTGAGCCCTGTTCTGAGTATTGCCCCACATCATGTTTTAAGCCCTGTTCTGAGTATTGCCCCACATCATGTTTTGAGTTTTGTTCAGAGTATTGCCCCACATCATGTTTTGAGCCTTATTCTGAGTATTGCCCCACACCATGTTTATTGCCTTTCTCTAAATTGTACATTTATGTTCACCATCCACATCCTTTTAAATTGATCGACACAAAAAACAACCTTGTAAATTAATATCCACCAGTAAAGTCCTCGTAAGTTGACATGAACCATGAAAGTCCTGATAAGTAGATGGTCACCATTAAAATCCATGTATATTAATTAATGTGAATAATTAAGACACTTTTGTAAAATGACACAAAATGCTTGCAAATTGATGTGCCCCATCAACATCCCAGAAAATAGATGTGTACCATTAAATCTGTGTTAATTGTACTGCACCATGTCAATGATTGCAATTTGATGTACCCCAGTAAAATCTTTGTAAAATGATTGTTACCATTGGAATTCTTGTAAATTGACTAGAACCGTTAATTTCCTTATCAATCCAATTTATGTTCACAGTCAAATCCTAGTAAATAGACGTGCTCTGTTAAAATTAATGTAAATTGAATGTCACGATTAAAGTCCTTCCCAATCAATGCACACCATCAGAATCCATGCAAGTTTATGTGCACCATTCAAATCCTTGTACAATGCTTACTACCAATACAGATCTTGTAAATTTATTGTTTCTGTTGAAATCCCTGTACAGTGATATAAACCATTAAAGACCTAAATTTATCTGCACCATTAAAATTCTTGTAAATAGAATTTTGCCATTAAAATCTTTCTTGTAAATTGATTGTGCCCGTTCATATCCTTTTAAATTGATATGAAATGTTAAAGACAGTCTAAATTTATGTGCACCATTAAAATTCTTGTAAATTGTTGGTCACATTCAAAATCCTTATAAATTCATGTGCACCATTAAAATCCTTGTAAAATAATGTCCATCATCAACGTCCTTGCAAATCAACGTGCACCATTAAAAATGTTGTAAATTAACGTGCACCAACAAAATATTTTAATATTGATGTGCACCATTAAAAATCCATCTAAAGTCATGGTCACCGTGAAAATTCTTGTAACCACATCTGAACTGTGAAATTTCTTGTAAATTTATGTTCACCATTAAAATCATTTTATATTGATGAGCACCATAAAAATCCACGTAAATTTGTATGCTCCAGTAAAATTCTTGAAAACTGATGTGAACTGTTAAAGGCCATGTATGTAGATAATCCTCATTACAAGCCTTGTAAATTAATGTGCACCATTAAATTATTAGTAGATCGACACAAACTGTTATAGTTGTTGTAAAATGATATACCCTTAAAATGCTTGTAAATGAATGTGCCACATTAACATCCCAGAAAATAGATGTGTATCATTAAAATATGTGTTGATTGAAGTTCACCATTAAAATCCTTGTTAATTAATCTGCACCTTATAAATCATTGCAAATTCAATTAAACCATTAAACGCTTTGTAAAATCATTGTTACCATTACAATTCTTGTAAATTCATTAGAACTGTTAATTTCCTTGTAAATTTATGTTTACATTCAAAATCTAGTAAATCGACGTGCACTATTAAAATTAATGTGAATTGACTGGCACCATTAAAGGCATTCTAGATCAATGTGTACCATCAAATGCAAATTTATGTGCACCATTATAATTGTAATTTATTAGTCACCTGTAAAATCCTAAAAAATTAATGTGGCACCATTCAAATTCTTGTAAAATAAAATGTCTACCATCAAATTCCTAGAAAATTGAAGTGCACTGTTAAAAAATATTTATGAATTAATGTGCACCAACAGAATAATATAAAAATGATGTGCGCTATTAAAGTCCTTGTCAAATGATGGTCACCATGAAAAGTCTTGTAAAATGATTTGAACTGTGAAATTCCTTGTAAATGTATGTTCACCATTAAGAAATCCCTTTAAACTGATGGGCACCCAAAGCAAATCCACGCATATCAATATGCACCAGTAAATTCCTTAAAGCTTGACGCGAACTGTTAAAGTCCTTGTAAGTAGAATGGTCACAATTAAAATCTTTAAAATCAACGTGCACCGTTAAATTCCTAGTAAATAGACACAAACTGTTATAGTTTTTGCAAAATCATATTTCCATAAAATGCTTTTAAATTGAGATGCTCCATTTACATCCCAGATAATAGATGTGTACAATTAAAATCCGTGTTGATTGAAGTGCATCATTAAAATCCTTGTTAAATAATGTTCACCATGACAATCATTGTAAATTGACCAGAACAGTTAATTTACTTATAAATGTATGTTCACAATCAAAATCTAGTAAATATACGTGGCACTATTAAAATTAATGTAAATAGGATGGCACCATACAAATAATTCTAAATCAACGGACACCACCTGAATCCATGCAAATTGATGTGCACCATCAAAATCCTTGTCATAAAATAGACATAATTACATATCTTTAAATTGATTGTTTCTGTTGAAAACCCTTTACAATAATATAAATTGTTAAAGACCTTTTAAATTTATGTGCACCATCAAAATCCATGCAAATTGATGTCCACCATTAAATTTTCGTAAATTGATGGAAACCATTAAAATTTATGTAAATTGATTTTTGTCCATTCAAATCTTTGTAAATTGATCTCAATTCTTAAAGACATTGTACATTTATGTGCACCATTAAATTCTTGTAAATTGTTGGTCACCTTCAACATCCTTGTAAATTAATGTGCACCAGGTAAATTCTTGTAAACAAATGTCCACCATAAAAGTCATTACAAACTGATTTGCACACTTAAAATCCTTGTGAATTGATGTGCACCAGCAAAATACTTTAAAATTGATGTGCACCATTAAAATCCTTATAAAATGATGATTACCATTGAAATCCTTGTAATTAATGTGAACCAAAAATACTTTAAAATTGATGTACACCATTAAAATCCTCGTAACAGTATGGTTATCATTAAAATTCTTGCAAATTGATTAGAACTTAAAATCCTTGTAAAGTTATGTTCATTCTTAATATCCTTTTAAATTGGTGTGCACAATTAAAATCCACATAAATTAATATGCACCAATAAAATTGTTGTAAAATGACGGTAGCCATTATAATTCTAAATTTGATTGTTTCCTTTCAAATCCTAGTATTGCTATAAACTGTTAAAGACCTTTGCAAATGTATGTGCACCATTACATTTTTTAAAAAATTTTTGGTCACCATTAAAATCCTTTTAAAAGATGTACACCATTAAAATTCTTGTATCTTGATTGTTTCCGATCAAATTCTTGTAAATTTAGATCAATTGTTAAATGCATTGTAAATTTATGTGCACCGTTAAAATTTGTGTAAATTGTTGGGGACCAGTAAAATAATTCTTAATTAATGATCACTATTAAAATATATGTAAAATAATGTCCATCCTCATCAAAATCCATCAAAATGGATGTGAATGATAGAAATCCTTGTAAATTAATGATGACCATCAAATTCATTTCAAATTCATAGTCACCATTAAAATTCTTGTAAAACAATTATTGCCATTAAAACTCTTGTAAATTGATTTGAACTGTGAAATTCTTTGTAAACGAATGTTCACCACTAAATTCCAATTAAATTGATGGCACCATAAAAAACCACGTAAATTAATATACACCTGTAAAATCCTTGTAAACTGACGTGAACTGTTACAGTCCTTGTATGTTGATGGTCAACATTAAAATCTTTGTAAATTAATGTGCACCATCACAAACATTGCAAATTGATGTGCACCATTAACATCCGTGTAAAAAGATTGTTACCATTAAAATTCTTGTAAATTGATTACTTCCTTTAAATTCATTTTAATTTCTTAAAGTCTTGTAAATTTATCATCAGCATTAAAGTCCTTGTCAAGTATTATGCAGCATTAAACCCTTGTAAATTTACAGGAACTGTTAATGTTCTTGTAAACTGATGTTTTCCGTTAAAATCGATGTAAATTGATGTGCACCATAAAACGATACTAAACAGATGTGCCCCATTAAAATTCTTGTAAATTCATCTGCTTACTTAACATTTTTGTAAATAAATCAGCCGTATCAAAGTTCTTGAAAATTAATATCCTTGTAAATTGAAATGAACGGTAAACGCCTTTATGTGCACCATTAAAATCCTTGTTTATTGATAGTCACAGTTTACATCATTGAAAAATAATGAGCATCATGAAAAATCTTTTTAAATTAATATGCCCCAATGAAAACCTTGCAAATTTCCATGAATTGTTATAGTTCGTTGTAAATTGATGTGCATCTATTAAATCATAGTAAATTGACATGAAGCATTAAATTTGTTTTAAAAAATATCGATGTTCACCATTATAACCTTCGTAATAGAGGTGCAAGATTAAAATCCTTTTAAATTGATGTCCACGCTTAAAATCCACTTAAATTAATATGCACCAATAACTTCCTTGTAAATTGCCGTAAACTGTTAAAGTCCTTTTAAAGTTATGGGCACCATTAAAATCCTTTTAAATTGCTGTGCGAGATTAAACAACTTGTAAAGAGATGGTTACCATTAAGGTCCTAGAAAATTAATGTCCTCCATTAAATTCCTAGCAAATCAAATCTAACTGTTAAAGTTCTTTTAAATTGTTATGCCTGTTTAAAAAGCTTTTTAAGTTGATGTTCACCATCTACATCCAGGTAAACAGATGTGCACCTTTTAAATCCTGGTAAAGTGACGTGTTCCATAGAAATATTGTTAATTGGTGTGAACCATCAAACTCTATGTAAATTGATGTGAACCATTAAAATCCTTCTAAAAATAATGGTTACTGTTATATTTCTTGTAAATTGGTGACTTCCTTTCAACTTCTTTTTAATTAAAAAAAACCCATCAAACTCTATGTAAATTGATGTGAACCATTAAAATCCTTCTAAAAATAATGGTTACTGTTATATTTCTTGTAAATTGGTGACTTCCTTTCAACTTCTTTTTAATTAAAAAAAAACCTGTTAAAGTCCGGTAAATTTATCGTCACCAATAAAGTCCTTGCCGATTAATGTGCACCATAAAACCCCTTGTAAATTGACACGAACTGTTAAAGTTCTTTGTGAACTGATTTTCCCCCCATTAAAATCAGTCTAAATTATTGTGCATCAAAACGCTGGTAAATTTATGTGCACTATTAAACTTCTTGTAAGTTCAAGTGCACAATTATAATCTTTGGAAATAAATATGCACTATCAAAATCCTTGTAAATTAATGTTCGCCATTATAATCCATGGAAAATCAGGTGCACCATTATATCCTTGTAATATGAAATGAACGGTCAAAGCCCATATATTTTATGTCCACCATTAAGATCCTAGTAAACCGTTAAAGTCGTTAAAAATGATCACCAATAAAATCACTGCAAATTTGCATGAATTGTTATTGTCCGCTGTAAATTGATTCGCATCATTAAAATCCTAGCCGATTGATGTACACCATTAAAATCTTTATTTAAAAAATCAGTTCCCCATTGCAATCCTTGCAGTTGAGGTGCAAGATTAAAATTATTGCAAACTGAAGTGGGCCATCAAAACACTTGCAAATTGATATGCTTAATAACTGCCTGCGTTTATTGCTTGAAAAACATGCCCCAGCCACCAAGTGCAGAGTATCAATTTTTTTAAAAGTGTTCTCCGTGGTATAGCAGTTTTAGGGAGCTGCTTCGCACGGCTAAAATACATCGCCATAAAGCAGAAAGGCTTTGGGTTTCCACCAGACTCACTATTCATAAACAAATCAATAAAGCCGCTAAAAAGAATGTCACAAACATAGTCCATTTAGCCAAATTATCCCACTACAGTACCAAGATCATGGAGAGTTCCAGCGGCAAAGAGCTCTTCGAGATAATTAACAAACTAATGTCAAGGAACAAATATACACCACTTCCAAGTACCTTCTCTCCAGTAGACCTTCCGGACCTATTCTTCCGTGAGAAAGTACAAACTACTAGAGATACGCTTACAATACAATTTCATTGGATTCGTTGTCACCATATAGTTACGATACAGAATTTCAGTGACACCATCATTAGGATCATTTGAACCTGTCTCTATGGATTTAGTACGGAAAATCGTGCTGAAGAATGCACCAAAGTCACGTAAACTTGATTCGATTCCAACATCACTGTTGCTTGAGTGCTTGGACCTAATACTGCCTTCACTCACTTATGTTATTAATACCTCTCTTTCATCCCGTGAATTCCCATCAATTTTCAAAACTGCAATTGTAAAGATATCCGCTGAAGGCACCAAGACTCGACCATAACGATTTAAAGAACTACCGCCCAGTTTCTAATATCCCGTTCATATAAGAAGAATCTTATTCTAATTCAACGTGTATCTCATTTGAATTCAACACAGTCTTTTTAGCAATGTACATTCTGCATATCGCCCTTGCAAAAGTACTCAAACTACTCTTCTGAAAGTATTAAATGACATTCTCTCTGCTTTTGATAGCGGAAAGATTACAGTCCTCATCCTCCTTGATTTATCTGCAGCATTTGACACAATAGACCATGATATATTATTTCACCGTCTTCAGCATGTATTTGACATTCACAATACAATGTTGTGGTGTTTTACAAGAATCTATTGTTGTACCTGTTCTCTTCATTGTGTACACTTAGCCGCTCTCAAGTGTCATAGATCATCACTCAGTGTCGCACCAATAGTAAGCGGATGAAACCCAAATATACGAGTCTAGCCACCCACCTGAAGTTGATGATACCATCCAAGGAGTAGAGATGTGCATTTCTGATGTGAAATCATGGATGACATGTAAGAAGCTGCAGAAAATTGATGATAAAACTGAGGCCATTCGGATCAAAACACAAAGATCTTCTCATTCACATCCTTTACCTAAAACAATAAATATCAGCAACACCAAAATTAAATTCACACAATCAGTACGAAACTTATATGTTACTCTTGACAGTAGTCTCATATTGCACCAACATGCCCTGAACATATGCAAGGCTGCATATCTTGAGCTGGGACGCATCAGTTCCATTCGCAAATATCTTTTAGCTGATGCCACTAAAAAACTTGTGTGTGTTCATTAGTATTTTCAAGACTGGACTATTGTAACTCAGTTATGTTCCTCTCAATATCTACTCCAGAAACTTCAAAAGCTCAAAACACAGTTGCTCGAATCATCTTTAGAGTACCATGATCAGAGCATACCTCCTCACAGCTCTGCATGTACCTTACACTGGCTATCCATTCGATCCAGAATCAAACACAAAATTTGTTCTCTGTGCTACGTTTCACTGACAGACTCCAGTCCAACATACATATCCGGCCTCATCAATGTGTACACACCGGCAATATACTTACGCTCCTCTTCTGACAATCGTATACTCTTTGTTCCCAATATGAAAACGAACTCAGGAACAACGTTCTTTTGCATATCAGGGCCCAGCAATGTGGAACGATTTGCCCATTGATATTAGACACAAAGACAGTGATCCTTTAAAGAGTATTCTTAAAAAAAACCTTTTTCGATTTCAAGAACAAACTTGTATGTATATATATATATATATATATATATATATATATATATATATATATATATATATATATATATATATGTGTGTGTGTGTGTGTATGTGTGTGTGTGTTTGTGTGTGTGTGTGTGTGTCTGTGTGTGTGTGTGTGTGTGTAATTAAAATTTATTATTTACATTGTTGCATGGATATATTTTTAAATTGGCAACGATATACACCAATGTTAATTGTAGTCTGTTGAATTGTGAGTATTAAAATAATTTGTTGCGTACGTAGTTCTATACTGTGTCTGCGATGACCTGCGCGTCTTAAAAAGAATAATTAATTGTATTCGAGAGCTTAGGCGACAGTATATGTGAACATCATAGACGACTGACCATATATGCACATAACAGCTGCATTACTTAGAGCCATGCCACCTGTGGTGAAAACGTTTGACTACTTGGTAATTGGCGGAGGGTCAGGGGGCATTGCTAGTGCCCGGCGTGCCGCGGAGTTCGGGATTAAGGTGGGACTCGTGGAACATGGACGGTGGGGAGGAACTTGTGTAAGTATCATCAAACATTGTTATAAATGGTTTTAAGTTTTGACAACTATAAGTTAGAGGCTTAAGCACAGAAATGTCAAAGGATGCATTTGAATCAATTTTTGCTTTTACGTTTTACACTTTCGATTCCACTAGTCATTACTCGTATTCCAAGTTACCATTATTGAATTATATTCTCATGATATTTGCTCACATACTGAATTTGTTAAGACATTTTTATTTCACCTTATTCAGCTTGATGTGATTTGTTTGGGATGTGGTCATATTTTAGAACATCCTGTTTATTCACTCCACTGAATTACGTACGCATAGTTCGTAGCAATTGGGATTTATGTATACCTTTGTACTGTAAGTATTATTCTAATACTGCAGTCCTATAGAATAACATTGCTTTCTTCCGAGGCAACAGTTACTGTATAATGTTTGGTAGGGTATGGTGTCCATGATGAAGGACACTATAAACTACAAGACTATAGTTCCATGTGACTTCATATAATTACGTCAGCATATGCCATGACTCAAGTGACCACTTAGAACAAATTAATACCTATAGTTACGGGAAAATGTCTACTTTCCAAAAATATGTTCCTTGATGGGGTACATATAATAAAAGCATCATTAATGCTTTCATGAGTTATATTTCTGTCTGGAATAGTAAATCTGGAATAGTAAATCTGGAATAGTAAATTTTAATTTTGTGAGGTCTCATAATATGATAATACATCTAAATGCGATTAAAAAAATATTAAAAAAGTTTTTAAAGAATACATTTGATTATAAGAAGAGTTTCTATTGAAGAAGACGGCTGTGTTTTTGTTAATGCTGCTTCATTTGCATCTGTTTGAATTTCCAGGTCAATGTTGGCTGTGTGCCTAAAAAGATCATGTACAATACAGCAATGCATGCAGAGTTCATTCATGAACATAAAGACTATGGTTTTGATGTGGAAGTCAAGAAATTTGATTGGAGGTGAGATTTTACTTTGCACATACATTCTGTTCCCATTTGCTCTTTCTTCATTGGCACACATATAGTGTTAGCTTAAGACTTTCCACAACCTGGTAATCTGTCCAAGGTGTACAGCTTATCATCATTAAAATTTACAAAATATCTTGTAGTAACATTCAACTGAAATATCTGACTTCTGATCAGTTGATAAAATCTTCTTGACCTGAAGGAACTTTAATTACCTGATTCACTTGAACAGCATCTAAGACAGAGGATTCCCTGACATGTGTGCGATGGAAGTTGGATTTTTAAATGGTAAAGCACACTTGATTTTTACTTAGCCTCCCCCTTCTCCCCCTCTCCCCACCCCCCAAAAAATCCTTTAATGCAGACACAAATGTGCCCATCTTTTTTTTTTACAGCAGGTAAGCCAGTACTTAAGAGTGAGTGTCATTTGTCTATGAAAAGCATTGAATTCAAAGACCTCTGAATCCAAGCACTTAAGCAACTACTCAGATATGCTTTCTTCTAATGTAGTGATATTTCAAAATTGAAGATTTTGAAACAAAAGTAATTACTCATAAATCTACAAAGAAATGTCCCATTGTTTAACTGCTTTGAATCTGTGTTTTCAGACATGGCACACTTCTAGCTGTATGCATTATTAACCTTCACTACAAATGGTTTTAGTAATTGTCATATGTTAATTTTAAATAATTTTTCATTTTCCCCATCAACTATTGCAAAGTTAGAATCTCCTTGTCTAAAGTCATGGGACTAAAATTGTCTAATTCATCAGCTGTAAAAACTTAGTGTATGGATTATTACTGGCAAAGTGTAATTATAGATATAAAACAATTTTTGTACCATATTGCATTGAATACAATCTACAATTTTGTACTGTATTGCATTGGATACAATGTACACTCTGGTACTGTTTTGCATTGGATACAATGTACACTCTTGTACTTTCATGCATAGGACAAAATCCATACTCTCAAACCGTATTGTATTGAATACAATCCACACTATTGTACCATACTGCATTAGATACAGTAATCCATACCCTTGTACCTTATTGCATTGGATACAATCCACACTATTGTACTGTACTGCATTGTATACAATCCACACTCTTATACCGTATTGCATTGGATACAATCCACATTATTGTACTGTATTGCATTGGATACAATCCACACTCTTGTACCTTATTGCATTGGATACAATCCACATTCTTGTACCTTATTGCATTGGATACAATCCACACTATTGTACTGTACTGCATTGTATACAATCCACACTCTTATACCATATTGCATTGGATACAATCCACATTATTGTACTGTATTGCATTGGATACAATCCACACTCTTGTACCTTATTGCATTGGATACAATCCACATTCTTGTACCTTATTGCATTGGATACAATCCACACTATTGTACTGTACTGCATTGTATACAATTCACACTCTTATACCGTATTGCATTGGATACCACCCACATTATTGTACCTTATTGCATTGGATATAATCCACACTCTTGTACCTTATTGCATTGGATACAATCCACACTCTTATACCATATTGCATTGGATACAATCCACATTATTATACCTTATTGCATTGGATATAATCCACACTCATTCCATGAAAAATCCATGGAGGTTTAAAGCTAGAACATGTTGTTCATGGAGCAGACTGGACATTCTTCATCCTGTCCATGCAAAACAGACTGGCCATTTTCCACCGTGTCTGCGGAATGGCATGACATTTTCTATGCAAACAAGTAAACTGGAAATACATGTAGAACATGAGCCAGTATCTTTAAGGATAATGATTACTTATATTGGCAATTACATATACTTACACAGACAAGATCTGGTATAAAAAAATACCCTAAATACAGAATATAGTCTGAAAATCTTTAGACTTCAGGATCCTAGCAGAAGTTATGTCTTCTTCTTTATTAATTACTTACATTTTGTTAGTCCAAATTGCAAATGCAGGAGATTGGTGGTACACTCAGAGATAGCCATCACAGGCATGAGATTGAGAGTCAAATGCAGGAGATTAGCTATCAAAAGCTGAGATTGACAGTGAAATTCTAATGATTGGCAGTTCAGTTCAGGAGATTAGCTGTCAAAAGCTGAGATTGACAGTGAAATTCTAATGATTGGTAGTTCATTGCATGAGATTAACTATCAAGAGCAGGAGATTTTTGGTAACAGAAGACTGGTAGTTCATTACAAGAAATTGGCTGTCAAAAGGAGGAGATTGGCGGTTCAGTGCAAGAGATTGCTAATTAACATACATGAACTCCAGGTACCAACATATCACCAAAAACGATCTTTTTGACTTCAGTTTTAAATCAGTTCAGAATTTGTAAGCATAAACATTTTTGGGAGAATAAAATTAAAGACAAGAATAGAAACAAACACTTGTTCCTGATTTCTTGTTAAGTTTGTTATGCAAGAGATGACTGAATAGGTTGTATATTATGAAAACAATTCATATAATACACTTGGTCCATTCTAATTAAATTAAACACTTGGTCCGTTCTATCATATTAAACACTTGGACCATTTTGTTGTATAATATACTTGATCCATTCTAATCAAATAAAACACTTGGTCTATTCTATTTAAACAATTGAACCATTCTGTCATACACTTGGTCCATTCTAATCAAGTAAAACACTTGGTCCAATCTATCATATAAAACACTTGGTCCGTTCTAATCAAATAAGACACTTGGTCCATTCTATCATAATACACTTGTTTCATTCTAATCAACTGACATAAAACACTTGGTCCATTTTATTCGATTCACTTAATACACTTGGTCCATTCTATTCAATTCACATAATACACTTGGTCCATTCTAATCCATTCACATAATACACTTGGTCTATTCTAATCCATTCGCATAATACACTTGGTCCATTCTAATCAATTCACATAATACACTGGGTCCATTGTAATCAAATAAAAGATTTGGTCATTCTAATTGATTCACTTAATACATTTAGTCCATTCTTATCAGTTCATATAAATACATTTGGTCCATTCTACACTGTATTCATTCTGATTAATTGACATAATACAATTGGTCAATTCCAATAAATTCAATGCAGTATAAATATACTTGATCCATTATAATCAATTCACATTACTTTTATACATCAAAGGTTACTAGTTTAATTGGAGAGCTCAGCAGGTCTGGAAAAATTCAAACATTTGCTCAGAATTTTTGATTTTATAAATTTTCCTTCCTATTGTGTGTAAAATTCTGGGGAAGTAACCATAATTTTTTTTACTCGCCTGTTCAGTATTCTTCTTGCCAAAGGATGCAAGATTATGGATTTTACCAGTCCTGTTCAAGCAAACATTTATGTCTGAAAAAAGTATGCATGTTTCCAGTTATATGAATAATACACATTACACTTTAAAATTCCATGAAAATGACTCGTAAAATGTATGTCTCATTCTTGTATCTTACAGTCATGTCAAACATACCCGGGATGCATACATAAAAAGGCTGAATGATATTTATGCCAGTAATTTGGAAAAGGTAAATGACTACAACATGTATTATTTTTATTTCATTGGGATTTAAACCACATTAAAACACTTGAGCACATACTGTGAGTTTTCTTCAAGGAAGACAATATCCTCACTGTATTTCCATAAGAAAAGATTTTTAATTTTGTTTACCAATGGTAAAACAGTTTTATATCAGAAAAGTATCTCTAACAATATTCTTGATATTATGTTTCAACAAACATGTCTGTACTAAATTACTTTTAATGAATAAAATAAGATTTATGTTATTTTTATTGGAAGATTGATAGTGACTTTGTAAAATGGCACTACAATGCAATCATGAGAATGTCATGTCTTCCATTGTACAACATCAGTTGGTAAAATGCCTTTAACAACTAGATATTAAACGGAAGCACATTATCACACACACCGTCCAAGGATTACTTAGTAAGTGCTTGATTGTGGCAGTTGATCTAGAACATCACACACTGTCCAAGGATTACTTTTGTAAGTGCTTGATTCTGGCAGTTGATCTAGAAGTAGAGCACGTATATGATCACATCAAGCGATTTTAGTATTCAGGAGTGTTGCATGTTTTGTTACACTCAAGGCATATTGACTGTAAACACTTTCTTTTCAGTTTATGTCGTTTATTCAGTATAGCATGGATTTGCAGGGAGATAACTCTGCATCTCAAGTAGTTGTGATTTTGGTAATCATACTACTTTGGTTCATTATACTACTCCCTCACTCTAAGGTCCTTCAGTGTTAAACAGTTCCTGTTTTAAGTCATGTCTGGCAATGAATTCCATTTTTAGTATATAGTAATAGTTTATCATGTACTGTATTGTAAGACAGTCTACTTTATTACTTCCATGGAAAGCATAATAATGAGGGAGTTCTTTATCATATATTTCATTTCAAGGCAAAATTACTACAAGACAGCATAGTCTATGGTTCCTATGGTCAGTGTTACAAAGAAGGAGTACAGTATTATATACTTCATTATAAGACAGTCTCATTGTAAAGTAATATAATCTAATGTTCCCATGGTCAGTGTTGTAATGATGGAATACTGGACCACAGAATCACTTGGACAAAATGTCAGTACATTTACATTGGTACATTTTTATCTGAATACTAATGGAAAGAGTTAATTTCATAGGTACTTCTAGACTACTTTAAATTCATCAAAATTATCAAATGTTCGTTCATTGTATCAAACTGATTTAGTTGTAGTGAATCTTTACCTCAATGAAATATTTCATGTAGACATGCCTGGACATATTCATAATAATAAAATAATAATAATAATGATGATAATAACAATAGTGATATCATCATATAATAGGTGTGGTAAAGTTAACTTGCAAACACTAATCTCTAGACCCTGATGAAACATTTAGTTTCTACATATGTGTAAATACAAATGTACATATAGTTTATACTTTGTCCCTTTTAATGTCTTTTTACACATCTTTACAGACATATGCAAATATGTGTATCATTATGAAACCATGAACAAATGCAAATCACTTCCCCCTTCCTAATTTTGAAAATTAACTCTTTGGAATAATTAAGAATGATCTCTGTAATCATTATCATATAAGTTTTTCTTTTCTGACATATTTTACCTTTATCTTATATTGTATTAACTTTAATAGGATTTTATTATCTTTAACATTTATCATTTGTTACATTATATTTATTTGTTCTTTTTGAATGTTTTGTCTTCTTAGAGTTTTATTTCTTTTAATTATAATTCCATTTTTAGAGATTTAGTTTTAATGTCTTCCATATAGCCAGCATTGTGCTGAAGTGTCACTAAACCCAGGAACTACTACATGTATAGTGACTAAAGAAATGTGTCACTAAACTCAATATTCTCTACATGTATAGTGACTAAATAAATGTGTCACTAAACCCAATATTCTCTACATGTATAGTGACTAAATAAATGTGTCACTAAACTCAATATTCTCTACATGTATAGTGACTAAATAAATGTGTCACTAAACCGAGCATTTTGACATGTATAGCAACTAAATGTGTCACTAAACCCAACAATTATCACATGTAATGCCACAAACGAATGTTTGACCCAACATTTCTACACATACTGCCACTAAAACAATGTGTTACTAAAACCATCGAAATCTACCTGATTGTACTTCCTCTAAATGAATACATGAAATAGGAATAAGAATCCCGTCATAAATTAAAGGAAGAGCTTTGTAAGGAGTTTAAATTGTATTTATATTACATGATTAATGCCTGGTTGGGCAATCTCAAGTTTATTTATGTGCCCTACTTAGCTGGCCAAAAATTTTGAACTCTTATAATATTTATGCTCTGTGTATTTGCAAATTACTAATGATCATGAATTATCCAAAGCAAGAAAGCAATCATTTCAGTTGTTTTATACTCACATTATGTATCTCACATAAAAAAGTCATATCAGAATAATATATTACATAAACGGTCATGTACCATACCTCTAAAGTCATGTCAGAAGTCATATACAATTTGCTAAAAGTAGGGTCAAATTCATGTCACACAACTAAAATCATATAAATATTCACACACTGCATATCTAAACTCATATCAAAACTCATATGATAGACATAAAATCATATCAAATTCATGTCACACACTAAAAGTCATATACCACACACCAAAATTCATTTCAAAACTCATATGCCACCAATCTAAAGCCATCTCAATAGTCCTGTACCAAACATCAAATTTAGTACATATATTAAAATTCAAATCAACAAAATTAAAGCCATATACAAATTCATGTCACACATCATAAAGTCATATTCAAATTCATGTCACACATCTAAAGTCATATTCTACACACCAAAAAAACATATCAAAATGTATATGCCACACATCCAAAGTCATGTCATATACCACACATCAGAATTTATATACATGTACCACAAATCAAAATTTATATATGTATATGTACCACACATCAGAATTCATTTATGTATATATGCCACACATCAGAATTCATATATATATATATATATATATATATATATATATATATATATATATATATATATATATATATATATATACATACATACAGTGGGACCCCACTATAACCCGCCCCACTATAACCCGAATTCGGATATAACCCGGTCGTGGCATTGCTCCCGAAATTTCGGGTAATTTATTACAGGTATGTTTCTCAAAGACAAAAAAAAAAAAAAAAAAAAAAAAAATTAAGTATGAAAAAAAAAGTCGAGTTTAATTATCATTTTCATATTCGTCTAAACAGTGCGAAAAAGAACGTGTAGAAAATGTATGAAATACAAACCAATTGCTGGGCCTACTGAGAACTTTGATCTTTGTTTATTGTTGAAAAATTACAGCTCATAAGTGTCAATATTATAATTACTGATTCCTGAGTAATGAAGCCATCGTGTCTGCTTTGTGTTTGTCTTTAATGCATTCTGAATACAATGGTTGCTCTAATAATCTCCGATATATGTTCTCTTAATTTCATACACAACTAAACAATAGCCAATGCGGGGGTTGATAAAAGATTCTCACCAGAATGTATAAATCAATCAATTTAAGTACATTGTTTATCATCAAAGTGAACTGCCGAGCTAAACAGTGACATAATTCACTGGTTAAAATAAGCCAGTTCTGCCTACTGTATTAGAGTACATCAAAAGAACATGACACAATAGCTGGGCGGCAAGTTCAAAGGACTTTGACTAGCAGCTTGGGTGGGAAAATGTGCTGAAATTTACAATGACTGAATTCAGAGACAGAAAGATCCTGAGATGTACATGTAGTTATTATAAGAATACACTTTAGCTTCCATTATTTAATCTACGGACATGTACTATTTCATCATTCATTACGTACACCCGTTACGTAATTTTTTAAATTTTCTTTTCATTGAATTCAGTCACATAATGATCTATGACAAAATTATTGAATATTTTACATCCTTGTGTGGATATTTTCGATGGAAATATTTGTATGATGGATTCAGTGTATGTTACAAGATTCGCTGGTGAGTACACGGTGTTGATACGCTTTTCATGCAATAGATTATACATGTATATATAAATTAGACACGTGTATGTACCAATGCATGGTTCTCTGAATAAAGTAATATATTAAATCTGCAATTTCTGTTACCACAGCAAATGTTTTTCTCATTTAATATATATTGATCAAAAATGGTAATTGTGCCATGTATTTTCGCACCCGTCTTTATGTACCCCACCCCCACCCCCCACCCCTGCAATTAAATCCAAAAATGTGTTGGTATTGTACATGGTTGCTTATAACACGGTTCGGTTCATATCCCGGTCAGATTCTATGCCTCCCAACTACCGTGTTATCGCGGGGTCCCACTGTATATATATATATATATATGTGTGTGTGTGTGTGCCACACATAAGAATTCATATTGTCACATAGAAGTAATTCAGTTTGCTGATAATGCTGTATTATGTGTTCATATAATGTTTTTGTTACAGTCTGGTGTTGAAAAATTAATTGGCCATGCCACATTTACAGAGGACAAATGTGTTGAGGTGAACGGAAATAAGTATGCAGCCAAACATATCCTGATTGCCACTGGAGGTCGACCCTCCATACCCAGTGTACCAGGTAATGTGAGCAGATTTTAGTTAAAATCAGAGATTATCAGATCTATTTAGTATAAGTAGATTTTACTGTTAATTAGATTGACTGCTTGTAGAATACTATTATATCCATGAATAAGTTTTATTTGTGTATGGTATTTATACAAAATTATTACAATACAAATGAAAATGGTAATTAAATACACTCAATGCCACTTATATGCATAGCCTTGGGACCGGACCCAAGCTATGCATATATACAGAGTATGCATTTAAGTGAAATTCATGCATATTATTGAAGGAAAAATGGGACCACACTTTCGCTATGCACTTAAGCGATCTATGCAATTAAGTGATATGCATTTAAGTGGAGCTGACTGACTGTAATGATTTTCTATAAATGTGCAAATCGAAGTCAGTAATTTTCTTTTGCCAATTTCTTTCATTCTGCCAATTACTGTTCAGTTCAGTGTGTGGGTGTTTACACTGTTCTATTCGATGTGTGGGTGTTGACACTGTTCAGTTCAGTATGTGGGTTTTTACACTGTTCGGTCAGGGCCCCTAGTGGCAGAGTAGTCTAAGTTGCTCACCGTTACAAATCATAGCCATCTCACCTCTGTCTGTGTGTGTTCAAGTCTTAGGCTTGGCTAATGTAGGTATTTGAAAAAGCTTACCAGTAGCTTCTCATGGGTCAGAGATTCTTCCCAGGTTTTTCGTCCACCAGTTATTTTGGCCTGCCATATATAGCCTATCTTGTGCTGAAAAATGGCACTGAAGCCCACAACAACAAGAACACCACTGTTCAGTTTGAAGTTTTAGTGTCTACATCATTCATTTGGGTGTGTATGTGTCTAGGTCATTCAGTTGGGTGTTTGGGTGTCAACAATGTTCTGTTGGGTGTGGGTGTTTACATTGTTCTGTTGAATATGTGGGTGTTGATACTGTTCAGTTCAGTGTGTGGGTTTTTACACCATTCATTTGTTTGTGTGAGTGTATACAATGTTCTTTTGGGTATGTGTGTGTGTGTCTTCACAGTTCCATTGTGTGTTTGAATTTCTACACTGTTCCATTGTGTGTTTGAATTTCTACACTGTTCCATTGTGTGTTTGAATTTCTACACTGTTCCATGGCATGTGTTGGTGTCTATTTCATTTCATTAGTAGATGGAACAAATTACTCTTTAATGTGTCATTTAATTCTATTCTTAATAATGCATGGCACAGTTAATAGTTGTAGATCTTGCTGTATGTATATATATATATATATATATATATATATATATATATATATACACATTCATGTTTACAATGTTTTTTACTTTATCACTATATTTTAATTTAGAGGTATGGCCTTTTAAGTTTGAAATACAGAATTCTTTTCTTCTTATCTTATCTTATGTGGGTGCCAACACCATTCAGTTGTTTTAGTGTCTACAATGTTTCATTAGGTGTATGGGTGTCTACACTATTCTGTTCGGTGTGTGGGTATAGTTGCTGTATTTATTTCAAGGGGAGGATTTGTTATTTTTTAAAAACTGAAAACAAGTTAATTGTTCATCACAAAGTTTATTTCTGTTTCTTTCCCCTGCTTCTTACTGATGCTTACATGGTAATCTCAGATATTATGCAATTTTTATTTTTTATTTTCCAACAACAACAGACCAGTTATAGTTTGCTTTACCTTTTTTTTGGATTATGATATAAATCCCCATTATCCAAATATATGTCTATATCTATCTCAGTTATGGGTTGTTTAGTGAAATATCTCTTTTCTTAGGTTCAAGGATAATTTTACAATTATTGTTTGCCCATTATTTCATTTTTAAATTTTCCCCAAAAAAATTCATTGAATATACATTTTTATTTTTTTATTTTCTTATTTGTTATTTATTTACATCTGCGTGTATGTCAGTGCATCATTGTGTCATGTTGAGTAAAGCCTACACAACTATGCAGTCTCTCCCTTTCTCTTTCAGTCTCACTGTAGTGTTGAATATGTTTCCAGTTTATTCAGTTGATTGTATATATTTGCTTGTAAGGAAAGACCAAATAACATACACCCTGATCTGTTATTGCATATTGTGATAGCATATCAGTGTCTTGTTGTTTAATGTGATAGCATATCAGTGTCTTGTTGTTTAATGTGATAGCATATCAGTGTCTTGTTGTTTAATGTGATAGCATATCAGTGTCTTGTTGTTTAATGTGATAGCATATCAGTGTCTTGTTGTTTAATGTGATAGCATATCAGTGTCTTGTTGTTTAATGTGATAGCATATCAGTGTTGTTTGTTCTGCTGATTACTCCTGAAAAACTGCACAGACTCCCATCTGCTGGCATACTATACAAAGGCAGATCTTGACTTATCAAAATTATACATTATTTGTCCTAGATATTCCAGTATAATATGTGTTGATTGATCTGGGTCTGTGCTGTTTGCAGTTGGATACACATTATACAACAGCATATGGATCATTCTCTCCTTCATTCATAGCTTATGTCTGTCATTCACGATATACAAGGATTTTGCAACTGATCCGGTGGCATAGTGGTTAGAGCATCTGCCGCAGAAGCAGGAGATTGTGGGTTTGATCCCCGGCCGAGTTATACCAAAGACTTACACAAATGGTACTAACAGCTGCCTTGCTTGATGCTCAGCATTAAGAGGTTAGTGTTAGGACTGGTCAGCCTGATGTCAGGATAATGTGACTGGGTGGGACATCATGCTACATGTCTGTGGCATGATGCCCCAGTGCTTTTGTCTTTTATTCACAATATATAAGAGAAAAAATGGATAGTCTGTCCTTAATATGTGGCTTTTGAGCATTATACACCGTATACAAGAGTTAATATGATTTTATATCCACTTAATGAGAGCAAATAGTGTATTATCCTTAGTACAGTACTTGACTATTGTATGTTATACAGGATATTATCCATAGTACAGTATTTGACTATTGTATGTTATACAGGATATTATCCATAGTACAGCACTTGACTATTGTATGTTATACAGGATATTATCCATAGTACAGTACTTGACTATTGTTTGTTTTACAGGGTATTATCCTTAGTACAGTACTTGACTATTGTATGTTATACAGGGTATTATCCTTAGTACAGTACTTGGCTATTGTATGTTATACAGGGTATTATCCTTAGTACAGTACTTTACTGTTGTATGTTATACAGGGTATTATCCTTAGTACAGTACTTGACTATTGTATGCTATACAGGGTATTATCCTTAGTACAGTACTTGACTATTGTATGTTATACAGGATATTATCCTTAGTACAGTACTTGACTATTGTATGCTATACAGGGTATTATCCTTAGTACAGTACTTGACTAGTGTATGTTATACAGGATATTATCCTTAGTACAGTAATTGGCTATTGTATATTATACACAATATACATGAGTAAACATGATATTTTGTCCTTAATAGTTGTCTGTTATCTGTTATACACAGTACACAGTATACTTGCAAAAAGAATATTCTCTCCCTAATATATGGCTATTTTCTGCTGTACAGGTGCAGAGTATGGCATCAGCAGTGATGGCTTCTTTGAACTGAAAGATCTTCCGAAGTAAGTTATCTTGACATGTCAGAAAGTTTTACAGTTTTTTGCAATATGATTGTATTGTCTTGATAATCCTGGAGATACCCCTACTAGTAATGATTGTAAGGCATGTAATAAAGATGTCAGCTGAATAAAAACAATTGAGATTATAAGGCATGTATTAAAAAGGTCAGATAAATAGTTAATACTAGTAACAATAAATTTTCCTTGCGACTATAATGTATGTAGTAAAGAGGTCGGCAGATGTACCTTGAGATTGTAATGCATGTAATAAAAAGATCAGCTGAATCGTAAGAACAGATTTCACTTGAGATTGTAATGCATGTAGTAAAGAGAGCAACTGAATAGTAACAATACATTTCCCTTAATACTATTAAAATGGATAATACTATTTCTGATATTTGCCTGGCTGAAGGAAATGTCAGCAGCTCTCTTGTAAACTGAGTGTAGATTCCACACTGATGATTTGCATGACTAGGGAGTTGCCATGACGTCTGGTATATTAGACGTGGAATATGATTTCCAACAACTGGACACAGCTTTGACAATGTATTATACAGTAGCAGTCATTTGTCAAGTCTAAATTAAATCTTTAAGTAAAATGTGTAAACTTATAGCCTCAAAATAAAACATTTGTGAGATGAAGCAATATATCATTAATATTTTCATCTTGATGCAAAAATTAATCTCATGAGGGACAGCATTTTTAAGGTAGGAGTAGAATTGGTGATGAGTTTACAGCAGGTTATATGACATGATTCAGTAAAATGGACAAAAACATTTATTATTATTTAAAGTCTTTACAGAATACAGACACATATTTATACATTTAATATTTAAAAATAGCCATCATGATTTTAACCTGAGCAGGTGATGATGGCATGACATGTGATAATCAATATGTCATCATGTGATGATTAGGATGTCATATCATGTGCTGGTGAGAGTCATAACATGTGATGGTCAGTATGACATACCATGTGATTATAATGTCATACCATGTGATGGTCAGCGTGAGTGAACGTGACTTTCAGGTTAAAAGGGGAAATTTTTACACAAAGTAATGTCTCTGACTGTCTTAAATCAGATTCAAGAAATTTGGAAATTAGTTTTAATTAATAAACAGCTTCATTTTTAAAATAAAATGGCTTGTTAAGTCAAGTGTATATACTTTTTGTATTTTTAGTATAATGTCATTTCCCTAAAAGAATATTGCTGTCAATTTATTTCAGCACAATGTCCATTGAATTTTATTTCCATTTTGAAAAATTTGTAAGTGGTGAATAAAATATTTTAAAAATGACTTACCCAGAACAGAATGCCTCAAATCTGATGAAAACCAATTTAGTGGGTCATATTAAAATAATATGCATAATGTTAAAATTAATTTGCTTGCCCTCCATATTCAATCATCCATTTATTTCACTATGGACAATTTTTTCATGTAAATACTTCGAGCAGTCTGTTACCTCCAATATTCTAATTTTGTTACAGAAAGGTAGTGGTAGTGGGAGCTGGTTACATAGCTGTTGAGTTGGCTGGCATATTCAACGCTCTTGGTGCAGACACTTCTATTTTGATAAGGTTTGATCAGGTACAATACACACTATTTCAACATTTAAGTTAATTTAATTATGTAAAACATATCAGTCTAGAAAATTACTGATTGGATGACGTGGTCATCTCTTATTTTAACACATTATTTCAGCCATTATGTGGATATACTGTACTACAGCTTTCCTCCATTATAATGCACTTCACTACAATGTAGATCCAGATAGAAATTTGTAATGTGATAGACCTTGCGTCCAAAATGATTAAATTAAAAATCACAGTGAGTTAGGAACATTCATCAGCTAAAAATGTACATCTTTGGAATTGATTTTGACATTGCCAGAATGTGTTAGAACTGGTCAGCCTGGTGTCAGGATAATGTGACTGGGTGGGACATCATGCTACATGTCTGTGGCATGATGCCATAGTGCTAGACATCACTATAAACTACCACATTGCAGACATCGTAGCGATATGACTGAAAAATTGTTAAAGCTAAGTTAAAAATCCTAATCAAACAGACAAACCAGTATGTGTTTTTACAGTCATTAATTAATGAATTAATTACTCTAATCATTGACATATTCAATATCAGATATTGTTTCCAAACAGGTTTTATTATACATCATGTCTCTAATGAGCCACAATTATATTTTTGGTCATCGTCAGCTATTGATTTTTGGTAACTGTACACAGAACTGTCTAAATAAACTTCAGCACTAATGTCGCTTCAGCAGACCAGTGACTTGAATCTTTCACAACATGCCTTGCTGACCGTTCAAGAGATGAGCTTATTGCAGGTCGTTGTTTATTCGCATTTGGATGTCAACAGATCATAGAATTTGTGGCAGCCCTTAGATCTGGTGCTGTCCAAGTGTCAATAATTAGTGCTCTGCTGTAAACTTTCTTTTGTATTATATTTTGTCATGGAAAACTAGCAACATAAATGCTTCATTGCAAGCCCAAAGTGCACTAGTTAATAACCAGAGAGAATGTAAGTCTCTGATACATATTTTTATTTGTATAATTTAGTTACAAATAACATCAAATAAACCAATTAGATGTCACTTTGTTGTGAAAATCAGTTTGATTTAGAAGTGATTTCAGTACTGCCCATATTTGCAAATGAAATAAGATGTGTAATTGCTCAATGAAGATGTCCAGAAAAAGAAAAGCTTTTTCTTTGAATGACAAGTTCGATGTTTTGAAGTTGCTTAAATCTGGTGAAATGTAAAGCCAAATTGCCAAGGACTTTGCTGTGCCTGAGGACATTCTGCAAAGTTGAGAAGAAAAAAAATAAGGAAAAATGCAATAATAAGCTTACTGGTTTCAATGGATTAAAACACATAAAAACTTCGATTAACATAGAACACAGACCTGGGTAGTATTCTGTATTCATATTTTGTTTTGGAAGAGTCACAGTGAATGACCACTCCAAGCGCAATACTGAAGAATTTAGGTTAGTGATTACTGTGTGAATACTATGTGATTACTAAATGATTACTATGTGAATACCATATAATTACTATGTGAATACTATATGATTACTATGTGATTACTATGTGAATAATATATATATCCATCATTATCATAATTAAAAATCTGTTTTACCTTATTGTTTTAGTTGAATAGTTGACTACATAACATGTCCAGATCCAGCCACTGATAGACTGGGTTGAGGAATACCCATAATGCTATTGTCTCACTGTAAATATATAATTTGAGACATTTTGTGACTGTTTTATAATATACATAAGGTAAACTTTTATTTATATTATATCAGTGTCCTCAAATATATACTCACTTATGAGTTTAACTCTCAAGCTGCACAGACCCAGATCTGCCATCACATAATGCACTGAGAGGTCCAAGTCTCTACAGTTTTATTTAGAAGTAATCAGTAGAACAAACATATATTCTAATCTGCAGGCACAATATACTATAATGGCAGATCAGAATCTTTGTTGTTTGCAATTTGCATGTGTGTGATTTGGATTTTTAAAGTAGCTTTAACAATTTTTCAGTCATATCGCTATGATTTCTCCAGTGTGATAGTTTATAGCGATGTCTAGCACTGGGGCATGATGCCACAGGCATGCAGCATCATGTCCCATCCAGTAACATTATTCTGACCCCAGGCTGACCAGTTCTAGCACTAGCCTCTTAATTCTGATTGCCAAGTGAAGCAGCTGTTAGTAACAATTGTATAATTGTATAAGTTTTTGGTATGACTCAGCCAGGGTTCAATTCTGCATGCAAGGCTGATGCTCTAACCACTAGGTCACTGCTTTTTGCAGTATGACTGGACTTATAAGTGAGTAAATATGGTACCGTAAAACATATTAATGTCATTCCTATGTCTCCATTAACCTATACATGTAAAATATGAGACTCAGAATAGACAATAGACCAGTCTGGGACCTAAGAGCAATCATGTAAAGTCCATCTAAAGTAACAATTATGTTTTTATTTTCATCATGAAATCCACACATGGTAAAGATTCAAGCCTTTAATTTTGCTAATGTATCCATCGAGAAAAAAGTTCACATAAATCTTGCAGGTTCTGCGAAATTTTGATGAAATGATCAGCAGTTTTGTGACTGATGCCATGGAGAAAGCAGGGATCAAGGTCATGAGGTCAGCTCAGGTAAGCTTGTTATTTTATCCTTGCAGATACGTTTTGACTTGATTTATTTCATTGCTGTTTGATTGATGGTAGACATATTGTGCTTCCTTATCTCTGTCTAGTGAAGTTCACTGATTAGGTTAGTTTTGTTAAGACCTATCATATATTGTAAAGTGTTCCATGAATAAATTTCAATTTAGAAAAAAGAAAAAAAATGCATATTCTGTTAATATAGTATTACGTCAGTCTATCATCTTCTAAGGTGTATGTTTTTATGAGGGATTGTTTATATAGTATTATGTCAGTCTGTCATCTTCTAAGGTGTTTGTTTTATGATGGAAATATTGTATAAAGATCACAGGTTATATGCATAGACATTGATATGCCTGCACATTCTGTCATTGCTGATTGGGGTCTGGTTTTTTTTGCAGTTGGACTGGACTTATTAGCAAGTAATGATTTAACCAATAAAAGAGGGAGATCTCTCAATGGTCAGTTCAGATTGTATCTCCTGTTGGAGGGGACCCTGAGTGGCCGAGTGGTCTAAAGCACTCTCCGTTATGGATCACTGCCATCTCACTTCTGTCTGCATGGGTTCGAGTCTAAGATTCGGCTAATATAGTTATGTGAGAAAGCTTGCCAGTAGCTTCTCGTGGGTCGGTGGTTCTTTCCGGGGGTTTTCCCTGGTTTTTCCTCCACCAATAATACTGGCTGCCATGTATAGCCAATCGTGTGCTGAAAAATGGCTTTAAGCCCTACAACAACAACATCTCCTGTTGGCTCTTAGTTCATTTTATCTAATTAAAACATACCCCAGTCAAGGAGTCCTGTACAGTAAGCATTGTTGTAGATGTTCTTATTCATGTACACTGTGCATTGTTTTACATGTTCTTAGTCATGTATAGTAAGCATTTGTGTACATGTTCTTACTCATGTACACAGTGCATTGTTGTACATGTTCTTACTCATGTATGCTGCATACATGTTCATACTTATGTACACTGCAATGTTGTTCATGTTCTTACTCAAGTACACTGTATTGTTTTAAATGTTCTTACTCATGTACACAATGCATTGTTATACATGTTCTTACTCATGTACACAATGCATTGTTATACATGTTCTAACTTGTATACACTATGCATTGTTGTACATGTTCTTGTTTACACTATGCATTGTTGTACATGTTCTTACTCATGTACACTGCCTTGTTGTACATATTCTTGTTTACTTTCTGCCTTGTCCATGTTCTTGTTTACACTATGGCTTGTACATGTTCTTGTTTACACTTTTCATTGTTGTACATGTTCTTGTTTACACTTTTCATTGTTGTACATGTTCTTGTTTACACTTTTCATTGTTGTACATGTTCTTATTAATGTGAGACTAAGGAAAACATCACAGAAAGATTTAAAATTGACATAAGCACATATTTAACAGAAAGTGAAATTTAACTGACCTTAAGTAAATTTAAGGGGGAACATTTTCATTTTTAGATTCTATTGGACTTATGTAGATATTCATTACTAAACATTGTTAAGATATATGATCTGCAAAAATCTGTTTGTTTGTTTGCTTACTGTTCTATTTATTGTGAATTCATTTCTTCACTGGCGGGATCCCTGAGTGGTCAAGTGGTCTAAAGCGCTATCCATTATGGATCACTGCCATCTCACCTCTGTCTGTGTGGCTTCGAGTCTAAGATTCGGCTTATGTAGTTATGTGAGAAAGCTTGCTAGTAGCTTCTTGTGGGTTGGTGGTTCTTTCTGGGGGGTTTCCGGATTCTTCCTCCACCATTAATACTGGCTGCCATGTATAGCCTATATTGTGCTGAAAAATGGCGTTAAACCATTAAAAAAAATAAAATTCTTCACTGGCTGCATTAAAAGTGTCATCTTGAGCAGTATTTCTTATTTCACTGTCAAAACTCTTATCTGTTTTATATACTCACTTATGAGTCAAATCTGTCCACAGACCCAGATCTGCTGTCACATGATGCACTGGCAGGTCTGGGTCTATGCTATTTGTTAAGATTAATCAATAAAACAAACAAAATGGATCCAAATCTGAAAGCACATTATGCAATAGCATATCAAGTCTCTATTGTATTTCTTTCTACCCAACTTTTAGGCAGTGTTTTATGTTAGTTCAGGATGAAACATTTCCTACGAGATGGATCAGTTTATGTTTCTTTAGTTATCAATACTGATATCATGATATTATTACGCTTATGGTAGACCCCCTCCACCCCCGAATCCCCAGTTGTAGCCAAAACAGCATATTCAGATTTCTAATGGCAACCACCTTTGTCATTTTTTTCTCACAATTGACAATGGAGAAAATAGTTATTTGCGTTGTTAAAAATTACACCTAATTGCTGTCTTCTCTAACACTAGCTGGAACTTGCTATGCACCCTGTTCTTCCTGCCATCTCCTTCCATTTCCATCCTCCTGTTACCTCCCCACCCTCCAATCTTCAAAGTAAAGACTTTCAGAGACTTTAACTTTTTTTTTAACCTTTTCTATGTTTATTTTAAAAGGTAAAATCTGTCACAAAGAAGGCAGATGGGACTTTGACCCTAGATACAACAGCAGGTCAGATGTCAGAGGTGAACTGTTTACTATGGGCTATTGGAAGAGTGCCAAATACAGACAACATTGGTATAGAAAAATTGGTGAGCTGTTGTAGACTATTATCTAAGTTATTGTTAAAGTGTGTAAAAGCATGGTGACCCATTTTCATCTCGGTAAAAGTAAAATCTTCAACTCTGCGGTGTCAAAGCTTGATGAGGCTTGTAACATTTTCATCTCATAGTCAAAGTTTGATGAGGCTTGTAAGATTTTCATCTCAGAATAGAACTTTTCAATGTGTCAAAGCTTGATGAGGCTTGTAACATTTTTGTCTCAGAATAGAACTTTTCAATGTATCAAAGCATGAAGAAAACTTTGTTGCATCAAAGCTAGATGTGGCTTGAACATTTTCAACTCAGAGTAGAAATCTTCATTGCATCAAAGTTTAATGAAGCTTGCAGAAAGCAAATAATAATTAATAATAATAATGAGGACTTTGTATAGCTCCTAATCTTTTGATGCTCTAAGTGCTTTACAACATCTAAAATGATATGACTATAAGAAACAAATGCAATCACCATGAAATTAAAAAACAGAGAAAATGCTGAAAATATTTAAGTTAAGAAACATTATTAGGTCTTTAAGTTTGTTTCTGTAGTTGAAAAATGTGAGTTTTAAGAGCACTCATGAAAGGGATCACTGTCTCTTTGTGTCAAATTTCAATGGGCAATTAATTTCACATTACTTGGCCCTGGTATTCAAAAGAACGTCCATATGACTTCATTTTTCTAGTGGGAATAATGAGTATACAATTGTCAGAAGAGGAGTGTAAGTATCTTGCTGGTGTGTACACATAGGTGAGTCAAGATAGATTTGTTGGACTGGAGTCCGTCAGTGAAGTGTAGCACAGGGAACAAATTTTGTGTTAGATTCTTGATCAAATGGATAGCCAATATTGGATACAGAGCAGCGGAGAGGTGTACTCTGATCTTGGTACTCTAAGGATGATTCAAGCAGCTGTGTTTTAAAATTTTTGAAGCTTTTGGAGTAGATATTGAGATGAACCAAACAGAATTGAGTTACAATAGTTCAGTCTTGAAAGTACTAATGAAACACAAGTGTTTTAGTGGCATCAACTGAAAGATATTTGATGCATCTCAGGTCAAAGATATGCAGCCTTGCATATGTTCATGACATGTTGGTGCAATGTGAGAGTACTGTCCAGAGTAACACCTAGGCTTCATACTAACTGTGAGAATTTAATGTTAGTGTTGCTGATATTTATTGTTTGAGGTAAAGGATGTGAATGAGAAAGTCTTTGTGTTTTGATCAAAATGGCTTCATTTGTATCATCATTCATCTGCAGCTTGTTACATGTCATCCATGATTTCACATCAGAAATGCACCTCTCTACTCCTTGGATGGTAGCATCAAATTCAGTTGGGTGGCTAAACTTGTATATTTGGGTGTCATCAGCGTACAATCAGTGAGACACTGGGTGATGATTTAGGACACTTGAGAGCGGCTGAGTGTATAGAATGAAGAACCAACAGGTCGTATAACAGGTCCAAGAACAGACCCATGTGGAACACCACAACATTGATCAACTGGGCTGGAGTGTATTCCATTTGCAGATACAATTTGTGTCCTGTTGACTAAGTAGGACTTGAACCACATTAAGGCTGTATTGTGAATGCCAAATACATGATGGAGATGGTGAAGTTTATGTATCATGGTCTATTGTGTCAAATGCTGCAGACAAATCAAAGGAGGGTGAGGACTGTAATCTTTCCGCTATCCAAAGCAGAGAGAATGTCACTAAATACTTTCTGAAGAGTAGTTTAAGTACTGTGACAAAGGCAATAGGCATACTGTACATTGCAGAAAAGACTTTTTGAATTCAGATCAGATGCAAGTTTGGTTAGAACAAATAAATATATCACTCCATTGTAAGCTTCATTCAGAGTCTGAATGGCTAAAAATATTTTATATTCTCTGTAGTACAGTAAGCATATACTTATATTTGGTATTTTCATAAGTTACATGTTTAGTGCTGTAATGTACCATTAAAGGTTTGCTTTCAATATTTAATCATTTTTAAGAAGGTTAGGTCCAGTGAACCATTTTTGTCTTTTATTAAAAAGATATCAAAGTTAGGTCCAGTGAACCCTCCATTATTCTTTCTTTCAAAAGTTATCAGAATAGGTACATAGCTCCAAATGTCCTATTTTTCCCTTATTTATCCTGTATTTTTACCTGAATATGGTTTTTTTCTTGCAAAAAGTACATGTTTTAATTTTTTTTAAAAAGATTCAAAAGTTCACATGAAACAAATGGTGCATGGTCAGGGACAGACAGACCAAAAATATTAATGTTTTGTCACATGGTCCAAATGGTTCAGGTATGGGACACAAATGCCAAAATATCAGAGTTACTTGGAACATTTCTTTATGGGTGGTACTGTCACATAAGGCTTTGAATTTGTGTTTTTTTTAAAAAAAACTTTGTTTAATTATGTATCCCTTTCTGAATTTGTCTATCTTTCTTTTTATCTCTGTCTCTTTGCAGGGTGTAGAACTGGACAAGCAGGGCCATATAAAGGTGAATGAATACCAGGACACCAGTGTTCCTGGGATCCATGCCCTGGGAGATGTCTGTGGCAAATTCTTGCTCACACCAGGTATGGATCAGGAAGTTATTCTCTTTACAGTGTGTTTGTATTATCTTTATTATTGGCACAAGGTGGAGCATTTTAAGGCTATCTGTCCAGCTTTCTGTTATCAGTTTAGATTTGTGTTTTCCACCATTTAAAGTTATCTAATTATGGATGGCTTTCAGTTGGAGTAAGAAAGGACCCGATTGATGTTGTGGTCTAAAGCCCAGAGATCAAGATCACCATGACAGCAAGAAGACAAATATTTTAACTCAAATTCTCCACCATCATAAGTTACCAAACTTTGTGGATGGCTTGTACTTAGGATAAGTATAAAGTGTATTGATTTTGGTATCAAAATCTTAAAAAGCTAGGTTCACTGTTACTGACAGAAAAAAAGTAGTTTCTGCACAGAATTTACAATTATCTACATTGGTGACTATTAAACATGGTGTGATGGAGAATCTGATGTACTCTTGTTGCTTATTATTCTTGCCAAAGAAATTGATGTTACTGTTCCCATTACTAGGGAGAGATTCCTAATATGCCATGTGCATTCATTCATCTATTTACCTGCTACTCAGGCTTGTTAAAACAAAAAAATTTCTTTATCCTGTGTACTGTAAATTACAATATATTAACCAGAGAATAATATTTTAGCCAAATCATTATGGAAGCTAATTTTTTGTGAAATTATTAAATTTACCCTATGAGATGAACAGATATTAATAAAGATGATAATAAAGATGATAAAATTATCCATGACCTGCAAGGTACATATGGTTTCAAAAGTCTGCAACTTGATCTAGAGTTTAGAATCCAGTTTGATGTACAGCAAACCACATTTACAATGTCAAACTTTCAAACAAGAAGTTGATCAGATTCTGTAGATGCTGTTTTAAATTAAATTCTGCAGATATAATTTTATTTTTATGTCACTTATGGTTTGTTTTATTTGCAGTTTGTGTGTGCCTTTTTTTGGCATATAACAACTGCCTAACTATAGTGCCAATTGTAACCATATTTTGTCAAATTAATTCTAAGAATTAATTTCAATTGAGGATTAAGACTTTTTAAAAGATTGTTCGAAATGAAAGATAATAATATTAACAAATAAATGCATATTTAGTTTACGTAGCTTAAAGAGAAAGTTTTTCTGAAATGAAATTTCTAAGAACAGGAAATTATGTAGAGGTATTAACATAAGAAACGATTTTACCCGTGTTATTTATATTTCTTAAGCAATATAGCTGAACTGGTATATTCACTGAAATTTAATGATGCTACAATATTTTGATGTACATATTCAGGATGTATGATGCAATATGATGACAGCTATCTTTCCTTTTACACAATAGATCTACCATTGGGACATACATATGTAATTCATCACTATGCCATGATTTCTGTTTCAGTGGCAATTGCAGCAGGTCGGCGACTAGCTCACAGATTATTTGACAACAAGAAAGATTTCAAACTTGATTATAATAATATTCCCACAGTTGTTTTTGCCCATCCACCTGTGGGCACCATTGGCCTTACAGAAGGTAAGGGAGAGTAAACAATTTTATCTTTGGTATTCAGCAAACATTTTGTTGAATTGGTGATTTAAAAAATAATTCCAAGTTTTAGGACACATTTTTAGTCTGTCAATTTTGTAAATAGGAGTATTGATAACCATTATCATTTATTTGTATTTTTCTTTCTTCCTGTAACATTCATATGTTGTCCATCTTCAGTACATCATCAGCCAACACTTGCTTATGAACACCAGAGCTTCATTTCTCATCAGAATTTAATTATGCTTACATTGCAAAATTATATCAATCAAGATCATGGATGAGTTTGATTGCGAATGACATTCATGCATATTAATGAGATACTGCATTTGATTGTGAATTATATCCATGCATATTAATGAGATACTGCATTTGATTGTGAATGACATCCATGCATATTAATGAGATACTGCATTTGGTTGTGAATGACATCCATGCATATTAATGAGATACTGCATTTGATTGTGAATTATATCCATGCATATTAATGAGATACTGCATTTGATTGTGAGGCATTAATCATAGTTGGAATCAAAACATGGCATGGGGCAATTCAGAGCAAGGTTCAAAACATGATGTGGGAGCAATTATAGAGCATGGATCAAAACATAATCTTGGGTAAGTATAGAGCATGGATCAATACATGATATGTTCCTTGGAAATTCCATTATTATTTTTATTTTCAGCGGAAGCTCAACAGAAGTATGGATCTGACAAGATCAAAATTTATAGAACAACCTTCACCCCAATGTACTATGCCCTTTCAGAGGTCAAGGGCAAATGTAGTATGAAGCTTGTCTGTGTTCTACCTGAAGAAAAGGTAATATATGTATTTTGTATTTGAACTGTCTAGAAGCTAGTGAAAGTGTTGACGCAACAGCTAATTTGATACAAGTGCATGAATTATTATCATACCTAAAGACTTGCATAGTTTTTAATATTTGCTTGTTATACCTAGATTGATTTGGTCCCTATTTCACCTACATTCATGAAAATTGGAATTTGGATACAGCTCAGAAGAGGAACTCAACCATATAAATTAGGTTACTATAAGGGGTATCTTGTGTATATTCAGCCATTTGTTACTTCCAGATTATTTGTGTACGCTATTTCACTCACACTCATGTAAATTGATATTTGGATGTACCTAAATAAATTTAACCATACAAAATTGGATCACTGTATGGAGTGACTTGTATTTTCTACTTTCAGCTATTCGTTTGTTACATCCTTAATTTCTTTTACTCTATTTTTACCTACACTTATAAAAAATGACATTTTGGATACATCTCAGCAAGAGTAGATCAGGTATATCAAAACTTAATCACTGTGACTTAATTTGCATGCTTTAGTTATGTTTGTATTTTCATCAATTTGTTTTTTTACAGCCTCTTTAACCCTATGGAGCTAATGCATTTTTAATGCATTTCATGAATTATATATTGCAGTAATATTTTTCTTCATTTTCTGCTGGTGGCTTGGTTGTTACTTTATACTCCAAACCAGCAAGTAACATGTTCAAATCCAGGCCTGGCCAGTCCAAAATCATTGTATCTCTTTGCAATTTACCTTGGTATCAATTCTCTGTAACAGTTAACTTTTGGGGATTGATCTTAATGAGTCCATACAAAAATAAACACAATTAGGTCTGATCACATGATTATGTTTAAACCAATGAAAATCTTCCATTTATTTATCAATTATTATTTATTTGTCTGATGCAAATGCACTTTTTTCTGTGTAACAGTTACCTTTTTGGGATTCATTTTAATGAGTAAACATCTCATTGACATTACTGGATTTTACCTACATTTGTAGCAAATCATTGAAATGACATGAATTCTGACATCTTAGACGTAAGCTTTCAATATCATCATTTAATATACCTTTGGTTTGTGGATTCTGATTGTATGAAAAAACACTTTTTGTTCAGCACAACTAATTTAGCTTCAGTATATTTAGAGTTTTGAGATTTAACAAATTTCAAAACATGTAGACAATAACTGAAATAATGTTACTTAATAGAAATTAACAAAACTCCATCTTTTCCTGTATCTACTGTTTAGGCTTACTCTAACCCAACAGCTATTTTTATCTAAGACACTGACAGTGTGCATGCCGTGTGTTGCTCAACCTTCAACATGTTTCATACATTGTGCTACTTTTACCTTATATAAGATATTTCTTTGTTGATGACAATTTAGGATTGTTGTTATATTTTTTTAACAGACTTGAATTGGTGTTTCTTTGAAATAAAATGTTATTCATCAAAGGTTATGTTAACAAAAGGGAGGGGCCGAGTGGTCTAAAGCACTCAGAGTTACGGATCACTGCCATCTCCCCTCTGTCTGCATGGGTTTGAGTCTCAGGTTCGACCAGTGTGGGTATGTGAGAAAACTTGTCAGTAGCTTCTCATGGGTAAATGGTTCTTTCCAGGGTGTTCCTGAGTTCTTCCTCCACCATTAATACTGGCCGCCATGTATAGCCTATCATGTGTTTGTAAAATCACGTTAAAACCCTAAAACAACTGGTGAAAAACATTTTTCTAAGGTAAATAGTGTCGTTTACAACTTTTTGTGCCAGCATTATTAGTAAACCAAGCTGATGTGTAATGTGTTTTGTACAACCAATTCTCATCAACATAAGCTTTCTCCAAGTGATGCCACATTCAATATGAAACTCATCCATTTTAAAAGAAAAGAATTAACAGAACAATCCTATTTAATAATCCTGTTAAACAGCAATGTGGAAATATATTTATTTGGACTGGATTGTTTCTGCATGAGTGACAGTCATGTGTTTTTAATTTTTTAAAACATTTACCAACAGTAATGTAGACTCCCAATAAGTCATTGTATAGACAGCAATGTAGGTTCTTGGTGACTTCATTTTGCAGACATCAATGTTGACCCCTAGTAAGTCATTTTACAGACAGTAATGTAGACTCCTGGTAAGTTACATTAATTTAGACTCCAAGTAAGTCATTTTACAGACAATAATTTTGAATCCTTACAAGTCATTGTACAGACAGTAATGTAGACTCACAATAGATCATTTTGCAAACTTTTGACTCCTGGTATGTCATTTACAGACAGTTGAGTAGACTCCTAGTATGTCATTTTACAGACAGTATTGTCAACTCCTGGTACGTCATTTACTGACACTAGACTCTTGGTACATTTTTAACAGAAAGTAAAATAGACTCTGGTTAATCATTTTACAGACAGTAAAATAGACTCTTGGTAAGTCATTTTACAGACTGCAATGTAGACTCCTGGTGAGTCATTTTACAGCAGTAAAGTTGACTCATGGTATGTCATTTATAGACAGTAAAGTAGACTCCAGGAATGTCATTATACAAACAGAAATATAGATTACTGTTACATCCTTTACATACAGTAGACTCCTATCCCACCTTTTACACTTGTTTGCAACATTGTGCACAATAAGACTAATAACAGCTATTACTTAAATCAACTGAAATCAATCAAGTCAGTTATTGCTATAAGGGATGCTAGATTTTTTTCCCTTGCATTTCAGTAAATAAGTTGACAGGCTGCTGACCTTGATTTAAAGATCAAATGTCTCGACTCGGGGGGGTCTTTCATCAACGACAGCTTTTGAGCATGAAATGACCAACTTGTATGGATGGGTTTAATCAAACTAGGTTTATGGATGTGTCTGGAGAATTCCTTGATTACATATCAGTATCATTTGGAAGAAGAAGAAATAATAATCATGATCAAGCTAAACTTAGCATGTGGATATATCATACACACAGTATTAGAGACCATTTCAGTAATCATCTATCCATAACATTGTTTAGAGTTATGTCCCTTGTGTTTATTAAATGTATACATGTTTACTGCTCTTGTGTAACTAGTCTGAAACTGTTGATGAATTGTCATGAACCTTGGCATACTTTGTAAACACAAGCATTAAGCTATTTCATGCTTTGATGCATTTTGTGTATCCATGGACCCAATAAAATTTAGCTATGAGACATGATTTGATTTTCTGTTCAGATTGTCATTGGGATGTACATGTTGTGGAGACTCATTAAAGAAAAATATATTTTTCTTTGTTCAGATTGTTGGGCTGCATATGGTTGGCCAGGGATGTGATGAGATGCTGCAGGGGTTTTCTGTCGCTATCAAGATGGGGGCAACAAAAGCTGACTTTGACAACACAGTGGCCATCCACCCCACCTCAGCTGAAGAACTCGTTACAATGAGATAAAATATAAAACAATAAGTCAGAAATCAAATAGTAATATCAATGTGATATGAAGGATAGATTTGTTTTTGTTTTACATATTTATGATCTCTTTTTTTTATTGCTCTCTTCATCTTTTTTAAACTATTAATAGCAAAAATATAGATAGACCAACTTATTGCAATCATTATTTTGGATAATGACTTTATTATATCACCTGCAAGCACCATGTTAGTAAGTTTGTACCTGCCATTTAACCAAAGTTTCCTTTCTTATCTCACTATTAAAAAGCTGACAGTGACTATTATGGACATCAATTAGGATGCAGATAGTCTTTTCTTAAAAGCTGTTAATAGATTTTTGTCAAAATGATATTTCTGTATTTAAAAAAGAATTTTGTTAATAAAATAAAAAATATCAAACTTAAACTTAAATGTTTATTCCATAGTGACAGCTTACAAGGAAAAGATTGAATTCTGAATAGCTGGGTACACATATGTGCAATAATTGTTTATTTAATTCAAGTAACAATATAAAGAAAAAAAACTAACACCATTGAATCATAGATTTTATTATGCATGTATTAAACAAGCAGAAACTGAACTGAAATTATGAAATGTGAAACATGGTGTAAAATGCATGAAACTAAATGTAATAAGCAGACAATAAGCTATCAACTTTGAAAACAATTGTGTTAACTGCCCTGAATACTACAGAAATGTTGTCTTGGCTTGGATATTTATATGTCAAGTATTGTACCATCAAAATTTTTTTTTTAAATCTTCAAGACCCTGTGTGTGTGTGTGTGTTAATTGTTAATGTATGTATGTACATGTCTGCAGCATTCTATGGTATCTTGGTATAATAGTGATTTTACAGTAAAGTTTGAATTTTTTTTATGTTAAAAATGAATTGCACAACAACTTAAGAGAAACAAACCTTTGAAATAACTGCAGAGGAGACCAGATAAAGTCTACAACATAAAGTTGTTAAATGTATGACACAATCATAATAAACGTATGACACAGGCATAATAAACGTATGACACAGGCATAATAAACGTATGACACAATCATCATAAACGTATGACACAGGCATAATAATCGTATGACACAGGCATAATAAACGTATGACACAATCATAATAAACGTATGACACAGGCATAATAAATGTATGACACAATCATAATTAACGTATGACACAGGCATAATAAACGTATGACACAGGCATAATAAACGTATGACACAGGCATAATAAACGTATGACACAGGCATAATAAACATGTAGCAAGTGAACAAAGGAAAGGAGAAGTATGTTAGTTCATGTGGATACACAAGAGTCAATGGGCAAAAATATGCAAATATCAGTACATCAAATGGCATGCACAAGTTATGTCAGCTTGACATTTTTTACTTCAATGTGCGTGTATAGTTTGATGACCTTGAAGTCTTAAGGTCAAGTGTAATTGATGGATGTTACAGAATAATATTATGGTAAAGTGAGTTTTCTTTACATTTCATCTGCCAAAAAATTTGGTAAAATTTTATCTCCTCTTTTTTGAGTATAGGCATAGAAAAATATAAGAATAGTGACAGTGTAAAAATTAGTAAATTTTTACTATTAATATCTGAAGCATAACTGCTTGAGTTGGGGAATGGGGATTTCAGTGCATGTTTAATATTTCAGGCAATAATAAATATTTCCGCTGGTCAGTTACTTCTTTCAGTCAAATGTAAAAATAAATCCCATTATTTGCCATTTTTCATGACAGATAGTGAACATGAAGCTGGTGATGTACAACATATTTCATTTTTATGGCAGATTTCCCTCTTTAAGCCAGTTCTTCTTTATGACAGAATGACAGATGTTTAACTTTAAGCCAGGGATGTACATGGAAGTTCAATTTTGTGCCTGGTGTTTATTTTAAACCTGTGATGAACAAGGGAGTTCAGTTTGTTACCGATAATGAACTTTTATGCTGGTGATGTTCAAGTTTACTTTTGTAACCGATATTGAACTTTACCTCAGTTATTCAAACCTTTATCATCTGAATATTTACAACATTAAAATAAACACCATGTTCTAATAATGCTTCCATCACTTAATAAGAGTATTCCTCTCACAACAAGCCCCAGGGGTGAGTTTTGTAAATGTTTTCAAAAGGTGGAGGGGGGCTTCCATTGGGCAAAAACAACTTAGAGTATAAATTTACTCCCATCTATTTTAAATGGAGTGGTGGGAGTGGGCTTATTATTAAACATCATGGGGTTTTCATGGCAGTAAAACTATGTACCAATACAGAATCACAGGGCTGTTCCAATAAAACATACCTGGGACCCAGGGAAGGTACTTTTAATGTGAGGTATACTTGTGAAATCAGATTACACTGATATATATATATATATATATATATATATATATTTAAAACTGCTTTCCCTGGGTACCATATATTTTTTTAATGGAATAGCCCTTATTCAAACTACTTTCTTAGCCCTCAGTTTGATAAATATGTTTTGTTTTGTGTCATTTAATTCATCATTCCTCATTACGTGACTTTATCCTGATTGTATGGGCATGTCTAATTCTTTGTGTTAAAGATTATCCTTGTTGTATGATAAAAGTTTACTAAAAGCTGCAATGTACTTGTACATGTTATTTAGAAAAATCAAAATTGGCAACAAAATTTTGACATATTATAGAAGTCAATGGCAGCGAAAATCCAGTTATCCTGAAGAAGATGGTGATGCCTCATTTTTACTGGTGGCTCACTTGGCTTGCAACCAGAAGGGTGTCGGCTCAGATACTGCCATCAAATCAGCCTGAGTCAGCTACCATATTGTGTCACAGGGCAAAAGAATTTACCGCAATTATTTCAACATGGTTAAACCATCATGTGTTACTAAACCATAAAACACCAAACCAAAGTAACAGAATCTGACAACTTTCTGAACTTGAAATACAAGTTCAAGCTCAACACAACACATCCATGTATAAGTATAACGCATAAAAAATTAAATATAGTTGAGTCATCTTTGCGGACAAGGAGATGAATCAAGTTAGAAAATTCTTAAAGTTTTATTATAATGACACATTTCGTAATAAATGTACCACGTTTTAGGACTTTAAGCTTTAGGGCAAGCTCACTAGCATGATGTGATACTGTAAGAATATTTGTATCATTGAATATAAGCATGTTCACCTATTAAAAAAACATTTAAGAAGATCCTAATAGTTTTGTGATTGTAAGCATATTACCTTAAAAGCTGTGAACTGCATTTAATTCAAGATTTTAAGCAGAGTTTTGTGGTTATGAATTCAGTGGACCAGTCTTCATATTTCCCGAGATTGGATCCTGTCACTTACAATGGCCAATTTTAACATGACTCCAAAACAAATTCTTTCGGATTACTAAACTGTATCAGACGGCTCCGGTGACCTATGTGGTTAGAACATTTGCCATGGATGTGATACGTTGCAGGTTTGAACCCTGGCCAAGTCATACCAAAGACATAAAAATAGAATTAGCAACTGCCTCACTTGGTACTCTGCACTAAAAGATTAGTGTTAGGACTGGTCACCATGGTGTCAGGATAATGTGACTGGGTGGGACATGATGATATATGTATGCACTATGATACCTTAGTGATGGACATTACTATAAACTGCCACACTGCAGGCATCATATCAATATGACTAAAATTGTTAAAGCTGAATTATAAATCCAGAAGACATGTACATATTTTCAGGAAAAAAAACCTTGTGATTTTATTAAGGAAGAGGATTTCCCCATGCTATAACAGTAAGCAGACAAATCTGGCAAGATACACCTACACCATTTTTCCGGATAAGTTTCAGTCATTTCTTTTATAATGAAGGCAACTATATGTAAACTTGAGGATTTTTTTTAACCCAACCTACCATCAAAGTCATTAGTGAACAATTCTTGCTACTATTGGATTTAGATCAGAATCTATTCACAAACTTTAAATGCGCATATTAGAATTTTTAAAATCATTTTATGTCTTTTTTATTACCCAGACTGATTCACATACACACACACACACCCTGTTTCTCCCCATTCTTTAAATATTCTCTAGCAGAGAGATGTGTCCTTTAGAAACAATTACACTTTTGTGCCAACTCTTCAGCAGTAATAGCAAGTGTTCTAGTTAATATGGCAGTTTTCATTTCTTCTCTTGTCCTGAAAAATGTATGGACTTCATATATATGCTAATAGATGCAGAGAAAACATTCTTCCGATGCAGATCTTAACAGCATCAGGAATGGTGACATTCATATGTACATATATTAAGCAATTCATCTGCCTCACAAATGGTAGCAATAAATACCATTCAAGTTTGACAGCCAGTAAATTAAAAATTAAATTTATTTGATCACTGTGACACACTTTGTAGATATTCCAAAATATGCATATTGGTGCATGTTACAAAAGTGAAAAACACAAGTCATAAAAATCATTACAAGTGTATGGATGAAAACTAAAGGATGAAAATTTTGATGTGATGCATTATACTGGAATTAAACTAAAGGAGATGGTGAGGTCTTAATTTTTCTGGTGACTCACTTGACATGCAACCAGAAGGGTATTGGCTCAGATCCTACTATCGAATCAGCCTGAGTCAGCTACCATATTGTGTCACTGGGCAAAAGAATTTACAGCAATTATTTCAACATGATTTAACCATATGTGTTACTAAAGAACAAAAACAGCAAACCAAACTAATTGAATTTGAAAATTTTCTAAGTATGCAATACAAGTTCGAGAAGATGCAGATTGGTGCACGTTACCAAAAGCTAAATACACATGTCATAAAAATCATTCCCAGTGTACGGATGAAAGCTCAAGGATGAAAAATTGACATACGTTATACTGGATGTACACTAATGGAGATGGATCAGATGTTTAGGTATAGGACTTGAAGTTTTAGTTACTGGAATATGTACTTGTGCAAGGCACTTTAATTCATTTGTCTCAACTCTACTTAAGTTGCTGTGCCATACAACAACAAAACATATAATTTGCCTGTAATATATTTAAAGAGCATGCAGCACAATTTAAAATATACTACATGCCCCATATAAATTATTTATGATATCCGACCAAAAAGTTTATAAAATATCAAGACTGTTAAGACAGTTCCAGTATTTATTCTTCTACCTACAGAATAGATACGTATGAAGCAGATTCTTTTATGTTGCCACTTGTAACAATAAATGTATGTAATATACTGGCAGCCAAATAAACCTGATACATTTAAATATGTCAAGCTACAGTTAAATCTCTCAAAACTTAAGCCTCACTAAAACAAAATGTGGCCTACTAAAAGGTGCATGTCAGTTTACATGTGTTTGAACAGTTCACATAAATTTAATTGAATTTTAATAGTGCACATCAATTTAAAAGGATTTAAGTGGTGGATACTAATTTACAAGATTTTTATAGTGACTATCAATTTACAAAGATGCTGACCACCGAATTTAATAGTGTGAATTGATGTACATGGAATTTGATGATGCACATCAATTTACAAGGATTTTAATGAAAGTCATCAATTTACAATGATTTTAATTTTTATCTATCAATTTACAATGATTTTAATTTTTGTTTATCAATTTACAAGGATTTTAATTTTTGTCTATCAATTTACACGGATTTCCTCGGTGCACACCAGTGAACAAGAATTTTAATAATGTGCCACGATTAACCACAATCCTAATGATGCACGTCCAAAGATGTTAATGGTGCAAATCAAGTTACAAAAGTTTGTGTCAATTTATAAGAATTTTAATGGTTGACATTAATTAACATGGATTTTAATGGTGACTCTAAATTTACAAGGACATTTACAATTCATATCAATTTACAAGGATTTGAATGGAAACCATCAATTCACATGACTTCATTCATGCAGCTCGATTTACAAGGATTTAAACATATGACATCAGTTTATGAGTGGTTTAATTTTGCACATAAATTTACGAAGATATTTACAATTCATATCAACTTACAAGGATTTGAATGGAAACCATCAATTCTCATGACTAATAGATTCTTGCAGATCAATTTACAAGGATTTAAACACTTTACATCAATATACGAGGATTTTAATGATGCACATCAGTTTTCAAGGATTATTGAAAGGTGCACATCAATTTGCAATGACTTGAACAGTTCATGTCAATTTAAGGATTTTATTGGTGCTTACCAATTTAAGGATTTTATTGGTGCATATCAGTCATAGAGTATTTTAATTAGTGGATATTAATTTACAAGATTTATTTGGTGGATATTAATTGATGTTCAAGTATTTCAATGGTGCTCAGTGATATATAAGGATTGCAAAGGTGCACATCAATTTATATGGACATTAACAGTTCTTGCCAGTCTACAAGGATTTTATTGGTTCTTATAAATTTACATGGAATTTAACAGTTCAAAACAGTTTACAACAATTTCTGATGTGGTATATATTAAAAACACAAGCTACTAAAAATCCTTCTATTTACAATAAAAGTATGCAGGTCCAGTATTTTGTTATATTCATTATCCTGCCTTGAGATGTTACCTGTTTCTGTTAGGAAATGGTGATAGGCTCTGATGGACACTTGACATGGGAATGTCAGCATTATTTTGACAATTATTTACAACAGGATTGGACAGAGTGTTGGTGTTTCATGACACATATTTTTTAAATTTTAAATGCTGCTCATTCATTTACATTGGTAATGTCATGCGAGTGACTATGGCATAGTTATTCATGTTTGTTTAGTTGTAACCAGAAACAGGCAATATCATTTTCCAACATTTTGGATTTAAATTAAACTTTTGGCTGATATCTTGTGTTGGAAATTGTTAGGTATCTGATAATATTTATATGATGCATTTGCTTATGCCTTTCAACTGGATCTTTTAAGCAGAGGAATTGTGAAGTGTGTCTCATTCATCAAGGGTTGAAATGTGAGTCATTATTGCTGATGGAATGATTTGAAACATATTCATTGTATTTGATGTGTACTGTATTCAACTTGAAACAACTGGAAAAACATACATATTTGACACATAAATATTCAGATTGATTTTATTACTTGAAATAAGTGTTATAAAATGACATATTTGATATTTTCCAGATTAGGTAATAAAAGCAGAGTAGAAAGAATTATCTCACTTATATGGGAATATTAAAATTTCTGGCAGGTTAAACAGTACATCTGATTGGCTATGTTAAATGAGAAGGGGTTGTTCCCGGACAGAATTAAGGTGTTATTCAAAGACTTCAGTCATTCATTTAACAGTCTAAGTATTTCCTTCCGAAGTTGAAGTCTTGATTCCAGAGGAGTAAAGAGTGTTCTCCTTTATAAATCACTAAAGGAACCGGTTGTCTGGAAGAGAACCGGATCCAGAGAGGAAGAGAGGGAATTTGATGCTTTTAAGCGAGATATGGCTCTGATAAAGAACGCGATTAGTCTCAGTTGCATGCAATGTAAGTTCATTGATGTAAATTTTAAATTATTGTTAAATTCATTTTAAATTCCTGCTTCAATTTTTCCTCGAGTTCAGAAATACTAAGCGCATGTTTCATGATTCATGTTGTTAGAATGTATTATACTATATGAATGAGTTCAGGTTTAGTGGCTTAGTTCCGAGATCGCTGCAGGTGATCGGTCGGCGTTTCCCTCTCTCTCCTATTTCTACTAGCCTCTTAAAGTCATCACAACTTAGTCACAGACTGCGGGGTCTTTCCATTGTTGTGCAGTCAGGCGTATATAGCTGTTTTCGTTCTCTTGAATGCGGTTCTCTTCCAGATAACATGTTCCTTTAGTGATTTATAAAGGAGAACACTTTTTACTCCTCTAGTCAAATCTTCATCTTCAGAAATAAAATGTCTTACCACTCTTCTCCAATACACATCTACTCACTCCACCTCCTTTATTAACATAGAAAACTGGAAAGAATTTTTGTTAAAGAAAAAAAATATTTTAATCTAGGTATGTATAGATTTAAAATTTAAATTAAAAAATAGGAAGATAATTCGCAGATTCTCGTTCATGCACAGTTACACTACCATTTAAAAAAGGTGCGGTATTCATCGGATTTTAGACTGACTTCACACAGCGATTTTCTATGCATGTTCCATTCATCCGATCCCGTCAATAACGTGTTTTAAAATTTAACATTTACATTGTATAATTTAAGAACTATACGCTGAACTACTTTTAATTACAGGGCTTAATAATACGTCAGAAGGTGACAAACCCTGATCGGAAAATTGTCCCCCTTTTCTGTTACAACAGATGTCGTCCCAAAAAGCGAACAAACAAACCCATCAAGTGTATGTGCAGTTTTACAACTATCTCTTACTATTGTAGTGAAATATGTTGCTTGCTCATTTTACTTATATTATTGGTTTCGGTTTTTTTAAAATTCTTTTACAAATATTAATTTCCGGGGGTCATAACAGCCTATTCGTCTCTTCATATAAAAGGATGGATTAACATAAATATATATCACTTGGAATTCACACAATATCAGATCAAATATAGTTGCCCAAAATAAAACATAGTTCACATGGCAGTTATGCCTACATTACCTGTACCGAATTAATATCCTAATTAACTATAACTATTTTGATTTTCAAATTGACAGCAGGCTTCTCAGGACTGTTATGCTAATTTAAAACACAAATTTACTTAAAGTCAGGTAATATGTAGATATATCATATGAAACAGTTTATTTAGCGTGCAGTTATATGCAACCTCACGCTATTTAATACTATGTCACATGAATATTTTAAAGAAGTGAGGATTATATAGTTATTACATTCAATAAATATAATTTTAATTTTCTGTGTAAGTTTGTTTGGTGTTTTGTGTTTGTTACGGGAAAGGCTAAGGTGGAAGAACTTGTGACAAACCATTTTATGCAATAAAAATCTGTTTAAAATCGATTAGATAATCTGAATCTGGCAGATATATTAGATGACTCGGAATCGTCCTTACTTTAGAGTCAATCGTAAATGAAATATTAAATCATTTATAAGCTGCATTTTTATCAGTAACTGCATTCATTTTAGAACTTTTATTCCTCAAAATAATCGTCTTTAAATGTGTATCTACTTAAAATATTATGAAGTCAATGATTCAAGAAAGTAAATGGTATTTGTTACAATTTATGTTTCATTTGATCGTTGAGCATACTAATATCCATGTCTATCGTCACTCCGAACTTGTAGAAAGAGGCATGTAGAAGAATGTGTGTGTGTGTGTGTGTGTGTGTGTGTTTTATTAACTTAATACTGATTAGATATGTCGATATGGCATGAGGTTCAAAAGTTCGTAAGACATCCTGTATCGCAATATATACATTATTGACACAGACCCCCCCAATAGTATTTCTTAAAAAAAATCGTTGCAAGTAGTTTTTTGTTTATTTATTTATTAATAATTTATTGGTTACTTTGTTTCTACTATATACATTGAGGGCTAATAAAAATCGAAGAATTTGACAAATTAAATTAAGATAAAATAATATTATATCCATCTGTTAGACCGATATCTACTCACAATAACAGAAATACTCGTATCACTCACAAACGCAGAAGACGGATACCTATCCACTCACAAATACAGTATACATCTCAATCGAATCACAAACACAGCAGATATCTATCCACTAACAAATACAGCATACATATCTATCCACTCACAATCACAGCCGGTATACATATCGAGGCACTCGATGCAGAAGCACTGGACGCAAAATAACCAGAAACAAATATTAAAATATGCATACTTTGCAAATTCTCAGAATAAAGATCGATCAATTTACATTACCTGACAATTTTAATTTTTTATGGCAATTAATGTCATTTAGATTCAGGTAATATATAGACAGGTAAGCAAGGATTATGTGAGATAACTTGATTACATGATTCTGTGAAATTTTCTCAAGCCATATTGTGTATCTGCGTCAGGTAATATACATTCGAAGTCAAAGACAGACCAATTCGAATTACCTGTCATATTTGGAAATATCTGGATATAATGCTGATTAATTCCACATAATGTTGGTATACCTACAACATAAACTAGGTTGTCTAAGGCAACTAAATATTACCCACATTTGTATGAACTTCACTTGCCATATTTCCCCATACATCTCTAATATGCACATTAAACGTCTCCCAAGTCGTAAAGGGCGATAATATTTGATAGTCATACTTTGACAAACGTTTTGATTGTCACCCTTGGAATTTGCAAATTTCATGCTACGACCCAGTCATTTACGTCAGTTCTATTTTAGGCTGATTTGGAAAATCCTGATGTCAAAGTGAAACTTACCGGTAGTCGCACTTGGTTTGTCAAAGGTAGCAGAGATGCCGGAGGGGAATTTGAAATACCTTAATAAAAGTGATTTCGGAGGAATGAGAAGTCGGAGGGGAAAGAGAAAACCGAATCAACTTTTTGTGTATCATACAGCAATTCAGTGTTTTGATTTTCCAAGTGGTCCACATTTCAATAAGCTTCCTGTTCAGTTGATACTGGAGATTTTCAAATATCTTTATTCGTACGAGTTATTGAGAAAAGTCAGCCTGGTATGTAAGTACTGGTACAATCTATGTAGGGACAGGGCTCTTTGGACCTCAATCACATGGAATGGGACTCCGAGGACACTCGAACACCTCCTACAACTAACAAAGTACCAAGTGCATGAGCTAGTTTTAACCGACAACTTATTTACGTTTTCAGACAAGGCTCTTGTTAGTCTTTTGAAGAAATGCACACATTTAAACTGCTTGAAACTTCCCCAGAATGCTTGCAGAGAATTATTCAAACGAGAGCTTCCCAGAACCAAAATCATAGGACGGATCTCGTACGGTCAGTTGCATGTTCTCTCTCTCTCTCTCTCTCTCTCTCTCTCTCTCTCTCTCTCTCTCTCATTTGTTTTGGACTATGTTAATATTGTTAAGGACTGTGTTAACAGTACATGTGTGAGTCGTGACTGTATAAGTTGCATAGCAGATAACAGGGGTGAAGTGCAACTTTCCGAGTCTATACTGAAGTTCGTTCTGATCTACATTATATACAAATTTATCAAACTTTAAAGAATTATCATCTAATCACCTTGTTATAAATGTACAAAGGCAAAATATATGGTTCATACATAGACTTTAGAAATGCTACAACTATTTGTCATCATCATCATCATCATCATTAAAATGATAAATTATAGAGCAATCAATTGAATAAATAAACAAGCAACTCGTATGCGGTGAACCAGCAATTCAAACTTATTCTGACGGAATATCTGACTATCCATAATCCCCCTCCCACCCCTAGCAGCTTGTGCCTATCTACCAATTGTAAAAATGAAACTCATCACATGTATAAAAATGTACAAACCTTTAATACTCATTTCGTTCATTCATTGATAATTTCTAACACGATTGCCGTTTATTTTGTGAAATTGAAACTATAGTAGTCATCGCTAAAAAAAATTGTTTAGCATTACATCAAAGATTTCATCTCATAGAAATACAAAAATTAATACATGATAATAATTCATAACAAAAGCCTATTTCGCTCTACTCATTTCATTATAATATATTCAAGTTAATAACGGAAAATTGCAATATGCTTTTGACCTCATGAAACGCTATCCATTATACCAAGTTACTTCAGTTGGCCTCGTGTGTCAATCCGAATTCTACCCTTCTCCGTCATAATGTAGATGCAAGTTAAATTTATTTATAAAATTAGCGGTTGGCTACAAATATTGCTAAATTAAGTAAATAAAAGATAATGTTCCCCTTTCAATGGTAATCAAGTTTCATAATGCAAATGTTAAACAGTGAAACTATTGCTGCGATTAATAATGACCCTTGAAGACATGAATGGAAAAAAATTAAAGTTGCATATTTTATATAAAACAAGACAGAATATGCGTATGTAAATATAGCAGTATTAAACTCTAGCACCGCCACCACGACGATGTGAAATGGTTATAGTGTAGAAGCATTTTTGGCTATTATATACTGCAATAAATCATGTAATAAATAATGACTTTAGGAATGCTTTGTATACATTTACGTTGACTCTACGTGAGACGGAATTCTTGCTATGAATTGCTATAGTTAGATACTTTTAATATATTTTTTTAATGACGCATATGAATGAACGTGTCAATTTTATCACGAGTAATATCAAGCCGATAGAAAAGGGACGTTAACTCATGAGTCGTAGAGGAATGATGTAGATTGGTTTGAGGTCTTGTGGCTCCTTGCATGCATTATGCATACCATCCTTGACTTTTCCGTGCGCACATAAACACACACACACACACACACACACACACACACTGAATGTGTCTGGACTACAGTGTATATCTGCAAAGAAAATCAATAAAAAAAACAACAAATAAAGATGATAAATATCATCTATACTTGATAACTAGTTGAACTGCAAACAGAGAACCTGATCTGTCGTGGCATAATGCGCAGGATAATTGGGTTCTATATTGTTCGTACCACTGATTACTCCTAACTGAATAGAATCAGATCTAACGGTGCAGTGTGTGAAGAATGATCTGCATTTGGAATACATGTATTGCAGTTGGACTCGACTTATAAGCGAGTATAACGGTTATACAATAAGATGAACCGTTAAAGTTGAGTACATGTCTTTTCCAAATCTGATTTTATCGCTATAACAAATTTATATTTTGTGGCGCTAACTTTGCATATGTCTATTTTGTTAGATGTACCTTGTACAAAAGTAGAAAAGGGAAATATTCTCTTTGTATTAATGTTCAAGTGTCAAATACAGTAAATTATTCCTGAAATATTATTCATATTTTTTAAATTCTTATATTTTCACATGAGAAAATGCAAAGTTTACCTATTATGTAATGCGAAGTTTGATTGTATATGCTGACAGAAAAAGAAAAAAACCCGTTCCCCTTCCACCAAACATAATTAAAAAAGACCCAGATCAAATTACGTCTCTTTGATATATCTAAATAGAAGCTAGTGAGTTTCATAGGGTTTAACATTGCAATTTTTCAAATTGTATTGGATGTAATTAAGGCATAAGTGTATTTTACAAACATTTTTGTTGTATATCACGTTTGCCTTTGCTGCATCAAATAATACTTAAGAGCTTACAAATAGATGTTTTCCAATTTTACAATAGTAGTACATGATTTTTTGCTTGTTACACCTGCTGAAAACTGGTTTAACTTGCCAATAAATATCGACTGCCTGACTGAGATGGTCCTGTTTGGTCTTATTATATCTGGCCACGAACTACGGAGCATGTCGTCATGAAAAGAGTTTATTGGCCTCAAGCAGGAATCAACTGTTGTTATCAAATATGAAATCCTTTGTAGAAAAAATAATAATTCTAAAACTGACCGTGACTTTTGACATATTTGGAAGTGAGGAAAGTCATAAAGAAAAATTATATAACATTCTCTTCTACAGTAATGAAACAGATGCACTATTATGGTTTGATGGAAACCAAATATATATATTTTGCTTAAATAATTGTATTTAAAATCAGCTTTAGAACCTGTTATTTTTGTACATCTAGAGAATTCAACTGATGGGAATGTCAGTCTTTGAGTACCTTTATAATTATTGTCACTATTATCACGATTATTAGCATAGGGTTTCACCGTGATTAACCAGTACATATAAATGTCTTACATAAGAGGCACGTACCTCACTATTCGTGGTTACATGCACACATTCTCACTGTCTACTCCTTCACGTGTACAAGGAACAGTAAACCTTTTTATTTTAACAATCTACATGGTACAGTAATTAATATGACTAGTTTAAAACTGACTAAATATATTTTATTCCTACATTTAACAAAATTGGTTACCAATAGCCGTTTATATCGGCTTTTATGTAGATAACACGTAAACGTCGGACACAGACACACAAATGTCGAATCTGAGTCAGCAAACCACAAAATTTAAGTCAAAGTTATTGTAAATTGGATTTTTTTTAAAGCTACGTTAAAGATACAAAAATCACACACACACACACACACACACACACACACACACACACACACACACATTTCTATTATATCCAGTCATCATCTTTTATGTCTCCACTTTCAGCAGCGCCTCAGACGCGAATTTTTAACACAACTCTTCAACAGAATCACTCTTTTCGTCATATGTGTGTATACAAATTTCCAGGGCGCATTATCAAGAAAATTTTCATTTTAGCTGCAATAAGAACAAACTTTTAATTTATTTTTTAAAAAAATTGTTTGTACTTGTAAAAAACATGTTGTATATAAAATAAATCTAAAATCTGAATTATAGATAGTAAATGAAGAAATATAGGTTAAAGTGACATTTTCCTTTGTCAGCGTGTGTGTTAGAGATTCAATCAAATATCGAGTTTCACGATACTACTACATGCAATGTCTGCTATATTAACTTCAAAATCAAATTATATAATCTTTGATCACGCTCTTCGATGCTTGTATTATTTGACGAAGATATTTATTAATAATTTTTTTAATTTACACCTGAAGAATACACATCTATCTTGATCATTTTTTTAATAATTCTGAATTTGAATTTTACAATTATGCAGGCTATTGATTGTTGGGATGGATGATTTAGATTGATCAAAGAAAACGAAAGAAAGATTTTAAAAATATGCAATCGCATCTAAATGTACAAACGTACAAAAACTCACAAAATCGCTAAGAATGCATTTGTATCTAAAAGATAAACATAAAAGAGCACAAAACAAATATTATGTACATCATAGATGTAACTCCCAGGCACATCACCCAGTCAGCTACTGACAAATCATGTGATGCAAAACCTGACAACATCTCACTAAGTAACTGTAAATCAAATATGTCTTCTGCTTCCATGCGTCTAAGAATTCATGTTACTAATAGTGATGATAGTAAAAATGAGCGGTATTTCAAATGCTTCATTCATAACTGCATTATTTGTGTGTATAGCAGCCGATCAATATGTAATTTCGTTCATGATTTAGGATAAAGTTAGTTTTTAAAAGGTTAAAATGTTAAGCAAGTTTCATTCATTTAAGTATTGTTTTTTTGAATTGATATTTAAATGAATCGATGTATAAAATAATAGGTCGCTATCATATTGATTATCGTGATATATCGTATTGATACAGATGATCTGATAGCGACAATTCGAAGTGATTTAGCAACTGGACACATGTGATCATATCAGTATCAATGACCTAGATAGCCTAAAATATGTCGCAGTAAATTACATTTTTACATTTTGTGGACTATTTGACCATATCTGATTACAAAGTCGGACCAATTCAGAATTGCGTCAGAGGCGGCCTATCACTGTTGTCAAGGTGGTAAGGGGGAATGGCACATACAGCATTTGATCTGCACACTAGTTTGTGTCTTTGACGAACATCAGAGTCTGACCACTGGATCTTACGTAATCGTCAATGTATCCGGCGAGTCCTAATATCGTAGTATCAATGTCAAGTTTAACAAAGCAGGCTTCGATTTTTTCGTCGTTGTGATAAAGAGCGCTGCTGAACAACGTCATGATACCGTTGTTGGCATATCCGACTTTATCGTTGTCGATGTAAGCAGCATTGCTGTCGGAGTGTACAAGCTTTCCTTCGATACCTACGAATTGCTCGCACGGAGAAAATACCGAAATGTATCCTAAACCTTTAGTTCTATCTGTCGTTGTACATGTGACACCTTAGCATCGTACGCGTAATATTGGTAATCTTGCATTTCTCTATCTTGTAGCTGCAACGCATCAATGTCAAACTCGGGACCGGATACATATTTTAGTTGTACCTGAAGTTGTTGATTAACTTCATTGATAATTGTACTAATTGAAACTTGTATTGTTGCTGTAGATGTTGAACCTCCGTGATCCCAGATTTTTAAAGCTATTAACATAAGAAGTTTTTATGCTATTAAAGACTTGCATTGCAACTTTGTTAGAGCTTAGCGCAGCGAGCGAGGCCAGAGAGGTGATAATCTTTGGGTCTCCTATGAGCAATTCACGGATGACACCACCAAACATATTTCCGTAATATGTTGCAAAAATGGGGTTTCTCTGGATGACAACACGCTCTCGCTTCACATGCCGATGTGCGACTCACGTTGTACCTGCTGCTGTCAAACTCGTTTACAAGCAATACAATACAATGACCATGTCCGCGTCAATGTCATCGCTGTTAATGTGCATCAGCAACGAGTGATTATTTGACTTCAGCATCTTAATATTGGAGCCGTACCGTGGTTTGATTGTATCTTTTTAGAATTCGTACATGAATATCTTTCTAGTTCCAAAGCACCAAGTTGGTTATGGCAGCTTCAGTTTGGACTTCATGCTGTGCAGTGCAATGCATCCATCTTTGAATATCTTGAGCGACTTGAAGTCCTGGTCAGCAGTCAACATGTAAAGTTTTCGTTGATCACTATCCCAAACATGATCCAAGCAAATTCGTTTGTCTCGACCATTTTCACGAACACAGCATCCACGAGAGCACACTGTTACGGTACAGGGACATCCGCTCGCGGGGAACCAACAACACCTCGTTGAGCATCGTATTATCATTTTGGTCGTAGTGAAGTTCGTCCGGATAGTCCAAATTAACCTCGAAAAAGTATCCAACGTCTCTGTTGCTGTTGTTCGCATGCACGTATGTGTGTATGTGTATATTCATGGAATCAATCCATGTACACTCGGCCACAGACATTCTTTACATCATCGCCTACAATTACAAGTTATGTTCAACAAGACATGTTTGGGACGGCGCGGTCGTATTTGTTCATGAGCGGGGTGATATTACGTTCGATAAACAAATGTTGATTGATGTAAGTGAGAAGTTTTAACTTGATTTTGGTTTTTGATAGTAATGCGTCCTATGCCATTCCTGACTGTGGGAATTAATGCGCGGGGTCATTATCACAGAAAGTCTCAAAGATACAAGCGAGCTGCAACAGGTCCGTACGCAAATACAGATCGTGGTAGTGAATGGGTTTTCCACAACCAAACGCGGACTAGACAGTTTTCGCGTTCGCATAGTCGGCGGGGGAATTATTATTAACCATTATCTTTGGAGTTTGTTGCTTGTAACTTTTTAAGTTTACCTTCGGTTTTCCTTTAGTCTAATTCTAAACGTTCTCTGATTTGTTTATTGTAATGCATCAAAAGCTATGTATGTCTAACGCCGGGATGTTTTTAATCGTGAGTGAATTATTTTTTGTATGGTGTTAGTTTGGGCTCTCGCTTTCGAAACAGTGATTCATTTTATACGTTGTTACAAAATGTTTATTTATTTTTATGCAGTTTGTCAATGAATTCGCAGTGCTATCGAAAATAATTTTTTGAAGTTTTATCAGAAATTTAATTTACTAAGTTAATAAATATTCGTAGCGTTTCTAACATAATGTATTTGGTAATTTAATACTTCAACAGTCTATACTGCCTTAAATGAAAGTAATTTTCTTATCTTATACTCGCAACCACTTGCTGCATTATTATTCTCGGAAGTCATTGTACAGAGGGAAGTGTGAACAATATGTATTAACTTCCATGGTTTAAGAAAGCCCAAAGTCCAACATTTTTATCGCCATTAATAAATCTCTGTTTACGAAGAGTCGGTTGGTTTCAAACAGGTATTAGTTATTATTATTGTTATTGTAAACTAGTTATAATAGCGTAGAAAACAATTCTAGAATATTCCTGGCGATTAACATGCTGGCACCTGTGAAGTATTCCAATAAACACACACACACACACACACACACACACACACACACACACACACACATATATATATATATATATATATATATATATATATATATATATATATATATATATATATATATATATATGGAGAGACTTATCATAAAGGCATTTTTGTTATCGATCCCTTTGTTTCTTTGTCGGTCAGTTTCAAGCAAATATCCTCTATGTATTCCCTTTCAGCAACCGAATATGTTTTATCAGTCTTTGTAATGTGAGTTTATTGCATGCATACAATATATATATTCTTCTGTTTTACCCATTGGAAAATGTCCCTTCGCTTGAGCACCGAACCTTGAAGGCCTCTTACATTCATAGAGACAATTTGTATGTTATTATTCATAAATCAGCAGAAATTATACCTGTTCATTTTCTTTTTGCAGAAATATATAAAATTGGTGTGAACCTGGAATAAACATACGCGGGCATTCATACTCATATTCACACAAAATACAAAAATCCATCATAAAACCATCGATCCAATTACAGTACATACTGTAGAATTGGCATTAAATATTAATATAATAGGCAACAAACAAGTGAAACGAATCCACCCGAGATCATTCGTATGCGCCTCAAACCGTTCTTTCCGGAGCTAAGTCAATTTTGTGCACATTTATTTGGATGTATTTGGAGGAAGAATGTATGAGCCGTAAGACAGCACAGGAAATTTAATTTCTTATGTGTATTTTTGGAAAAGATGATTAAATGATTAAGCAGATGTATATATGCATATATTAATGTAATCTAATTGATGAATTGGTGAACGAACTGAGTAGGAAAGGATATGATACAGTGAATTAGGAAAAAATGAATCATTGGATTAATAACAGAACTCATGAATGATAAAGTGAATTACAGAATAAAGTATTGAAATAACTAGGAATTTACTAGGAAATAAATAATTGGTAAGTATATTTCCAAAAAGGAAGGGAAAACAAGTCATTGCCATGAAACAAGCAAAAATATTAAAATAAGAATCAAAAATATTGTGCAGCGAAATTTAACTTGCAGATACCAGTCTAACCGTTTGATAAACTCATAACACTTAGGTTCTAATTTCATCATAAATTAAAAATTTTATCCTTGTCCTTATTTGATTTTGATTATACCGTACACAAAACCTTTCAAGTATTATGCACTTTCAGTCTCAGAGTGTTTGGCTATGTTTGTTTGATAATTTCAGTGTTCACCATAAACACGTCCTCCACCAGGCTTTTATTTTGCTGGAAATTCTTCCGCTTCCTGATAATTAGGAATTATATGTACCGCCGCAATCATGTCTATGTTTTCTAAATTGATATTGGTGACTTCCTTCACCATTTTTGTTTTTCGCTTGATCAGATTTTTATTTTCCTCTTCTTTCAATCCTAAAACTTTAATCTTCAGGTTCTTTGAATATTGTTCCATCTGATTAGGAGACGTGTGAACTAATCAGCAGTGGGTGACGGAAAGGAGTGGGTTACGTTAAAATGTAATATCAAGTATAAGAATTATAATAATTGTTTCTGTTTTTCGATGTTCATCTAAATTGTTTTTCGGATGTAATTTCGGCCATTTTATGTTTCGAGTTGAAATATCTTTTGATGCATTATTATATTTAGCCATATGTTAGTTAGCCTATTGCTAAATTAGAAAATTTTCATTGATACTGAAGTGGGAAATACATTGCATTCATAAGTTTCTTAAAAAGCTTGTCCAATGCTAAATTAGAAACTGTTCTAACCTTATCGATTATCATATTCGATCTGGAAAGTCGCTAACAAATAATATAGGATCTATGAATAATACTAATTGTTTCACAAGAGTCAGTGTTCAACTCAGTTGCTGTATTGAGATAATTTCGTGATGTTATTGGTATCACAGTGTTGTGTCTTCTAGACGATGGTTAGTGGTTACAGATGTCACATATATGATCGTATATATCATTATACATATGTACACCATATAGTCGATATATCTTTTGCAACAGACTTAGTAATAGACAAACTTGAATTATGATTGACTTGGAGTGAACACTGAATTTTGCAAAATCAATGTAGAATGAAGCATCTCATGTTTGTTTTAAAATTTAAATAATTTATTATCCATGTGAAAGTTTGACCACTGGATCGGTAAACATCATTTCAAGGTCACCTTACAGTACAAAATAATGAAAAAATAACATAAAAACCATGAAATTAAATACCTACAAATGTACAAACTTTGACAGGCAAAGCAAAAATTTAAGTACTGACAAAAATGCCCTTTTCGAAATACAAAACCATGAAAATTGAGCCCAAAGAAAATAGATGATAATACATGGTCACCTTACAATAACAAAATTCTGTTTATCTTAATCTAACTACAATACATTATATACATAAAGGAAAAGATAAACGCATAAGCGCATTCACACATACATATTATATGCAATCTCATGAGGCACAAATTAGGCTGACACACGAAACAGTGTATAGAGGACGTAGACTTTGCAATATTAGAGTATAAGTTCCTGGTTACCGTATGGCACATGTTTCAGGTTCATGGTTTAGATCCACTTTTAAGATATTGATCCTGTTTTTGTTTAATTTTGTTGCATGTTTTCAATGTTTTTATGCACTTCAACTATTTGCTTAAAAACACAAATAGAAGGATGTTGAATCTGCAAGTGTAAATATAATATTAAGCCAAATTAAGCAAACGATTAAATAAATTGTCCAAGTGTTCACTTCCTACAAATATTTGTTTTTGGATAAATAGACAATAGTTGGACAACAAGGTGAAAAACCAAACCTAGAAATTAACATTGCAGTCGTAGAAAATATGTTCGATACTTTCGTTCTCACTCATACAGAAAGTGCGTTTTTTGTCTTCTAATTTGTTAATTTTTCAACAAGCTAATAGTGATAATAAATCGATGATTTATTTTAAAATTGAAAGACAAACTTTTGTATCCTTAGTATATAGTTTCGCCCGGCTATAAATCTTAGACCACCTTTCAATACTTATATTTTTATTCCATTATTGAATACACGTTTCTTGCTTAGCAGTGTATTGCTGCTTTATCTTTTTACAATTATTTATAAACATCATTGAATGAGTTTTGGTTTTTCAAGCTCATTTTATTTATCCCCTTGCTTTATCAAACATGTTGTGAGCCAAATGGTGTTTGATTTGCATGTTTATAAGATTTTTTAATTTTGGGTATTAATGAAAAGTATTTCAAAAAAATTGTGGCATCCGTTTTTACTTTGTCTTATCATTTCAAAATACATTAAATTACCTCAATCATCAACTAAATTTGAAACATATCAGTGCAGGCATCATTCCATTATATTTTTGGAAGAAAATTTCTAGGTGTAACAAAATTTAAAACACGCAGGAATAAATACTCATGTTGGATTTTGCGGACTTTCTGTCCGATTCTATATTGCTAAAATTACATCTTTCCGAGAAAAAAAAATTGTAATGAGCTTTCAAATTTCTTCTAATTGTCTCCTCCCCAAATTTCAAGTATCCTTCACATTTCTGGATATAGCTGTATTGATAATGTACTACCATGCTCCATCCTCGTTGTACAGTAATCTTATCTTAATATTCCTAATGAATGCAAACATGTTTATCATATTTAATCCTCCGTCGTTTTCCTTAGTTAGTAGTATATCATGTTTAATTCTGTCTACTTTTCGACCTCATACAAACAAATATAGATAAAGTATTGTTTAGTTATAATTCAATTTTTGCTGATGGATTTAGACAGTGCTGAAAAAAAAAGAATATTGGCATAACAAGATAACAAGAGTTTTGACAAGAATTACTTTGCCTACAAATGGAAGATATCTTTGACGTCAGCTTGGCAGAATTCCTTTTACCTTTATTAGTTTCTTCCGATAATTAATTTTCACCAGTTGTTGTAAGTTTAGAGAAAAATCGATATCGAGAAGTGTAAAGTTGGAATATGACCAGTTTAGTTCCATATAAGAACATATAAGGATCACACTTTTCTTTACCTGATATTATTACATATGTGCCCAAAACAGTCCATAAATCGTTGTAAGAGGTCTAATAATAGACTCGCAGGTCAAAGTTAAAATTCATTGTTGCCTTGGGGTCATCGCTGTGAATGCTGGGAAAAATAGAGGTGGGTTACAAACGTTTGTTTCATATTGTATTCTAACAGAAATGTACAGATATTTTGTTGCAATAATTCAATGGAGAAAACATTCAAAAAAGGGGTGAATAACGAACATTTACATTGTGTTTAAACGGATATATTTTCCTGCATGAATTGAATGTTAGCCTAAGTGACTAAAACAATGTAAATTATATTAATTCATTCGGTATAGGCACTCTTGGCGTAAATTTCCCAGTTTTGAAGTAATTTATGCTGATCCATCTTTCACATTTATTTATGAGCAATGACGACGGTAAGCGAAAGAGGTGTCAATTTTATTCGTGGATATCGTTGCATATGTGTACCTTATAGTATATAGATCTTTGTAATAGATTTATTAATAGATTTTCACAGCAAAGCAATAATTTACAATTTGCATAGAGTTATCACTCTGAGCGTTGATAACATCGACTTGTATGTTATAGGAGACGTGTTGATTAATCAGGGGTGGGTGACGGAAAGGAGTGGGTGACGTTAAAATGTAATATTAAATATAAGAATAATAATCATTGTTTCTGTGTATCGACGTTCATCTAAATTGTTTTGCTGATGTAAATTCGGCAATTTTATGTTTCGGGTTGATATATCTTTTGATGCATTGTTATATAAACAATATGTTAGTTAGCCTATTATTAAATTAGAAAAGTTTAATCGATACTGAAATGGGAAATACAATGTCGCTAAATGTAATGTAAGATCTATGATTTAATATTGATTATTTTCTCTATAGCCAGCATTTAGCTCAGTCGTTGTGTCGAAGGAAAGGTAATTTCTGCTTTTTTATATTTCAGATGAAATTAATCTCCCAATCCATCGTAAGTATTATGAAGTGTCACAATTTGTTTTCGCAGATATCATTACATATATGCACTAAATTGCAAATAAATTTTTTGTAATACATCAACCAATGGCTTTTCAAAATAATTCTACACTTTATTATTGAATAATCAGTGTGAATGTTGTGAAAACCTTGAGTGGGTGTCCTGCATACGTTGTTTCATTGCATTCAGAGATGTGGATATCTATTTTGCAATACTTTAATGAAAATAATTCAATAGAAAGCTACAATTTTATAACAGGATATTATAGTTGATGCAGTTAGTATTACATAGATAATGTGCTTACTTTGCATATTGCATGTTTTTATGTTTAAACGTTAAACAATCGCTGTCATGGTTAATTTAGGTAGGTTTAAATATATATGTATATTTAACGTATGTGTTTTATAGGTACAGATGATGAACACGAATATTACTTTATTATTAACTGTACAATGTACTGTAACTTCACAAAATATTATATACATTCAAATATTTTCATTGATGAAATTAAATCTAATTCTTTTAACCTTTTGCAAAGATACTGTGACAATTATAATATTGTCCATTATGTTGTTCTATTCCTTGCGAAATGTTTGCATAAATTGGGAAACATTGTATAAATTGTAGCAAAATATCAGAATACGTTTGCACCATATTTCACTGTATTCAGAAAACAAAATCGGTCTAGGTAATTCCATTACAAGACAAATTCATTTTGCCTACTATTATATTACGATATACGGTTCCAAGAAACATTTAGATTCATGGAAACACTCTCGTTTAAAAAATGTAGAGAGGTTTTGCCCCAATTTCTATCGTTTACAAATCTTTTCATTTTTTATATATGTATATTTAAAGTCTGTTCTATTGGGACAGATGGTGAACACGATTATCATTTTTATTCTTAACTGTACAATGTACTGTAATTTCACAAAATCTTATATACATTCAAATAGTTTCATTGATGAAAATTAATTAAATTCTTTCAACCCTTGCAAAGATTCTGTGACGGTTATAATATTGTTCATTATTTTGTTCTATTCCTAGAGAAATGTGTATTCAGAAAACAAAATCAGTCTAGGTAATTCCATTACTGGGCAAAATCATTTTGCATGCGATTTTCTAAAGATATATGATATAATATCTGGTTCCAGAAAACATTTTTATTGAGGAAACACTCTCGTTTTAAACATGTTGAGAGGATATGCTCCAGTTTCTATCATATACAAGTCTTTAAATTTTTTATCCGATACGCAAGAAGAACAAACGCATGCATCCTACGCTTTGTGCAATCCACATATAGCACCCCAAAATACGTGAAATAATTGTTTGCAGTTCTTTATACCCACATACTTCTAGTTGCATCATCTGGACTTTTAAGGATGATACAGAAATACTAAATCATCATTTATCTGAATTATCATAATTAACTAATTAATACCTTGTAACCAATACGTAATGTACAACGGAATGTTGAACCATCATCCAAGAGTCGCATGTTTACCAGTAGTATTTCACATATTCATATATCGGAGCCAATGTCATTTAAGGTACCGTTTGCAGCAAACATGCCATGGTTGATAAATTCGAATCAGAAATTTCTGATAAAAGCTTCGCACCATATCTGTTATTCTTTATCCCTTGGGTATAAAGCTTAAATGAATATCCGAACATTCGAATTAGATAACGTTTTTCTTAAGAATGTGGTGTTTAATAATTTTGTTTACCAAGAAAGTTTGGCAGCAATTTGTAAAAGAAAAATAAAAACAAGGCGAAATGTGAACTATGCAACATTGTATTAATTTGTTTACATGGGAACAATTTAGAACCAGCTAAATCATATGAAATTCAAACTCCGACTGACACGGAATTCATCATGTCATAAATTCATTCATCAATGACATTTGTATTTAAAGTACTCTTGAATAGATTCCAATGCGGCAAGTTGCTGAAGAACATTCTATAGAGTAGGGGTCATATCAAAGCCATCATAGTATGGAATAGGGGTCATATTAAAGTCGACATAGTATGGAATATGAGTCATGCCAAAGTCATTAAAGCCTTTACGTATCAATCAGAGTTCCGAAAAAAATTGTGAACCTTTTTTAAACATTTGCTCAGTCTGCCTCAGTTTATCGTCCATCCCACAAACCATTACCGCTCCCACCCTACCCACCCCTGATCATCTTCCCTCGGAATGTTAACTCCGATGTACTTCCACATTTGGTCTTTTAATTCAAGTTTTACAGTAATTACACAGCTATGGAATTACTAATTTGCTTAGAATCTATCCTTTTATTTTCAGGACTTTGAAACAGAACCGTTTCAGTTGAATTGGTTTCATTTGTAATATTACAATAGCGTTTGCTACTCGGTACTTTCTGTTCCTTTGAACAAAGACATAACTGTCAGCATATCTTGCAACTTGTGCATGCATCATTTCAGTTTTTCTTTCCTATTTCTTTTTAATTTACTGTTCACTGATCATTGTCTTACTGGTAGCACATTGTTCAAATAAAACACTTCAGATAGAAAGTTCGGATTCCCTTGAGTACATCGGAAGGGGGGGGGGATTCCTGTTATATTGATGTACTGTCAAATAAGGTTACAATTTGACGTAAAACAGGGCTTTCGAATGTTGTCAGCCTGAAGAGAGATACTTTTTTTCTGTTAAAAATCTGGAAAACATTTTAATGACTCATTCAATCATTTTAGAACCAGGAACAATTTAAAACCAGCTATATCATATAAAATTCAAACACCGAATAACAAGGAATTATCATTTAAAAAATTCATCCATCATTGCCATGTTTATGTAAAGTACTCTTGAATAGATTCCAATGCGGCAAGTTGGTGAAGAACATTCTATGGATTAGGGGTCTTATCAAGGTCAACCTAGTACGGAATAGGGGTCATATCAATGGCAATATAGTATGAAACATGTGTCATATGAAAGCCAACATAGAATGAAATATGAGTCATGCCAAAGTCATTAAAGCCTTTGCATGTTAATTAATCAGAGTTCAGAAAAATATGTGAAGCTTTGTTGATCATTCGCTCAGTCTCTATCAGCTTATCGTTTATCCCACAGACCATTACCACTCCTACCCTTCCACCCCTGATAATATTCCCTCGGAAAGTTAACTCCGATGTACTTCCACATTTTGTCTTTTAATTCAAGTTTTATAGTAATTACACAGTTATGGAAATACTAATATGCTTAAAATCTGTCCTTTTATTTTCATGACTTTGAAACAGAACCGTTTCAGTTGTATTGGTCACTTTTTTAATATTACAATAAATTTTGCTAGTCGGTACATGCGTTTCATTTGAACAAAGACATAATTGTCGACATATCTTGCAACTTGTGCAAGGATCATTTCAGTTTTTCTTTTCTATTTCTTATTTCACATGACTTAACAGTTTGCTGTTCATTTCTTACGGGTAGAACATTATTCAATGAAACACTTCAGATAGAACTTTCGGATTCCTTGGGTATATGTGGGGGTTGCCTGTTATATTTATGCACAGTCAAATAAGATTACAATCTGACGTAAAATAGGGCTTTCGAGTGCTGTCCGCCTGAAGACAGATACTTTTTCTGTTAAAAATCTGAAAAGCATTTTAACCACTGATTCAATCCCCCCATAACATTCAAGATGAAATATAAACATTACCAGACGAATGTTTATGATCAACAACAAAAACGGACCCTAACACAACCCCCACCGTTAAAGAACATGAGCAAGAGTCGAAAATATAGACCTTATCAATGGAAAGATTTCTATTTTTCTGCCTCTGACTGCAGCATGTCATTACAAGCGTTCGCCATCATTGTGCTAGGTACTGGTGCTGAGTATACGTCTGCTCTATAAAAAGTGCAACAAAGTTCACACTCTGCCGTGACCTTTTCTGCTCTAAATAATTGGTACTAACCGGGGAGCATGCAGTGATTCAATATTATAACCACCTTCAACGAGGTCTTATAATTTGAACTTTGAAGAAACATTTCAACGAAATCACTTTGAGTTGACATGAAGTTCGCAATGATATTAGTTTGTAATTAAGCTGTATATTTTATTTTAAAAAATGTCTCACATATACATTCAATAGTAATAATTATAGTTCGTTGGAGTAATTGTTCCATGCATTTACTTCATATTTGTATATTATAAACTGATTTAATGATTGCTAGGATATCTAACAAAGTTGAGGAAGAAACAAAACCTTTAAAATTGTATTGTAATCTAAACACACACACACACACACACACACACACACACACACACACACACACACACACTATTTCTAAAAGCAATGGGTCAAGAAAGACAATGTTAAGGAAATAATATATGTGACAGACAAACTGACCAAAACAAGAGTGAAAGACTGTTTTGTACGAGATAATTACGCTAACGATAAAATAACACAACAAAAAAGCAAGTAATATACAAGACTCTACACTATATATGCAGTAGATTACGTATAATGAAATAGAAAACAGGTCAAAGTATGCTAAGCCAGCAACCTAAAAATCAATAAGAACAGACCCCAGTTGTTTGCTTTACTACGTCTCAATGTAATCCGAGTTTCCTCTCACCCTAGTCTCCCCAATTTTGATAAATGGACGTCAGAGTCCATTACCTATCGAAAAATTGGAATTCAAATAAATGTTCTAACAAATTAAAATACTTACGTACGTACGTACACGAAGACATAAATACATACATACATGCATACACACACATACACACATACATACATACATACATACATACATACATACATACATACATACATACATACATACATACATACATGCATGTTTCCAAGTTAGCAAAGTTTATGAATTTTCCCTGTTTTGTACGATAATCGATTATTATTTCTAACCGTATTGTCAATTTTAATATCAATTACCGGGGTAATTAAGTCATTTGATGTGTCAGGTTTAGATTACCATTTATATTTTAATATATGTGTATATCTGCTTGTCTGTTTATTGAAACGAGAACTGAAAGTAATATTGGGTTTATGAATTATCTATTAATTTTATCTCTGTTGACAACGTTCATCTCAATCGCATTGATGAGTTGGAGGTAATTTTGGCTGTTCTGTGTTTCAGATGGGTTCAGTGAACTATGGGATGGTAAGTATTCCCTGCTCTATTGGATATATCATAATTTTATTTGGTATATTGTCTATGTATGTACATCAAATAGTCGATAAGTCCTTGTATCACGCCTAACAATAACCCAAAACAAGGCTAGAATTTAAAATTGACCCGATCACTGCAATTGGTGGGAAAATCATGTTAAAATATAGTTTCTGTATGGTATTGGATAAGTATTGACGTGATCACTGCGATTGGTGGGAAGATCATGTTAAAATATAAAGTTTCCGTCTGGTATTGGATAAGTATTGATTATTTATGATTAGGTAACGAACATTTTTATTTTTTACAAAGTAATGCAAGGTATACGGATTAACATTGATCTCAATAGCAACGTTGAAACAGAATTTCGATTGTTCTGTGTTTTAGATTCCATCCTAGTCCGTATACATGGTACTTATTAGGAACGGATTACACTTTTCTTACTTGATATTTTTACATATGTGCCCATATAAGCATAAATAGTTGTACGAGATCTAATAATATACTCACAGGCCAAAGTTAAAATTCATTTCTTGTTGACTTGGAGTCATCGCTGTGAATGCTGGGAAAATCAAAGTGTGTCACGAACGTTTGTTTTATATTGTATTCTAACAGAAATGTAAAGAAATTTTGTTGCAAAGGGGCTGGGTGACGAACATTTATTATATAAAGGGTTTAAACAGATGTATTTTCCCGCTTAAGTCGCTAAAGCAATATCAATTTTATATTAATTCACTCGTTATAGGCAACCCTTGCGTACATGTTTCAGTTCTAGAAGTAATTTCATCTGATATATCTTTCAGATTTACAAATGAGCGATGGCGATGACGATAGTAGGCATAAGACGTGTCAATTGTATTCGTGGATATCGTTGCATATGTGCACCCTATAGGATATAGACCTTTGTAACAGATCTAATAATTGATTTTCACAACAAAGCTATAATTTACAATTTGCGTAGAGTTATCACTCTGAGTGTTGATAACATCGAGTTGTATGTTATATGAGACGCGCTGATTAATCAGGGGTGGGTGACGAAAAGGAGAGGGTGACGTTAAAATGTAAAATAAAGTATAAGAATAATAATCATTGTTTCTGTTTATCAATGTTCATCTAAATTGTTTTGCTGATGTAAATTCGGCTTTTTTATGTTTCGGGTTGAAATATCTTTTGATGCATTATTATATTTAGCCATATGTTAGTTAGCCTATTGTTAAATTAGAAAATTTTCATGGCCATTGAAATGGGAAATACAAAGTCCCTAAATGTAATGTAAGATTTATTAATAATATTGATTCTTTCTCTATAGCCAGCATTCAGCTCAGTCCCTGTGTTGAAGTAAAGGTAATTTCTGCTTTTTTATCTTTCAGATGAAATTAATCTCCCAAGTCATCGTAAGTATTATGAAGTGTCACAATTTTCTTTTCGCATATATCATTACATATTTGCAATAAATAGTCAATACATTTTCTGTAATACATCAACCAATTTAATTTCATAAAAATGTTACAATTAATTATTGAATAATCAGTGTGAATGTTGTGAAAACCATGAGTGGGTGTCCAGCATACGTTATTTCATTCAGAGATGTGGAAATCTATTTTGCAATAATTTAATAAAAATAACTCAATATAAAAGCTACCATTTTAAAACAGGATATTATAGTTGAATCAGTTAGTATTACATAGATAATGTGGTTACTTTGCATATTGCACGTTTTTATGTTTAAAAGTGAAAACATCGCTGTCATGGCTAATTTAGGTGGATTTAAATATATATGGATATTTAAAGTATGTGTTCTGTTATTACAGATAATGAATACGAATATATCTTTATTCTTAACTGTACAATGTACTGTAAGTTTAGAAAATATTATATTCATTCATATATTTTCATTGATGCAAATAAATCTAATTCTTAAAACCTTCAGATAGAACGTTCGGATTCCCTTGGGAACATGTGGATGTTTCCTGTTATATTGATGCACTGTCAAATAAGGTTACAATTTGGCGAAAATTACGGCTTTCGAGTGTTGTCACACTGAGGAGAGATACTTTGTCTGTTAAAAATCTAGTAAACGTTTTAAGGACTCATTCAATCCCCCCTAACATTCAAAATGAAATATAAGCATTACCAGTGGAATGTTTATGATCAACCGCAAAAGCGGACCATAACAAAATCCTCACCGTTAAATAACGTGAGCAAGAGTCGAAGTTATAGACATTACCAATGGAAAATTCTCTAATTTGCTTCCTCTGACTGCAGCATGTCATTACCAGCGTTCGTCATCATGGTGGTAGGTACTGGTGCTGAGTATACATCTGCCCTGTAAAAGATGCATCGACACTCTGCTGTGTCCTTTTCTGCTCTAAAGAATTGGTACTAACCGAGGAGCATGCAGTGATCCAATATTATGACTACCTGCAACGAGGCCGAAAAAGTTAAACTTTGAAGAAAGATTTCAAGGAAATCACTTTGGGTTGATATGAAGTTCGCAAGGACCTATGTTTATAATGAAGCTGTATATTTTATGTAAAAATTTATTTCAGATATACATTCAATAGTGATATTTATAGTTAATTCGAGTAATTCTTTAATTTAAGTTGATATTTGTATATTAGAAACTGATTTAATGATTGCTAGGATGTCTACTAATGCTGAGGAAGAAACAAAAACATTAAAAATTGTATTATAATCTACACACACACACACACACACACACACACACACACACACACACACACACACACACACATTCTAACAGCAATGGATCAAGAAAGACAACATTAAGGAAATTAATATATTTGACAGCTAAACTGACAAACAACAGTGAAAGGCTGATGTATACGAGAAAAGTACACAAACGACAACATAACATAACACAAAAAGCAAGTAATATACAAAGTCTACAGTATATCTTGTTTAGATTAAGTACAATCAGATATTAAAAAAAACAGGTCTAAGTATGCTAAGCCAGCAACCTAAGAATCAATAAGAACCGATCCCAATCGTTTGCTTCAGTACGTCTCAATGTACTCTGAGTTTCCTCTCACCCTAGTCTCCAGTTTTGATAAATGGAAGCAGCAGAGAGGGTGAATCCTACAACATTTTTTGTTTTTATTTTTGATTATACCCTCCAAATAACACTAGACCCTTCTCGCGAAATTACTAGAAAAAAAAATGACAGTGAACATGGGATTCGCATTCGCGTTTTCGTTGATGAATCATAAATGCCGCAACGTCGTTGTCACTCACCCTCTCTGCTGCTAAGGTTTACGGGGATTTTAACCGAATATTTGATCTAGTCCTTACTACGACGAAAATCCCCTTAGGATTTCACAAACAGACTAATTTGTAAAACCTCCTCTTGTAAATCAATCAGATTATTAGACTGGTCAGTGAGTTTGAAATTAATTCTGGTTAATGAATTATTATGACATCGCATATAGACTGGATTCACCGGGGACTCAATTATTAAAAACCCTGGAGGAGCTGTTGGTGCAAATGAATACAAAATATATCCCTGCTGAGCTTGATTTGATCGTTCTAAATTTATTTGATAGCTTCCTTCGATCACATCACATACTAAATTGAGCGCAATCACCGTTGAAATATTCACATTGAACGGAGCAATATGCCTGCCACCACCATCTGGGTCATTATTATGTTTGAGGATTTTTATTTCCGGTGATGCTGTTTTTTTCCACGTATCATGGATTTTTTTGAAACCTTCATCGATGGCATCACTGAGAGATTTTTGTAGTTCTAAGAGATTATATCCTGGTAGATTGAATTCGGAAATATTTTCTACGCTTATATGATATTTTGTCGTAAATTCTATTTTCGTGTTAGGGTGTCTGGCAAGGGCTACCTCTCGTATAATTAGTGAATGAAATATATAAATGTCACTGAGGATTCTGTTACATGTTTCTATGACGCTGATAAATTCATCTCGGGTGAGAGAGCCGGATTTAAGGGATATTAACAACAACGAAATATCGTTATTGAACGCTGTGAAGTTTTCAGTGATTTTATCCTGTCGAGTTATATAGTATTTCTCCCCTCCCTTATCTATCTTTTCAGTGAAAAAATTCAATTTGTCATAATCTCTTTAACTCTTTACTGGATTATCAGATTTTGTCCTGTCGGTGATATAATCAGTTTTTTGTGGTTCTGGTAATTTAACGGTTTTTCCACCGGGTGGTAATTCAGGCCATCCTAGTACGGTTCTAATAGAACTCTGATAGATATCTACGACGTATCCTTCTGTGCTTATTTCAATGGCAGATGATAGTGTCGGCACATGAACTGTTATAGCTATTTTTGACTCTACTCCAGTAATCGATTTTATTCTACGCGCGAATTCATCATTGATTTGTTCAATTTGATATGATCCGGTTGGTATGGAAACAACATTCCAATCTGGGGTACCGTCGGGTTTATTCTTATTTGCAAATACCAGTGAATTATTGGGTTGTTGACCACCAAATGATTTTGACCTAATATTTGGCCAACTGTGGTATACTCGTAATTTTGCTAGCGCTATCTCCTTCACTGGGACCGGAGAGGGGAAATTCACACTGAATTCTGGATTCGTTGAGGTTATTGAGATCATGCTTGTTTGTACTGGGTTTGTGTTCTCCACTATTTGTTGAAGTAATTCCATCTGTGTTGTCATTGTTATTATACTCATGTTTTTGTATTTCTAATTTTGACATCGCAGAATCATATATATCTACCATCGCTGAAAACTCACTCTCTGATATAATTGTATCATCGAGCGATGACGATATCAATGAGGATAATTGCGAGTATGCAGTGGACACAACATGAAATTGAATTATGTAGTCTTGTAGTTTCCGTTGGCTGCATGAGGATATTTTTTTTGTGATTATTGAAATAATTCCAGCGATTGTTGTTGCCGCAGAAATGCAAATTGGAACAGCTATCGGGGCCATCATTGTCACTGAAGACAGTATAATACCGGCTCCGGTGATTACACCACTCACTGAATACACAGTAACATCAATTGCGGTAATTCTCCTGCGATATTTTTTAATTTTCATTGCATACTCCTCAGACAGGGTTTTGAGTCTAGTTTGATATTCTCTGACCTGATCATAGCGATATTGCGATGATGAAATCATTTTTTATTTTAACAACGCTAGCGTTTTCAATTATGAAATCCTTTCAATTTATTTACTTAGATCCGCTACGAATTCCACATACCATGATACCAGAGCTCTAGCCAAAGTTGTATCAGTAGATGTTATAGTGAACTTTTCAGTTGTACCCTTGTCGATGATCGTTGAAATCGTATTATTGACCCCGGATGAACTCGACGATGATATATTAAATTGAACCGTTGTCACCAGTGTTAATCGATAAATACCCTTGACGGTTGCAGTGATATCTAATTTATTGTTTGTAGGTATCCACACAAATGATCCGTGTTGGATTGTATATACTACGTTATTGGTTTTCTCATGAGGAATTTTTGTTTTTTCAATGACTGTTATCATCCTCGAAAAATCACCTTTGACGGCTTCGATGAAAGTTTTCGTCTCATCGATGGATTTTTTAATATCAGGGAGTTTTAGTTCAATTTTATCGAATGTAGTTCCAATAAATTTATCAATGATATTTCTACGAAATGCGGTAAACTGTTTTATGTGTTCTTCAATTCTAGATTCAAGTGTTGTTAGTACAACCACAGAATTGTTTAACTCATCGTTGTGAATTTTTAATCGATCTGTAATCGTCGAAACGAGTACACCCGGTTTGAGTTTACCCTGATCGGAAAATAGCGCAACGGTGTTCTCGATTGCGTTTTGTTGTTTAACTAAAATATCATCCAGAGAAATATTACTAGATTTCAATTTACCCTGGCTTTCTTGAAATACAACTATTTCATTGGGTTCAACACTTTCTAAATTCAACGTCTCAGCTATTTCATCTTTAATTTTTTTTGTTATATCCTTGATAGAATCAGGGGTTGCAGTGCCATCGGGTTTGGGTTTCAAAGATCTCCCCCAAATATCAATCATGTTATTGTAAAACTCTTTCTCTCTCTAAAAAGCGATTGCTGGTGTAGTCATTTACGACAATATGAGGTGGTTTTCTAGATGCTGAAATAGCATCAAGGACATTTAATACTTCACTGCCGCATATTGGTGGGTCATTGATTTGTTGTGTTGGTAGCGTAGAATACCAAGTCTTCATTGGAAATTGTTTTATGTAACGCATAAATTCTTTTGGTGGGGCTAATCCATATGAATCAAAATAGACAATCCCACGTGGATCAATAGCGTATGCAACCCAGTGAGTTCCAGGTCCGGTGCTGTTATCGAGATTAATAATACCTGTTTCAGTTTTGTTTGGTTGATGTGGTAATTGATCTTTCATAAAAACACCTCTGAAATTTTTAATCACTAGTTTTTTAGCCGCATCCATTAAATCAAAATTGGACATGGGAACTATAGGTTCGGAAATCGAAGATTTCTGAATTAATAAACCGTTCCTGGTAGTCTCAGGCCTGATCCGTGAACGGATCTCCCGCTGTACCATGAATACGGGGTTCCTGGTAGTCTTAGACCTTTTCCGCTGTACCATGAATACGGGGTTCCTGGTAGTCTTAGACCCAATCCGTGAACGGATCGTCCCTTTTTTTTATATCCTTGTCCAGCTGCCTTTTTCAACGCCATTCCTGCTGCAGTACCAACGGCTCCTAACGCCGCTGCTTTAGCCACCGCTGGGGCTGCTGCTGCAATCAATGCTGGTATTGCAGCTAACAATGGAAATATACCGCCTGTTTTAATCATATTTTTGATAGCAGCCGCAGAAATAGTAATCTGAACACCTTTTTTATCCTTGAAAGCATCATTGAAATGTTTCACCTGACGAGTTGTCAGCGATAATTTATTTGCACCACCAGTCATTTGATTAGGTTTCAACGTGATTGTGGTTCCACATTTTTTAGCCGATTCTGATTGCAATTTTTTGATTTGACCAGGAGTTAACGTAACACTAATAACACTATATGACATTATACATAATAGATTGATTCTAAATCGTAAAACGATTCAATGGAAATATCCTTCGGATTTTCAATTACATTTTTTCTACTGGGGCATCTACCACTCTCATTCTTCCACCAACACCTTCAAGTAACATTGATTTATCACTGAGAATGACAGCAACCGCTCTATAATTCGGGATAAGGATAGGATGTACCCCAGCAACTGCTGCTGGACCAATCGGACGGGTTACACGGGCTCTAAAGTGTATATCAACGACAGATTGTCTCATCAAATCAAGATGTTCCAATGAAAAGTAATAAATCGGATAGAGGCTTTTAAAATCCAATTGTGATATTTGCAAACCGGTATCCACATTTTGATCACGTGCCATAAATGACAACAGGTTATGATAGACACGTGCAATATGATTCTGACCGTAATCAAGTTGTATATCCTCGGATGGTTCCTGCTGTCCGTTTATTCTCAGCGAGACTTCATTAACACCTAACTGATCAAATATCATATGACTTCGTTCTTGATTACCAACTCGCGCAGCATTCTGTAACGCAATAAATATATGACGTGGAGCTGAAACCCCTTGTTTTGATGCCAGGTGCCATGTGAATGTACCATCAACATTACCCAGTTTAATATCCGTAGTCACTGATAACCAACTCAACAACGACTTTCCTCCTTGATCCATAAATGATAGTAGTCGCTGTTCTTCTGTGATTGATGGAGTTAACACTGGCATCCATAATGATAGTTTTGTTAAAATAACTTTACCGGGAGCAGCCCCAGCATTACGCCAGATTGCATCATCATCAGTACCCTTTCGTATAAGTGCTACTGTATGCTTCGCTCCATAAATAACTTTTCGGACGTTTCTACAGAATCCGAAAATATGATGCAGTGGAATCGCACATGAAAATCGTTGACGCTGCCCACGCAACGTTGCTACGCGTGTTGCAAATCCTAAATTGAGATTACCATTAACGCCTCCGAGAATATCAAAGGCAGCTCCGGGTCTAGCTCGACGTTCTGGATTAGCTGCTTCCCCCTGATTTACTTCTGCAGTACCATGTGCTGCTAACACTTTAATGAATTGAAGGTGATCAGCGGTATCAGAGGTATCCTTTGCAAACATCATAGATGGACCCGCTGATCTTGAATAATCATCAGAATATCTCGATAACCCTATGATTGTTGTGGCCATATCAACTTCACGGTCAATGGATTCAATTTCTTTTCCATCAATGAGATATCTAGCGCTTTCAAATAACGCCATGATGCCGTTATTAACAAAACCAACTCGGACATTTGAGTTAATGTCATATGGTGGATCATTATGTGCAGCATCATTTGTTACAAGTTCTCCTTCTACTTCAATAAACGCTTCACAAGGCAAAAAGTATTTACTGGTATCATGAACTTGAAGTTCAATTCGCGATCGGAGATCTGGTTGTACTGCGTGATAAGAATAAAATTGAAAATCGCGTACAGAATCATTCTTGCCAACTGGGGCATCCATATCAAATGCTGGATCAGGTGACCTTTTGAACATTTTATTCTATTTATCAGAGTCTAAATCGTGATTTTCATCGTGAAAAACGCTAGCGTGAAAATCCATAGGATTTCATCGACGTAGTTTTTTAAAGCCACTTCCCGCTATCATGTTTGCAATATTGCTTTGGTCTCCTTGATTTACCATCGACGCTAATTTTTCATCTACTGCGTTATTTATTATTTTACTAACACTTGCAGGCATTTCTTCTGTAGACGGTAACGGTTTCTTTTTTCGCCTCACTAATGATGTTATTTTATCCTTCGCAGTTGAAAACGCTTTCCCGGCAAGATCTCCAACAGTACTAATACCCTTATCACGAATAACATCAATGGCTTTCATTGATAATTGTTTAGCTAACGGCATCACTTTTGGGGCCATTCTTGAAAAGAATCCTAAAATGGTATTGCCGAGGCCATCTCCATAGTATGCTTTATAAACTGGAAACCGTGAATTAACTACATAGACGAGGGTTGGTTTATCATGATTGTAATGGATGATCATTATTATAAAAACAATAGTGTTTTCAATTGTTATTTAATCACTATGATACCCATTTGCTAACTCGTCAATGAAATCTCGATATGTTTTGATATCCATGATACCGCCGGCAAATAACCGTCTACAGATATCAGCTGCTTCATTAATTATTTCTGGAGAGTTATTTCCAGCTCGGAATCCTCCTACAAGAACATCTAATCGTGATATATCATTGATAACACTATCAGGACAAGTGTTTCCAATTCTTGGATTTTGCAGTCCACTTCCGCTATAACCAGCTGCTTCATCTAGTTTTTCTAAATTCGTTTCTTGTAAATAATCATCATTAGGGTCTTCTTGTTTTTTTTGTCTCCGTGTTGGTGTTTGACGTCGTTCTTCTAAATCATCATCATCATCAGGTGGTAGTTGTTGTTTTTTTTGTCTTCTTGTTTGTCTACGTGTTGGTGTTTGACGTTTTAGTTCTTGCCGTTCTTCTATTTCTCGTTGTCGTTCTTCTATTTGTTCTCTTTTATAATTACTAATTCCCTTTTTAAATTCCTTGTATCCTATCTCATCCTTATTCAAACGACCAATCCCTTTATTTAGTTTATACAAATAATCGAACCAATCATTACTTGATATTCTATCATTTTTATACTCGTCCTTTAAAAAATCTTTTTTTGAATTATAGCTTTGAGCAGCAAAATTACCAAAGGCTTGATAATCCTTTGATTTCAATAAAATAGGTTTTTTTATTAATATTTTAGCATGATCAGTAAATTTATTCAACAGAGAAACAGTCGTTTTTTTCGGATCAGTTTTTTCAGTTTGTTCAGTTTTCGCTGCTAGTTTTTCAAGCTCACCAATAACAGATTTTCCCGTCTCGGGACCATCTCCCAGTAAAGCACGCTCTACCCCTTTCGTTGCTGTGGTTACTGGTTTAAACAACTCTTCAGACCCCAGAGCAAAATCAGTTTGTAAACTCTGTCGTTGTTGCAGTTTATTTCTTACAGAGTCGCGAATTGGTATAAATTTCTTAATTGCATCTAGTCGCTCACGAGCCAATCGGGTTGTTAATGCTTCATTGACCATTATTTGAAATCAGAAACCATTTTTCAATTGTAAAACAATTTTTCCCATCGATGATTCCATCCTTAACGGTCCAATTTTTTATTGCTGTGAAATATTTTTATTTTTTATCCATTGATTTTGCCTGTTTTGGTGCCATTTTGGTGGTTTTCAGTTGAAAATCTCAAAGAGATTTTACAGTCAAGTAGTCGATTTTACATGGGATTTTCCATAAGGAAAAGCTGTTAAAACTCATTTTTGATGATTTTTAGCCATTTTTCATCAATTTTTGCCTGTTTTCAGTGATGTTTGGTCATTTTTCATCGATTTTCATCAAAAAACCTCGTAGGGTCAAGTAGTCGATTTCCATAGGGAAAAGTTCTTAAAAGTTAGAATTCTATTTTATTTTCGCAGTGTGAAATATTTTCACTGATTCAATCAAAAAATGACAAAAAAATGAAAATCTCAAGGAGATTTTACTGTCTGACAAAATCTTTTGAGGGTCGGTCAATCAAAATAGTTCATTTTCTTGAATTAACGCTCGTAAGTTTCTAATTTTAGAATTAACTTCCTTTTTCAATTCATATTCGTTACCCAATTCTTTTCGTATTCCTTCCACGATAGTATATAACGGAACAAACACACCTACTTCACTGGAAAATGCAAGAGAGTCTCGAATAGAATTTTGAATTTTTTTTATGAGTGCATATTTCTTTGGTAACATATACTTGTTAGTGCTAACTCCGTATTCTATATCCTGAAAATCCGACTTGATTTGATCAGGATTTAACCCATCTGACAATTTAATATTCTGATTTTTCAATTTTGCAATTTCAAATATGATGCTATTCATAATTTCAGAATTCATATATGATAATACATATTTCTAATTCATTTTTCAAAAATAAATGAGCCGTTAATATTTTCAAAATTCAGTCTGTATATATAAATATCTTTTTTAAAATTCAGTCTGTATATATAAATATCTTTTTTAAAAATTCAGTCTGTATATATAAATATCTTTTTTAAAAATTCAGTCTGTATATATAACTATCTTTTTTAAAATTCAGTCTGTATATATAAATATAAATGCAGACAAAAATAAATAACAACCATGATGAGCGGTTATCAGTCATTTGGCCCCCTTGATATAGGCCACTGTGTCTTTCATAGAGTTCTTTCTATGAGTATTTCCATTTTTTTTCTGAGATTTCTTCGATCTCGATTTGACACTATTTGGCCGGTAATTCATTTTTGAACACCATACGGGGCTACCCAAATGTGACGGAGAGCTAATTACATCCATGGATGTTATTTATTTTAGGTCATTTATATTTACATTCATCGGAAACATATTCCCCTAAGAGTGAATCTAACTCGTCAAATAACGGGTTAGAATCACATGAGGGTATGTTTACGTGAAATGACCTAGAGGTTACATATATACGACAACACATCTTTGGAACTCCTTGGTTGCCTTCACATCCAAGTAAGCCCAAAGGAAACCCGAAACATACATCTCCGGAAGGGAGGCCTAACGTGGCAAACGCCATCTTAGACCGCCCAGAAGATATGCTTGGGGTGACGTCACAACATATACTTAATTAAGGACAGCACAAATACCGTATATATCTCCACTCGAGTGTTGTGGCAAATTGTAGGTATACATATACTTAATTAACTTAATTAAGGACAGCACAAATACCGTATATATCTCCATTCAGATTGTAGGTATACATATACTTAATTAACTTAATTAAGGATGGATTATAATTCAATGATGATGTAATGATGATGGGACGGCACAGACATCACAAACATGAAACGACGGGGCTGATTTTCAAAGGCCAATTCGACCAATCAAAGCAACCCATGAAATTAAACCCGGTTGCATGATTGAGTAAAAGTCAACCACGCACACGTGTCAATGGCGTGGGTTATTTTTTGACTGGTCGGATTGGCCTTGAAAGCCCCAGCTTTAAACCTTTCATTTAGTATATAAGGTGACTAAAACAGCAGCGTCAATCCACAGAGTGTGTTATTTTATTTTCTTGAATTACTTGTTAATGGTGCTTCACAGTATTTAAATGAGACAGAATATTTGCATAAAGCACTAAAAAAAAGAATATAATCGTTTGAAAACATTTTATATTTGATTTTTTTTCTAATTAATTATAGCCCAAGCCGCTGAATCACAATTTAGGGGGAAATAACCCACGCCATACTGTAATGTAATTTTTATAGATTGTAGCCGCTCTCTAGGGGCATTTGTACATCTTTTATAGGTGCCATGTCGGCATCCTCTTTTTTTTTAAAAATCTTTATTCAATATTTACATATTAAATTATACAAATGATAGTCAAACCCCCCCCCCCCCCAGCTTCCGTCACTCATACACACATTTTCACCACACTCACTACATACAGACATTTAAAAACACTTATATTTACACATAATAGTAGAAACATATATGAGTAGGTGGGAGGGGTTGATATTCCCTCCCTATCAACTCGACACCATCTAAGGGAGAGAGTATATAAGGGGACTTAATACAGCAATCCGCAAGGTATGCTATTTTATTTTCTTGAATTACTTATTAATGGTGCTTCACAGTATTTAAATGAGACAGAATATTTGACTTAAACACTAGAAAAAAGAATATAATTGTTTGAAAACATTTCTTTTCTTACAAAACAATGCCCAGCCGTTGAATCACAATAACCCATAAAACAAGTTAACACAATCTAAGGGAGAAAGTATACACGTGTGTTATCCTGTAACGCCTGCATCTCCGGATCACATCCTGTGTTTATGAAATACGCATTAATCGCACGTGAGACAGAATATTTGACTTAAACACTAAAAAAAAAGAAAATATTTCTTTTCCTATAAAACAATACCCAGCCGCTAAATCACAATGATAACTCCCTTGGTTATATCCATTGGTTATATTTAAGAGTTGTCTCCCTTGGTGTTATAGACATACGAAAATCGAATTTTTTGTCCTGTTTCTTTTGAAATGCTTCATAATTAACAAGCACGGGTGAGGTCTGAATTCTTGGTTCATTTGTATAATAACACTATTTTTCTAATTCATTGTTTGGTTTAATTATAAGTCTCTGTATATAATCTTGAGGAGTCTTTATGATTTTGTCATCGTTGGGGTCAATAACAGTATTTTTTATTCTTTTATCATAATAGCGTTTTAGTTCCCTGTATCGTTTGCCGCCACACATAAGACATAATTGCGACTTCCCCCTGACCCCAACCCCACATCGAATACAGGGTAACGGACCAAGGCTTCCACGACGAAAGCTTTGCATATGATACCAACATAATTCATTTCTGCATGATTTGTTACACGGTGTCACTGATCCAATCATAAGCCATTTGCAATGATTCATTATACTTAAATCTTTCATTTAAATACTTGTTATAATTATAGTATGGAGGAGTTCGAGAGATTATCGAAAATTAAGCCCTGGAAAAGTGTTCAATTCAATCTTGATAGAGTTTCTGATACACCAAAGAATAAAATTCTTGATAGAACCTTGATTAGTAAAATCAGAGACTGTTTTAATGAATTCAAGCGTGATGGGGCAGCTCATTGTTGGTCAACATTTCGAATTGATGGTGTTGTTGACGCTACCATGAATGATGAAAAAGCAGCAGTGATAATCTCACGTCTTGGGGAAGAAAGAAATTTTTTTCGAATAAAATTCCTTATCCGTGATAATGGAAAATGGATCATTAGGGACAAATACGAGTCTATTCTTAAAGACAAAAAAACTGTCACTGTGACTCAGGATTCAAAACCAGGAATTTTGACTGGAATTGATAAACCCTACTACGAAAGATCTTATCCTGTCACAGCAGTTGTTTACGGGATCTATCCGCTCAATGAAAAACCTGATATTTCAAAACTAGCACCCATGAAATATTCGACAGGGCTCAATTGTGTAGCAGCACGAATAATGGAACACTTCACAAATGCGTCCCGGGGAAATAAACTAACTGATCTAAGACGAAAAAAAATAACCGAATGGGAACTGACAGTGAAACAGCATGGGGCAACAATTCAAGATATAGCCAAATTAGAAACATCATTGAGATTTCCAATATCGGTAAGGACAATCACCGGAGAAGTATTATACGAATCGAAATATAATAAAAATGGAACCCCAATACAGATTATTGATCATAACGAACACGCGTGGTCATCTGCAGTAACAATATTCCCACGAGATAGAACCGTAAAATATCTATCCCAAACTCTGTTTGGAACCGAAGAGTTTTTTTCAGAGCAGAAATTATTTGATGCTATTTACCATTTGAGTAAAAAAGATCCTGTGTCAGTGTGGCTATTTCATAGTACTTCAGACGAAGAATGTAGATTTGATCAGTTTGTAAGGCCCAACGGAGAATTGTACCGTACTGAAGAGCTGCATAATCAAATGAAACAACTAGCTAGTGAGTTTTCTCCCCAGAGTTCTCTGGGGGAAGACAACGATCAATTATTAGCAAACTGTTTTACACTTCCATCAGTTGTAGCACATTTTGCTAGGAAGAAAAACGCGTGGAAACCAACACGAAGTGAGTTCTTATCAGAGGTCAAATTGTCTTGTCTTGAATACGGCCATGGAGGATTATGGAACACAAAATACACCGCTGATACCGTTATTTCAGTTGATATGATTGCATGTTATCCAGGAAGTTTTCTTGGGTATGGAGAGTGTGAGAAATATTTCAAACGATTTGGACACCCTACACACGAAATGACCCGTGTTGCTATTAATGGACCACTTCCTGATTTTGATCTAACCGGATTCGCTTGTGTAGCATCATTTGAAATGGCTACAGGACTTCATCCGTGTAGTTATCTTTGGATTGGTAAACACATGTCTGAAAAACACTGGATGCCAATAGTGTTATTACGGTATATGCTTGATTGTAAGATGTTAAAATCATTAATTGTCAGTGAAGCAATTATATCCTATCGAGCACAGAAATCAGTCTGGTTACCACAACCTGATCTAGAAAAAATAATTAGCGAAGAGCGAAAACTGTTTCCTGATTTTAATGAACAACAAATCATGGATTGGTCCAGACAGTTATTTGAAATCAGAAACAATGAAGCAAAAAACCTTGGACGAAGAATAATCGGTAAATTTACCCAAGGTGGCAAAGATGATAATACGAGATATTCTTCACGATTGATTATAGACAATGCTGAATACGATTTTGTAATCACGGATTTAACGAATAGGGGCCTATATGTCAATCGTAAGGACGCATTTATGTCCGATGGAACCAAATTGGGTACAATTGTTACTTACACTGATTGATACAATCCGCAGTACACACATTTGAGAGCTTCTATGCTTGGTTATGCTTCTATTAATTTATTTTCAATGATCAATAGATTTCCTACCACCGCAGTTAGAGTTGCTACTGACTCATTTTACATAAATAGCAAAATGGCTGATTTTAAGGCTACTGGCAACGAGAATTGGGGGTCATGGAGAATTAAGAAGGAAATGCTTCATGATTATATTCCATCAGCAGATGTTACCATTGAAAATAATTACTTAGAAAGCAATCAGTGTTCAGAATATTCTAGTGCACCACCGATTTCTGATCCAATCTGTAGATATAAAACAGTTTATTTAAACGGTTGTGGCGGGTCAGGAAAAACAACCCGGGCAATTGAGTTATATCGTGGGAAATCAAACATGATTGTTCTAACACCGACTCACAGACTTGCAAGAGAAATGATACAGAGAGGGGTAAATGCCTGCACTTATCATAGTTTCTTTAGATGGAAGGGAGATAAATGGACTCCTGAGCGCATGGGAGAGAAATTTATTCCTGAAATTATCATGTAGGTTGAAATAGACACAGTGTCAGAAGATGTCTTAAAAATATTTCTTGAGTGGTTGTTATTGAAGAATACAAAAGTCGTCATGTGCGGTGATCACGGCCAACCACCACCATTTGTCGGTGCATCTCCCCATGAATGGCTAAAGGGTTTTGTAGACTATTATGAAGAAATTGATACCGATCATAGATCACTTGATAATGAATTAAAAGAATTGAAGAAACTAATTAGATTACAACCGGATAGAATCCAGTGTGAAATAACCCGTGAAATAATTTCGGAAACTCCCATGAATGAGTTTTGGGAAGCGTGGAGACCAAATGATTTAATCATTGCAAGTAGAAAAATAGTCAGGGACACACTTCAGATGAAGTTATTTGAATTGCATAAACAAAAATTTGCAACACTTCCAGTACCGTTATGTTATAGGCCATCGGATACACGAAAACAGAACATCGAAGTTGATATTCCAGGCCTGACAGAGTCAGGGCGTGAAAAGCAGATTCTCGTATTAAATGATATTGTGCTGGTTGATATCAATGTTGTTGAAGATGCATTGCGTGCTAATAAATCCCCATGGACGCTAGGTTATGCAGCAACAATACACTCTTCACAGGGATTGACTATATCGGATACAATTGTTTGGATGGTAGATAATCGCATAGAATGGTCGAATTTAGTCTATCTCGCAGTGTCTAGAGTACGAAAAATAAATCAACTTCGAAGAATTGTCGTTGGCGAAGCCAGTGGCGATGATGAAATCATTGGTGGCGATGATGAAATCATTGGCGATGATAATGATATTATTGATAAAAAACTCTCCGGTTACAAACAACAAGACAAAAAAAAAAACAACGAGAATTTGATATTGATGCTGAATTAATAATTACTCTGAAGCAACAACAGAATAATCACTGCGCGAGTTGCAATTGTATAATGCGTTGGCAGTATTCGGATAAGGATCCTCGCCAATTCACCGTAGACAGAAAAAATAACAATCTCGGTCATGTCAGAAATAATGTGATGTTGACTTGTCTTGAGTGCAATAGACGCAAGGGTGCTAGTTAAGCCCATGCGGTGGTAATTGAGTATCCTCAGGTATCACTTGTAATTGTTGTCTAGTAAAACCCCGTTGAGGGGCAGTTGAATCCAGTTTATAGATTGGAAGTCTACCCGTAGATCGTGCTATACTAGATATCTTGTGTGCAGTAACACTCCAAATAGGATCAGTAGCCCTTTTTGTGCCACCCTCAAGCTCTCCTGGTTCGTATAAGTACCTCACAATGACATTACTACCAAGAATTGGTTGGGAAACGCTAAAATCTTTTTGAATTTCCATTTCAGGTATTGACTTCTTTTTAATCGCATTGATAGGTTTCATGTTGATGGTTCTAGTAATCTCGTTATTCAGTGCAGTAATCACAGCTGGTAACCTTTTAACCCATTCACGGGATCTTTTTTCTTGGATGAATTCTTTTGCGTATTGATATCCAAATAACCGCTCAGCAAGGGTTTTATTAAACCGTTCTGCAATTGCCTGATCACGATGTAGCGCAGTATGTCCTCGTCTGATAGTGACTTTATGATTTTTCATTATTGATAACACTGCACCCTGAAATTCCTTGCCCGGGTCAACTTGTAACAGATTTGGCCAGTGCAGAGGGCTCCTTCGATAAATCCTTTCAAATGCAGAAGCCACTTCAGTGGCTGATTTTGTTTTTAACGGTTCTGCTTCTTTGTATCGACTTGCAATATCAACTACGGTTAATGCGTATTTGTAACCACGATCATGTGGCAGAAATAATAGATCAGCCTGATGAACTTCATTGGGTCCGGTCACATCAAAATGCGAGAAATTGATTTGTTTAGGCGGTGGTAGATAAATTTGCCATAGTGCCTGTTTGGATAACCAATGAGCCGCAGTGGCCTTTTTCACTTTTGCAGCACTAGCGAGTTTATGGACTGCTGATTTACCCCTCCAGTATCCTCTTGGGGAATAATACATAGATTCCATGTTGTTATTAATTACCAGCACCTAACATCAATTTACTTTTCATAGCCGATTTTATCAAAAAGGAAGCCAATTTTTCTTTGAAAGATTTATCAGAAATAGCATTTAACGCATGAATTAATTTCACATCTGCTAGATGCCTGTGCTGCAGATTACTGCTTTTATAAGATACATCATGAAGGTGACAGGCCTTATCAATAGCGTTTATTGGTTCCTCACCGGGTCGGGGCTGATTTTGATCATTGAGTCTGATATCAAGTCTTGTTCCCGGTCCACAGTAGCTATATCCTGGAAGGTGCTTTTCTCCAGGGTATTTTGCCCATGGGGTTCCAGGGGGTTTAGTTAGCTTGGCTGCGATATCACCTCCTCGTTTTTTTTTAAAGGTTCCTTGAGTTCCTTGGGTTTAGAAACAAATCTAAATTTCTTTGTACTACATTGTACGCATTTACCAGAAAGCGCTGATCGGTTATTTTTAGTTGTAATCGTCGTCAAGTCATCTGTGCCAGTACGTTTTTTACACTTCACACAATATAGATCCATAATTTATATATAACGGCATGAATATAATTGATTATTCAGCTACCCGACGACGGGAACCTATTAAACATCATGAAATGTTGCCGAATTCAATTAGAATGATTATAATCGGACCATCTGGAAGCGGAAAGACACAACTGCTACTTAATTTGATAACGAGATGGATGAAATGGAACAAACTGTATTTAATAGCCCCGAGTGTAGACGATCAGCGATGCTATGAAGTGCTAAAGGATTTTAACGAGAAAGCAAAAGAATTTCAAATCGATGAAGATTTTATTGAGTTTATTACTGATATAGAGGAAGCCCCTTCCGTGGAAGACATCGATGGAAGTATTAACAATTTAGTGGTATACGATGATATCATGTTAGATAATCAAAAAAATCCTGCTAGAATATTTTCCCGAGGCAGGCATAAAAACACTGATGTGATCTATGTCACTCAACGGTACACACAAATACCAAAAGTGATCAGAGATAATTGCAATGTGTTGTGTGTATTTAACGGCGTTGATACTCATACGCTACGAAATATTCATCAGACTTGGTGCAGCGGTGATATGAATCATAATCAATTTAGAAATTTCTTTAGTCACGCTCAGTCAAAACCACACGGATTTGTGACAATAAATTTAGCAGACCCTAGGACACGATATCGTATCGGACTTGATCAAATATTCGGTTAACCCAGAACTGAAAGTTCTAGCAGCAGAGAGGGTGAGTGACAACGACGTTGCGACATCAACGAAAACGCGAATGCGAATCCCATGTTCACTGTCATTATTTCGCGAGAAGGGTCTAGTGTTATTTGGAGGGGTATAATCAAAAATAAAAACAAAAAATGTTGTAGGATTCACCCTCTCTGCTGCTATGGACATTCATTTGGAGTGTAAGGTTAGAGTCCTTTACCTATCGAAAAATTGGAATTCACCCACACTATGTGGTGTCGGCATAGGATAGCTGCTTACTTGCCCGTCTAGCAAACTTGAACGAGCTTTCACCAAAATAAACCTGCATGAAATCGATAGAAATATGATTTAGGTTCTGAGAAATTGCGAGTTTGGTCGTGTCAGCGATGCTTTTATTGGTACATGGGGTCTCTGCTTGGTGAATCCTGTTTGCTCCACCATGCTGCGATCGTGAAAAATTTCTGTTCGTTGTTTTCAGAAAAAGTATTTTGAGAAGTTTATTTTCTTTCGCTTTCTTAATAGATTACATACATACATACATACATACATACATACATACATACATACATACATACATACATACATACATTCATACATACATACATACATGCATACATGCATACATGCATGCATGCATGCATGTATGCATGCATGCACGCACGCACGCACGCACGCACGCGCACACACACACACAGATACATACATACATACATACATACATATATACATACATACATCTATTCCGATAGGACATGAGATAAATTTAATGATGCGAGTGTACATGATGTGATGGTATGTCAGTATATGAAAATGTGTTTCTCTCACGGAAATGGATGAGAGAGAGAGAGAGAGAGAGAGAGAGAGAGAGAGAGAGAGAGAGAGAGAGAGAGAGAGAGAGAGAGAGAGAGAGAGAGAGAGAGAGAGATTTGTAAAATCTTGGCAAAAGTCTGAAATTTATTGGTTCCGAGGAACGAATGGATTTATCGGCTTTCCTATATTGGTGTAAGTTCTAATTATGAGAATAAAACTTATTTGCTTCTCTAATTTCAAAGTTCTAAGAGAATCAGATTTAATTGTGGAAGCTTAAATATCATTCAATTTGGACAGCGTGTTTTCGGTTCATACTTCAATGAAGTTCCAAACATAAATAATAATGATGATTTACATGCTGATGCTGGCACCTGTGAAGTATTCCAACACACACACGCACACACACGAATATATATATATAAATTAAAATTTTTATCCTTTTCCGTTTTTGGTTTTACCGAACACAAAACCTTTAAGGTAGTATGCACTTTCAATATCAGAGTGTTGGTTAATTTTTTGATAATTTCAGTGTTCATCATAGTCATGTCCTCCACCGGTCCTTTATTTTGCTGGAAATTCTTCCGCTTCCTGATAATTACGAATTCTATGTACCGCCGCCATGATGTCTGTGTTTTCTAAATTGATCTTGGCGACTTCCTTCACCAATTTTTTTTATTCGCGTTATCAGATTTTCATTTTCCTCTTCTTTCAACCATAAAACTTTAATCTTCAGCTTCTTCGAATATTGTTCCATCTGATTTGAAGCTATACTTGCTTGTTTCCATCTCCTGAGTTATTCAGGTCACTCCGCATCCTGTCATTCTTCTTCATTGCCTCTATTAAATTTCCTTGCAGTTGGTGGTTTTCGAACGCCATTGAATCGATACTACCCATCAACTCTCCTGTCCACTCCTTTTCTACATTTCACATTCGACAGCCATCTCCCTTCTCAGATCTTTCTTCACGTTCTCCAATAATTCCCTCACAATAGTTGAGACAATTTTTGTAAGTTCGTCGTTTTTAATCAGGTAGACAAATTGCAGGTGTGAAATCTGCTTTTGAATTTACTTATGTTGTGGCAGATATTTTGATTCAGCATGATTGGCTGATGAAAATTTGCAAACGTCGTTCGTATATGACGTAGAACAATATTATTATTTCTAACCGTATAGTCAATTTCAATATCAATTACCGGGGTAATTAAGTCATTTGATGTGACAGGTTTAGATTACCGTTTATATTTTAATATATGTGTATATCTGCTTGTCTTTTTATTGAAACGAGAACTGAAAGTAATATTGGGTTTATGAATTATCTATTAATTTTATCTCTGTTGACAACGTTCATCTCAATCGCATTGATGAGTTGGAGGTAATTTTGGCTGTTCTGTGTTTCAGATGGGTTCAGTGAACTATGGGATGGTAATTATTCCCTGCTCTATTGGATGTATCATAATTTTATTTGGTATATTGGCTATGTATGTACATCAAATAGTCGATTAAACCTGGTATCACGCCTTAAAATAACCCCAAAAAAGCTAGAATTTAAAATTGACCTGATCACTGGGATTGGTGGGAAAATCAAGTTAAAATATAGTTTCTGTTTGGTATAGGATTTGTATTGACCTGATCACTGCTATTGGTGGGAAGATCATGTTAAAATATAAAGTTTCCGTCTGGTATTGGATAAGTATGGATTATTTATGATTAGGTAACGAACATTTTTGTTTGTTACAAAGTAATGCAAGGTATACGGATTAACATTTATCTCAATCGCAACGTTGAAACAGAATTTCGATTGTTCTGTGTTTCAGATTCCATCCTAGTCCGTATGCATGGTACTTATTAGGAACGGATCACACTTTTCTTTACTTGATATTATTACATATATGCCCATATAAGCATAAATAGTTGTACGAGGTCTAATAATAGACTCGCAGGTTCAAGTTAAAATTCATTTCTTGTTGACTTGGAGTCATCGCTATGAATGCTGGGAAAATCAAATGTGTGTCATGAACGTTTGTTTTATATTGTATTCTAACAGAAATGTAAAGATATTTTGTTGCAAAGGGGCCGGTGACGAGCATTTATTGTATATTGGGCTTAAACAGATGTATTTTCCCGCTTAAGTCGCTACAGCAATAAAATTATATTAATTCATTCGTTTTATGCAACCCTTGCGTACATGTTTCAGTTCTAGAAGTAATTTCATCTGTTCTATCTTTCAGATTTACAAATGAGCGATGACAATGGTAGGCATAAGACGTGTCAATTTTATTTGTGGATATCATTGCATATGTGCACCCTATAGTATAAATGGTAGGCATAAGACGTGTCAATTTTATTCGTGGATATCGTTGCATATGTGCACCCTATAGTATATAGATCTTTGTAACAGATCTATTAATTGATTTTCACAACAAAGCTATAATTTACAATTTGCAAAGAGTTATTACTCTGAGTGTTGATAACATCGAGTTGTATGTTATAGGAGACGTGTTGATTAATCAGGGGTGGGTGACGGAACGGAGTGGGTGACGTTAAAATGTAATATTAAGTATAAGAATGATAATCATTGTTTCTGTTTATCGATGTTCATCTAAATTGTTTTGCTGATATAAATTTGGCAATTTTATGTTTGGGTGTTGTAATATCTTTTGATGCATTATTATATTTAGGCATATGTTAGTTAGCCTATTGTTAAATTAGAAAATTTGCATGGCCATTAAAATGGGAAATACAAAGTCCCTAAATGTAATTTAAGATTTATGAATAATATTGATTCTTTCTCTATAGCCAGCATTCAGCTCAGTCCCTGTGTTGAAGTAAAGGTAATTTCTGCTATTTTATCTTTCAGATGAAATTAATCTCCCAAGTCATCGTAAGCATTATGAAGTGTCACAATTTTCTTTTCGCATATATCATTACATATTTGCAATAAATAGTCGATACATTTTCTGTAATACATCAACCAATTTAATTTCATAAAAATGCTAAAATTAATTATTGAATAATCAGTGTGAATGTTGTGAAAACCATGAGTGGTTGTCCATCAGACCTTGTTTCATTGCATTCAGAGATGTGGAGATCTAATTTGCAATAATATAATGAAAACAACTGAATATAAAGGCTATTATTTTAAAACAGGATATTATAGTTGATGCAGTTAGTATTACATAAACATTGTGCTTACTTTGCATATTGCACGTTTTTATTTTTGAAAGTGAAAACATTGCTGTCATGGCTAAGTTCTATCTATCTATCTATCTATCCCTTAGTCTTGCCGACCGTTGGGGCACCACTTATGACCTGACAACCAGCTTCCTCCATTCCACTCTTTTCTCTGCTACTCTCACTGTGTCGCTCAGCTTCAGTCGTGTCCATTCTGAGATGTTATCATCCCATCTTTTCCTCTGTCTGCCTCTCCTTCGCCCTTCCTGCACAGTACCTTGCATAATTGTCTTAGCAAGCCCTGTTGATCGTGTGACATGTCCCTACCATTTCATTTTGCGCTTTTTCACAATGGTCAATAGCTCTTCATTGGGCCCAATGGCTTTCTTAATTCTGTTTCCCACTTCCTCATTCGTGACATGATCTCTATATGTCATGCCAAGCAACCTTCGAAAGCATCTCATTTCAACAGCTTGTATCCTGCATTCGAGATCCGCTGTGAGGGTCCATGACTCACAGGCATATCGGAATACAGATGCAACCAAGGAGCGCATCAGTCTGATTTTTGAGCTGACTGAGGTGTTTCTGTCTTCCCAAACTGTCTTCAGCCTTGCCATTGCTGTTATTGTCAGCGCAATCCTGGACAATATTTCTGGTTTCGATCCCTCGTCTTCCACGATGGCTCCTAAGTATTTGAATCTATTAACTGTTTCCAGTTTTTGGTCTCTAATCATGATGTCAGTGCTGATGCCACTTGTGTTGTTGGTCATCAATTTGGTCTTCTCTGCACTGATTTCCATACCAAATGCAGGAGCTGTCCTGTCCAGTTTTTCCACCAACTGAACTAGCTCCTCCTCATTTCCTGCAAGGCCATCGATGTCATCAGCAAAGCGCATATTCGTTATTATTCTGCCTCCAATACTAACAGTTCCTTCATGGTCTTCCAGTGCATCTGTCATGATATTTTCAAGGAAGATGTTGAAGAGAGTAGGTGAAAGAAAGAAGCCCTGTCTGACTCCCACAGTTGTCCTACACCAATCTCCTAATTGACCGTTGAAGCATACTGCTCTGGTGGCCTTGCTATAAAGGCTTTATATGACTCTGATCAGGTTAGCGTTGATGTTGTACAGCTTCATGGTGGACCAAAGGGCTGCATGCCATACCCTGTCAAACGTATTCTTGAAATGTATAAAGACATGATAAAGGTCTTGTTGATGCTCGAGGTATTTCTCTCATAGTATTCTCAGGTTGAAAATCTGTTCAGTTGTGCTTCGCCCTGGTCTGAAGCCTGCCTGTTCTTCAGCAATGATTTCCTCTGCCCGCGGCTTCAGTCTGTTTAATATGATTTTTAGTATGACTTTGCTTGGGTGGCATATAAGACTGATCGTAGGATAGTTCTGACATTACTGCAAATTGCCTTGTTTCGGGAGAGTTACTATGAGTCCATGGTGTAGGCCATTCCCTGTCTGCCAGATCTTGTTGCAGATTGATAGTAGGGCGCTTATCATGGCTTCACCCCCTTCTTGGACTAGTTCTGCAGGAATGTTGTCTACTCCTGCTGCCTTCCCTTTTTTCGATGATTTCACTGCAGCCTCTACTTCTTCTCGGAGGATGGGGTAGTTGTCAGTGTTGGTCACGGATGAGGTGTTGCGTATGTCTGGGTCCCCTGTAGGTCTGTGGTCGTACAGGTCTGAGCAGTATTCTGTCCAACTCTTAAGAATGACTTGTTCTTCTGTAAGACATTTCCCTCCCTTATCTTGAAAGATGTAGGAGCGTCCTTGTTTTACACTGGTCAGGTCTTTCATCAGTTGGTATGCTTTTTTGCTATTATTTTTTTTTAGATTGTTTTCAATATCTTTACATTGGTCTTCAATCCATGTCTCCCTTGCCTTTCTCATGCTTTTCTTGATAACCTGGTTGATTTCCATGTATTTTTTTGCTCCTTCTAATTCTGACTTCAATTTCTTTAGCTCTCGACGCTTGTCACACAGATAAAGTATGTCAGTTGTAACCCAAGGTTTCTTTGGTCTTCGATGTTTGCCAAGGATCTCACTGTCTGTATGGGTCACTACTATGTTAAATGTGTCTATCATTGTGTCAATAGCTGTGTTCTCTGCACTAAGAAGTAACAGTGTTGCAAATTTCCCTCCTATCCTTGCCTGGAAGGCTTTCAAGACCTCTGGGTCTTTTATGGCTACGTTTGTTAGGTTTAAATATATATGTATATTTAAAGTCTGTGTTCTGTTGGTACATATAATGAATACGAATATATCTTTATTCTGAACAGTACAATGTACTGTAAGTTTAGAAAATATTATACATATTCATACATTTTCATTGATGCAAATAAATCTAATTCTTACAACCTTCAGATAGAACGTTCGGACTCCCTTGGGAACATGTGGGGGTTTCCTGTTATATTAATGCAATGTCAAATAAGGTTACAATTTGGCGAAAAATACGGTTTTCGAGTGTTGTCAGACTGAGAACAGATACTTTGTCTGTTAAAAATCTGGTAAACATTTAGGAGACTCATTCAATCCCCCCTAACATTCAAAATGAAATATAAGCATTACCAGTCGAATGTTTATGATCAACCACAAAAACGGACCATAACAAAATCCTCACCGTTAAATAACGTGAGCAAGAGTCGAAGTTATAGACATTACCAATGGAAAATTCTCTAATTTGCTGCCTCTGACTGCAGCATGTCATTACCAGCGTTCGTCATCATGGTGGTAGGTACTGGTGCTGAGTATACATCTACCCTGTAAAAGATGCATCAACAGTCTGCTGTGTCCTTTTCTGCTCTAAAGAATTGGTACTAACCGAGGAGCATGCAGTGATCCAATATTATGACTACCTGCAACGAGGTCTTATAATTTGAACTTTGAAGAAACATTTCAACGAAATCAATTTGGGTTGATATGAAGTTCGCAAGGACCTATGTTTATAATGAAGCTGTATATTTTATGTAAAAAATATTTCAGATATACATTCAGTAGTAATAATTATAGTTCATTCGAGTAATTCTTTAATTTAAGTTGATATTTGTATATCAGAAACTGATTTAATGATTGCTAGGATGTCTACCAATGCTGAGGAAGAAACAAAAACATTAAAAATTGTATTATAATCTAACACACACACACACACACACACACACACACACACACACACACACACACACACACACACACTTTCTAACAGCAATGGATCAAGAAAGGTAATGTTCAGGAGATTAATATTTTTGACAGCAAAACTGACAAACAGTGAAAGACTGATGTATACGAGATAAGTACACAAACGACAACATAACATGATAGAAAAAGCAAGTAATATACAAAGTCTGGTGATGTATAGATTGGTTTCAAGAGGTACAAGAAAGACCCATGGATGAATGACGAGATACTCATTCTGGCTGACGAACGACGGGCAATAAAAGCGAAGATAAATAAGAATCAGAGAAATCCGAAAGTTACAGATTGGAAACATGAATACACACAGCTGAAGAATGTCATATACAATAAGGTTGAGGAATGCCGTGAATAATGGTTTAACAAACAGTGCCGTGAAACAGAAGAAGCACACCGCAAGAATGACATTCGATCTCTCTTTCAAAAGGTCTAAACGCTCAAGAAAGGTGTGAAACTGAATGATAGGCGTGGAAACATTAGAGACAAGGATGGTAACCTACTCACCAAAGATACAGACATTCTCCAAAGATGGCACGAGTATGGTAAGAGCCTCTACAACGCAAAGGTAGAAACAGACGAGAGCGTACTCGAAAAACTTTGGCCAAACTGTAAGAGGGATGACCTTGAACCGAATCTCCTGAGGAAGAACAAAACCCATTAAAAATTGTATTATAATCTAAACACACACACACACACACACAAACACACACATACACACACACACACTTTCTAAATGCAATGGATCAAAAAGATAATGTGAAGGAAATTATTATATTTGACAGCAAAACTGACAAACAACAGTCAAAGACTGATGTATATGAGATACGTACAAAAACGAGAACATAACATAATATAAAAAGCAAGTAAAATACAAAGTCTAAGGTATATCGGGTTTAGATAAAGTACAATCAAATAAAAAAACTGGTCTGAGTATGCTCAGCCAGCAACCTAAGAATCAATAAGAACCGATCGCAATCGTTTGCTTTAGTACGTCTCAATGTACTCCGAGTTTCCTCTCACCCTAGTATCCAGTTTTGATAAATGGACATTCATTTGGAGTGTAAGGTCAGAGTCTATTACCTATTGATATATTGGAATTTACCCACACTATGTGGTGTCGGCATAGGATAGCTGCTTACCTGCCCGCCTAGCAAACTTGAACGAGCTTTCACCAAGATAAACCTGCATGAAATCGATTGGAATATGATTTAGGTTCTGATAAATTGCGAATTTGGTTGTGTCAGCGATGCTTTTATTGGTACATGGGGTCTCTGCTTGGTGAATCCTGTTTGCTCCACCATGCTGCGATCGTGACAAATTTCTGTTCGTTGTTTTCAGAGAAGGTATTTTGAAAAGTTTATTTTCTTTGGCTTTTCTAAATAGATTGCATACATACATTGCATACATACATACATACATACATACATACATACATACATACATACATACATACATACATACATACATACATACATGTATGTGGATAGGACATGAGATAATTTTCATGATGCGAGTGTACATGATGTGAATGGTATGTCAGTATATGAAAACGTGTTTCTCTGATGGAAATGGATGAGAGAGAGAGAGAGAGAGAGAGAGAGAGAGAGAGAGAGAGAGAGAGAGAGAGTTGTATAATCTTGGCAAAAGTCTGAAATTTATTGGTTCCGAAGAACGAATGGATGTATCGGCTTTCCGATATTGGTGTAAGATCTAATTATGAGAATAAAACCTATTTGCTTCTCTATTTTCAAAGTTGTACGAGAATCATATTAAATTGTGCAAGCTTAAATGCCATTTAATTTGGACAGCGTGTTTTCGATTCATACTTCAATGAAGTTCCTAACATAAATAATAATGGTGATTTACATGCTGATGCTGGCACCTGTGAAGTATTCCAACACACACACACACACACACACACACACACACACACACACACACACGAATGTATATATAAATGTAAAATGTTATCCTTTTCCGTTTTTGGTTTTATCGATTACAAAACCTTTAAAGTAGTATGCACTTTCAATATCAGAGTGTTGGTTAATTTTTTGATAATTTCAGTGTTCATCATAGTCATGTCCTCCACGAGTTTTTTATTTTGCTGATAATTCTTCCGCTTCCTGATAATTAGGAATTCTATGTACCGCCGCCATGATGTCTGTGTTTTCTAGATTTATCTTGGCGACTTCCTTCACCAATTTTGTTATTCGCGTTATCAGATTTTCATTTGCCTCTTCTTTCAATCCTAAAACTTTAATCTTCAGCTTCTTCAAATATTGTTCCATCTGATTTGAAGCTATACTTGCTTGTTTCCATCTCCTGATTTATTTAGGTAACTCCACATCCTGCCATTCTACTTACTTGCCTCTATTAATTTTCCTTGCAGTTGGTGGTTTTCAAATGCCATTGAATCGATTCTACCCATCAACTCTCCTGTCCTCCCCTTTCCTACATTTTACATACAACAGCCATCTCCCTTCTCAGATCTTTCTTCACGTTCTCCAATAATTCCCTCACAATAGTTGAGACAATTTTTGTAAGTTCGTCTTTCTTAATCAGGTAGGCAAATTGCAGGTGTGAAATATGCTTTTGAATTTACTTATGTTGTGGCAGATATTTTGATTCAGCATGATTGGCTGATGAAAATTTGCAAACTTCGTTCAGAGTAATATGACGTAGAATAATATTATTATTTCTAACCGTATAGTCAGTTTTAATATAAATTACCGGGGTAATTAAGTCATTTGATGTGTCAGGTTTAGATAACCGTTTATATTTTAATATATGTGCATATCTGCTTGTCTGTTTATTGAAACGAGAACTGAAAGTAATATTGGGTTCATGAATTATCTATTAATTTTATCTCTGTTGACAACGTTCATCTCAATCGCATTAATGAGTTGGAGGTAATTTTGGCTGTTCTGTGTTTCAGATGGGTTCAGTGAACTATGGGATGGTAAGTATTCCCTGCTCTATTGGATGTATCATAATTTTATTTGGTATATTGGCTATGTATTTACATCAAATAGTCGATAAATCCTTGTATCACGCCTATAAAACCCCAAAACAAAGCTAGAATTTAAAATTTACCTGATCAATGCGATTGGTAGGAAGATCATGTTAAGTTTTAAAGTTTCCGTAAGGTATTGGATAAGTATTGACGTGATCACTGCGATTGGTGGGCAAATCATGTTAAAATATAAAGTTTCCGTATGGTATTGGATACGTATTGATTATTTATGATTAGGTAACGAACATTTTTATTTGTTACAAAGTAATGCAAGGTATACGGATTAACATTGATCTCAATCGCAACGTTGAAACAGAATTTCGATTGTTCTGTGTTTCAGACTCCATCCTTGTCCGTATGCTTGGTACTTATTAGGAACGGATCACACTTTTCTTTACTTGATATTATTACATATGTGCCCATATAAGCATAAATAGTTGTACGAGGTCTAATAATAGATGCACAGGTCAAAGTTAAAATTCATTTCTTGTTGACTTGGAGTCATCGCTGTGAATGCTGGGAAAATCAAAGGTGTGTCACGAACTTCTGTTTTATTTTGTATTCTAACAGAAATATAAAGATATTTTGTTGCAAAGGGGCTGGGTGACAAACATTCATTATATAAAGGGTTTAAACATATGTATTTCCCGCTTAGATCGCTAAAGCAATATCAATTATATTAATTAATTCGTTATAGGCAACCCTTGCGTGAATGTTTCAGTTCTAGAAGTAATTTCATCTGATCTGTCTTTCAGATTTACAAATGAGCGATGGCGATGACGATAGTAGGCATAAGACGTGTCAATTTTATTCGTGGATATCGTAGCATATGTGCACCCTATAGTATATAGACCTTTGTAACAGATCTAAAAATTAATTTTCACAACAAAGCTGTAATTTACAACTTGCATAGAGTTATCACTCTGAGTGTTGATAACATCGAGTTGTATGTTATAGGAGACGTGTTGATTAATCAGGGGTGGGTGATTGAAAGGAGTGGGTGACGTTAAAATGTAATATTAAGTATAAGAATGATAATCATTGTTTTTGTTTATCGATGTTCATCTAAATTGTTTTGCTGATGTAAATTCAGCACTTTTATGTTTCGGATTGAAATATATTTTGATGCATTATTATATTGAGCCATTTGTTAGTTAGCCTATTGTTAAATTAGAAAATTTGCATGGCCATTGAAATGGGAAATACAAAGTCCCTTAATGTAATGTAAGATTTATGAATAATATTGATTCTTTCTCTATAGCCAGCATTCAGCTCAGTCCCTGTGTTGAAGTAAAGGTAATTTCTGCTTTTTTATCTTTCAGATGAAATTAATCTCCCAAGTCATCGTAAGTATTATGAAGTGTCACAAATTTCTTTTCGCATCATTACATATTTGCAATAAATAGTCGATACATTTTCTGTAATACATCAACCAATTTAATTTCATAAAAGTGCTAAAATTAATTATTGAATAATCAGTGTGAATGTTGTGAAAACCATGAGTGGGTGTCCAGCATACGTTATTTCATTGCATTCAGATATGTGGAGATCTATTTTGCAATAATTTAATGAAAATAACTCAATATTAAAGCTACCATTTTAAAACAGGATATTATAGTATTTAGTATTACATAGTATTACATAGATAATGTGGTTACTTTGCATATTGCACGTTTTTATGTTTAAAAGTGAAAACATCGCTGTCATGGCTATTTTAGGTGGGTTTCAATATATAAGTATATTTAAAGTCTATGTTCTGTTGGTACATATAATGAATACGAATATATCTTTATGCTTAACTGTACAATGTACTGTAACTTTAGAAAATATTATATTCATTCATATATTTTCATTGATGCAAATAAATCTAATTCTTACAACCTTCAGATAGAACGTTCGGATTCCCTTGGGAAGATGTGGGGTTTTCCTGTTATTTTGATGCACTGTCAAATAAGGTTACAATTTGGCGAAAAATACGGCTTTCGAGTGTTGTCAGACTGAGAAGAGATACTTTTGCTGTTAACATTCTGGTAAACATTTAGGGGACTCATTCAAAACCCCCTAACATTCAAAATGAAATATAAGCATTACCAGACGAATGTTTATGATCAACTACAGAAACGGACCATAACACAATCCTCACCGTTAGATAACATGAGCAAGAGTCGAAGTTATAGACCTTACCATTGGAAAATTCTCTAATTTGCTGCCTCTGACTGCAGCATGTCATTACCAGCGTTCGTAATCATGGTGGTAGGTTCTGGTGCTGAGTATACATCTGCCCTGTAAAAGATGCATCAATAGTCTGCTGTGTCCTTTTCTGCTCTAAATAATTGGTACTAACCGAGGAGCATGCAGTGATCCAATATTATGACTACCTGCAGCGAGGCCGAAAAAGTTAAACTTTGAAGAAAGATTTCAAGGAAATCACTTTGGGTTGATATGAAGTTCGGGTTGATATGAAGTTCGCAAGGACCTATGTTTGTAATAAAGCTGTATATTTTATTTAAAAAATATCTTAGATATACATTCAATAGTAATAACCATAGCTCATTCGAGTAATTCTTTAATTTAAGTTGATATTTGTACATTAGAAACTGATGTAATGATTGCTAGGATGTCTACCAATGCTGAGGAAGAAACAAAAACATTAAAAATTGTATTATAATCTAAACACACACACACACACACACACACACACACACACACACACACACACACACACACACACACACACACTTTCTAACAGCAATGGATCAAGAAAGATAATGTTAAGGAAATTAATATTTTTGACAGCAAAACTGACAAACAACAGTGAAAGACTGATGTATACGAGATAAGTACACAAACGACAACATAACATAATAGAAAAAGCAAGTAATATACAAAGTCTGGTGATGTATAGATTGGTTTCAAGAGGTACAAGAAAGACCCATGGATCAGTGACGAGATACTCAACCTGGTTGACGAACGACGGGCAATAAAAGCATAGATAAATAAGAATCAGAGAAATCCGAAAGTTAAAGATTGGAAACATGAATACACACAGCTGAAGAATGTCATATACAATAAGGTTGAGGAATGCCGTGAAGAATGGTTTAACAAACAGTGCCGTGAAACAGAAGAAGCACACCGCAAGAATGACATGCGATCTCTCTTTCAAAAGGTCTAAACGCTCAAGAAAGGTATGAAACTCTTTCAGTTTGGCGTGGAAACATTAGAGACAAGGATGATAACCTACTCACCAAAGATACAGACATTCTCCAAAGATGGCACGAGTATGGTAAGAGCCTCTAGAACGCAAAAGTAGAAACAGACGAGAGCGTACTCGAAAAACTTTGGCCAAACTGAAAGAGGGATGACCTTGAACCGAATCTAATTGAAAGTGAAGTGAGGAAGACTATTGCAAGGATCAATCCGCGTAAAGCTCCTGGAATTGATGGCATCGAAGGAGAACTGATAAACGGAGGTGGACAAACGGTAATACGTATCATGCACAAGATCTGCAACAAGATTTGGGATGCTGGAGAACTCCCAACACTTTGGACGAAGTCTATTGTGGTCACCATCGCGACGAAAGGGGACACTACCAAATGTGAGAATTAGCGAACGATTAGCCTCGTTTGCCACACAAGTAAGATCATATTGGAAATAATCAGGAGCCGAATGAAGAATACAATTGAAGCGTATATGTCGGAAGAGTAAGCCGGTTTCAGACCAGGAAGAGGCACAATTAAACAAATTTTCTCACTGCGATTGATAGCAGAGAAGTACCTCGCATTGCAGGACAAGGAATTGTACTTGATTTTCATAGACTTCAAGAAGCCTTTGATCGTGTATAGCACAAAGGCTTATGGAGGGTACTACACCATTATGGCATACATCCAAAGCTGATCAGTCTCATTGAAAAGTTGTACAACAGAACGCAAAGCGCTATCAGAATTGGAAACGATGTGACGGAATGGTTTCGGCAATTGATTGGAGTGCGACAAGGCTGCATTTTATCTCCAGATCTATTTAACATCTACCTGGAACATATTATGAGAGAGGCACTCGATGGCCTAGAAGACGTTGGGACACGCATAAGTGGCAGAACAATTAACAACCTACGTTTTGCCGACGACATTAGTTTGTTCGGACAAGCTCAATTCCTTCTGGACAAAGTCGATGAGATCAGCGCAAGGTATGGACAAGAAATTAGTGAGACCAAGACAGAATGGATGCTAGTGAGTACCAAAGACGCGGGATAGTAAAAAGGAGAATTGAGAAGGGACTTTTGCTTAGAGGAAAGAAACTACAGCATTTGGACAGTTTTAAATGCCTTGGGACTACCTTGACTGAAGATTGCAGAAGCGCGAAGGACATCGAAATACGTACAGCCTCAGCCATGAAAGTGATGAGCGAGTTGGACAACATCTGGAAAAACAAGTATGTCAAGAGTGAGACGAAAATGAGGCTATACCGAGCTCTTATTGTCCTAATTGACCTGTATGGGTGCGAAGCTTGGACTCTAAAAATCGCTGAGGAGAGGAAACTACTTGTGTTCGAGATGACGGCGCCTAGAAAGATTCTAGGAGTTCACATTATGGACAGGATGAGAAATGAAGATATCAGAAAGGCTTTTCATCAGATAGAGACAATCGTGCAAAAAGTGCACGAGAGACAATACCAATGGCTAGGACACATGATAAGGATGGAAGTAACGGCGAAAATAGGGCGTCCGAAAACGACACTGGCTAGATACGACGTGGGGAAGCGAGTTATAATGAGGACTGCACAGGAGAGAGAAGAATGGCGTTTGTTGTCTACACATGCAAAAGCCCACGTCGATGATGTGCAATATAAATTGTGCACAGATATGGCGGAGAAGAAGAAGAAGAAGATTCAAAGTCTACAGTATATCGGGTTTAGATTAAGTACAATCAAATAAAAAAAAAAAAACAGATCTAAATATGCTAAGCCAGCAACCTAAGAATCAATAAGAACCGAACCCAATCGTTTGTTTTAATACGTCTCAATGTGCTCCGAGTTTCCTCTCACCCTAGTCTCCGGTTTGGATAAATGGACATTAATTTGCAGTGTACGGTCAGAGTCTATTACCTATCGAATAATTGGAATTCACCCACACTATGTGGTGTCGGCATAGGATAGCTGCTTACTTGCCCGCCTAGCAAACTTGAACGAGCTTTCACCAAAATAAACCTGCATGAAATCGATAGAAATATGATTTAGGTTCTGAGAAATTGCGAGTTTGGTCGTGTCAGCGATGCTTTTATTGGTACATGGGGTCTCTGCTTGGTGAATCCTGTTTGCTCCACCATGCTGCGATCGTGAAAAATTTCTGTTCGTTGTTTTCAGAAAAAGTATTTTGAGAAGTTTATTTTCTTTCGCTTTCTAAATAGATTACATACATACATACATACATACATACATACATACATACATACATACATACATACATACATACATACATACATACATACATACATACATTCGGATAGAACATGAGATAATTTTAATGATGCAAGTGTACATGATGTGAATGGTATGTCAGTATATGAAAACGTGTTTCTCTGACGGAAATGGATGAGAGAGAGAGAGAGAGAGAGAGAGAGAGAGAGAGAGAGAGAGAGAGAGAGAGAGAGAGAGAGAGAGAGAGAGAGAGATTTGTATCATCTTAGCAAAAATCTGAAATTTATTGGTTCCGAAGAACGAATGGATGTATCGGCTTTCCGATATTGGTGTAAGATCTAATTATGAGAATACAACTTCTTTGCTTCTCTAATTTCAAAATTGTACGAGAATCCTACGAAATTGTGCAAGCTTAAATGCCATTCAATTTGGACAGCGTGTTTACGGTTCATACTTCAATGAAGTTCCAAACGTAAATAATAATGATGATTTACATGCTGATGCTGGCACCTGTGAAGTATTCCAACACACACACACACACACACACACACACATACACACACACACACACACACGAATGTATATATAAATTTAAAATGTTATTCTTTTCCTTTCTTGGTTTTACCGAACACAAAACCTTTAAAGTAGTATGCACTTTCAATATCAGAGTGTTGGTTAATTTTTTGATAATTTCAGTGTTCATCATAGTCACGTCCTCCACGAGTCCATTATTTCGCTGGAAATTCTTCCGCTTCCTGATAATTAAGAATTCTATGTACCGCCGCCATGATGTCTGTGTTTTCTAGATTGATCTTGGCGACTTCCTTCACCAATTGTGTTATTCGCGTTATCATATTTTCATTTTCCTCTTCTTTCAATCCTAAAACTTTAATCTTCAGCTTCTTCGAATATTCTTCCATCTGATTTGAAGCTATACTTGCTTGTTTCCATCTCCTGAGTTATTCAGGTCACTCCACATCCTGCTATTCTTCTTCCTTGCCTCTATTAATTTTCCTTGCAGTTGGTGGTTTTCAAATACCATTGAATCGATACTATCCAATCAACTCTCCTGTCCACTCCTTTTCTACATTTCACATTCGACAACCATTTCCCTTCTCAGATCTTTCTTCACGTTCTCCAATAATTCCCTCACAATAGTTGAGACATTTTTTGTAAGTTCGTCTTTTTTAATCAGGTAGGCAAATTGCAGGTGTGAAATATGCTTTTGAATTTACTTATGTTGTGGCAGATATTTTGATTCAGCATGATTGGCTGATGAAAATTTGCAAACTTCGTTCAGAGTAATATGACGTAGAATAATATTATTATTTCTAACCGTATAGTCAATTTTAATATCAATTACCGGGGTAATTAAGTCATTTGATGTGACAGGTTTAGATTACCGTTTATATTTTAATATATGTGCATATCTGCTTGTCTTTTTATTGAAACGAGAACTGAAAGTAATATTGGGTTTATGAATTATCTATTAATTTTATCTCTGTTGACAACGTTCATCTCAATCGCATTGATGAGTTGGAGGTAATTTTGGCTGTTCTGTGTTTCAGATGGGTTCAGTGAACTATGGGATGGTAAGTATTCCCTGCTCTATTGGATGTATCATAATTTTATTTGGTATATTGTCTATGTATGTACATCAAATAGTCGATAAGTCCTTGTATCACTCCTAAAAATAACCCAAAACAAAGCTAGAATTTAAAATTGACCAGATCACTGCGATTGGTGGGAAGATCATGTTAAAATATAGTTTCTGTATGGTATTGGATAAGTTTTGACGTGATCACTGCAATTGGTGGGAAAATCATGTTAAAATTTAAAGTTTCCGTAAGGTATTAAGTATTGACCTGATCACTGCGATTGATGGGAAAATCATGTTAAAATATAAAGTTTCCGTATGGTATTGGATAAGTGTTGATTATTTATGATTAGGTAACGAACATTTTTATTTGTTACAAAGTAATGCAAGGTATACGGATTAACATTGATCTCAATCGCAACGTTGAAACAGAATTTCGATTGTTCTGTGTTTCAGATTCCATCCTTGCCCATATAAGCATAAATAGTTGTACGAGGTTTAATAATAGACTCACGGGTCAAAGTTTAAATTAATTTTTTGTTGACTTGGAGTCATCGCTGTGAATGCTGGGAAAATCAAAGGTGTGTCACGATTTTTTGTTTTATATTGTATTCTAACAGAAATGTAAAGATATTTTGTTGCAAAGGGGCTGGGTGATGAACATTCATTATATATAGGGTTTAATCAGATGTGTTTTCCCGCTTAAGTTCCTAAAGCAATATCAATTATATTAATTCACTCGTTATAGGCAACCCTTGCGTAAATGTTTCAGTTCTAGAAGTAATTTCATCTGATCTGTCTTTCAGATTTACAAATGAGCGATTGCGATGACGATAGTAGGCATAAGACGTGTCAATTTTATTCGTGGATATCGTTGCATATGTGCACCCTATAGTATATAGACCTTTGTAACAGATCTAATAATTGATTTTCACAACAAAGCTGTAATTTACAACTTGCATAGAGTTATCACTCTAAGTGTTGATAACATCGAGTTGTATGTTATAGGAGACGTATTGCTTAATCAGAGGTGGGTGACGGAAAGGAGTGGGTGACGTTAAAATGTAATATTAAGTATAAAAATAATAATCACTGTTTCTGTTTATCGATGTTCATCTAAATTGTTTTGCTGATGTTTTGCTGATGTCAATTCAGCACTTTTATGTTTCGGGTTGAAATATCTTTTGATGCATTATGATATTGAGCCATTTGTTAATTAGCCTATTGTTAAATTAGAAAATTTGCATGGCCATTGAAATGGGAAATACAAAGTCCCTTAATGTAATGTAAGATTTATGAATAATATTGATTCTTTCTCTATAGCTAGCATGCAGCTCAGTCCCTGTGTTGAAGTAAAGGTAATTTCTGCTTTTTATCTTTCAGATGAAATTAATCTCCCAAGTCATCGTAAGTATTATGAAGTGTCACAAATTTCTTTTCGCATATATCATTACATATTTGCAATAAATAGTCAATACATTATCCGTAATACATCAACCAATTTAATTTCATAAAAATGCTAAAATTAATTATTGAATAATCAGTGTGAAATGTTGTGAAAACCATGAGTGGGTGTCCAGCATACGTTATTTCATTCAGAGATGTGGAAATCTATTTTGCTATTTAATGATTGCTAGGATGTCTACCAATGCCGAGGAAGAAAACAAAACCTTAAAAATTGTATTATAATTTCAACACACACACACACACACACACACACACACACTTTCTAACAGCAATGGATCAAGAAAGATAATGTTAAGGAAATTAATATATTTGACAGCAAAATTGACAAACAACAGTGAAAGACTGATGTATACGAGATAAGTACACAAACGACACCATATCATAACACAAAAAGCAAGTAGTATACAAAGTCTAAAGTAAATCGAGTTTACTCTCACCCTAGTCTCCAGTTTGAATAAAATAGACATTAATTTGGAGTGTAAGGTCAGAGTCCATTACCTATTGATAAATTGTAATTCACCCACACTATGTGGTGTCGGCATAGGATAGCTGCTTACTTGCCCGTCTAGCAAACTTGAACGAGCTTTCACCAAAATAAACCTGCATGAAATCGATAGAAATATGATTTAGGTTATGAGAAATTGCGAGTTTGGTCGTGTCAGCGATGCTTTTATTGGTACATGGGCTCTATGCTTGGTGAATCTGGTTTGCTCCACCTTGCTGCGATCGTGACAAATTTCTGTTCGTTGTTTTCAGAAAAAGTATTTTGAAAAGTTTATTTTCTTTTACTTTTCTAAATAGATTACATACATACATATATACATACATACATTCATACATACATACATACATACATACATACATACATACATACATACATACATACATACATACATACATACATACATACATACATACATACATGTATGTGGATAGGACACGAGATAATTTTAATGATGCGAGTGTACATGATGTGAATGGTATGTTAGTATATGAAAACGTGTTTCTCTGACGGAAATAGATGAGAGAGAGAGAGAGAGAGAAATAGAGACGGACAGACAAACAGACAGAGAGATTTGTATTATCTTGGCAAAAGCTGAAATTTGCTGGTTCTGAAGAACAAATGGCTGTATCGGCTGTCCGATATTGGTGTAAAATCTACTTATTAGGATAAAACTTGTGCTTCTCTAATAATAATATTGTACGAGAATCATAGAGAAATGTGCAAGCTTAAATGTCATTCAGTTTGGACAGCATGTTTTCGGTTCATACTTCAATGAAGTTCCAAACAGAATTTTTAAAAAATATTGTTTAAACATTTTTCTGCAGTCAATATTAATTTGCTTTACTTTGTTTAAAAACGTTTCCACTGTTTAACTTTCAGATTGGGCATCATTCATCTCTTTGCTTTTTTTTTTGAAAGTATTTGGAAGTGTCCCGATTTTATTACGAAGAGGCAGTTACTTATAAGCATGAACTTGTCAATGTATCTTGATGGCACACACATTCAGAACATTCTTACATCGCACTTTCTGTAATGACATTACAAAAGCTTTATTTTACTCAGGCTGTAATACACTCCATATCGGGTAAAAATTCAATATCTCACTGTGCATACGCGTACATCATTAACGGCCGATCAACAGAAGTAGATCGCTGCTTTGGTGAATCTAGCTTTTTCTACCTTTCTGAGACCATGCAACATTTCTGGTCGTTTTTTTCCGAATAATGTTTTGGGGAAGTTTATATTTGATCGTTTTTCGATATAGAATACATTACTTTCATGCAACGACATTAGAAACGGCTTCCTTTGTCGACATCACCTGACTATTGGACCACCGATTTCAATGACATTGGTAGTGAGATTTGTATAGTCATGAGACTATTATTGCAGATACCTACCTACCTACCTGCATGCGTGCATGCATGCATACGAACGCAGACAAACACATACATATGCATGCATACATACATACATACATACATACATACTTTTAATTATGCGAGTGAACAGGATTTGAATGTGTATGTCAGTTTGTGGAAATTTGGTTGCAATGTATGACGGAAATGGATGAGAGAGAGAGAGAGAGAGAGAGAGAGAGAGAGAGAGAGAGAGAGAGAGAGAGAGAGAGAGAGAGAGAGAGAGAGAGAGAGAGAGAGAGAGAGAGACAGAGAGACGTTACGGAGAACATATTTTGCTGTTGTCTAAGAACATGCTTAAGGCATATTCCAGATCAAATGGTTTTCAAGTGTCATATATAGTATGTACAATGATTCTATGGTCATATAATTTCATATTGAGTATGTGTATGTTTATATGGGTGATACTATATTTTAGTCCATATAGCATTATTTATAAAGAGCTAAAAGAATGGAAAAATATTTACCGACTTCATAAAGAAGGCTATCGTATATGTATGAATCAAATAAAGAAATCTGCTTTGAAAAAAAATGATTGATCAGTGGATGAATGCATTAGACAAGCAAGCTCAGAAAGAGTGTGAAATATTAACACAGTCATGCTTTTTTATTTCGTTTACAGACAAAGATATAGAAATGGCTCTAGCCTCCGTTGAGCATAAAATCTTTCTAACTCCAGAAGAATGCATTCCACAGCTCAGAAAAGGTACAATTTGTCTCTCAAACAAATACACCAGCATACACACATACATTTGATGTTAAAACGTTAATCAGAAAGCAATTGGACTGAATGTTTTACAAATATTAATGTAATAAGAATACACTGTTATGTTCGCTTGCTGCATGTGAGGGTGACAGTTTTTCGCGTCGATTGTGGGAGCAGCACCGACAACATAGCCTAGTCAAGTAACATATTCCATGAATTACACTCACGTTGGAATTTTGTGATGAAAGCAAAACATTATTCTTGATGTCTTAAGGGGAACTCAAATAATAATACAAATTATGTTGCCAGCCAATATTTGAGTAAATCATGTATGTTATCTTGTGTAATGTTGAGTGACATTTAACATCGATGTATTTTGTGAATGTTGGAGGTGAATGCTGTGGTGATGGGAATACACGCATCATCCAACATAAAAATCACATTACAGAAATGAGCATGGATAGTATATGCTAGAGATCCACGAATGCCATCGACTAGATGTTAGATGTGATTGTATGTTTTATCTGGCTAAAGCTAACTTTATATTTTTACATGCATCCTGCTGCAAGGTGGAAGTTATTTTAAGCATTATGGAGACATCATCCCCAATTCAAGTGACAGCTGTACAATTGGCGAGGTATAACACCAATGTTTACTCTGTATTTTCTGCCCGATAGTTAGCACTTCTACGCAAAACCTGGTACCAACGAGAAAGTATTGAACTTCATCAGATAGTGTACCCATTATGTCGATAAGTGATATCCTACGATAAGCATATGCCTCGGTGATTCCACTCTCTAGGATCTTAAATCAAGACTTCATGGCACAAAATCTGTTACCCAGTCCATGCATGAATGTGCAGTACAGCCAACGAAAACCGTGAGATGCTAATGGCTTTTACGAGTACCAGTCTCTCATCGGACAGTGGCACTTTCACTCGCTCTCCATTACCTCAATCTTTATTGTTATGTTTGTGTGTGTTTTATGTCTATCTGTGCTACCTGTGTCTATGGATTTTTCTTTCGCAAATAAATTTAATATTTTTATGGTATTAGTAGTTAAGTATTGTGTGACTGCGTAAACATTCTTACAATGTACTCTACTTTTGCCTCATTTCTAGCGAGTTAGTATATTTGTTGGTCAGTATATTTGTGGGTGTTGATCAGTGGGCATTGGTGCTGGTGAGTAGCACTGTTTATTGGTTTTTATGCATGGATATTGGTTAGTAGATGTGGATGCAGGTATGTAATACTGTGTGTTAGTCAGTAGATGTGTTTGTTAGTTAATCAAAGCCATTGTCAGTTAATGCAGTTGTAGCTTTAAATTTCCCCATGTCTCTGTAAAAATGTCAACAAGGCAGCCTCATATAAATATTTCTAGTGTTTTATTTGCCACTTAATATTAATTTCTCATTGTCATCATAATTTTACCTAAAAGCGGCATTTTGACGACATAACACTAATTTTCCAATCATCCTAGTGCATTTTGTGCATTATAGCAACATAATGGTACTTTACATTTGTCGTTCGTGTTCTCCTGGTCCTCCTATTTCCAGTCCTATACTATAAATGATCTTTTATTTGGCCCTATTCACCATTTGGCACCTACGAATATTACATCACTTTACAGTGACATAAGAAATAAGCCAGAAGAATTTGACAAATATTTTTACCGCTAAAAACGCACTCTTTTCCTACAATTTCCTGCTTTGTGTCAAAGTGTTGACTTATATGATGAAAAAATAAAAAATGCGTCTACGTATCACCTAAATTTCACACAGAACTAAATAACTCGTAGCGTGTTCAACGGCATATCTCCAGTATGTCAAGGGTCTCAAACACGCGGTATTCAAGCCGCATGCAGCTGGCCAAGCCGTATCCTGTGGTCTGCAAAATGATTGGCGTTACAAGTTGTCATGAGAGATAATAAAGATGGTGCGACCATTGGGCCATCCTAAATGCCCTCATGCGGCCCTCGGGGTGGTTTGAGTTTGAGACCCCTGCTCTATGTCAATGACAAGGTCCAAGTACATTTTTTTATCTTTACGTTACCTTTTTAAAAAGTCAGCTTAAAATTGTAACTACATTTAAATATCTCTTTTCCTATGATGCTTTTACTAAAAAAAATTTATTAGTTTCCAGCTGTGTATGAAGGCAATACTTTTTGTTAGAGTCTGATATTGAAATTTTTCTTGTATTTGAACAGCAGATTGTTACTGTCATCTATGAACATGCTTATAGCATAGTCCAGATCTAATTGTTATATAGTGTCATATTTAGTATGTGCAATGATTTTATGGTTATAGCATTTCATATTGGGTATGTGTATGTTTATATGGCTATATTGAGTATGTGTATGTTTATATGGCTATATTGAGTATGTGTATGTTTATATGGCTATATTGAGTATGTGTATGTTTATATGGCTATATTGAGTATGTGTATGTTTATATGGCTATATTGAGTATGTGTATCTTTATATGGCTATATTGAGTATGTGTATCTTTATATGGCTATATTGAGTATGTGTATGTTTATATGGCTATATATCATTTCATATTGACTATGTGTATGTTTATATGGGTGTCTATATATTAGTCCGTTGAGCATTATTTATAAATAGCAAAAAAAAAAATGGAAAAATATTTACCATCTTCATAAGGCAAGCAATAGTATACGTATGAATAAATAAAGAAATGAGCAGATACATGGGTAAATAGATGGTAGATCAGTGCATGGATGGATGAGACAAACAAACTTCGAAAGAGAAAGAGTGAGAAATATTAACACAATCAATCTTTTTGTTTTCTTTTACAGCAAAAGATATAGAAATGGCTCTTGCCTCCGTTGAGCATAAAAGGTTTCTAACTCCAGAAGAATTCATTTCACAGCACATTAAAGGTACTCGTTGTCTCTTTAAAACAAACACACCAGCATACACACATACATTTGATGTTAAATCTTTAAGTAGAAAACGATTTGACCGAATTTATTACAAACATTAATGTAATAAGAATACGCCAATATTTTGGCTCGCTGCATGTGAAGGTGACAGTTTTTCGCGTGGATTGTGGGAGCAGAATCGACAACATAGTCTAGTCAAGTGACATATTCCAAGAATTACACTCACTTTGGAAGTTTGTGTTGAAAGCAAAACATTTGTCTTGTTGTCTTAAGGGGACCACATATAATAATACAAATTATGTTGCCAGCCAATATCTGAGTAAATCATGTATGTCATTTTTGATGAATGTTGAGTGACATTTAAAATCGATGTGTTTCATGAATGTAGGAGGTGAACGCTGTGGTGATGGGAATACACGCATCATCCAACATACAAATCACGGTACAAAAATCAGGATGAGTAGATGTTTGAGATCCACGAAAGCCATTGAGTATGTTAGCTGCGATTGTATTTTCTCTGGCTAAAGCTAACTTTCTATTTTTACAAGTATCCTGCTGCAGCATAGAATTTATTTTCAAGCGTTCGAGAGACAGCATCCAAAATTCAAGCGACAGCTGTAACGTTGTCGAGGTATAACACCCACATTTCACTCTGCTTTATCTGCCCGAATATTAGCACTTCTGCGAGAAATTTGGTATCAATGAAAAAGTACTGATCTTCATCAGAGTGTTCCCACTATGTCGATAATGACTATCCTAAGATAAGCATATGCCTCAGTGATTCCACTGTCCAGGATCTTGAATCAAGACTTTATGGCACAGAATGTGTTATCAAGACCCAGTCCATGCATGAATGTGCAGTACACCCAACGAAAGCCGTGGTATGCAAATGGCTTTCACGAGTAGCATATGAAAATCATCTTTCAGCCACTCATCGGACAGTGGAACTTTCCTACGCTCTTCATTACCTCATTACAACAATGCCTTGTGCTTTATCTGTGACAATGAACTATTATCAATTTTACGTGACTGCTACATACAATTTAAGTAGTTCTCTGAAAGAAGTTGTTGATCAAAGCAGAAACGACAAGGAAGCTCCACAACCAACAAGCTCTGCACATCGATAAATCGATAAAAGGAAAATGCATTTGACATTAATACAAGCGGTGCTGCGCAATGCACGTCACAAATATCTGTCACAGATCGAAGAACCCATCGGTGTCTAAGCCATGAGGAGCTGATAAATTGTAATCAGAGGCATAATTCCTCTGTCTGACTGAAAGAATGTTGTTTGAGGAAATGTGCATGGCATGACTGCACTTCAAAAGGATGTGTATAGGCATCCAATATGCTAACAATTTGGTGAAGCATGGCATCAGTCGCAGAAACTAAAACAGTTTACACAAACAGAAACACCAGATGTGGAATTCTTTGCTGAGAAAAGCAATTAATACAAATAACAAAAATGGTCATTTTGCAGGTTTCCATAAAGATGTTACAAAGGTACATTTAACAAACGAGCAGTACTTCTAGTATCGGTGGGTCATTCAGGAGCCAACACAATGATATCAACTGACAGAATGGTTTCAAAAATGAACATGTACACAGCTAACCTTGTGCAAATAACAGCGATATTCATCTAGCAAACAAACTCAGAACATCAGGTTACATGCGAAATGTCATAACAGCTAGCTGTTGGAGAATCCATTCATCAGTCGCTCGAAGTAAGAAAGCCACCGACATCTTGCATAGCTTTCGGATGTCACATGAATACAACAGACTCCTGCGAGTGAATGTCATCAGTGATGCCGACCGTACAAGCTGTTTTGCAGAAAAGAGAAAACTTGCATTGTTGAAAGGTTTTCAAACTTCCAATAATGACAGAATGACTACATTCGAAAGACCAGACACACCCTCAGTGCATAGTGATGATACCTTTGCCGCTATCAAGTAGTCATGTATCAAATGTATGTACGTGAAGCCTACATATTAAAGGGAGATAAGGGTATTATGAAAAAAGGCAGGCATAATCGGAAAGGCTACCACCAAAAGAATATGCACTCCATCAATCAAATATACAGGCTCACTACCAGGACAATATCTTAAAGTATAACAGCACGGTAAACCCCGTGATTCCGTCACTTCAACAATATGAAGATATTAGAAAGGGAATGCTTTTCCAGTCATGACCATGCACATCTAAAGATCAAAGTCTGGACTTCACTTGATGAAATATATCTGTACCAAGACGAAATGTCAATTTACAAGTTGCATATGTCGAAAACAATGGTTGAGCTGCATCTATAGCTATGGCTATTATGATTCGTGTAATAATATAAACAATGAGCATGAAGAGGAGGATGAATATGAGGAGAGAGAAGAGGATGATATGTTTCTGGGAATAGTCTTGTGTACTTGTAAATGAGGACTTTTCTAGAGTTGTAGACGTACATTCATAGATAGTACACCTGCAATAAAACTACGTTTCCCTCTAATATTGTAGCATCCATCCGCAAATACTTGTAGATCGGTCTGAAAATATTGTAATTTAAAGTAATCAATACAAAAGATCTATATGCCTTGAGATAGCAGTACTTACAACAATAGTTCTCGTTTACTTAAACTCATTGCGGTATTTGAAATCTGCTTGCATATGGACATATTTAACATGGACATGGCCTGCTTTCTACACATGCAACTGTGTTTAAGATATTTATTGTCATTGGGGTCCATTAAGACAATGAAACTACAGGCTTGCTTTCATCACTCAGTTCGTACAAGACTCCACATGCTCCCTGAAGAACCATTGTATAATCAATGTAAATTTATATATTAACACTATCTCAAATTACTTCTCCAATTTTAGTAAGATGTTCAGTGTTAAATTATATCATAAACGTTTTGTCATAATTAAGACCGATTCCTATGGGCTTATTTTACCATTTACGCAATAATTGTCATCACATGTTTCACAGGCAAGTGGTGAATTATGTTTTTGGATCAAATGAACATAAAATGTGGGTCGTAAATCCATTCCTTTGACAGACAGTTGGGAGGAGCACTGTCTCATAATTACATGAATCAACATCCATTCAAATTAAGCAAGGCGTTGCCATTCTTAGAAAGGCGAGTTTAAATCTGTTATCTTGAGAACTAAACGTCAGTTGTCGCTAAACCCAGCTTGCGTAAATTATAAGGGAAGGTAAGCTACTCCGGTGTCATTCGAAATTGGCGGGAAACATGTTATCCTGGGATTTACAAGGAACTTCAGTACAGGAAGCTTTTAGAGACCAGAGGAACTGTAGGAGACAGAGAAAATTATCCATTGCAGTTGGTCTGAGTATGTGGGAGACAAAATAAAAAGGATGAACTGAGGCAGAAGTTAGACTGTCTGGAGGGAAGTGGATTACCAGTCCAGATAAAGATAATACAGATGAATAGGAACACAGGTCAGGAAGAAAATCAATCACACTAAGTCAGATGATCAAATAGACCGTCACGTACTCGAATGAAAGACGAGTGCTAGGGTTTTTAATTGAGAGATATCCGTTATTGAATTATATTAAATTGTTTTTTGAATTTCACATTTTGTGTATTCATTAATTTAACTGTCAGCACCGCTGGCTGGTGGCTTGGAGCTTTGCATCAGTGTATCACTACTTCAGTTTCTGACAAAAACGAGTCAAGGTATGTCTTCTCTGTAATTATTAAAATAATATTGGGAGCACCCCATCTAACCTAAATAAAGGAAATCTCTACACATACATACATACATACATACATACATACATACATACATACATACATACATACATACATGCATGCATGCATGCATGCATGCATGCATGCATGCATGCATGCATGCATGCATACATACATACATACATACATACATACATACATACATACATACATATGAACTGATAAAGATGTCACACATCTATTACTTTGCAATACTTTAACTTCATTTGATATATTTTATTTCTTCAGGCAACAGATGCTCGCAACATCCGGACAAAACTTTCTCTATCGAACTAGAGAGTTTAGAATATGTATTACAGCGTAATCGTGTTAGTAGATCTGTTAGAATTTATGAAACAGCCACAAAATCTCCAAAATCCTATATTCGAAATACTCCATTCCAAGATTGCAGAATGGACACAAGGCAACACCAACCATGCAAGAGAAAACCTCGACCCCCTAAAGGACGGAGTCACCAGCACAAGGAAGTCAGAAAGTTTAGAAGACTACAAAAGCGATTCAAGCTATACAGTCTGAAGTAGTCTTATAGGATGATCTCATTATTAATGATTAGCAATTATTGGTGCGAAGACCAGTCTAACAAGGAAACTAATTAATAGTTTATTCACTGAACTAACAGAAGAAAGAAAAAGCACACCGTAAAGTATAGAAACAAAAAGAACAATTGTGAAATCTGGTTTATTGATTTTGGTTTTGCTACGTTATCGAATCTGTCATGAATTGGAAATTGTCCTTGGGTAATATATTCAAAACGTCTTTAAGAATGGTAAACGAACTAAATACATCGATATATGTTTATGTTCAAGGGGGCGTCAGAATCCTCTTTATTTTAAGACAGATCTTGTTTAGGCAGAAAAAGTATTTTGAGATATAAAGGGAAATCTTCATTGTGTACGTAGTACAGAAGACATCTGTACGTAGTACAGAAGACACATGTCGTGGGCTACCAACAATTGCCATTCCATCATTTTAAATTTGTTTAAAAATCGAACACCACATAGTACTCGCCACCATTATCAATTAATGTTCATGAATATGTGAAATTCACCATTTCCTTTTTTTAAATATATGACACTTCACCTTTTCAACAATCTTTTACGTTTATAACCTTCCACCATTTATAAGTTTCTTGCAAAGGCGTATGCCACAACCATTCACTATTTAAAAATAGCCGGATGTTATAATCTCTCAAAATGTATGAACATTTATGGAGACCAACGCTCAAAAATGAAAATTTAGCCCCTTTACCCATCATATTCTTTACACAATTTCTTGAAAATACCTTTACCACTTGCCCTTTTCCAACTAGTTTTAAGCATTAAAATAAACACTAATTTAGCATGTAATGCTCCATTCTTTTCAATATTTTAAATTGACGATGAAATCTGACTAGGACTTTCTAGCCATGATTTTGTATTGCTTTTATCCGTCCACATTAAATCTTCCAAAACATATGAACCACCTGCCGGTATATCAAACAAACGTTGTCCATAACAATACAGCACAATTAATACACTTTGTCACAAAAAGAACAAAAGCAATTAAGGACCATTATAACATGTTATATTAAACATAGTAAACACCAATCTGTACCAAATAAACTAAATTCACTAAAATATTATTATTTACATTTTACACCACCCCGTAAAAAGCAAGACTAAAGCACTCATTTTCAATTTTTTTGTTATACATTAAAACACCTCAAAGCCTTTATTCAAATTTAAACAAAGACACAAAAGACAAGTATTTAAAATTAAAAAATAAATAAAATATAGCAATAATCATTATTCTTGGAAACAAAAAGTATAAAACACTATTTGTTTAAATTTAGAAAAGGAAAACTAAAAAGCTGGTAATCAAAAGTTTAATAAAAAGACCACTTTAATGCCATTAAAAAAGATTCTTTAAATTAACTTCCAAACACCAATAGCCACCTTATTCACACAAAAAATTGGGAATATTAAGGAATTTCTAAAGACAACACGAACGGCTACAGTGAAAAGTTTGCATTGAACTCTTGCGACAAGAACATAGATATATGCAATTGAAAATAAAACCAAATAACCGGGGAGATATACTCAGTCCTTACCAATGGATATAATAAGTAATATCACAGATTAAAATATTATTTCATCCATTAAGGAAAGTCTATGAATGAATAAACCTATTTGATTTTCTAACAATACATACCTATGGAATTACCGAATTCCATAGATGAGAAAGTTGGTATCTTAAACTATTAATCTAATTATACTAATCTTCATAATTTCACAGAAGACATTTTTTAAAATACAAAAATTAGAAAAGTAATTGTAAGACCTAATGCAGTGTATACACTAACACACTTGAAGGAAAAATTGTCAATATTTTTTTCGAGATGGCTATATCTTGGTGCAAAAAATATGAGGTGTGAAATGCTGTGAAAGTTTTGAAAACAATAAAAATGAATGTCATTTGTTGCAAATGAACCACATTAGAACATACACGACAAATCTCTCACACGATAGCGCGTGATGCAGTAAACATCTACTTGAATCTTGTTTTGCATATTGCTAGTCGATACGTTTAAACATAAAATTAAAAGGGTGAAAAACGCAACTAATTGCAATTATGCCTTCGCCACTCGTGAATGCAATATATTCATTATTCCTTTATATATAAAATGATGAAAGAATTGCCTTTATTTGACAAATATGCCAATATTTAAAATGGTATTAACATATGATGACAGCATATGTGTAAATGATACGATGAAATAATTTAATTTTAAAACCCACGAGGAACTACAAGACTATTATGTGAATATATTTATACTAATTATGTTGTATATTTGTGAAGACTTTAGATCTGCATGCTTAATTAATCCTAAATGAGTCCCATCACGTTGTTTTAGCGCATGCGAACTCGTTCCTAATGTTGATTAAATGTAAGCAACGTAAAAGTTAAATTAGAGTTACTCATAGAGTTTGATACATATTTAATGATCGAATCTGGAAATTAAAAGTTAAACAGCTTATTACAGGATATTATACTGAATCTATCGATGAACAAACATGATTTATTTGCAGTGTTTAGTAATCTGTGCGCTTTTTTTGTTTATAGCAGAAATATGTATTGCTTCATTACACTGTTGTTGTTTTTTGCTTCATTACACTGTTGTTGTTTTATTGTACCTTTGTGCATAAAACTTATTTGGTAAAGCTTATACAGTAATAACTATATTTTAGTATGGAATTAACACAATTTTATGTATAAGTATCCACGTTTGTTGTTATTTCTTTCTGCATTGTATCTTATTCCTTTCATACCTGTTGTTGGTGGATCCGTTGTGACGTTGGGTAAGCGTGTATTATTATCTTCTCCAATAAGTTTCTCCATATTTATGAAATAATGAAAACGATGTCCATTTCTATTTGTCTCGTTAATGGTGTTGGCCAATATATCGGAAGTAATTCAGTCGCACTGAAGACAAATTTTCTTCAAATCAATTTTTTTGGTTAGGGTTCCAGGTCGGATTAGATGTTTTCTCTAATTCAATCGTAAGTCAATAGTCTAGAAGACGAACCAAAGGATAAAATGAACAATGATCTGTTCATATCGGAAATTCGAGTGGTCTTAAAAACGTTTTTTTGTAGACGATAAAATAGACAGTTTCCCATTAGAAGCTGCTGATATTGCTGTTTGTAGCTTGTCGCTCACCTTACACGGCTGTACTACAAATTTTATCTCAAATATTGCCAAGCACAAATCTTTAAATGTCATGAAAATATTCTATTCAATTCTATTCAAAATATCACCACTACGGTCGCAAAATTGTTGTATGTTTGAACTGTGTGTGATTTCCAGTCGTGAGATTTTGAATTACACCAGCCGAATCACAAGGAAAGTTGATATCTGAGGCCTGGCTGACAGTGGTTGAAGTGTTTCTGTAGGGACATTGTGAGAGGCTCCGATGAATCATGACTTGGGAATGACATCATTATTTTGATAGTTATTTACATCGGGATTGGATAAAATGGTGGAAATTAATAATGCAGATTTCTTATATATAATCCTACTTATTTCTTAATTTCACAGGTACCTCAGGTGTGGATAGTGGACAGAGCAAAAAAGACCCGTTAAATGCATTATATATATATATATATATATATATATATATATATATATATATATATATATATATATATATATATATATATATATATATGCATAAATTGATAAAGACGTTTTGCTTTAAAGTATTAGTATGACCATGATAATGTGAACAGTAAATTTGTTCATTTCTAAGTTTTCCAGACATGATAGCTTTTGTTTGGCTTGTATTCATACTAGCTGATTCTTTAGGTATTATATGTAAGTATAGAATATATCCAATGTATTTTACACGTCTATTGAATTATCTGAAAATACAATAGTCTCTCGGTGTCATATAAATATAACACAAATAATTCAGTATAAAGATTGTCCCCTTGTCTAGCTCGCTGATTGCATGTGAATAAACATCATTTCCCTTGAGGAGGATAAGAGAATGTATATCCATATAAAACTTCGCTTTTCCTATAAATTCTTTCTATATTATGTTAGTGTTAATCAATGTTTTCTGAACTTCAAGTCTCCTTTCCCTATGGAAAGCCCGAGAGAAATCCACGCCTATACAGATTTAAGATTTATTTCTACTATTTAAAAATTTCTTGAATCAAATTTAGCCCGACGTACAATCAGTTTTGTTAAAATACTATGACAAAAAATTTCAGTCGTTCAGTGTTTCAGATTTAGATTCAGATGGTTCAGATTATATCCGTGTCTTTGTTTATGATAAACATTATGTGTCACATTTGTCCTGTGCAGATAAATTACAGGATGTGCACTAAATTATCGATAACTCTTGAATGGAGATTTAATTTTCGTTATACAATTTATGTCTTTTCGTACATATCGTGGAAATGAATTTCACTTTGATCTTAAAGTTCAATATCTTGAGAAAATATTATATTTCTTCAAATATTTGTCGACGTTTATAATTTTAAGTTTTACAACCTTATGCAAAGATCATGTGTTAATTATATTATTTTGCTTACTTTGTTCTCTTTTTGGTGAGATAAATGAAATCATGGAATCGCCGTTTCATTTGTAACATATCAGAATGTGATCATATCAGATTTCAGTGTATTCATAATAAACTAGATCTAATTAATCAACGCTCGCTTGAGGATAATGTATTTACATTTTGCATGTGATTTTCTAAAGATAATCTGAATATTGCTTGTAAACGCAAGAAGAAAACAATGTATCCAACCAACTTCTTGCGCCATCCATGCATACCCCCGATATAGGTTGCATTTTATCCTTCTGATATAGCAATAATAATGGTTACTATCATCATTCATATAAATTATCATAAACCACTACTCAATACTATGAAAGAAACATGTAATGCACAACGCAAAGCTTAATGTTTCTCCTCAGGTCGCATAATTACAAGAATACGTTCCACACTGACCCCTGTCGCATAACCTTGCCATAGTAAACACTTTCGAACCAGTACAAATTGATACAAGCTTTGTACTGTAGCTGTTATTCTTTCTCGTTAATACGTAAAGCTGAAACTAATACTCAATCATTCCGTTATTTACCCAGCAACTTTAATAGCCTTTTGTATAGGAAGAAAAGAGGTAAAATGCAAAGTATTCAACATGGAATTAGTTTACATAGAACAACTTAAAACCTTTTAAATCACCCGAAATTCAAACTCTGCTCGCCTCTAAGTCTATCCTTGATCATATTTGTGTAAAGTCCGTAATGCAGATGTCAGGTTCGTATCAATAAGATGTGCAGTTGCCAGTTACCGTGACTGTAATACTCGAAGTAAACGAAGGTCTTATTTAGTTTTTCCGTTCGATTTTTGATTTATTTATTTTGTTCGACGAATCGACTATGAAATTGTATTTAGTTGGGAATACATTCATGCCCAGCCTTTTTACCATGAACGACTACTTAATAAATGTGCGCACCGAATACTATATAATCATTATTGCGAGAAAAATGGGAGTTACAATTAAAGGAGGAAAGCTTTCCTGGAAAGATACTTAGGCGTTTAGAAATGCTCCACATGATACATTTTGATTTCAGCTATTTCAAAAGGAAACGCATCCTCATCTTCCACAACTCTTTCTTTAAAAGATAGTCGCTATCGCTTAACCGGCTTGAATCAGCTCTTCCGTTTGTGTGCTGTTTTTCGTGATATATTTGCTTGTGATCTATCTTCGACTACATTATTATTCTTTTTCATCAATCATTGGATGTTGAGTTCGTATGTGCATCTTCATCTGCTTGTTTCATTCAAAAAAGTTCTTTTCTGTCTTGCTCCACTCCTATAAAGTCCTTTCTTCATGAATAAATCGCCATCACAAGATCAACAGTCAGCCCGTTTATGCTATGATGGAACCTAATTCATTGCTTTAAATGACCACTCAATGGCTCTTCATACTAATTGCACTCAAGACGAATCGAACTGGGACTACATTCAGCCCTGCTTCAATGTAAACGATTTTGAGAAGAAGAAAAGAAAAACATTGCTTCAAAGCTGGCCGACGTAGAACAGGAAGAAGAATAACAGTTATCTTCCATTCGCTTTATCCAGCTAAACAATTTAAGTAGTTGACCTTTAATTTATATAACCTTGTGGAAATCCATATTAAACCGACAACCTTTGTGCCATAGATTCCAGTGCGTATTGCAACGCTCAATAAGTAGAACAATCAGAAAAGCGCACAGAAATAGTTCATTTTATCAACCATCATAATATCCTGACAAAAACATGGATAAAAAAATATCAGGCAATGGGACCAAGTGGGCAATCTAACACCAACCAGTTACTCCATCAAGTCGTTCCCCATCCATTCTCGCGGAGCTAGAATTGCCTTCTTACAAAGAAATCCATGATACGGTATCTTAAAAACAACAGAACCTTCCGTTTCTACCACACATCGTTTGAACTAGTCGAAACAAAATTCACACTAAACAAAGGTCAGTCAATTTTGTCTGCCACAAGCACCCACCTCGTAGAAGAAAAATGCAAGCTGACTGAATCTCTTTTTGAAGCAGGTTTAGTATCTCCTGGATTATGGAAATGCGATAAGTGACATTCTGATTAGTATTGGAGATTTTAACTTTCCCTTTGACTGTCCTGGAAACCCATATACATCAAAACTCCTAGATACTGTTCATGTGTTCAACTGTATACAGTCAGTTAACGAACCCACCCATAAAGATGTTCACATTTTTCACTGGATTCTTCGTAGACCTCATGATAATATTCTACGATTCACCGTTGTATCCCACACGAACTTGCATCTGATCACCTCTTCATTATACGCCATTTGCACGTATTAATCCCTAAGCTTCCACCTTTATCTGCTACTAACAGATACCTCCGTATGATAAATAGAAGCATACTAATGCCTGACATCCAATCAAACTTAACAACCGGATCACCTCCTACAGCTCGATAACTGCCTCCGTTCATTTCTTGACAAACATGCCCCAGCAACCAAATGCAGAGTATCAATTCATAATTCTCCAATCGTCATCCCCCTATAAAGTTGCGATACAAAATTGCAGCGACAACCACTAGCATTATATAAACCTGTCTCTATGGATTTAGTACGGACAATCATGTGGAAGAGTACACCAAAATCATGTGAACTTGATCAAATGCCAACATCATTGCTGCTTGAGTACTTATATCCAATATTGACTTCACTAACTGATGTTATTAACACCCTTCTCTCGTTCTGGGAATTCCCATCATTTTTCAAAACTGCAACTGCTGAAGAAACTAACACTCGACCGTAACAATTTAAAGAACTACGGCCCAATTACCGATCTCCCGCTTATATAAACAATGTTAGAAAAAGTTGTTCTAATCCCACTAGTATTTCATCTGAATTCACACAGTCTTTTGAAATTACTCTTGCGAAAGTAGTTAATGTCATAATCTCTTCTTTGGATAGCGCAAAGATTACAGTCCTCGTCCTCATTGAGTTGTTTGCAGATTTTGACAATATAGACCATGATAAATTACTTCAACGTCTTCAACATGTATTTGACATTAACAATACAGCCTTATTATGGTTCAAGTACAAAGGACACAACTTATATTTGCAAATGGAATACACTCCAGCCCAGTTGATATTTGTTGTGGTGTTCCACAGGAATTTGTGTTTGGGCCTGTTCTCTTCATTCCGTACACGCAGCCGCTCTCAAGTGTCATAGATCATCATCAAGTGTCTCACCAACTGTACGCTGATGACACCCAAATATACAAATTGTGCCCCCTATATTGTTTAATAAATCAGTCGTGTCGCTGTCTCATTGATAATATATATTTAATAGATAGTTATTCATAGTCAGTGGTATGAGATTGAGATTGAGATGTGTGGTGTGCTGGTGGTGTGCTGGTTATAAATTACATACACGTGAACTGACTGACACAGTCAATAACTGATTATAGTACATGAATTTGTGTCATGTTTTACCTGCCCTATTACTAAGTTAGGTTCTCAAGCATCTACGTCCGTGACCATCACGATGGAGATGTGAGTGGAAGCAAAGTTTCCATTTAAAATATCCTTAATCAGGTAAAAACAAAATATGTAGCTGTTTATCCTTGTAAACCAAAACACTTTCCCACAAATGTAATGCCCATAAGTAGGATCACTTATCTGCACCATACATTTTTTAAACTAAACAAAAAACTGTTATGCCATAAATATATTAGGTTATATATCGGAAATAAATTTCTAAACTCATTTACCACGAATGCATATATATAGAATTAACCTACCTACTTACCCACCTACCTATATACATACAATGCAGATGAACCGATACAGATGTCACGTATTTATTACTTTGCAATATTTTAGCTTCATTTCATATATCCTACCTTTTTAAGCTTACATATGCTCGCAACATCCGGATAAATATTTCCTGGAGAGATTAGAATGTTTCTTACAGTGTGATTGTGACAATAGATCCGCCACATTTTATGAAGAAATAGAAACCACGAGAACTTCAAGGCCATCATGCCTTCAAAACATTTAGTTCCAAGATTTTAGAATGGATTGAAAGCAACACCAACACAACAAGATTAAGATTCGACCCCCTAAAGGATAGAGTAATCAGCACACAGAAGTAATGAAGTTTAGATTAATTCAAAATAGATTTAATGTTTTCAGTCTGAAATATTATTTGGGGATGGGATGATCTCATTATAAAAGATGTACAAAAATGATTTTACAAATCGACCATCGTTTAGAATTCTATCGGCTCCCATACAAATGTATCAGCCACTGAAATAATAGTCATTACACGAACGTCGTTTCTAAACTAAATGCACTGAAAAACGTTTCGAGCTATTAATATGCTTTTACAGTTTAGAAGACGAAAATCCAAGGCACGAATCGCGACCACTGTTTATCTAGTCATCGGATTCTTAATTGCCTGTGATATAGTTGTTGCAGACTCTTGGTACAGAGACCAATCTAATCAAGGAACAAAATAATAATTTACCAATCAGTAAAGTGCCAGTTAGTAAAGCGAAGAAGTATAAACAACAATTGTAGATTTAATTTGGTATGCTAAATTATCAAATCGTTCATGAATTAAATATTTTCCTCAGTGAATGTATTCAAAACGACGTTAAAAATAGTACCCGAAATAAATGCAGCACTATATGTTCATGTTTATGTCTTTTTGAGGAAGGACTTTGTTTGAGGAGATGAAATATAAAGTGAAATATTCATTCCGTAAGTAGTACGTAATATGTTTTATTTCAATTAGTTTGAAAATGCGAGACCACGTAGTACTCGCCAACATTTTCAAATAATGTTTACTAAGATGTGAAATTCACCGTTTTCATTTCTAAATATATTTCACTTTACCTCTTAAAATAATATTTTACGTCATGAACTTCCACCTTTGAAAAATATTTACAAAAGCGTTCTATCCTTCATAATTGTTTAGAATTTTTTTTTACCACTTGCCCTATTCCATCCAGTTTTAACCATTAAAATAAACACTAAATCGCTGTGTATCCTTCCACTATCTTCAAACATTTTAACACATGACCGTCCAAAACATTAAAATTATTATGAAATCTCGCGAAGAATTTCCAGCCACGAATTTCAGTTTATTTAACCCGTTGAAATACAACCATCCAAAACATATTAACCATATGCCATCCCAACAACCAAAACTTGTACAAAACAATACAACACAATTTTTCAAATTGGTCCACAAAGAAAAAAAAAACATAAAATCATTATCATTTAAAACAAATATTAAACATCAATCTTGTTTTTCTTTTCTTTAATTTTAAAAGCACAAAAATACAATTAACTACTTTATACATATACACACACATGCACATACACACACACACACACCCACACGATTTTATGCTGAGCAAATACCAGATGGGATATAGTTTAATAATGGAAAAGATTTCTTTAACCAAAATAGTAACGATTTATAAAATATCGACTGTTATAAAAAGGTTTCTTTGAACTCTTGAGATAAAACTTGGAAAATTTTAATTGCTAACGATACCGGAAAATTGGGGTGATATTGTCAATCATTACCAGATTATACTTGATATAATAAATAATATCAAAGATCAAAAACTATTTTATCCATTAAGGTACGTTTAAGTAATGAGTAAACGTATTTGGTTACCTAATGATAAATACCTTTGGAATAACTGAATATTAGATAGATGATAATGTTAGTATCTCAAAATTTGAATATAATTACACTAACGGTTATCATCATAATTTCACAGAAAAAGTAAAAAATATTAGAAAAGCAGTTTTAAGAGACCTAGCAGAAATAACACTAGAAAACTGAAATGGAGAAATGTCACCGAAAGTTTAAATAAGGAAGAATGTACATCGTTTCATTATGTGCAGTGAATCATTGGAGTTTTCATCACAATCATTGTTGTAATGTTTTAGAAGGGAATACTGAAGTATTTTCACTACCACGCCAATAATTATCGATAACAGAAATGTGAGCACCTTGTTGACGCTTTCTGGTCTAATGTTAATTAAGACCGCCTCACATGCAGAATTGCCTATTAAGAACCTACAATAAGCGAATACCTTTGTTCAGCAATCATATTCTATTAATAGGAACTGTTTTAATTTTCAGAATTGTGCTACTAATAACATTTTCTGTAAAAAATAGTACAAAATAGAACATAGGCGATACACCTGTGATATTTTTGTTCGATATGAAATTAAAGTCTGCTAATTTATTATGTTGTACATATTACTAGCCAATACGTCTGAGTAGAATATAAAATTAAACTCTTTCTTGCTCGCAGTGAATAACTGATATATTCTGTCTTGTGGCTGAAGAATGCAAGTAATTTTCTTTGCCTTCGTTACTAGAGACAATACTGCATTCTTTTTCCTACTCTCTTAGGTTATTAAGAAACAAACCTACCTATACTAAATAATGAAACATTTATTTTTTTTATTTAAAATAAAAAGATCATGCTTAAAAAAGAATTAATAAAGATCATTGACAATATGTAACATACGTGATAAAATATTTTCATTTTCATTTCAAAATCCTAGACGATCTGCAAAACGTTTATGTGAAGATAATTTACACTAATTCTGTTTGGTATTTGAAAAGACCTTAGAGCTGTATGTTTCGATAATATTAAATTAGACCCATCGCATATTTTTAGTACACTCGAAAAAGATCTTTATGTTAATTACAAAATAAGTAAGGTAAAATTATAATTACTCACCTAATATGATACACTTTTAAGGATCGAACCTGGAAATAAAAGGTGGAATAAGCACGATACAAAATAAATCTGCTAAAGCAAATCAAGGTTATTTTGCTAATTATAACAATTACCAAACACGTGATTTAATTCCTGTGGTATTGATAATCTCTGAGATCTGGTTTATAATATCAAATGTATATTTGATTCATTAATAATAATAATAATAATAATAATAATAATAATAATAACAATGTAAAAGCGCATAATCTTTAGACGCTCTAAGCGCATTACAACATATATCATGAAATGACTATAAAAGAGAAAAAACAAAACTAAACACCATGAAATTAGAAAACAAACAAAAATGCTGAAAATATTTAATCCAGGAAACAGTATTAAGTCTTTAAGTTTGTTCTTGCAGTCGAAAAAGGTGAGTTTTAGGAGCACTCTTAAAAGGGATCACTGTATTTTTGTGTCTAATTTCAATAGGCAATTCGTTCGACGTTTCTTGGCCCTGGTAAGCAAAAGTACGTTGCCCATATGACTCCGTTTACATAGTTGGAATAATGAGTTTACGATTGTCAGAACAGGAACGTATCTTGCTAATTTGCACACATGGGTGAGGCCAGATAGGATTGTTGGACTAGAGTGAAACGTATCACAGAGAACAAATTGTGTGTTTGATTCTGGATCGAATGGGTAGCCAATATAGGGTACAGAACTGTTGGGAGGTGTTTTCTGATCGTGGTATTCTAAAGATGATTTGAGCAGCTGTGTTTTAACCATTTGAAAATTCGGAGTAGTTATTGAGATGAACCAAATATAATTGAGTTACATTAATCCAGTCTTGAAATTACTAATGAACACACAAGTGTTTTAGTGGCATCAACTGAACGATATTTGCGAATGAAGCTGATGCGTCTAAGATAAAGACATGCAGATGTTCATAACATGTTGGTGCAATGTGAGATTACTGTCTAGAGTAACACCTAGGTTTCGTACTGACTGTGTGAATTTAATGTTGGTGTTGCTGATATTTATTGTTTGAGGTAAATGATGCGAATGACAAAGTTTTTGAATGGTTATCAGATTGGCCTCGGTTGTATCATCATTCATCTGCAGCTTGTTACAAGTCATCCATGATTAGTTCAAATCAGAAATGCACCTCATTACTCCTTGGATGGTAGCATCAACTTCAGTTGGGTGGCTAGAACTGTATAGTTGAGTGTCATCAGCGTACAATTGGAGATACACTGGGTGATGTTCTATGACACTTGAGAGCGGCTGAGTGTATGCAATGAAGTGAACAGGTTCAAGAACAGATCTCTTTGGAACACTACAACATAGATCAACTGAGCTGGAGTGAATTCATTCCATCTGTAGATACAATTTGTGTCCTGTTGACTAAGTAGGACTTAAACCACAGTAACTCTGTATTGTGAATGCCAAATACATGCTGGAGACAGTGAAGTAATATAGCATGATCTATTGTGTCAAATGCTGCAGCCAAATCAAGGAGGGTGAGGACTGTAATCTTTCCGCTTTGCAAAGCAGAGATAATGTCATTAACGACTTTTACATCTGAAGCTTCAGTACTGTGGCAAGCGCGATATGCAAAATGTACATTGCTTAAACAAAGTCTGTTTGAAATCAAATGAGATACAAGTTGGGTTAGAACAATCTTTTCTAAGATTTTTTGTATATGTTTGGGATATCAGAAACTGTTTAAATCGAGCAGGTCGAGTGTTAGTTTCTTCAGCAGAGGATTTAAAATGGCAGCTTTGAAAAAAATATGGTAATTTCCAAGGATGAGAGAGGGGTAAGAAGAACATTAGTTATTTAAGGCAATATTAGGCAATATTGATTAACTGACTGTTTAAGGTTGAAAACATGAGTGAAATCTATGAATTTTTAAGTGTATGAGTTTCCACGACAGTCAGAGTGAAAGTTAAAATCTCCAAGATTAATCAGGTGGCCACCTATGGAGGTAACATATTCAAAGAGATTCTTAAACTGCTCCAAAAAGAGAGATTCGGTCAACATGTTTTCTTTCTGGTAGAAGGAGGGCGGTAGAGGCAGAAGAAAATGGTCTGACGTTTGTTCCATTGTGAGTTTTGTTTCGACTAGTTCAAACGATGCGAGGCAGAAATTGAAGGTTGTGTTGTATTTAAGACATTTTATCACGGAATGCTTTGGAATGACAGCAATTTCACCTCCGCGAGAGTGGCAGGGGAACGACATGATGGAGTAACCACTGAGTGTTAGATCCGCGCACTTGGTCTCATCACCTGATGCTTTAAGCTATGTTTCTGTCAGGAAAAAGGCGTCGATATTCTGATCGTTGATAAAATTACCTATTTATCTGCGTTTTTCCTGTGGTCCCAATGATTCGGCGTTGAATAATGCAATACGCAGTAACATTTCAGGGATAGTGGGCACAAAGGTTAGCGATTTAAAAGGGTTTTGCACCAGTTTATCTAAAATTAAATGCCGTATGGGAAAGGGCGAAACGCTACCGAGTCGCACCTGCCCACAACAATCGGAATTAACACAAATTCACGTTAAGTTTAGTACCTCTAATGAAACGTAATTTATGTGGCAGATATGCCTGTATTACCTAAACCTAACTAAACTTAGCTAGGGCAGTAACTATATATCACATGAGATTATTTAAAATTCACGGCAAGTATCAACATATCAGTGAAGGAAAAATAAGTTTGGAGTCAGTAATGATAATTACAACACAAGTTAAATTCAAAGAGTAGAGGATATATATATATATATATATATATATATATATATATATATATATATATATATATATATATATATATTATAAGACCAATATATTTAACATAAAGAATATTGAATTATTGTGAATTTCGCTCGCATATATTGATTACCTTAAATAAAATGAGTTATGAAATAAGGGGAGCGATTAAAAACGGAATTAAATTAGGTAAAGTTTGTTCGGATAATATATAGTTGATTAAATAATCCTAGTTTATCATAATGTCATTCTGTATTACCTGAACCTTGTATGCATTATCTCCAGGTAATCACATGGGATCAGAATTATTGTGAACTTTACAGCAGGTATTTATGAATTACCTGAGATAATATGAATTATCTGGCTGATAATCCAAACATTACCTGATGCCGAACTGCCATTACCTGCCAGTCAATTGTAATAGAGAGCATCTTCAGTGGTCAGTTTTGCTTTAATTTGAGATCTTAAATTCCTCACAACACTCGTCTTTTTCTTCTATTCTAAATTGAAATACATCATCTTTATGCAATCAATGCTATAAGAGAGTGAATGGTTAATTTGCTTCGACATTCCGATTCATCATTGACCAGATTAATATACATAAGTACATGATCAATCCAAACTGATGAAAGAGCACGGAGAAGAGGTGTGGGAGGAGAGAGAAAGGGTGGTGGTAATGATAAATTACTTAATAAAATGGACAATAATATGTCGATGTAGCAGGAGATTCATATATTCGTAAGACAGCACGTATCTTAATGAATTACATTTTTAGGCACCTGCATGTCACCTCTAATACGAAACAAAACAAGAAGGTAAAGTCGATGTCAGCAGAGTATAACCGTATTTATATATTTATTTCTATAAAATATACATTATGTAATACACTATCCGCGATGTGGGTTTGAACATAACTATATTTTAAAAAAATGAACATTAATGGTAATGATGTCCGCACCTAATAATATACACAATACAATGTTCGAAAAATGTATGAGTATGTAATAAGATTATATTCATCAATCAAAACGATATCGAGTCACAAATACACTTTATAGACACATCCGGGCAAATAACTCATTAAGGTCAGGTAATATTGCGATACGTACCTGATAAGCTAGGTTTTAAAGAGCAATATCTCCCATTGTTTTCTCTTATGTTGTGTCATCAAAGCCAAATACTAAATATACATCATATTAATAATAAACATATTCAAAACTTGCAAAATGAACGTTGTGACCAATTGTCATCAAAACGGTTCTATTTTGTGATGTTTTCAAAACCTTTAACAGAGACAGAAATGCCGGAGTGGAGTTTGATATACCTTAAGAAAAGCGTTTTCGGAGGAAAGAGAAGTCAGAGTGCAAAAAGAAAACCGAATCAACGTTTTGTGTTTGACATTGCAATTCAGTGTTTCGACTTTCCAAGAGGTCCACATTTCAATAAGCTTCCTGTTGAGTTGATACTGGAGATTTTCAAATATCTTCGGGCGTACGAGTTGTTGAGAAAAGTCAGCCTGGTCTGTAAGTACTGGTGCAATCTATGTAGGGACAGGACTCTTTGGACCTCAATCACATGGAATGGGACTCCGAGGACACTCGAACACCTCCTACAACTAACAAAGTACCAAGTACATGAGCTTGTTTTAACCGACAACTTATGTACGTTTTCAGACAAGGCTCTTGTTAGTCTTTTGAAGAAATGCACACATTTAATTTGCTTGAAACTTCCCCAGAATGCTTGCAGAGAATTATTCCAACGAGAGCTTCCCAGAACCAACATCATAGGACGGATCTCGAACGGTCAGTTGCATCCCCCTCTCTCTCTCTCTCTCTCTCTCTCTCTCTCTCTCTCTCTCTCATTTGTTTTGGACTATGTAAATATTGTTTAGGACAATGTTAGTATTACATGTGTGAGTCTTGAATGTATATGTTGTACAGTAGATAACAAGGGTGAATTGCAACTTTCCGAGTCTATACTGAAGTTCGTTCTGATCTACATTATATACAAATTATATCAAACTTTAAAGAATTATCATCTAATCACCTTGTTATAAATGTACAAAGGCAAAATATATGGTTCATACATAGACTTTAGAAATGCTACAACTATTTGTCATCATCATCATCATCATCATCATCATCATCATCATCATAAATAAATTATAGAGAAATCAATTGAATAAATAAACAAGCAGCTCGTATGCGGTGAACAAGCAATTCAAACTTATTTTGACGGAATATCTGACTATCCACAATCCCCCAACCACCCCTAGCAGCTTGTGCCTATCTACTAATTATAAAAATGATACACATCACATGTTTAAAAATGTACAAACCTTTAATACTCATTTCGTTAATTATTCATTGATAATTTCTAACACGATTGCCGTTTCTTTGTGAGGCTGAAACTATAGTAGACATCTCTAAAATAAAATTCTCACAAACAATAACACGTGTGTAAATACTTTCATACCAAAAGACTACTAAGTATTAAACTAAATTTGCACATACCATAGTTCGTTATACTCATTTCATTATGATATATTGAATATAACTACTGAATCTTACAAGCTGCTATTTGACTTCTTTATACCAAGCAACGTCAGTAGTCCTGGTGTGTCAATTCGAATTCCATCCTTCTTCGTCGTAATGTATATGCAAGTTAAATCTATTTATAAAATTAGCGGTTGTCTACAAATATTGCTAAATTAGGTAGATACAAAGTTATGTTCCCGTTTCAATGGTAATCAAGTTTTCTATTACAAATGTTAAACAGTGAAACTATCACTGCGATTAATCACTGTCCCTTGAAGACATGAATGGAAAAAGTTTCAAGATGCATATTTTATATAAGACAAGACAGAATCTGTGTATGTAAATATAGCAGTATTCAACTATAGCACCGCCACCACGACGATGTGAAATGGTTCTGCTTTAGAATCATTTTTGGCGATTATGCACTGCAGTAAATCATGTAATAAAAAATGGCGTTAGGAATGCTTTGTATACATTTACGTTGACTGTACGTGAGACGGAATTCTTGCTATAAATATGCTATACTTAGATAGTTTTAATAATATTTTTTTTTAGTGACGCATATGAATAAACGTGTCAATTCAATCACGAGTAATATCAAGCCGATAGAAAAGGGACGTATTTCATGTGTCGTAGAGGAATAATGTAGACTAGTTTGAAGTCTTGTGGCTCATTGCATGCATTTTGCAAACCATCCTTGACTTGTCCGTGCGCACATAAACACGCACACACACACCCACACACACTGAATGTGTCTGGACTACAGTGTATATCTGCAAAGAAAATAATAAAAGTAAAAAAAGATGATAAATATCGTCAATACTTGATATCAAGTTGAACTGCTAACAACAGAGAACCTGATCTGTCGTGACATAGTGCGCTGGATAATTAGATTTTATATTGTTTGTTCCACTGATTTCTCCTAACTGAATAAAACCAGATCTGACAGTGCATTGTATGAAGATTGATCTGGATTTGAAATGTTGCAGTGGGACTACACTTATAAGCGAGTATGTACGGTAATACTATAAGCGGGAACAGTTAAAGTTGAGTATGTTTTCTCCAAATCTGATTTTATCGTTTTAACACATTTATATTTTGTGGTGCTAACTTTGCATATTTTGTTCGTTGAAATATACCTGGTACAAAAGTAGGAAATGAAAATATTCTCTTTTTATTATATGTTTATGTGTGAAATGCAGTAAATTATTTGTGAAATATTATTCATAGTTTTCTAATTCTTATATTTTTACATGAGAAGATGCAAAATTTCCCTGTTATGTAATTCGAAGATTGATTGTATGTGCTGAGAGAAGAAAAAACTCGTCCCCCTTCCACCAAACAAAATTAAAAATGACCCAGATCAAATTGCGTCTCATTGAGCGATCTAAAAAAAGGTAGTGAGTTTCATAAGATTTAGCATTGCAATTTTTTAAATTGTCTTGGATGTAATTAAGGCATAAGTGTATTTTACAAACATTTGTATTGTACATCACGTTTGCCTTAGCTGCATCAGATACTACTTCCGAACTTACAAATGCATGTTTTCCAATTTTGACAATAGCAGTACATGATTTTCGTTTGTCACACATTGCTGAAAACTGGTCTAACTTGCCAATAAATATCGAATGCCTGACTGAGATGGTCTTGTTTGGTCTTATTAGATCTGACCACGAATTACGGAGCACGTCGTCATGAAAAGAGTTTTTTGTCATCAAGCGGGCATTGACTATTATTTATCAAATATGAAATCATTTGGTGAAAAAATTCATTCTAAACTGACCCTGATCTTTGACATATTTGGAAGTGAGGAAAGTTATAAAGAAAAAATATATAACAATCTCTTATGCGGTAATGAAACAAATGTACTATTATGATTTGATAGAAACCATATATATCTTTTGCTTAAATAATTGTATTTAAAATCAGCTCTAGAAACTGTTATTATTGCACATCTAGAGAATTCGTTATAATTATAGTCACTATTATCACGATTATTAGCATAGGATTTAACCGTGATTAACCAGTACATATAAAAGTCTTAGATAAGAGACATGTACCTCACTATTCGTGGTTACATACATACATTCTTACTGTCTACTCCTGCACGTGTACAAGAAACAGTAAACTTCTTTATTTTAATAAGATACATTGTACAGAAATTAATATGACTAGTATAACACTGACTAAATATATTTTATTCCTACATTTAACAAAACTGGATAAATAACATCCGTCTATATCGACTTTTATGTAGATAACACGTAAACGTCTGACACAGACACACACATATGTAATCTGATTAAGCAAAACATAAAATATAAATACCAAGTTATTGTTAATTGTATTTTGTAAAATATGTTAAAATCCAAAATCATACACACGCACGTGCGCACACGCACACACGCGCACACATACATACATACATACATACATACATACATACATACATACATACACTTTTATGGCTACTTTCAACAGCGCCTCAGAAGCGAATTTTTAACATAACACTTCGACAGATTCACTCTTTTCGTCGTATGGGTGTACAAATTTTCAGGTGCATTTAAAAATAGGTCAGTACGTATAAAATATTTATTGTATATAAAATAAATCCAAAATCTGAATTATAGAAAGTAAAAGAAGAAATGTAGGTTAAAGTGACACTTACTTTTGTCAGCATGTGTTAGAGATTCAGTCAAATATCGAGTTTCACGATACTACTATATGCAATGTCTGCCAAATGAACTTCAAAATCAAATTTTATATTTGATTGATCACTCTCTTGGATGCTTGTATTATTTGACGAAGATATTTATTTAAAATTTATCAAATTTCCACTTTAAGAATACACACATTGATTTTTAAATAATTCTGAATTTGATTTTTACCGGTATGCAGTCTAATGATTGTTGGGATGGATGATTGGGATTGATCAAAGAAAAAGAAGGAAAGACTTTTAAAAGATACATTCACATCTAAAAGTACAAACATACAAACACTCACAAAATCTCTAAGAATGCATTTATATCTAAATAGATAAATATAAAAGCATCAAACAAATCTAATGCACATCATACATGTAACTCCCACGCACATCACCCAGTGAGCTACTGAAATGTGATGTGATGCAAAATCTGGCAACAGCTCAGTAAGTAACTGTAAATCAAATGTCTTCTACTTCCATGCGTCTAAGAATTCGTGTTAGTAATAGTGATTATAGTGAAAATGAGCGGTTATTTCAAATGCTCCATTCATAAAATGCGTTATTGATGTGTATAGCAGCCGAGCAATATGTCATTCTGTTCATTATTTATGATAAAGTTAGTTTTAAAAAGGTTAAAATGTTAATCAAGTTTGATTAATTTAAGTGGTGTTTTTATTAATTGATATTTAAATAAATCGATGTATAACAAATAGATCGCTATCATAATGATCTTTGTGATATATCGTATTGATCCAGATGTTCTGATGCCGAGAACTCGAAGTGATTTAGCAACTGTACAGATGTGATCATATACAAATCAATGACCTAGATAGCCTAAAATATGTCGCAGTAAATTACATTTTGACATTTTGTAGATTATTTGAACATATCTGACTGCAAAAAAGTCAGTCTGATTCAGAAATGCATCAGACATAGCCTATCACTATTGTTAGGGTGGGAAGGGTAAATGGCACATACAGCATTTGATCTGCATAGTCGTTTGTGTCTTTGACGAACATCATAGTCTGGCCACTGGATCTTGCGTAAGCATCGCTGTCTATCGAGTCCTAATATCGTAGAATCTTTCTTTTATGTCTATGAGATAACGCGCTCTGCTGCTGAAATTGAAATTATAGTGCTTTATCGCCCATTAGGGGCATGTAGCACTGTTGTACGTTTCCAGCAAAACTGGAAATTTAATTACTCCTGGGGATAGAAATGATGCCACGTCCCCCTGTCATTTATGTACTCAAGGAGTACTATTTAATTTGGTCGTCAGGTCAGGGTTGGTATTAAGTAAACATCGACCTGAATGGAGGACCCTGCATGAGTGGGAATAGACCCACACACTCAACCTTAACCAATTAGGTGTGTTAATGGTGTGCAATGGCACAAGTGGAGGTAGTGTAAATTAAATGAAATCCATAAAGTCTTAAAATTTACTTAACTGTCTTAACTTTCCAATGTTTCTAGTACAAAGTGTACATGCATTAAGTCAATGAGGCTGTTTAAACAGTAACATTTGAGAAGGTAATAGGAGTGAGGGTAGGTTCCTATACTTATTTTATGGGCTGTTTTTTAAAACCTATTTGTTCTTATTTGTTTGTCTATTTTCTGCCTTTTACATGGCGTTTTTTATTACCTAATTGTCTTCATTATCTGTTCGTTGTTATTTGTATACCCCTATTACTTTTTCTTCAATCTACTTTGTTGACTTGTTCTTATTCCCGGAGTGATTTGATTACTATAAAGGCTTTGAGTAATTTTTCCAGGTTCCTTAGTTTGTTTCTAGGGTGACTCGCGTCTTTATTTTTCGGTTTGGTTGCTGAGTGTATGAGCCTTGGTGATCTCATGCCCACCGTAGTGTATGTGGGATCCAAGGACGATTAAGATCTACCTGTTCATACCTAGTGGTGCTTTCATTCCTTAAAGAGGCTTAATTTTTGGTTGCCTACCTCAGGAATACTCTAGTACTAGTTTTTAAGTAATCCTTTTGGTCTCCCTATTTTATTTATAGGCATCTATATATAATATTATATGGCATCTTTAATTTCCGATTTGGTTGTTCATCCTTGATCATCTCATACCCACCGTAGTGTATGTGGGTTCCAAGGATTGGGTGTTACAATTGTAGTAATTTATGTTATATGAGAAGGGTCCTATCTATTTTCCAAATCAATTTGCCAGTTTAGATTTTTCTAAGAGCATTCGATTGATTATTGTTTGTTCATAGCCTGTGCTCTTAGGTGGTTTTCTATTTCTATTTACTTCCTTGATAGTATTGTATACTTTTCTCTCTTTGTGATTTTGATTCCAATTGGTTTGTCATTTATTGTTTATTATTTTGTTGATTAAACTCTATAGTTCATGTTGACTATATTCGAGTGGCATGTACCATGGTTCATTGACTTTATCTTTAGCTATCTGGTCTCCTAAGTCATTTCCTTTGATATTGATGTGGGATGGAATCCACATGTATTTTATGCTTAATTTATTTATATTTATTTGTTTCATTATTGCGTTGTGTTGGTTTAGGAACTTGTCTCTTGATTTAGTGGTGTTATTTTGGATTGAGGTTATGACACTAAGCGAGTCACTTATTATAACTGTCTTCTTTGGATTGTTTTTCTCAATCCATTTTAGTGCTTCTAAGATGGTCACGAATTCAGCCGTGCATATTGAGTAGTAGTCAGGTAGACGCCATCCAATTTATATATTCATCTCATGTATTATCATTGCTGCAGCTGTTTTGCAAGGATTTTATTATTTTGCATCCATCTGTGCATATTTTGAGGTAATTTCGATATATATTGCTAATTTCTTCTAAAGCTAATGTTTTTAGATAGTTTGCTCGGTTTTACTTGTTTCTTTTAGTTGAAAGGGATAGATTTACTATAGGTTTTCTATAACTCCAAGTTTCGTTATCTTACGTAATCTTACTTTCTGCTATAATTACTATTGGTGTTATGTTATTGCAAGGCTCCTTGCCATATCAGATAGTATTTTCGGCCTGGAATAACTCTGTTGGAAGTTGATGTTTTAAATCATTGACTAGTTTTCCCATATGGGGGTGGGGATTTGTCTTAGTTGCCCAGAAGGAAATATTACAATTATGTATTGCCTGGTAAGTTGGGTCATTTTTTGGGTGTGTTGAAAGTCTGGCTGCATATTTTAGGATAAATTCCTTCTTTCTTAGATGTAACAGCAGTTCTCCGGTTAAGATTTGCAGCTCAGCTAGTGAGGTTGATGGCAGTGCGCCAGTGCCAATCAGTAGGGCTTTTCTCTGAATTTTATCTAATTTATTTCATTGACATTTGGGTACCGTGTTGTATATTGGGCAGCAATAGTCTATTTTAAATCTTATTAAAGCCCTGTATAAGGTTAGGGTTGTTTCTTGATTTGCTCCCCGCTTGGTACCTTTCAGGTTTCTTAATAAGTGTAAGTCCTGATTACAATTTTGTACTAGTTCCTCTATGTGATGTGCCCATTTGAGATGTTCAGCAAAATACATACCCGAAATCGGGCTACTTTTACAAATTTTATTTCTTGATTTTATATTGTTAGCTTAGGGTGTTGTTTTTTTACTTTTCTTATGTGGTAAAAAGTACTGCTACAGTTTTTTGTTGCGATAGTTTGAACCATCATTGCCCATTCTCCTATACTATTAAAACTATCTTGAATATCTGTTATAATGTTGTGGTTAGATGGGTGTCCTGCTCTCCATAGTCCACTATCATCTACAAATTGTGATTATTCAACATCCGGTGATGCCAGCGTTTTGCCAAGGTCGTTTATCATTAGATTGAAAAGTGTAAGACTGAGTACATTCCCTTGTAGGGTTCCATTTTCAAGGGTATGTTCTTCGGAGTATGTGTTTTCTACTCTAGTAATTATTTTGCGGTCAGTTAGGAAATTTTCGTAATACTATAGTGATTTAATGTGGCTATTAGGCCTTTTGGTCCATACGAGATCGAATTCTTTCTCCAGATCTATAAACACCGCAATTAAATTTCTGTCCGCTTTTCTTTTAGAGTTAAATGCTAATTGTATAGCGGTTTTTAATCTTATGAGTTGGTCTGATGTGGACCTTTGGTTCCTAAATCCAGATTGGTTTTCAGATATTAGTTTGTTACATTCAAGGTAGTATTTGAGCCTTTCTGATTGTTCGGATTGTTGGATCGCCTTCGGTAGCGATTGGTGCAGCGCACGAGGCCAGGGAGGCGATAACTTTTGGGTGTCCAATGAACTATCCAAGCAAAACACTGCCAAATCTATTACCGTAATATTTTGCGAAAAAGGGTTTCTCACGTAGACATCACGCACTCGCGTTACACGCCTATGTACGACTGCGTTGTACCTGCTTGTGTCAAGCTCGCTTACAGGCAATAAAATGCAATGCCCATGTCCGCTTTGATGTCGTCGCTATTAATGTGCATCAGAAACGAGTAACTATTCGACTGCAGCATCTTAATTTTGTAGCCGTGTCGTGGTTTGCTCTTACCGTAGTATAATTCGGTAAAAAAAGAACGGTTGAATAGTTCCAAAGCACCAAACTGGTTGGAGCTTCAGTTTGGACTTCATATTGTGCAGTGTGATGAACCCACCGTTGAATATCTTGAGCGCTTCAAAGTTCTAATCTGCAATAAACATGTGGATCTTTTGCTGTTCACTATTCCTAACATAATCCAATCAAATGTGTTATCTAGATCGTTTTCACGAACACATCGTCCACGATCGCACATTCATTCATACGGTACAGGGACATCCGCTCGCGGAGAACCAACAACACTTCGTTGAGCATCGTATTATCGTTTTCGTCGAAGTGAAGTTCGTCTGGGTAGTCAAAATTAACCTCGAAAAGGTATTCAACATCTATGATACTGTTGCCCACATGCACGTGCGTGTGTATGTGTACATACATTGAATCGATCCATGTAAACTGGACCACAAACATTCGTGACATCATCACCTACAGTTACAAGTTATGGTCAGCAGCGGCGGTGTTGTATCTGTTTATGAGTGGGTTGATATTACGTTCGATAAACAAATGTTGATTGATGTCAGTGAACAGTTTTAACTATATTTTGGCTTTTGATGGTAATGCGCCCTACGTCATTCCTGACTATGGCACTTAATGCACAGGGTCATTATCACAAAAAGTCTCAAAGATACCCGCGAGCTGCTACAAGTCTGTGCGCAAATAGAGATCGTGGTAGTGAACGGGTTTTCCATAACCAAATGCTGACCAGACAGTTTTCGCGTTCGCATAGTGGGCGGGGGAATTATTATTAACCATTATTTTTGGAGTTTGCTGGCTGTAACTGTTTAAGTTTACCTTCGGTTTTCATTTAGTGCAATTCTAAAATTTCTCCCGATTTGTTTATTGTAATGCATTAAAAGCTATATATGTTTTAGGCCGGGTTAGTTTTAATCGTGAGTGAAATATTTTTTGCATGATGTTTAGTTTTAGCTCACGCTTTCAAAACAGTGATTTATTTTGTACACTATAATGAAATGTTTTTTTTTTTCCAATTTGTAAATGAATTCGTAGCACTATCGAAAATAACTTTTGAACTTTTATCAAAAATCTAATTTACGTTTAGTTAATCAATGTTCGTAGCGTTTTCAAAATTATATATTTAGTAATTTAATGCCTCAACAGAGTCTGCCTAAGATAAAAGTAATTCTCTTTTTCTATACTTACAACCACTTGCTGCGTTATTATTGTCTGAAGGCGTTGTACAGAGAGAAGAGTGAAGAATTCGTATTAATTTCCATGGTTTAAGAAAGCTCAAAGTCCAACATATTTATCGCCATAATAAATCTGTTTACGAAGCGTCTGTTTGTTTTCAACAGGTATTTGTTATTATTATCATAAATTAATTGTAGCGTAGAAAACAATTCAAGAATATTCCTGGCGATCGATATATTGGCACTTGTGAAGTATTCCAACATAAATATACTTGTATTTTTATTCAATAATTGCATCCCCGTTCCTTGCTTAACAGTGTATTGCTTCTTTACCTTTATGAAAAAATATTTGTAAAAACATTTTAATGACTTTTTTTTTTAAAGTTCATTTTTTTCCCATTGCTTAATCAAACATGTTGTGAGCCAAATGGTGTTTGATTGTATATTTCCAGAATATGGGAACTTTGGATATTAATGAGACGTATTTAAAAAAGTTGTCGCATCTGGATTTTTTAAAAATGTTTTATCATTTCAAAACGTATTAAATTACCGTTACAGATTACTGCCATCTCACCTGTCTCCGTGGGTTTGAGTCTAAGATTCGACTAATGTAGTTATGTGTGAAAGCTTGCCGGTAGTTTCTCGTGGGGTCGGTGGTTCTTTCTGGCGTTTTCCCGGGTTCTTCCTCCATCAATAAAACTCTCCGCCATGTATAGCATGTCGTGTTCTGAAAAATGGCGTTAAAGTCTGCAACAACAATTAAATTACCATGGTCATCAACTAAATCTTTAATAATTTCAATGCCGGCATAACTGCATGATTTGCAGTGAAACAACTTTCTAGGTGCACCAAATTTAAAACACTCAGCAATACATGTTCATTTGGATTTTGCGGATCTTCTGTCCAATTCAATACTGCCAAAATTACACTTCTCCAAAAATCTTTTTTGGAATGAGCTTAAAAATTTCTTATGACTTCATATTCACCCTGAATTTCAATTAACCATCATATTTCTGAATACAGTTGAATTGACTAAGTTCTGCCACGCTCCATTCTCGTTTTCCAGTAATCTTATCTGAATATACCCAATGAATGAATAAATTTGAATCACTGAATGAATAAATGTGAATCACTGAATGAATAAATGTGAATCACATCTAATCATCCGTCGTTATCCGGGGTTAGTATTACATCATGTCTAATCCTCTTTACCTTTCAACCCCACACAAACATAAAAAGTTAATATTTAGTTATATTTAAAGTTGTGCTGATGCATTTGGACAGTGCTGAAAAAAATGTATGAATATGGACAGCACAACGGTTAAACAACAATTACTTTAAATGCATGTGAAAGCTGTATTTGACACCAACTTGCCAGAATTATTTTTGCCTTTATTAGTTTCTTGATATAATTAACTTACACCATTTGTTTTAAGTCTAGAGAAGAATGGATACCAAGAAGTGTAAAGTTGGAAGAAGACCAGTTTAGTTCCGTATCAGGACATATTATTTCCTTAGAAATATTCTTGATTCCAACCAAAAAACATTTGTTTGTATTATTGTACTTTTAAGTCTAGATAATAGAGAAAGTCTTCCAAGATATTCATAGTTGCTGTAAGAGAATGTTGAGATTCATCGGTCAGTTGCACGTACTCTCTCTCTCTCTCTCTCTCTCTCTCTCTCTCTCTCTCTCTCTCTCTCTCTCTCAAACACACACACAAATAATGACACTATGAACTAATTTGAAAAGCGTATTACGTCCTGCATTTATACATATATAAATTTTATCTAAGCAAAAAACACAATGTTGTAATATTATCGATAGAACAATTAAACTTACGTAGCCTTGCAGTCGTCATCCATTATAATCACAGTGAAATATAACCAAATGACATTTTTAAAAGGTTAACTATTATTTAACATTTTGCCGCTTCATCTGGGAGACACTATACATTAGTCCGTTGACTAATAATGTAAGCAATACATGAACAAACATTGGGACATGCAAATATTTAGATATATAATCGATTAATGCACAAAAAATACCGAACCACAGAAATTTTAACACACTCAAAGTTTTGGTTTTCGTTTCCAGCAAAGGATAGAGAAGTCGCTTCTACCTCAGTTGAACCCAAAAGGTTTTATACTCTTGACGAATCCCTTGCAAAACACAGAAAAGGTACTCTCCCTCCCTCCCTCCCTCCCTCTCTCCCTCCCTCTCTCTCTCTCTCTCTCTCACACACACACACACACACACACACACACACACATACATACATACATACATACATACATACATACATACATACATACATAATGACACGGGGGCCCCGAGTGGCAAAGTAGTCTAAAGCACTCTACTCCGTTACGGATCACTGCCATCTTACCTCTGTCTGCGTGGGTTTGAGTCTCGGATTCAGCTAATGTGGGTAAGTCACAAAGCTTGCCAGTAACATCTCGTGGGGCGGTGGTTCTTTCAAGGGATTTTCCCGGATTCTTCCTATACCAATAATACTGGACGCCATGTATAGCCTATCTAGTGCTGTAAAAATGGCATTAAACCCTACAACAACAACATAATGACACGATGAAATGATTATGTTACATGCTTATCTCAGCGAACTATTTTGCATTCACATTTTTTACTTTCTTGATCACACTTTCTCCAAACATCCACACCTTTTCGTATTGAACTTGAAAAAACGTAAAAGCGTATTACGTCCTGCATTTATATAGGCCATATAGATTTAGCTTAGCAATAACCCTAATTATGTGATATTATGAACATAAAAATTAAACTTACGTAGTCTTGCAGTCTTCATCCATGATTATCACTGTGAAATATAACCAAATGACATTTTTTCAAACGTTAACTGTTATTTAACATTTCGTATTCAGAATGTACATCTTTATATATATATATATATATATATATATATATATATATATATATATATATATATATACATATATATATATATATATATATATATATATATATATATATATATATATATATATATATATATATATATATATATATATATATTGTTACATCTATTGGATTTAATTTATTTATTTTTAATTGTCAAATCCAAATTTGTCATTTAGGGTTTAAAATTCATTAATTGGGAGATTATTCTGGAAAATTCAGGCTGACCTAGACTCTAGCTATAAACACAGGTTGACCTTGGCTTGTTGACATCATTTCTGACCCTTCTTTAGAGAGTGCAAACAAGCCTTGGAAATGATTGGCTAGATCAAAAAATATTTTTTTATTTTTTAGTAATTAGTGGCTGATTTTCTTCTGAATCATTTTATTATTACGTGACTTGGTGAAGGTAGCCTCTTCCTCTGACCTTCTATCAATTTCCAGAAAATCACGTGACCCTTGTTTACATTAAAAAACGGGTATTTAAGTTATTGTACTGGGAGAGAGATTCAGTAGAATCTGGGCTTTTAAAGTTAATAGTTGTGTTTTTCTGTTTGAGTTATAATTTTAATTACCTTGTACTGGACATTGTGTCATTTCGTTGTAGCAAGAGGAATTATTATATTTATTTGGAAAAGGACACGTGTTTATGATTTTATTTGGATGATTATAAAACAAGAACTGCATCAAGTGACATCGTCATCCATTTTGGATTACATCGTCAAGATTCGAACCTGGAACTATTAGAACATTTATTAATCAGGACTCTTGCAATTCCATTAGTGGATTATTTTTGAGAATTCTATATTGGATTAATGTTGGATTTGATTCTCTAAAACCGTAAGTTTATTTAATTTATGAAAATAATTGTACTTAATAAATTCATTGTTAAAGTTTTACAAGCTTGTTAGTTTTCACTCTTTCTGTGTTGCTGCTTATTCGAGCCTAAGCAAGTAACTATATATATATATATATATATATATATATATATATATATATATATATATATATATATATATATTACAATGGACTTAATTTTAATTTACGTTAGTGCACAAATCCTGCCTTTGATTTTTGGACATGTTTAGTTTGATACACTCCCAAATTTTACAAGATTTTTTTTATACAAGTCGCTACTCTTTCTCTGCATATTCATTCAATCAAAATCAAACAAGACGTTTTATTCCGAAATAGACATTGGAAACATGGATGCCTTCAAGAGAGTGCCGCAATGGGCGCAAACGCTTTTACACAATGGGTTGTGCATATATAGACCGGATCAGGCTCCTGATCTGCTGTAAATGCGTCGTCTATACTGCGGAAAAACACTGACTATGCAATTAAAGTGGAGGTGACTCCCAGGCGGATAAACAAAGCAAGGACCAAACAAAAAAAATTGTTTTAGAAAGTTTGTTTTATGAGAGCTCTGAAGCCTGGCACAATTTGGCTCCGGGCCACACAAATCTCAAAATGCGTCATTGATGCGATATCTTATCACTGCGTCATCATACGGTTATTAAATTTAATTTAGAAAAAGGTTATGGACCATACTGTTTATAGCAGCACACATAAACGTCGTTAGTGTGGTGACCGTATGAAAACAGTCGGCGACATATTTTGGGAGAAAAAATATGCCTTATCTTAACTAACGCGACTATCCCGAGTGTCACCAGCCAATGAATATAGCGAGCTGCAACAGGCGTCTGGCGTGTATTTAGAGAAAGGTTGTGTACCATAGAATTCCATCGCTTACTCACCAGTGTTACGTTGAGGGATCAAAGTGTCTGGAAACGATCACATAAACACGCCGTATCGGAAAAGAGGCACATAAGCAAACACGATTAATATGATACGCTGAATGCAACACTGACCGAAAAAGTCCAGCAGCCAACCTTAGCATGCAGGCCGGGCTGTATTCGTCAGTCCCAAGGAGACAAAAGTCCTCGCCAACTACTTATCCACACCTACAAATCCCTAAGGTAACAGTAGGGTCTACAAAACAGTGACAATTAACCAAGGATAACTAGAGAAAGATGGTTGACTCAAACCATTGTCAGCACCAGGAAGTCCTTGTCAGAGCCCATAACATCCGGAAATCCTGGACAAGGCCCATATCAGCAACATTTTCTAAGCAACCAGAACTCTGAAAAACGCAGAAGGCTGCCACAATGGCTGAGAGCCCCAGCTAGAGGCCATGCAGGTTCATCCATGATTATCACTGTGAAACATAATCGAATGACATTTTTATAAAGTTAACTATGATTTAACATTTCGTATTCAGAATATGTAGCTTCATCTGGGAGACACTATACATTAATCCTATAACTATTGTTTCTAAAGAGAAAAATGAATAAACGAAAATATTTACCGATTTAATAATGTAGGCAATACATGAACAAACATTGGGGCATGCAAATATTTAGATATTTAATCGATTGATGGATAAAACATACCAAAACACAGAAATGTTAACACACTCAAAGTTTTCGTTTCCAGCAAAGGATATAGAAATCATTCTTATCTCAGTTGAGTACAAAAGGTTTGATAGTCTTGACCAATTTCTTGGAGAACACATAAAAGGTTCTCACTCTCTCTCTTTCGCTCTCTCTCTCTCTCACGCACGCACACACACACACACACAAACATAAATACATACATACATACATACATACATACATACTGACACTGGGGCCCCGAGTGTGGCAGAGTAGTCTTAAGCGCTATCGGTTACGGATCACTTCCATCTCACCTCTGTCTGCGTGGGTTCGAGTCTCGGCTTCGGCCTATGTGGGTATGTCAGACAGCTTCCAAGTAGCTTCTCGTGGGTTGGTGGTTCTTCCCGGAATTTTCCCGGGTTCTTCCTAAACCAATAATACTGACCGTCATGTATGGCCTACGTAGTGCTGCAAAATTGGCACTAAACACTACAACAACATAATGACACAATGAATTGATTAAGTTACATGTAACATTCAGCAAGTTTTTTGCATTAACAATTCTTACTTTTTAGATCACATATTCTCCAAACATCTACATATTTTCGTATTGAACTGGAACATTTGAAAAGAGTATTACGTCTTGCATTTATATAGTCCATATAGATTTAGCTTATCAGTAACCCTAATGTTGTGATATTATGAACATAAAAATTAAACTTACGTATTCTTGCAGTCTTCATCCATGAGTATCACTGTGAAATATAATCAAGTGACATTTTTTTCAAAATGGCCGAGTAGTCTAAAGCGCTCTCCATTACAGATCACTGCCATCTCACCTTTGTCTGCGTGGGTTCGAGTCACGGATTCGGACAATATGGGTATATCAAAAGCTTGCCAGTAACTTCTCTTGGGTCGGTGATTCTTTCTGGGATGTTCCCGGGTTATTCGTCCACCAATAAAACTGGCCGCCATGTATAGCCTATATAGTGCTGAAAAAAATTCATTGAACCATACAACAACATAATGACATAATGACACAATAAATTGATTATGTTACAAGTTTCTCTCAGCAAACATTTTTGCATTCAAACAACCACATATTTTTGTACTAAACTGGAAAATTTGAAAAGCTTATTACGTCATGCATTTATATGGGCCATAGAGATTCAGCTTAGAATAACAGTAATTCTGTGATATTATGAACAGAAAAATTAAACGTACATAGTCATGCAGTCTTCATCCATGTGTATCACTGTGAAATATAATCAAGTGACATTTTTTAAAAATTAACTATTATTTAAGAGTTTGTATTCTGCTTTATCTGGGAGACACTATACATTAGTCCATTGACTGTTATTTCTAAAGAGAAAAATGAATAAAGGAAAATACTTACCGATTTAATAATGTAAGCAATACATGAACAAACATTGGGACAGGCAAATATTTAGATATCTGATCGATTGATAGACAAAGAAACACAGAAACAGAGAAATGTTAACACTCTCAAGGTTTTGGTTTTGGTTTCTGTCCTCAGTTTGAGCACAAAAGGTTTTATAATCCTGAAAAATTCCTTGCAAAACACAGAAAAGGTAATGAACGGTATGAATACAAGTTTCCAGCGAAAGCAACTTGACAGAATATTGTTATTTACGATAATGTAATAAGAATCCATCACTGTTTTTGCTGGTTGCTTCTGAAATTGACAACGATTACTTGGATTGTTAGAGCATATATGCAACCAAAGCCACTGTTTATTAAGCATAAGTTTAAGAGTTTAATGTTGTTTTTTCTGAGTGTAAGATGGTTTACTCAAACCATCGTCAGCACCAGGTAGTCCTGGCCACAGACCGTAACATCCAGAGATTGGAGGCGATAGATCTATATATTTTCACCTTTTTAAGTAGTGACCGTTCCGATACAAATGGATCCCCAAAATTCGTGTTATAATTGTGGAATTCTGTGACAATCTTTGCTTTAAGTGGGCCGTCCTCTCCAACCTACACTCCACCGACGACCATATCTATCGCACCTGATGGTGAACACAAGAACCTGTAATAGGTTTGCTGTCACTAACCACACGCCTTCTCCAGGTCCGACCTTCTGGAAGACCACGCAAAGACAATTGTGGCATAATCCCAGATGACCTTGCTCCCTGAACCCGGTAAAAAGACGCTGTACTTAAAACACCTGTTTCACCCGATGCTAGTACAATACGTAATATACACGAGTTCGTCAGGCCCAAAATGTGCCTGTAGAGTGCGCAACATCGATCCCGACACACACACACACACACACACACACATACCGCTCCGTTGGCGTAATGGTTAGAGCGTCCTCCGTGGAAGCGGGACGTCGTGGGTTCGATCACCGCCGAGTCATAAAAAAGAATTACACAAATGGTACTAACAGCTGCCTCGCCTGGCGCTGAGCATTAAGATGTTAGTGTTATTACTGGTCGGCCTGTTGTCAGGATAATGTGACTGGGTGGGACATCATACTACATGTATTTGGCATTATGCTCCAGTGCTAGACATCACTATAAATTGCTTCACTGGAGACTTTGAAGCGAAATGACTGAATAGTTATTAAAGCTACGTTAAAATTTTCAATCAGATACATACATACATACATACATACATACATACATACATACATACATACATACATACATACATACATTAAAAAATATGTTACACATTTAATAGTTTATTTATTTGATTATACCTATGTTTTCAGATGACACAAACTCAGATCATACAGACATACGATGTCTTACCAAACTGAAGAGTTTACAGCGTGATCATAACAGTAGATCAGTCAGAGTGTATGACAAAATCAAGAAAACACCAGATCGACCCTGTATTCAAAAATTTCCACTCCAATATTGCAGGACCAACAGGAGGCAACACCTACCTATAAAGATAAAGCCTCGGCCCCCTAAAGGACGGAATAACCATCACAAGAAAGTCAAGAGGCTTAGAGGACTACGAAAGAGATTTAAAATGTTCAGTTTGTCATAGAATTTGAAAATTAAATGACGACCTCTTGAATGATGCACACTAAACATTTAATCAGTCCGCAACGATTTAGCCTTTCTAAAGTTTCCTCGAACTTTATCAACCGCTTAAAAAAATAAACATTTACCTACACTGCCCAATCGTGGTTTTTAATCTATTAGCAGAGGTAAATGACTAGGTTTATTATTACGATTTCATAATTCATGAAACAAAAATCCATTGTTGCCATTGTTATTCCAGTCAGTTGACCTTTGATTGGCTGTGTTTAATTGTTCCCGGATGTTGGTGCATAGACCAATGTAAACAGAAAGCTAAATAATAGTTAGCTCCCTGAAGTAATAGAAGGAAGCAGAACCAGCCAACATAGTAATAATTCAAAAATAACGATAGTAAAATATTGCATGTTAGTTAAATTTGGTCTGCTTAAAGTACCTGTTTTGGTCATATGTCGGAAATTTTATTCTGTAAAAGTAATCGAACTAAAATTGATTTTTAAAGATAAACAAAAGATTGGTAATGAACACATTTCAATGCTAGAATGTCTTAATGAGAGTGTTATGACAATATGTTATAATACGAGACACATATGATATTATCATCCGAATGTATATCGATACATGAAATTGAGATCAGCTTAGACGTCCAATGCATAATACACCATTAGATTAGGGTCTACACAGCTTTGTGAATAATCAGTCGTATTAAGATACGGCCGATATGAATCACCATTGTTATTATTTTGGCGTGTTTTTACAAAAAAAAAAATCAGGTATATTGTAGTATCATACTCTATCGTTACATAATTTTATCATCAAAATGTTTCGTATTTTTGTCGTCATCTCATCAGCAACGTGACTTTCTAGTGATCTCAAAAGTTGGAAATATAAATATACCTTGGAAACCAAAATGTGACACTTCAACATAATTTAGAACCCTATGCCTTACATTATCATCCACCATTTTTAAAACATTCACCAAGACGTTGACCCTCCACCAATTTATTTTCTCCCGTATGAAAATCCACCAATTGTCGCTTCCTAAAACACATACACCACCAACCTTGTATTAGTTTTATTTTTTGCAAACATCAGATGCTACTAGCTCTAAACAGTTATGAAAATGTTTGAACATTATTGCTCAAAATCTTTTAAAGATCTTAGCCCCTTCCCCCTCATATCCTTTACAATTTCATGGGATACGCCATGTAAGTTACTCTATGCTAAACAGTTTGTTTGTTTCTTTGATTAGGATTTTTAATGTAGCTTTAACAATTTTTCAGACATATCGCTATGCTCAACAGACTTAACCATTTAAAAATAAAACGGAAGACACTAAATCACCATTTAATAATTAACTATTTTTAAAACTTTTCTTGAATTGAACCGTTCACAACTTGTATTTTTTTTAAAGAAATTCACATTAAACTTTAATGTCGTTTCTCACTCTGCAAACAATAATTTTCCTGTCTTTATTCTAATCCACCCACCAGTGAATCAAATGAAACATGTTAAAAAAATACTAAAACATTTTACCAAAAACCAACATTACACCAAAAAACACTAAAACAATAGTAATAATATTTTTCATAAAACAAGCAAATCCTGATAACGAATATTTGAAGAAGAAAAAATATTTTGAACATTCATTGCTAAACGCACGAAAACAATATTATTCAGATTTTATAACAAGAATGAACATTTTAATACCGCTAAAATTTGAACCAAGACTCTAAAACTCTATGTTCACATTTGTCATCACAATATTAATAGTCACATTTAATAAATTTAAATGAACACAAAAGCAACAATAGTCACATTTTCAAAAAACAGGAATATAGCTTAGTACTTTTTTAATGAAGCTTGTATCACAGCATACAGTAGCTGCTAATATGTGTCCCATCCTCGTCACTAACAGTTTCTTTCCTTAATCGAATAGTACATTCGAAGTTTAACCAAGTCATGCCTAAAACACAAAATATTAGTTTACAATGAAAGAAGAAAAAGTTAAAAGTGTTAAAAATGTATAATTGCTACAGAAAGCAGTCCAAGTCAGCCAGAAAGGTGCTGGTAATGTTCAAAGTATATTAGACAGAAAACCTGTAACATACTGATGCTACACTAACCTGCAACAATTCTTGTCTTTTACTTTGAAAACTAAGAAATGAAGATTACCAGTATGTTGTTATGTATATTTAATTTTCATTGTATGTTAGTTAGTTTTTTGTTTTATAATTCATTATGTGATATGGATATTTGTATTTTGCTCTTGATCTTGTCTACAATCAAGTTCATTATATACGTAACCAGGATAATTTTATTTCGGTTTTGTAAGCAAGATGTTTATCTCAATCATGGTCCAGAACATTGGATCATCCCAAGAATGCTTGGTGTGCCTGATGTTTGCCACATTCTATAATTTTAGTAACATATTTTATCTTGCAAACATCTGGAATCTGCTAGAATGAAATTTATATCAAGTAATAGTTTTGTTTCGAAAATAGGTCAGGTAGTGGGTTATAAAATCTTTTTTTTATCTAGAAATGATTCATTCCTGCATTAATATATGAGCAGAAATCGTTTATACTGTAATCTTATGACTTTGATTTTAGTGATACTTTGTAGTATTCCATGTAAATATAAAGTGCTCCATGATACTGAAATGTCTCAGAAAGAGACATTAATTGGGAATTAGTGTGATTTCAAAGAAGGAAACCTTGGATTATATTACTGTAATTTAACAAAATACTATTGACTACATGCCACTACAGGTACATTAACACTTTTAGCGTTGGAAATTATATGGAATACCAATAAAGATTATTCAGAACCTTAGTCTACGATTATTTGATAAAATTAAACACACACTAAACACGATTTAGAAAGTGTGAAAATATAATGACACTTATTTAGAATTATTGACAATAATAAGTGGACACATTTCAGAATTAGGTTCAGTAAAGATTTACGAAATCACTAGCAGTGAGAGAAAATGGCGGATTTCATTCTGTAAATTGGTGTCACAGAAGAACATTAAGAATAAGCATAATCATCTAAAACGTAATATATATATTTTATGAACAATAAAAGCAAATTTAATGAGGATATACCTATATTATTTTTATGTTTGGAAATGATTACATTTGCATGTATAGACTGAAAACAGTAGTGGAAATTTTGTATACAGATCTACCAAACTGGATACAAATAAGATAGTCTACCTTAACTATAAAAATACTGGCAAATAATGTTGTCTTTATATATTAGAATTTTTTATAAATCAAGCAATGGATCATCGATGTAGACCACAAAAATATACCCTTGATGAATTTAAACATTCGTTATTAAATACGTTATTAAATACGTTTAAATAGACAAGCTATACAATAATCGAATTTATGTTTCAAATCTAACTTTTCTATGAAATTAGAAAGACTTATAAAACCTGTTAAAATAACAGAAAGAGAAATATTCAGTTATAGAGATATGTGTCATTATTGTGAAATTTGAGATTTGAGATTTGTTATAATTGGTATCATCTCAATAGACCAAATAAGTAAGAATCTAAAGTGACTGTTTTATCTTTGTTTGAATCATATTTTTGAACATGATAGAGGATGCAGCCAACGAGCTAATAAAATAGACTTTGTACAACTAAATGGGTCTGTCGCAAATTTAAAAACTATCAGTAACGAATAAATCTTTCATATAGCATTCTATATGGTAATTTGAAAGTATAATTCAGCCAGCAAGTAATTGTAAGACAAATCCATATAAATAATAGACAATAATAAAAAGAGATATCATGTTTGTGTGAAGAAATGAAAAAGTTAATGAAGTTTAAGAAATCGCGACCAAATCTAACTGGAATATGTAAAGTAGAATTCATGTGTATCTTAACCGTACTTTAGTTTTAAATATCCAGAACATTATTCATCTGGCAATCATTATATATCAATAATTCCGAATAATGATGAAACGTACATATATTTTAATGAGTCATTTGTGTACAATAATTTTATCAGTATGATGATAAATTAGAATGATGTAACCGAAATGTCTAAGAAAATATATTATTCATGCTTAGATTCTTTAAAAAGGGTATTGAGGATAAATATATAACATCGAAAATTATTATTATTATTATTATTATTATTATTATTATTATTATTATTAGTAGTAGTATTAGTAGTAGTAGTAGTAGTAGTAGTATTATTATCAGGATACAGAATTAGTAAAGTCGATTGCCAATAGGTAAAAGATGTGATGCACCGTTTTAATTCAAACTTTCTATAAGATCATATATGATTTATATTTCAAGAAATCTACACTAATGCAGTGTAATATTTTGATGATTTCAGATCTCCACGTTATAAACAATCTCAACTAGACCCATCACATTATTTTAATATGCATAATGCAAGCAAGGAAACATTAGCGTTCCGCATTAATTAAAATCCGTTTCTAATGATAGGATCCATAATTAAAGATTGAGTCAGCACATCATGATTATTATACTGACTCTAACGAGTGATTTATTTGCTGTGATAATGATAATCTCTGAGCTATTGTTATTCATAAAAATGTTTCATTGTATACCCATGTAAATGAAACATATTTGGTAGTCCTTCAACAGTAATGATTATGTTTTGTATTGAAGGATTAAAATACATTTTCAGGATCAGTATTTAAAAATCTTCTACATCAGATCAACATTCGCTCTGGGTAATTCTATTGAATTTGCCTGTTTTTTTATTTATAGGATTCTAATGGAATTACAAAGTTATCGAACTCTTTTATCCTTTGCACAAGTTTGATTAAATACCTTAAACAGAATTTGGTTTCCTGTTATTACTTCACAGCGAATCGTAACTACTTTATGTCAGCTCACGCTTTTGTAATAATAACAAATGTTTATATTTCCACATATAGTTTTACGTCCGGATTTGTCGTATACTCCGCCTCTCTATTTTAATCCAATAAGAGACATATTGATTTGTTAAACAAAATATGTGCATCCTTATCTTAATATGTAAACAATTGTCTGCTTGCCTTGCATTTATGCAGTAAATAACACGCTGAATATTTGCATACAATCCATTCCAGATGACCGTTATTATAAAAGATGAGAATGGCTATACCTAAATAAATAATATATTATGGGCAATTTGCATATTAAATGAAAGTTATAAGCATACATAATCCTGCTTTCTTCGTTTGAATGACATCTAGGTATAGAGTATTTAGTATGAAAAATGTATGCTCCTTGAAGATCCTCAGCTAATTCTCATAAGCGGTTTAAAGGAGGAAACAATCATAATCGAATAATTCCCGCATTCAGTCTGTAGTCGTTTTGACTGTATGCCTACGTATTCCAAGCGTGCATAATAAATAGCTATGTTCTTCACTGAGCTGCGAAGTCAAAGTCACAGCTCAGCCTGATAGCTTCCCTGTGTCGTCAAAGATCATTATTCAACGATATACGCGTCATTCCGGTCGATAATTTAAGTCAATAACTTCCGATAGTGAATCGGGTGACGCATCATAGATGATTCGTTGCATTCATCATTCTTCAAAATACTCCAACGCCATGCTTGGTTCATAACACATGAGCTGTCAGGACCAATTGTTGTGCATAGTTACCAAATTACTAATTTCATTTCCATAAGTTACGATATTTCAATATTGGATTGGTTTCACATGCCATTAACAATGCAATTGTTAAACGTACAATGTTTTATCTCCAATATTAGTTTTCATTTTGTTAAATATAATAATTACAAAGTAGCATTTATACACAATGGTAAAGATATTGTGATAAGACAAGATTAGGGCTGAACATTTTAATTTCACTTAAAATACATAACACACAAACAAGTTTTTTTTATCACCCATACCTGATTTGCTCATCAGAAGACTGGAGCTTTTAAAGTATGCATCATCGCTTGGCATTATATAGAAGATTGCATATTAAGGACAACATTCGAACATTGCTTGTCAGATGTGTATATTTTCTAATTCTGTAGAAAACATCTCATTTGTTGAGTACCAATATTCATTGATCTTTTGGTAGACACAAACCATAAAAATACTAAAGATGTCGACTTACATAACTCTGTAGAAGCCGTAAACAATACCCCAACGAGTTCAAATTTCAGTCTAAGACATCATTGCATTACATACAAGTAAATAAACACTACACCTTTAAACACATTCCGGATTGCAAGTGTGAATGGATTTGTATATAAACATTTTCCAAAAAAACATTGAATGGATTTGTATATAATCATTTTTCCAAAAACATTCCGGATTGAAAGTGTGAATGGATTTGTATATAAACATTTTCCCAAAAAAACATTCTGGACTGCAAGTGTGAATGGATTTGTATATAAACATTTTCTCAAAAGACATTGAAAGGATTTGTATATAAACATTTTCCCAAAAAACATTCCGAATTGCAAGTGTGAACGGATTTGTATATAAACATTTACCCAAAAAACATTCCGGTTTGCAAGTGTGAATGGATTTGTATATAAACATTTTCCAAAAAATCCTTCCGGACTACAAGTGTGAATGGATTTGTATATAAACATTTTCCAAAAAATCCTTCCGAATTGCAAGTGTGAATGGATTTGTATATAAACATTTTCCTAAAAAACATTCCGGATAGCAAATGTGAATGGATTTGTATATAAACATTCCGGATTGCAAGTGTGAATGGATTTGTATATAAACATTTTCCCTGATACGGTCACTGTGACCTCTTATTCAATTAACTGATTTGAATTAATCAGTTTTATACGACTACCATAAAACAGTATATCATGGTATAATGTTGTACGCCCATCCGTCTATTTATATAATATTGCTTCTACACAGGAAGTTTTCCTGATTAAACAGGTTACCCAACTTTGCAGGTGGCTTGCACTGGAGACAAAAGAAGCAGGTTCATTTCAGTGTCAAAGGCGAAAAGTCAAGGTAACTGGGACTGAAAAAATACCATTGGTTTCCACATAATAACAATAGTACACGTAGATACATGTAGACTAAGCTTTGCAGTTGGGATGTATTTGGGTATGGGAGAAGAACGATGATGATAGGGAAAAAACATCAAAGGTCTAGGTCTCTGTAATTCATAGAAGAATCATGGTTTCAACAATATTTCAAAAGCTATGTAACACATAGCTAGTCCTATCGATGTGGGGTCTTTTAGTCCCTCGGAGAAGCTCAAAAGTTCAAAGATCCAGATCACTGTAACTTGATGATAAAAATATTCCTTCTGCACAAAAAATCCAGTTATGGAATATGCACCATCACCACAAATAGTGATGATTTACAAGATAGATAAGAATGAAGCATATTGAATTTGGGGATGAAACATCAAAAGGTCAAGGTGAGTGTGACGTGTTTAATTAAAAATGTTAGTAATAGAACACATACTTTGACACAATGCTTGTAATATGTGGCTCATATGGTAATGAAATAACTATTGCTGTTAGAAGATGTGGGTCATATGGTAATGAAACAACTATTCATGTTGGAAGATGTGGGGCTTATGGTAATGAAATAACTATTGATGTCGGAAGATGTGGTTCATATGGTAATGGAATAACTATGGATGATGGAAGATGTGGCTCATATGTGATGAAATAACTATTGATGTGGGAGATGTGGTTAATATGGTAACGTAATTACTATTGATGATGGAAGATGTGGCTCATATGGTAATGTAATAACTATTGATGTTGAAAGATGTGGCTCATATGGTAAGGAAATACCTACTGATGTTGGAAGATGTGGTTCATATGGTAATGTAACAACCATTGATGTTGCAAAATGTGACTCATATGGTAATGTAATAACTATTGATGTTGGAAGATGTGTCTCATACGCTAATGTAATAACTGTTGATGATGAAATAGGTGGCTCATATCGTAGTGTAATAACTATTTATGTTGGAAGATGTGGCTCATATGGTAATGCAATAACTATAGATGTTGCAAGATGTGCCTCATATGGAAATGCAATAACTATTGTTTTTGGAAGATGTGGTTTATATGGTAATGTAATAACTAATGATGCTGGAAGATGTGGGTCATATGGTAATGTAATAACTATTGATGTTGGAAGAAGTGGGTCTCATGGTAATGAAATAACTATTGATGTAGGAAGATGTGGTTCATATGGTAATGTAATAACTATGGATGATGGAAGATGTGGCTCATATGTGATGAAATAACTATTGATGTGGGAGATGTGGTTAATATGGTACGTAATTACTATTGATGATGGAAGATGTGGCTCATATGGTAATGTAACAAATATTGATGTTGAAAGATGTGGCACAAATGGTAATGAAATAACTATTGATGTTCCAAGATGTGATTCATATGGTAATGTAACAACTATTGATGATGGAAAATGTGACTCATATAGTAATGTAATAACTATTGATGTTGGAAGATGTGTCTCATATAGTAATGTAATAACTGTTGATGTTGAAAAATGTGGCTCATATAGTAATGTAATAACTATTGATGTTAGAAGATGTGGCTCATATGGTAATGTAATAACTATTGCTTTTGGAAGATGTGGCTCATATGGTAATTAAATAACTATTGATGTGGGAGATGTGGTTAATATGGTACGTAATTACAATTGATGATGGAGGATGTGACTCATATGGTAATGTAATAACTATTGATGTTGGAAGATGTGTCTCATATAGTAATGTTATAACTGTTGATGTTGAAAGATGTGGCTCATATGGTAATGTAATAACGATTGATGTTAGAAGATGTGGCTCATATGGTAATGTAATAACTATTGCTTTTAGAAGATGTGGCTCATATGGTAATGAAATAACTATTGATGTTGGAAGATGTGGCTAATATGTAATGTAATAACTATTAATGATGGAAGATCTGGTTCATATGGTAATGTAATAACTGTTGATGTGGGAAGATGTGGTTAATATGGTAATGTAATAACTGTTGATGATGCAAGATGTGACTCAAATGGTAATGTAATAAATATTGATTTGGAAGATGTAGGTCATATGGTAATGTACTAACTATTGATGTTGGAAGATGTGGCTCATATTGTATTGTAATAGCTATTGGTGTTGGATAATGTGGCTTATATGGTAATGTAATAAAAATTGATTTTTGAAGATGTAGGTCATATAGTAATGTAATGACTATTGATGTTGAAAGATGTGGCTCATATGGTAATGTAATAGCTATTGATGTTAGAAGATGTGGCTCATATGGTAATGTAATAACTATTGCTTTTGGAAGATGAGGCTCATATGGTAATGAAATAACTATTGATGTTGGAAGATGTGGGTCATATGGTAATGAAATAAATATTCATGTTGGAAGATGTGGGGCTTATGGTAATGAAATAACTATTGATGTCGGAAGATGTGGTTCATATGGCAATGCAATAACTATGGATGATGGAAGACGTGGCTCATATGTGATGAAATAACTTTTGATGTGGGAGATGTGGTTAATATGGTAACGTAATTACTATTGATGATGGAAGATGTAGCCCATATGGTAACGTAATAGCTACTGATGTTGAAAGATGTGGCTCATATGGTGAGGAAATACCTACTGATGTTAGAAGATGTGGTTCATATGGTAATGTAACAACTATTGATGATGCAAAATGTGACTCATATGGTAATGTAATAACTATTGATGTTGGAAGATGTGTCTCATATGCTAATGTGATAACTGTTTATGTTGGAAGATGTGGTTCATATCGTAATGTAATAACTATTGATGTTGGAAGATGTGGCTCAAATGGTAATGTAATAACTATTGATGGTGGAAGATGTGGATCATATGGAAATGCAACAACTATTGCTTTTGGAAGATGTGGTTTGTATGGTAATGTAATAACTATTGATGTTGGAAGATGTGGGTCATATGGTAATGTAATAACTATTGATGTTTGAAGAAGTGGGTCCCATGATAATGAAATAACCATTGATATAGGAAGATGTGGTTCGTATAGTGATGTAATAACTATGGATGATGGAAGATGTGGCTCATATGTGATGAAATAACTATTGATGTGGGAGATGTGGTTAATATGGTACGTAATTACTATTGATGATGGAAGATGTGGCGCATATGGTAATGCAATAACTATTGATGTTGAAAGATGTGGCACATATGGTAATGAAATAACGATTGATGTTCCAAGATGTGGTTCATATGGTAATGTAACAACTATTGATGATGGAAAATGTGACTCATATGGTAATGTAATAACTATTGATGATGGAAGATGTGTCTCATTTAGTAATGTAATAACTGTTGATGTTGAAAGATGTGGCTCATATGGTAATGTAATAACGATTGATGTTAGAAGATTTGGCTCATATGGTAATGTAATAACTATTGCTTTTGGAATATGTGGCTCATATGGTAATGAAATAACTATAGATGTTGGAAGATGTGGCTGATATGTAATGTAATAAGTATTAATGATGGAAGATGTGGTTCATATGGTAATGAAATAACTGTTTATGTGGGAAGATATGGTTAATATGGTAATGTAATAACTATTGATGATGGAAGATGTGGCTCAAAATGGTAATGTAATAACTATTGATTTTGGAAGATGTAGGTCATATGGTAATGTACTAAATATTGATGTTGGAAGATGTGGCTCATATTGTATTGTAATAACTATTGGTGTTGGATGATGTGGCTTATATGGTAATGTAATAACAATTGATTTTGGAAGATGTAGCTCATATTGTACTGAAATAACTATTCATGTTGGAATATGTGGCTCATATGGTAATGTAATAACTATTAATGTTAGAAGATGTGTTTCATATGGTAATATAGTAACTATTGATGTTGGAAGATATGTCTCATATGGTAATGTAATAATTGTTGATTTTTTAAGATGTAGCTCATATGGTAATGAAATAACTATTATTTTTGGAAGATGTGGGTGATATGGTAATGTAATAGCTTTTGATGTTGAAGCCAATGGGTCCAATGCAAAGGCATGAAGAGAATTGGTTTGTACAATAACTTTTGTTCTAAGGCAATGACCTTGTCTGAATATTGTGGGTGGATTCCATGTATGTTTATTCATGTTCAAGGATCAAGAGGTCAGATGACATTGCATGTCAGTCAAATAAAAATATAATTGATATTTAATTTAATACAGGATTTGATTATTGTATGCACACTATTAGACACTTATGGAGAAACAAGGATTCTGTCGGCGATATCAAACGCTTTAGAAACGTATGTTTATTTTGTTTCTGATGTCCATTCGCTGATTATAGAAAACCTTATCACGTGGTGATGGAATGCTTCTTAGGGAGGTATGAAAAACCAATCATTGTGAATTATTGTTGGGCATCATGCTGCACAGATTGTTACGTTTAAACAGCTCTGAAGAATTCCATCGATAGGATATGTTTTAAACATGATTCCATGGCTATGATATGTTTTAAACATAATTCCATGGCTATGCTATGTTTTAAACATAATTCCATGGCTATGATATGTTTTAAACATGATCCTATCTACATATTTCAACATCTCTAACTCACATCTTAATTTATAAATAACAACGACTAGTACAGATATCGCTTAGCAACATCTCTTGCTTTTTCAATGCCAACGTTTCTAAATCATAACCCGCACACGAGTATTGAACCAAATTCTACTGTTTGATGGGGGGAAACAAGAAATGAAATAGAAATATATTAAAACCAGGAATAAAAGAACAACAATGGTTTCTTTTGCAATTCATTCAACACCTGTCCAAGTGGTGGTAGAAATATTCAATGATTTTGAAACATAAACTATATGTGCATTGGGATGCGGCAGTACTTACCTCAGATTTGTTTTATCCTGAGCACAAGCATATCAGTACAAGACGATTTAGACTATCTGAAAGGAATTCGAATGTAAAATGATGATGGATCTGACTTCAGAACCCAATTACGAGACGTATGATTATAATTCTAGAAAGCATTGTTTGGCAATCTCCATGTCAGCATCACTCTTTGCGAAATTCGTCTCCCACATAAGTTTATGACGTTACCTACAAAGAATCTTTGACCTTGGACAAAAACAGTAGATGAGTTTACTCGTATCGATTTGATAGAATTGTTATCATCAATCTGCTCAGCGGTGGTCTTACTTTCAATCAGAATATATGCGGATTGCTTCTAGCATTGTTCAGGTCCACTGTGTAATTGTTTGCTGTACTTCTTGTTTCTAGGCTGAATACTTCCAATGCTTAAATTTGGGGAGCAGCTGCTACTCATCAGCGGTAAAAGCGTCATTAACAAACTGAAGACAGCTTATTACTTCATATTCCCAAATTAGCAATATTTACTTTTGGAAATAAATTGTTCCCACTGTAAAGAATTCAAAAGCTCTCTTTTTCCAAATATTTTTGTCATTTGGCACTGATACTAAGGACGACTAGATTTACTTTGTACAACGATTCTTTACGAAAGAGTTTATAATCGGTTTTGCCCAACTGAAAGATATTTTTATGTATGTTACTGCCAGACGAACAGACTTTGTATGTAATGATACTACCAGATACAAAGAGTTGGTATGTAAGGTACTGCCAGACGAAAAGAGTTGGTATTTATTGTTCTGTCAGATTGAAAGACGTGTCATGTGTACTGTTATACAGAATGAATTTGTATGGTTCTGAAAGACTGTATGAATTTGTATGGTATTGTCATACTGAATGAATATGTATGGTGTTGTCATACTGAATGAATTTTTATGGTATTGTCATACGGAATGAATTTTTATGGTATTATCAAACTGAATGAAGTTGTATGGTACTGACAGACTGAATGATTTTGTATAGTATTATCATACTGAATGAATGTGTATCGTATTGTCATACTGAATGAATTTGTTTGGTATTATCATACTGAATGAATGTGTATGTTATGGTCATACTGAATGAATTTGTATGGTATTGTCATACTTAATTAGTTTGTATGGTACTAACAGACTAAATGAATTTGTTTGGTACTGACAGACTGAATGATTTTGTATGGTCTTGTCATACTGAATGAATGTGTATGGTATTGTCATACTGAATGAATTTTTATGGTACTAACAGACTGAGTATATGTGTGATTCGGAATTTTAACGTAGCTTTAACATTTTTCTAATCACACAGTTACGAAATATGCAGTGTTGCAGTTGTTTCTGATGACTAGTACTGAGGCATCATGTCGCAGACATGTAGCATGATGTCCCCACCCAGTTACATTATCCTGACACCTGGACGACTCTAACCATTTAGTGCTGATGGCGTAGCTAGGCAGCTGTTAGTGCCATTTTGACTGGTGCCTAAACGATTTTTATATATGGCACCGTCAGACTGAACAAATTTATATATATATATATATATATATATATATATATATATATATATATATATATATATATATATATATATATATATATATATATATATATATATGGTACAGTGCAATCTTTTTAATTAACGTTTTGTTATTTCCAAAAGACCGATCGATAATACATGTGATATTAAGGCGTTATTCATTTTTCCAAACGTTTCAATGATACATTCATTGGCTACCAATGAGCTTTCAAATCCAACTGATGAGAGTGTAAACAATAAATCATTGACATCCCATCTGATCTATTCATCGACCGATAGAATGATCACTGGTTGATTGATTGGTTATTTAATATTTGTGTGACATATCCAGCAAATACACCTGACTACAACGTGTAATACTTCTTTAGTATGCATGTCATGCAACAATTGTCTGCTAGTAACATATGAGAATCGTAGACAAGATAACATTTTGTTATATTTACAGTATTCCATAGCAACACAGCTTTCTCAAAATTTCACCAGAAAGATTGCCTTAATGGTTTCCATTTAGATCGATTACACGCTTGATATTTTTGAAGCGATATTCAATATTATCCGGTATGGTTGATTAGTTTAAGATATAAATATCTTTCTTTCCTTCTTACCTTAATTAAAAACATTACATTATCATTACATACATGAGGATAATGGGCGATTTAGTTTGTATTAAGATGGGATATGAGTGATAAAAACGAGGAGGCCAAATTAATGAAAGGTACATTTCATTAAACTGGGCAAGTGCACGATTTTTGGTCTCTGCTGTCTTAATACAACAACAGTATTGTCAACCAGGTGTTAAAACTGCAGATTACCAATTAAGCCCAATACTGATTTTGGATTAAATTAAACTAATGAGGACGTACATTTTTAAATGAGTATTACGCAAAACACAACACTATCCCAGCATTGAAACATACTTGAGTTTATTGTTCCGAGGGGGATAAGCAAGAAATTTGTATTGTTTGCTAAGTGAAGCTGAATAAACGATTCGGCAATGAACGTTGCCTTTTAGACGGCAGCGAGAGCAATGGAAAAAGCCTTTATTCCAGCCAATGTCTCTTGACAGGCCGGCAAGATTTCATTCTCCGGACGGACGAATCCGTATTTTCCCCGTGTCCCATAGTTCCGGTGGATAAGAGTATTTCACCCCTGCGGATCCCTTTGCGTAATCATCTGAACCGCCAGCGGCCGCATCTGACAAACGGTATAGACTAACAACCACTGCATAATTGTATGGAAAAACTATGTTGTATTTTACTTCGCATTGTTCAAAACTAATCAATCATAATACGTTTCTGAGGTAACAATGTTGATTGGACAAAAAGTGTAATAATCGTAGAGGATTGTATGCACTAAATATTTACTAAACGATACCGGCTGTATTGTAACTTATTTATGAGTTGAATGAAGCTATTAAAAATATTTAGTAGCTTTGGAATCTCGCTGCAAAATCGAAGTCCTCTTTTAGTTTATATGCTTTTCAATTTTTATTAAAATCTTTAGTAGGAACAACTCATAAAAGTTCCTGAACTGTAATACATGCTCAGTATTTATTTGTTTGCATAATATGGCTGTCTTCATTTCTTCTCTTATCCTTTAACATACTAAAAATTGTATGGACTTCATATATATATGCTAACAGATGCATAGAAAACAATCTTTCGATGCAGATCTTAACATCATCGGGAATGGTGACATTCATAAGTACACATATTAAACAATTCATCTGCCTCACAAATGGTAGCAATAAATACCATTCAAGTGTGACAGTCAGTAAAATAAAAAATAAATGAATTCGATCACTGTGACACACTTTGTAGATATTCGAAAATATGCGTATTGGTGCATGTTACAAAAGTGAAAAACACAAGTCATAAAAATCATTACAAGTGTATGGATGAAAACTAAAGAATGAAAATTTTGATGTGATGCATTATACTGAAAGTAATCTAAAGGAGATGATGAAGTCTTAATTTTTCTGGTGGCTCACTTGACATGCAACCAGAAGGGTGTTGGCTCAGATCCTGCTATCGAATCAGCCTGAGTCAGCTACCATATTGTATTACTAAACGACAAAACAGCAAACCAAACTAATTGAATCTGACAATTTTCTAAGTATGAAATACAAATTCCAGAAGATGCAGATTGGTGCACGTTACCAAAAGCTAAATACACACGTCATAAAAATCATTACCAGTGTACGGATGAAAGCTCAAGGATGAAAAATTGACATGATGCATTATACTGGAAGTATAGTAATGGAGATGGCTCAGATGTTAAGGTATATGACTTGAAGTTTTAGTTACTGGAATATGTCCTTGTGCAAGGCACTTTAATTCATTTGTCTCAACTCTACTTGAGTTGCTGTGCCATACAACAATAAAACATATATTTGCCTGTAATATATTTAAGAGCATTCAGCACAATTTAAAATATACTGCATGCCCCATATAAATTATTTATGATGTCCGACCAAAAAGTTTATGAAATATCAAGACTGTTAAGACAGTTCCAGTATTTATTCTTCTATCTACAGAATATATACGTATGAAGCAGTCTCTTTTCATGTTGCCACTTGTAACAATAAATGTATGTAATATACTGGCAGCCAAATAAACCTGACACATTTAAATATGTCATGCTACAGTTAAATCTCACAAAACTTAAGCCTCAGTAAACCAAAATGTGGCCTACTAAAAGTTGCATATCAGTTTACATGTGTTTAAACAGTTCACATAAATTTACTTGAATTTTAATAGTGCACATCATTTTAAAAGGGTTTAAGTGGTGGATACTAATTTACAAGATTTTTATAGTGACTATCAATATACAAAGATGCTGACCACCGAATGTAATGGTGTAAAATTGATGTACATGGATTTTGATGATGCACATCAATTTACAATGACTTTAACATTTCATATCAATTTACAAGGATTTTAATGGAAGCCATCAATTTACATGTACAATGATTTTAATATTTGTCTCAGTTTACAATGATTTTAATTTTTGTCTATCAATTTACAAGGATTTTAATATTTGTCTATCAATTTACAAGGATTTTAATTTTTGTCTATCAATTTACAAGGATTTCCTTGGTGTACACCAGTAAACAAGAATTTTAATATTGTTCCTCGATTAACCACGATCTTAATGGTACACATCGAAAGATGTTAATGGTGCAAATCAAGTTACAAATGTTTGTGTCAATTTATAAGAATTTGAATGGTTGACATTAATTAACATGGATTTTAATGGTGACCATAAATTTACAAGGACATTTACAGTTCATATCCATTTACAAGGATTTGAATGGAAACCATCAATTCTCATGACTTTATTCATGCAGGTCAATTTACAAGGATATAAACACGACATTAGTTTACGAGTGGTTTAATTTTGCACATAAATTTACAAAGATATTTACAGTTCATATCAACTTACAAGGATTTGAATGGAAACCATCAATTCTCATGACTATTCTTGCAGATCAATTTACAAGGATTTAAACAGTTTACATCAATATACAAGGCTTTTAATGATGCACATCAATTTTCAAGGATTATTGAAAGGTGCACATCAATTTGAAATGACCTGAACAGTTCATGTCAATTTAAGTTTTTTTTATTGGTGCATATCAATTTAAGGATTTTATTGGTGCATATCAGTCATAGAGGATTTTAATGGTGGATATTAATTTACAAGATTTATTTGGTGGATATTAATTGATGTTCAAGTATTTCATTGGTGCTCAGTGATATACAAGGAACATCAATCTACATCAGTCTACAAGGATTTTAATGGTAAACATCAATCTACAAGGATTTTAATGGTGAACATCAGTCTACAAGGATTTTAATGGTGAACATCAGTCTATAAGGATTTTAATGGTGAACATCAGTCTACAAGGATTTTATTGGTTCTTATAAATTTACATGGAATTTAACAGTTCAAAACAGTTTACAATAATTTTTGTTGCATCCATCATTTTACAAGGATTTTGATTTTGCACATCAATTTACAAGGATTTTAATGGACACATCAATTTACAAGAACTTTACAAGTTCATGGCAATTTACAAGGAATTTAATGGTGCACATTAATTTACAAGGATTGTAATGGTGACCATCAATTTACAAAAACTTTACAAGTTCATGGCAATTTACAAGGAATTTAATGATGAAATCATCAGTTTAAAAAGATTTATTGCAGCATGACAGTTTACAAGGATTTAAACAGTTGACATCAGTTGACAAGGATTTTACTGGTGATATTAATTGATAATGATTTAATAGTGCACACAAATTTACAACTAACTTAACAGTTTAAATCAATTTACAAGAATGTTTTAGGTAACCATCATTTTATAAGTATGGTGCGCATGAATTTGCAAGGCCTTTAACAGTTTATGTCAGTTTACAAAGATTTATTGGTGCATATCAATTTACATGGATTGTAAAAGTGAACATCAACTGAAAAAAGATTTTAGTGTTAGACATTAATTTACCAGATTTTTATGGTGACCATCAATTTAAAAGTATGGTGCATATAGATTTACGAGTATTTTAATGGAAAACAACCATTTACTAGGATTTTATTGGTACATATTGATTTACAAGGATTTCAATGGTACATTGATGTACAAGAACATTTACATTTTATATCAAATTACAAAGATTGTAATTGTGATCGTCAATTTCCAAGGAGTTTTATGGTGCCCATAAATTTACAAGGATTTGACTGGAAACCATCAATGTACATAGACATAATTGGAATATGTCAGTTTACAAGGATTTTAAACAACTAAGAGCAGCCTTACATTCATTAATGACTGGCCATGTTCTGACACAATCTTATGAATTTCTATTTGGGTTTGAGTCATGTGTTAATGAAATGCACCCTTTGTGACTATGACACTAGCCTGATACCCAACTCACCTTAATACTGTTAAAATTGGTACATTGGGTCTGGGTACCAGTCAAAATCAGTGTGTATTTTGACTCTATGACAATTAGCACATGTATATACTTTATATCGAAGAACACACGGCCTTTATGTTATGTGCATATAAGTTACATCATCAATTGTACAGTCGTGGCAGTTAATCATTTAGCACAACACACAGATCAATTTGTCATGAGAAGAAACGGTCTTCAGTATCTTGTTTTTAGACACATATCAACAGTCTTTACTTGTAAAAGCCACCTGTGAAAATATTTTATGAATCGATGGATTTCTGATGTGGTATATATTAAAAACACAAACTACTAAAAATCCTTCTATTTACAATAAAAGTATGCAGGTCCAGGATTTTGCTATATTCATTATCCTGCCTTGAGATTTTACCTGTTTCTTTTGGGAAATGGTGATAGGCACTGATGGACACTTGACATGGGAATGTCAGCATTATTTTGACAATTATTTACAACAGGATTGTATAGTTTGTTGGCGTTTCATGACACATATTTTTAAAATTTTAAATGCTGCTCATTCGTTTCCATTGGTAATGTCATGCGAGTGTCTATGGAATAGTTATTCATGTTTGTTTAGTTGTAACCAGAAACGGCAATATCATTTTCCAACATTTTGGATTTAAATTAAACTTTTGGCTTATATCTTGTGTAGGAAATTGTTAGGTATCTGATAAGATTTATATGATGCATTTGCTTATGCCTTTCAACTTGAACTTTTAAGCAGAGGAATCATGAAGTGTGTCTCATTCGTCAAGGGTTGAAATGTGAGTCATTATTGCTGATGGAATGATTTGAGACGTATTTATTGTATTTGATGTGTGCTGTATTCAACTTGAAACAACTGGATAAACATACATATTTGACACATAAATATTCAGATTGATTTATTACTTAAAATAAGTGTTATAAAATTTCATTTTTTACATTTTCCAGATTAGGTAATAAAGGCAAAGTAGAAAGAATTCTGTCACTTACATGGGAATGTTAAAATTTCTGGCAGGTTAAATAGTAAATCTGATTGGCTATGTTAAATGAGAAGGGGTTGTTCCCTGACAGAATTAAGGTGTTATTCAAAAACTTCAGTCATTCATTTAACAGCCCAAGTATTTCCTTCCGAAGGTCTTGAATCCAGAGGAGTAAAGAGTGTTCTCCTTTATAAATCACTAAAACAACCGGTTGTCTGGAAGAGAACCGGATCCAGAGAGGAAGAGAGGGAATTTGATGCTTATAAGCGAGATATGGTTCCGATAAAGAACGAGATTAGTCTCAGTTGCACGCAATGTAAGTTCATTGATGTAAAGTTTAAATCATTGTTAACATTTTAAATTCCTGCTTCAATTTTTCCTCGAGTTCAGAAATACTAAGCGCATGTTTTATGATTCATGTTGTTAGAATGTATTATACTATATGAATGAGTTCAGTTTTAGTGGCTTAGTTCTGAGATCGCTGCAGGTGATCGGTCGGCGTTTCCCTCTCTCTCCTCTTTCTACTAGCCTCTTAGGGTCATCACAACTTAGTCACAGACTGCGGGGTCTTTCCATTGTGCAGTAAGTCGTATACAGCTGTTTTCTTTCTCTTTAATGCGGTTCTCTCTCTTCCAGATAACATGTTCCTTTAGTGATTTAAATAGGAGAACACTTTTTTACTCCTCTAGTCAAATCTTATAAAATGTCTTACCACTCTACTCCAATACACATCAACTCACGCCACCTCCCTTATTAACATAGAAAACGTGGAAAGAATTTTTATGTTAAAGACAAAAATGTTTTAATCTAGGTATGTATGGATTTAAAATTTAAATTAAAAAATAGGAAGATAATTCGCAGATTCTCGTTCATGCACAGTTACACTACCATTCAAAAAGGTGCGGTATTCATAGGATTTTAGACTGACTTCACACAACGATTTTCTATGCATGTTCCTTTCATCCGACCCCGTCCATAACGTGTTTTAAAATTTAACATTTACATTGTATACTTTAAGAACTATACGCTGAACTACTTTTATTTACAGGGCACAAAAATACGTCAGAAGGAGACAAACCCTGATCGGAAAATTGTCCCCCTTTTCTGTTACAACATATGTCGTCCCAAAAGCGAACAATCAAACCCATCAAGTGTATGTGTAGTTTTACAACTATCTCTTTGTATTGTAGTGAAATATGTTGCTTGCTCATTTTACTTATATTCTTGGTTTCGGTTTTTTATTTTTTTACAAATATTAAGTTCCTGGGGTCATAACAGCATATTTGTCTCTTCATATAAAATGATGGATTAACATAAATATATATCACTTGGAATTCACACAATATCAGATCAAATATCGTTACCCAAAATAAAACATAGTTCACATGGCAGTTATGCCTACATTACATGTACCGAATTAATATCCTAATTAACTTTATATTACCTTATTTTGATTTTCAAATTGACAGCAGGCTTCTCAGGACTGTTATGCTAATTTAAAACACAAATTTACTTAAAGTCAGGTAATATGTAGATATATCATATAAAACAGTTCATCTAGCATGCATTTATATGCTTCCTCAAGCTAATTAATACCATGTCACATGAATATTTTTATGAATTGAGGATTTTATAGTTCTTACATTCAATAAATATAATTTTAATTTTCTTTGTAAGTTTCTTTGGTGTTTTGTGTTTGTTACGGGAATGGCTAAGGTGGAAGAACTTGTGACAAACCATTTTGCTTTGCTACCATATGCAATAAAAATCTGTTTAAAATCGATTAGATAATCTGAATTATCTGGCAGATATACTAGACGATTCGGAATCGTCCTTACTTTAGAGTCAATCGTATTTGAAATATTAAATCATTTCTAAGCTGCATTTTTATCAGTAACTGCATTCATTTTAGAACTTTTATTCCTCAAAATAATCGTCTTTAAATGTGTATCTACTTAAAATATTATGAAGTCAATGATTCAAGAAAGTAAATGGTATTTGTTACAATTTATGTTTCATTTGATCGTTGAGCATACTAATATCCATGTCTATCGTCACTCCGAACTTGTAGAAAGAGGCATGTAGAAGAATGTGTGTGTGTGTGTGTGTGTGTGTGTGTGTTTTATTAACTTAATACTGATTAGATATGTCGATATGGCATGAGGTTCAAAAGTTCGTAAGACACACACACACACACACACATATCTATATATATATATATATATATATATATATATATATATATATATATATATATATATAATTGACACAGACATCCCCCCGATATTGCTTCTTAAAAAAATCGTTGCAAGTAGTTTTTTGTTTATTTATTTAGTATTAATTTATTTATTATTTATTTCTTTGTTTCTACTATATACATTGAGAGTTAATAAAAATCCAAGAATTTGACAAATTGCATTAAGATGAAATAATATATCCATATGTTAAACCGTTATCCACTCACAATAACAGAAATACTCATATCACTCACAAACGCAGAAGACGGATACCTATCCACTCACAAATACAGTATACATCTCAATCGAATCATAAACACAGCAGACACATATCTATCCACTAACAAATACAGCATACGTATCTATCCACTCACAAATACAGTATACATATCTATCCACTTACAAACACAGCCGGTATGCATATCAAGGCACTGAATGCAGAAGCACTGGACGCAAAACAACCAGAAACAAATATAAAAATATGCATACTTTGCAAATTCTAATAATAAAGATCAATCAATTTACATTACTTGACAATTTTAATTATGTGCAATTAATGTCATTTAGATTCAGGAAATATATACATACCTAGCAGGTAAACAAGGATTATGTGAGATAACTGTATTACATGATTCTGTGAAATTTCTCAAGCCATATTGTGTATCTGCATCAGGTAATATACATTCGAAGTCATAGATTTATCAATTCGAATTACCTGTCATATATGGAAATATCTGGATATAATGCTGATTAATTACACATAATATTGGTATACCTACAACATAAACAGGGTTATATAAGGCAACTAAATATTACCCACATTTGTATGAACTTCACTTGCCATATTTCCCCATATATATCTTGTATGCACATTCCACATCGCCCAAGTCGAAAAGGGCGATAATAATTTAAAGTCATAATTTGACAAACGTTTTGATTGTCTCCCTTGGAATTTGCAACTTGTAATGTTGACGTCAGTTCCATTTTAGGCTGATTTGGAAATTCCCGATGTCAAAGTGAAACTTAGACGCACTTGGTTTCTCAAAGGTAGCAGATATGACGGAGCAAAATTTGAAATACCTTAAGAAAAGCGATTTCGGAGGAATGAGAAGTCGGAGGGGAAAGAGAAAACCGAATCAACTTTATGTGTATGACATCGCAATTCAGTGTTTCGATTTTCCAAGAGGTCCACATTTCAATCAGCTTCCTGCTCAGTTGATACTAGAGATTTTCAAATATCTTTGGGCGTACGAGTTATTGAGAAAAGTCAGCCTGGTATGTAAGTACTGGTACAATCTTTGTAGGGACAGGACTCTTTGGACCTCAATCACATGGAATGGGAGGCCGAGGACACTCGGACACCTCCTACAACTAACAAAGTACCAAGTGCATGTGCTTGTTTTAACCGACAACATATTTACGTTTTCAGACAAGGCTCTTGCTCTTCTTTTGAAGAAATGCACACATTTAAAATGCTTGAAACTTCCCAGGAATGCTTGCAGAGAATTATTCCAACGCGAACTCCCCAAAACCAACATCCTAGGAGGGAGCGGTCAGTGGCACGTACTCTCTCTCTCTCTCTCTCTCTCTCTCTCTCTCTCTCTCTCTCTCTCTCTCTCTCTCTCTCTCTCTCTCTCTCTCTCTCTCTTAACATTTTGGACTATGTTAATATTGTTTAGGACTATGTTAGTATTACATGTGTGCGTCCTGACTGTATATTTTGCATTGTAGATAACAGGGGTGAATTGCAACTTTCCGAGTCTATACTGGAGTTCGTTCTGGTCTACATTATATACAAATTATATAAAACTTTAAAAAATTATCATCTAATCACCTTGTTATAAATGTACAAAAGAAAAATATATAGTTCACATACAGACTTTAGATATACTACTATGCTAGTTGTAGTCATCATCATCATCATCATCATCAAAATAATAAATTATAGAGAAATCAATTGAAAAATACAGCAAGTATATCGTATGCGGTGAACCAGCAATTCATACTTATTATAACAGAATATCTGACTATCCCTAATCCCCCTTCAGCCCCCAGCAGCTTGTACCTATCTATCAGTTGTAAAAGTGAAACACATCAAATATATACAAAAAAATGCACAAACCTTTAATACTCATTTCGTTAATTCATTGATAATTTCAAACACGATTGCCATTTTTTGTGAGGCTGAAACTATAGTAGACATCGTTAAAAGAAAATTGTTTAGCGTTGCATCCAAAATTTCATCTCACAGACATACAAACAATAACACGTGTGTAAATACTTTCATAACAAAAGACTACTTAGTACCAAACTAAATTTTCACATAGCCTATTTCGTTATAGTCATTTCATTATGATATATTGAATATAACAACTGAAAATTGCAAGATGCTATTTGACCTCATTAAACACTACCCATTATACCAAGCTATTTGAGTTGGACTGCTGTGTCAATTTGAATTCCACCCTTCTCCGTCATAATGTATATGCAAGTTAAATTTATTTATAAAATTAGCGGTTGGCTACAACTATTGCTAAATTAAGTCAATAAAAGATAATGTTCCCTTTTCAATGGTAATGTTAAACAGTGAAATTATCACTGCGATTAATCGCTGTCCGTTGAAGACATGAATGGAATGGAATAAATTTCAAGTTTCATATTTTATATAAGACAAGGCATAATCTGCGTATGTAAATATAGTAGTATTCAACTCTTGCACTTCCATCAGGACGAAGTGAAATTGTTTTAGAGTAGAAGCATTTTTGGCAATTATGCACTGCAATAAATCATGTAATAAATCATGGCGTTAGGAATACTTTGTATTTTCTGTGCGCATATAAAACACACACACACACACACACACACACACACACACACACACACTGAATTTGTCTGGACTCTGAAATACAGTGTATAAGAAAGAAAATCAATAAAAAGAACAAATAAAGATGATAAATATCGTCTATACTTGATAACAAGTTGAACTGCAAACAACAGAGAACCTTATCTGTCGTGGCATAATGCGATGGATAATTAGGGTCTATACTGTTTGTTCCACTTATTACTCCTAACTGAAAAGAACCAGATCTGACGGTGCGTGGTGTGAAGATTGATCTGGATTAGGAATGTTGCACTTGGACTCGACTTATAAGCGAGTATGTACGGTGTGCAATAAGCGGGAACCGTTAAAGTTGAGCATATGTCTTCTCCAAATCTGATTTTATCGTTTTAACAAATTTATATTTTGTGGTGCTGACGTTGCATATGTTTAATTTGTTCGATGAAATATATCTGGTACAAAAGTAGAAAATGAAAATATTCTCTTTTTTTTATATGTTCAAGTGAAAAATACAGTAAATTATTGGTGAAATAATATTCATATTTTTTAAAATTCCTATATTTTCACATGAGAAAAGGCAAATTTTCCCTATTATGTAATGCGACGTTTGATTGTATGAGCAGAGAGGAGAAAAAAAGTTGCTCCTCCACCAAACAAAATTAAAAAAAAAAACAGATAAAGTTACGTCCAGTTGAGAGATCTTAAAATAAACTAGTGAGTTTCATAGGGTTTAGCATTGCAAAGTTTGGAATTGTATTGGATGTAATTAAGGAATAAGTTTTTACAAATATTTTTGTTGCACATCACGTTTGCCTTTGCTGCGTCAGATAATACTTCTGAGCTTACAAATGCACGTTTTCCAATTTTACAATAGCAGTCCATGAATTATGTTTGTTACACCTTGCTGAAAACTGGTCTAACTTACCAATGAATATCGACTGTCTGACTGAGATAGTCCTTTTCGGTATTATTAGATCTCACGAATTACAGAGGACGTCGTCATGTAAAGAGTTTATTGGTATCAAGCAGGAATCAACTATTGTTATCAAATAGGAAATCCTTTGAGTCAGCAAAACATAAAATTTAAGTCAAAGTTATTGTTAATTTGATCTTTATAAAGCTACGTTAAAATCTCTCTCTCTCTCTCTCTCTCTCTCTCTCTCTCTCTCTCTCTCTCTCTCTCTCACACACACACACACACACACACACACACACACACACACACACATACATAAACTTTTATGTCTACTTTTAACAGCGCCTCAGAAGCGACTTTTTAACACAACACTTAAACATATCCTCTCTTCTCGTAGTTTGGGTGTAGAAATTCTCAGGGTGCATTATCCAGACAAACCTTTAAAAAATATCAGTACTTATAAAAACATTGTTGTGTATACAATACATCCAAAATCTGAATTATAGAAAGCAAAAGAAGAAATATAGGTTAAAGTGACACTTACCTCAGAGAGGTGATAATCTTTGGGTTTCCTATGAGGAATCCATGGACAACACCGCCAGAGATATTTCCGTAACGTGTTGCAAAACCGGGGTTCTCTCGTGGACAACACGCTCTCGCATCAAAGGCCGATGTGCGACTGACGTTGTACCTGCTGCTGTCAAACACGTTTACAACCAATACAATGGAATGACCATGTCCGCGTTGTGTCATCGCTGTTAATGTACATCAGCAACGAGTAACCAATCATTCGTCTTCACCATCTTAATATTGTAGCTGTACCGTGGTTTTATATTATCGCATTGGAATTCGTATATGAATAGCTTGCTAGTTTATTATAACGTATACCTATATTTACCTGGACGTACTTGAGGTCCCGAGTGGCCGAGTGTTCCAAGGCGCTTTCCGTTACGTCTCACCTATGTCTGCGTGGGTTCGAGTCTAAGATTCGACTAATGTAGTTATGTGAGAAAGCTTGCCAGTAGCTTCTCGTGGGTCAGTGGTTCTTTCTGAAAGAACAACAACAACTACCTAGACATTCTTAACGTTATCACCTGGTAATCACATGTGTTCTGAATTTTGTGAAACTCGCTGCGGGTAACTATGAATTATTCTCTCAGATAAAGTTCAAGGGTGACATCACTGTCGTAGCTTTTAAGTCTTGATCAGAGTTATTATAAAAAGAATTGTCCACAATAGATTTCCTTGTTTTTTTTTCTCTCGTTAACGCCGATAATCATTTAACTAAGCAATACATTCCTACTGTCTACTCCTTCACGTGTACAATAAACAGTAAACCTTTCTATTTTAACAATCTACATGGTACAGTAATTAATATGACTAGTTTAACACTGACTACAATATTTTATTCCTACATTTAACAAAATTGGTTACAAATAGCCATCTATATCGGCTTTTATATAGATAACACGTAAACGTCTAACACAGACACACACATATTTAATATGAGTAAGCAAAACGTAAAATTTCAGTCCAAGTGATTGTTAATTAGATTTTTTTAAAGCTACGTTAAAAATAAAAAATCACACACACACACACACACACACACACACACACACACACACACACACACACTTTTCTATTGTATCCAGTCATCAATATATATGTCTCTACTTTGAACAGCGCCTCAGAAGCGTATGTTTAACACAACACTTCAACAAAATCACACTTCTCGTCGTATGGGTGTATACACATTTTCAGGATGCATTATCAAGACAAATTTCATTCTAGCTGCAATAAGAACAAACCTTTCATTTATATTTAAAAAATATGTCAGTACATGTACTTATAAAAACATGTGTTGTATATAAAATAAATCAACAAACTGAATTATAGATGGTAAAATAAAAAGTATAGGCTAAAATGACATTTTCCTTTGTCATCATGTGTTAGAGATTCAGTCAAATATCGAGTTTTACGATACTACTACATGCAATGTCTGCTAACTGAACTTCTAAATCACATTTTATAATCTTTGATTGATCACGCTCTTGAATGCCTGCATTATTTGACGAAGATATATTTTATATTTTCCATTTGTTTCGCTACGTCACCATTGGCAATGACTTTTGTCTTGAATATTGGACACTAGATAACAATGACATAAGTTGCGAGATGTGTATAGTATCGCAATTCCTATATATATATATATATATATATATATATATATATATATATATATATATATATATATATATATATATATTTATATATATATATATATATATATATATATATATATATATATATATATATAAGGTTAAAAAAATTACATTTAACAATGCATAATGTTCAATGACTGCATCTCAATTTTTCAACTATCTAGAACAAATGATCAAATATATTATCTTACAAATTAACATACATACATACATACATACATACATACATACATACATACATACATACATACATACATACATACATACATACCTACCTACCTAACTACCTACCTACCTACCTACCTACGTACCTACCTACCTACATACATACATACATACATACATACATACATACATACATACATACATACATACATACATACATACATACTGGTCAGACATTGGTATAAAATTCAATTATTAGGATCAAACTTGTTTGCTTCTCTAATTGCAATGTTGTACGAGAATCACAGTGAGTTGTACAAGTTTAACTGTCGTTCAGTTTGCACAAGTAGTTTTTGGTTCACACTTCATGGAAGTTCAAAACATAACAATTAAACTATTGTTTAAACCTTTCTGTGCAATCAAGAATCATTTCCTTTGCTTTGTTTAAAGTGTGTTCACTATTTACCTTTCAGCATTGACAGATCTTTTCTCTTTGTTTTCTGAGAATGAACGTAAGTATTTTGAAGTGTCCCGATTTTATTACGAAGATGCGATTTCATATAAGCTTGAACTAGTCAAAAGTATCTTGATGGCACAACCATTCAGATCATTCTTACTTTGCAAGGTCTGTACTGATATTACAAAAGCTTTATTTTACTGAGGTTGTAATACTCACTATAACAAGCAAGATCTCAATATCTCACTTTGCATACGCGTACATCATTAAAGACCGATTAAGAGCAGTAGTTCTCTGCTGGGTGACTCTGGTTTACTCCACCTTGCTGCGACCGTGACAAATTTCTGTTCGTTCTGTTTTGAGGGTAAATATTTTGAGAAGCTTATATTATTTCTAGTTTCTTGGGCCCCGATTGGCATAGTGGTCTAAAGCGTTAACCGTTACAGATCACTGCAATCTCACCTCTTTCTGCGTAGGTTCGGGTCTGGGACTCGACCAATGTGAGTATGTGAGAAAAATTGCCAGTAGCTTCTCGTGGGTCAGCGATTCTTTCTGGGGTTTTCTAGGGTTCTTCCTCCATCATTATTACTGACAGCCATGTATAGCATATCGTGTGCTTAAATAGCGTGAAACCCTGCAGGGAGGTTTTCTGTAAAGATTACATGACTGTAATTTATATTTTCCATTTGTTTCTCTACGTCACCATAGGCAATGACTTTTGTCTTGAATATTGGACACTAGATAACAATGACATAAGTTGCGAGATGTGTATAGTATCGCAATTCATATATATATATATATATATATATATATATATATATATATATATATATATATAAGGTTAAAAAAGATTACATTTAACAGTGCAGAATGTTCAATGACTACATCTCAATTTTTCAAGTATCTAGAACAAATGATCAAATATATTATCTTACAAATTAACATACATACATACATACATACATACATACATACATACATACATACATACATACATACATACCATGTAATGCAATGGATACATACATACATACATACATACATACATACATACATACATACATACATACATACATACATACATACATACTGGTCCGATATTGGTGGAAAATCCAATTATTAGGATCAAACTTGTTTGCTTTTACCACTGCAATGTTGTACGAGAATCAGAGTGAATTGTTCAAGTTTAACTATCGTTCAGTTTGCAAAAGGTGGTTTTGGTTCACACTTCATTGAAGTTCAAAACATAAAAATTAAATTATTGTTTAAACCTTTCTGTGCAGTCAAGAATCATTTCCTCTGCTTTGTTTAAAAATGTTTCCACTATTTACCTTTCAGCATTGGCATTTCCATGCTTTTTCGATTCTCAATATGAACGTAAGTATTTTGAAGTGTCCCGATTTTATTACGAAGACGCCATTTCAATTTAGCTTGAACTGGTCAAAGCATATTGATGGCACACACATTCAGATCATTCTTACTTCGCACTTTCTGTAATGACATTACAAAAGCTTTATTTTACTCAGGATGTAATACCTACTATGAGAGGTAGAAACTCAATATCTCACTTTGCATATGCAAATGGCGAGTTCAAGATATATATATATATATATATATATATATATATATATATATATATATATATATATATATATATATATATATATATTCCACACAAAATGACGTACACGCACTTAAGGTTAGAAAAAATTACATTTAACAATGCAGAAGTTTCAATGACTGCATCTAAATTTTTCCAAGTATCCAGAACAAATGATCAAATATATTATCTTACAAATTAACATACATACATTCATACATGCATGCATACATACATACATACATACATACATACATACATACATACATACATACATACATACATACATACATACATACATAAATACATACATACATACATACATACATACATACATACATACATACATACATACATACATACATACATTTATACATACATACACACATAAGATTCAATGCAATGCAATGTACACCTACATGAATAGATACCTACCTACCTACCTACCTACCTACCTAACTACCTACCTACATACATACATACTGGTCAGACATTGGTATAAAATTCAATTATTAGGATCAAACTTGTTTGCTTCTCTAATTGCAATGTTGTACGAGAATCACAGTGAATTGTACAAGTTTAACTGTCGTTCAGTTTGCAGAAGTTGTTTTTGGTTCACACTTCATTGAAGTTCAAAACATAACAATTAAACTATTGTTTAAACCTTTCTGTGCAGTAAGAATCGTTTCCTTTGCTTTGTTTAAAGTGTGTTCACTATTTACCTTTCAGCATTGACAGATCTTTTCTCTTTGTTTTCTGAGAATGAACGTAAGTATTTTGAAGTGTCCCGATTTTATTACGAAGATGCGATTTCATATAAGCTTGAACTAGTCAAAGTATCTTGATGACACAACCATTCAGATCATTCTTACTTTGCATGTTCTGTACTGATATTACAAAAGCTTTATTTTACTGAGGTTGTAATACTCACCATAACAAGTAAGATCTCAATATCTCACTTTGCATACGCGTACATCATTAAAGACCGATTAAGAGCAGTAGTTCTATGCTGGGTGACTCTAGTTTTCTCCACCTTGCTGCGACCGTGAAAAATTTCTGTTCGTTCTGTTTTGAGGGTAAATATTTTGAGAAGCTTATATTATTTCTAGGTTCTTGGGCCCCGATTGGCCGAGTGGTCTAAAGCGTTAACCGTTACAGATCACTGCAATCTCACCTCTTTCTGCGTAGGTTCGGGTCTGGGACTCTACCAATGTGAGTATGTGAGAAAGATTGCCAGTAGCTTCTCGTGGGTCAGCGGTTCTTTCTGGGATTTTCTAGGGTTCTTGCTCCACCATTATTACTGACAGCCATGTATAGCATATCGTGTGCTTAAATAGCGTGAAACCCTGCAGGAAGGTTTTCTGTAAAGATTACATGACTGTAATTTATATTTTCCATTTGTTTCCCTACGTCACCATAGGCAATGACTTTTGTCTTGAATATTGGACACTAGATAACAATGACATAAGTTGCGAGATGTAGTATCGCAATTCCTGAATATATATATATATATATATATATATATATATATATATATAATTCCACACAAAATGACGTTCACGCACTTAAGGTTAGAAAACAATTACATTTAACAATGCAGAATGTTCAATGACTGCATCTCAATTTTTTCAAGTATCCAAAACAACTGATCAAATATATTATCTTACAAATTAACATACATACATACATACATACATACATACATACATACATACATACATACATACATACATACATACATACATACATACATACATACATACATACTGGTCCGATATTGGTGGAAAATCCAATTATTAGGATCAAACTTGTTTGATTCTCTAATTGCAATGTTGTACAAGAATCATAGTGAATTGTACAAGTTTAACTATCGTTCAGTTTGCGCAAGGTGTTTTTGTTTCACACTTCATTGAAGTTCAAAACATCAAAATTAAATTATTGTTTAAATATTTATGTGCAGTCAAGAATCATTTCCTTTGGTTTGTTTAAAAATGTTTCCACTATTTACCTTTCAGCATTTACACTTCGAAGACGTTTTCTATATTACAAGGAACGTAAGTATTTTGAAGTGTCCCGATTTTATTACGAAGACGCCATTTCATATAAGCTTGAACTCGTCAAAGCATCTTGATGGCACACACTTTCAGATCATTCTTAATTTGCACTTTCTGTAATTACATTACAAAAGCTTTATTTTATTCAGGTTGTAATACTCACCATGAGAAGTAAAAACTCAATATCTCATTTGCATACGCGTACATCATTAAAGATCGATTAAGAGTAGTAGTTCTCTGCTTGGTGAATCTGGTTTTATCCACCTTGCTGCGACCGTGACCAATTTTCGATCGTTTTGTTTTGAGGGTAAATATTTTGAGAGGTTTATATTATTTCTTGTTTCTGGGGCCCCGATTGGCCGAGTGGTCTAAAGCGTTAACCGTTACAAATCATTGCAATCTCACCTCTGTATGCTTGGGTTAGGGTCTCGGATTCGACCAATGTGGGTAAGTAAGAAAGCTTGCCAGTAGCTTATGGTGGGTCGGCGGTTCTTTCCGGACTTTTCTAGGGTTCTTCCGACATCATTAATACTGGCTGCCATGTAGAGCCCATGACGTGCTGACAAATTTCGTTAAATCCTACAAGATGTTTTTCTGTAGAGATTACATGATTGTAATTTATGTTTTCCATTTATTTTCCCTAAAACAACATTGGCAATGACTTTTGTGTTGAATATTGGACATCAGATAACAATGAAATAAGTTACGAGATTTGTATAGTCATGTGACTAGTAATGCAGATGGCGAGTTCAAGATTATATATATATATATATATATATATATATATATATATATATATATATATATATATATATATATATATATATATATATATATATATATATATATATATATATATATATTCCACACAAAATGAATTACACGCACTTAAGGTTAGAAAAAATTACCTTTAACAATGCAGAATGTTCAATGACTGCATCTCAATTTTTCCATGTATCCACAACAAATGATCAAATATATTATCTTACAAATTAACATACATACATACATACATACATACATACATACATACATACATACATACATACATACATACATACTGGTCCGATATTGGTGTAAGATCCAATTATTAGGATCAAACTTGTTTGATTCTCTATTTGCAATGTTGTACAAGAATCAGAGTGAATTGTACAAGTTTAACTATCGTTCAGTTTGCACAAGGTGTTTTTTTCACACTTCATTGAAGTTCAAAACATGAAAATTAAATTATTGTTTAAACCTTTCTGTGCAGTCAAGAATCATTTCCTTTGCTTTGTTTAAAAATGTTTCCACTATTTACCTTTCAGGATTGAGACGTTTCGGTTCTTACAATGAACGTAAGTATTTTGAAGTGTCCCGATGTTATTACGAAGACGCCATTTCATATAAGCTTGAACTCGTCAAAGCATCTTGATAGCACACACATTCAGATCATTCTTACTTCGCACTTTCTGTAATGACATTACAAAAGCTTTATTTTACTCAGGTTGTAATACTCACCATGAGAAGTAAAAACTCATTATCTCACTTTGCATACGCGTACATCATTAAAGACCGATTCAGAACAGTAGCTCTCCGCTTTTTGAATCTTGTTTTCTCCACCCTGCTGCGACCGTGACCAGTTTTCGATCGTTTTGTTTTGAGGGTAAATATTTTGAGACGTTTATATTATTTCTTGTTTCTGGGGCCCCGATTGGCCGAGTGGTCTAAAGCGTTAACCGTTACAAATCATTGCAATCTCACCTCTGTATGCTTGGGTTAGGGTCTCGGATTCGACCAATGTGGGTAAGTAAGAAACCTTGCCAGTAGCTTCTCGTGGGTATACATTCATACATACATACATACATACATACATACATACATACATACATACATACATACATACATACATACATACATACTGGTCCGATATTGGTGTAAGATCCAATTATTAGGATCAAACTTGTTTGATTCTCTATTTGCAATGTTGTACAAGAATCAGAGTGAATTGTACAAGTTTAACTATCGTTCAGTTTGCACAAGGTGTTTTTTTCACACTTCATTGAAGTTCAAAACATGAAAATTAAATTATTGTTTAAACCTTTCTGTGCAGTCAAGAATCATTTCCTTTGCTTTGTTTAAAAATGTTTCCACTATTTACCTTTCAGGATTGAGACGTTTCGGTTCTTACAATGAACGTAAGTATTTTGAAGTGTCCCGATGTTATTACGAAGACGCCATTTCATATAAGCTTGAACTCGTCAATGCATCTTGATAGCACACACATTCAGATCATTCTTACTTCGCACTTTCTGTAATGACATTACAAAAGCTTTATTTTACTCAGGTTGTAATACTCACCATGAGAAGTAAAAACTCATTATCTCACTTTGCATACGCGTACATCATTAAAGACCGATTCAGAACAGTAGCTCTCCGCTTTTTGAATCTTGTTTTCTCCACCTTGCTGCGACCGTGACCAGTTTTCGATCGTTTTGTTTTGAGGGTAAATATTTTGAGACGTTTATATTATTTCTTGTTTCTGGGGCCCCGATTGGCCGAGTGGTCTAAAGCGTTAACCGTTACAAATCATTGCAATCTCACCTCTGTATGCTTGGGTTAGGGTCTCGGATTCGACCAATGTGGGTAAGTAAGAAACCTTGCCAGTAGCTTCTCGTGGGTATACATTCATACATACATACATACATACATACATACATACATACATACATACATACATACATACATACATACATACATACATACATACTATTCTCTATATTTGCATTGATGTTTTTTCTTCAATATATCCTTAAAGTAACATTGTATGTTGAATTTCACCTTGTCGAAAATCAAATTTATTTTCTACTTTACCTGAATTATTTTGAAAACAAAAGTGTGCAAACAAATATTAAGTAACTAGAATATTCTCTTTGTGTATGCGTTTAATGTTAGGGTTATTATTAATATAAATTAACATGTTTATTTTGGTCTGGGTCTAGCTTATTAGGATTTATCTAGCATACCTGAGACTGTCCATGTTATATTTTATAATTTTAGTAATTGACTTTCTAATTTGAACTAACATTTTTTGGGGGTAAAGATTAAGAAATTGTAACATGTATCTGATATTTAACTGGATATGTACACAAATGACGACAGTAGCATTTAATCGTTAAGATTCTGAAGAGACGATAATGCATGTATTGTAAAATTTTAAACAAAATATTCGATGTATGCAATAAAGAATTGCATAAAAGTAATGAATGAATGAGATAATCTAATATTTTGCCTCAGTTTCATTCGAACTTGGCGCAAACACTAACATAATAGTTTTGAAACCATATAATTAAAACCGGAGAAATCAAGATCAAATAAAATCTTGCAACTGATATTATAAACCATTAATATTTTTAAAAATACATACAGAAAAGTTTGTATTGCTGTTGTAAAGTACTGTAAGTAGAGTAGAAAAAAGCTAGTAAAACAACACACCGTATTAGTGAAAACGCCATCTCTTCCTGACGTAGCGAAATCAAAATTGGTATTTGACAGCATGATTACGTGATGCCGTATAATCAATTTAATGTAACACGGGATTCCTAAATAACTTCTGCGAGGATATTTGTGTTGTATGATATATCGTAAGATATAAATTCCTGTCCAACTACCATGCATACATAAATTTATGGATATTTCGTTTGTATTGTTTGTTTGTTAGGTTTATATATTTCATGAGATACTGTGGGTTATGTATGGTTTTAGTTTGTAGCCGATTTTGTCCAAACTCGAGTTCGCTTTTTTGGTGTACCTGGCCAAAATCATTGATTTGTTTTGATTCTGTAAACAAGTATTTCATTATTAATATTTTCTTTGTGAATATAAGCACATACATACAACATGTGGACTTAATTACGAATGTATGGATATACATTACATTAATCAAAAAGAAATATGAGGTAAATGATTTATATTAAAGCTTTCTCTTTTTGTAGTGTTCATCTCCATAGCGATTTAATGTTTCAGGGTTAAAAACACATTCATACTAACTGATTAATAGTAATTGCCAATTTTTAAATTACATAACAGGTCTAATAATAATCCAAAACTAATGCTAGAGTTTATAGGTGACAGAGTGCTCATTGTGACTTCTGGGAAAGTCAAGTTAAAATGTGCAAATTTCGTCATCTATGGGAGACATTTGAATTAAGCAGGAGTGGGTAACTTAAATCGGAATTCGTTTAAAAGTAAATTAAAGTATAATAATAATACTAATTATATATATATATATATATATATATATATATATATATATATATATATATATATATATATATATATATATATATATATATATATATATAGTCAACGTTCATCTCAATTGTTATGTTGAAGTAGAATTTTGGTTGTTCTGTGTTTCAGATTTCTTCCTTTTATATATCTATGGTAAGTATTACGAGGAATCACAATTTTCTTTTGAAGACAAATCACAAACATGAAAAGTATATTGATTTGAGTGCACTAAATAATCGCTAAATCACTGCAACATGTTCAATAAACTCCCAGAGCAATGCTAGAATTTATAGTTAACTTGGGTTGATCACTGTGATTGTTGGGAAACTGAGGGATGGTTGACGAACCTATTTTTATATTATATTCAAACATATGTGGACATCGTTTGCAGCAATCTTTGAATTTAGATTTAATAAATGAAAAAAATTATGATTCTAAAACATGATAACAAATGACTTCTGGCGTCAATATTACTCACTGTAACACGCTCAATAAACTCCCAGAACAGTACTTGAATTTATAATTAACTTGGAGTGATCACTGTGAATGTTGGGAAATTCAGGGATGGTTGAAGAACGTATGTTTTATATTATATTCAAACATATGTGGACATAGTTTGCAGCAATATTTGAATGGAGATTTAATTTAAATGCAAAACTATGATTTTATAACATGATAAGAAATTACTTGTGCCGTCAATATTACATAGTTCGAATACTTAGTATAGTGCTCGTTATAATTCTATGTTTAAAGTTTTAAGTGCCCTATCTTGATTTATTTAGGTAGCGTTAAGAACAGCCTATTTATATACTATACGTGCTTTTTGTAATTATCTTGGAGATGACTATCCATCTTATCTTAAATATCCAAAGTGCAATATCTTGACAAAATATGATATTCCTTCAAATATTTTTGACGTTTATTATTTAGAGTCTTACAACCTTTGTACGAAGGTCTTGTGATAATTGTAATATCTTCCTTAATTGTTTCTCTTCTTGGCGAAATAATTAAAATTAAGGAATTGTCGTTTAATTTGTAACATAATATCAGAATGTGTTATATCAGATTTTAATGTATTCATATTAAACTAGATCTAATAAATCAATGTTGCTATGAGAAGAAATAATTTAAAATTTGCACGCGCGTTTCTGAAGACAAATTGTATATTGCTTGTAAAGTTTTGATGGTGTACTTTTCACATAATATGAAACGGAAGTAGAAACAAACTCATCCATCCAATATCATATGCGATCCATGCATACATTCAATATACTTTTCATGTTTGTTACGCATGTATTCCTATTTTGGCAAGTAGACATTTGTCCATGATATAGCAATAATAAAAGTTACTGTCATCATTCATCCGAATTATCAACACCTACTACCTAATACTTCGTAAACAACACGTAATACACAATGGAACGTTGAATTAGTTTACACAGAACAACTTAAAACCTTTTCCGAAATTTAAACACTGACTCAGACAGTAATTATGGTAATTATGGTGTCAAAATTTGAATAGTCACATTTGTCCGTCATTGCAACTTCTTTTCATTATACGTTTAAATTGATAACATCGAAATCGGCAACGTGGTGAAAGAACATTTTATAGAATAAGGGTCATAACAAAGTCAGCAACGTCTGTACATATCAGTCAATCAGATCTCTGAAATATGTGTGATCAGTTATCATCATTCCCACATCCCATTGCTGATCGACTCCCCATCTATCCTTGATCATATTACATCCGAAAAATAACTCAAATATAGTTCAGCATTTTATTTTTCATTCAGGTATTGTAATAATTATACAGTCATAGGATACGTAAATTTTAACACTAACTTTTTAGTTTTGTAAAGTCCGTAATGCAGATGTCAGGTTCGTATCAATACGATGTGCATGTGCCAGTTACTATGCCTGTAATGCTCGAAGTAAACTAACGTCTTACTTAGTTTTCGCGTTCGTGTTTTGGTGTATTTATTTTCTTGGACGAATCGACTAGGATATTTGATTCATTTGGGAATAAATTCATGCCCAGCCATTCAACCACGAAAGACTACATAACAAATGAACGTACAGAGTACTATTTAACTATTATTTCGAGAACAATATCAGTTCTAATTAAATGAGTAAAGCTTTCCTGGAAAAAATACTTGGACGTTTGGAAATGCTTCACATGATACATTGTGATTTCAGCTATGCCAAAAGGAACTTTATCATCATCTTAAAAGTCTTAGAAAACGTTGGTCTAACCCAACTTGTATCTCATTTGAAGTCAGACAGTCTTTTTAGCAATGTACAGTCTGCATATCGCCCTTGCCACAGTACGGAAACTACTCTTCTGAAAGTATTTAATGATATTCTCTCTACTTTGGATAGTGGAAAGATTACAGTCCTCACTCTCCTGGATTTATCTCCAGCATTTGACACAATAGACAATGATAAATTACTTCACAGACTCCAGCATGTATTTGGCATTCAGAATATAGCCTTACAGTGGTTCAAGTCCTACTTGGTCAACAGGACACAAATTATATCTGCAAATGGAATACTTTCCAGCCCAGTTGACGTATGTTGTGGTGTTCCATAGGTATATGTTCTTGGACCTGTTCTCTTCCTTCTATACACTCAGCCGCTCTCAAGTGTCATGTCATCATCACCCAGTGTCGCACCAGTTGTATGCTGATGACACCCAAATATACAAGTCTAGCCACCCAACTGAAGTTGATGCTACCATCCATGGATGACATGTAACAAGCTGCAGATGAATGATGATAAAACTGAGGCTATTCTGATCACAACACAAAGACGTTCTCATTCAGATCCTTTACCTCAGATAATAAATAGCAGCAACACCAACATTAAATTCTCACAGTCAGTATGAAACCTAGGTGTTACTCTGGACAGTACTCTCACATTGCTCCAACATGGTATGAACATATGCAAGGCTGCATATCTTGAACTGAGACGCATCAGTTCCATTTGTAAATATCTTTCAGTTGATGCCACTAAAACACTTGTGTGTTCATTAGTACTTTCAAGACTGGACTATTATAACTCAGTTCTGTCTGGTTTGTCACAATATTTACTCCAGAATCTTCGAAACGTTCAAAACACAGCTGCACGAATCATCTTTGGAGTACCTCGATCAGAGCACACCTCACCACTGCTCTGTACCCTACACTGGCTATCGATTCGATACAGAATCAAACACAACATTTTTTCTCTGTGCTATGTTTCAATGACAGACTCCATTCCAACATACTTATCCAGCCTCACCCATGTGTATACACCAGCTAGATACTTACGCGCTTCAATTGTATACTCATTGTTCCCACGGTGAATACAAAGTCATATGGTCAACGTTATTTTGCATACCAGAGCCCGACGACGTGGAACGAATTGCCCATTGAAATTAGAAACAAAGACACAATGGTCCCTTTTAAGAGTGCTCTTAAAACTCACCTGTTTCGACTGCAGTTACAAACTAATCATGTTTTGTATCTTATATGTTTTCAGCACGTTTTTATGTTTTCCAATTTCATTGAGGATGTTTTGGGGGTTTTTTTTGTCATTTTTTTTCTGTAGTGTAGTCATATCATTATTGATCGTGTAAAGCGCTTAGAGCTTTGAAAGATTAGGCGCTATACAAAGTCCTCATTATTATTATTATTATTATTATTATTATTATTATTATTATTATTATTATTATCATCTACACTCCTAAATCAAGAGTATTGACAATGTTCGAACAACTCTGTGCTTATGGTTGTTGTTACAATTGATTAGTTAGAGTGTGGTTAATAAGGAGGGGATGGGGGAGTACGATATCAATCAGCAACACATACCATACAATTTTAGAGTATAACAGTTATTGCAAAATGTGGAACTTGTATTTTTTCAATTTGCTTCTGGTATTTTATCTTGCTTTTTACTGATATGCATGCACTGATTACCATTACTCTTCCACTAGAGAGTCATGACTAATTAGGTACTGCGTTGTGGAAGTAGGATCCTGATCGTCCGGGCTTAAGACCATCTTATATGCTTGATTATATGTGGATCAGGTAAATGCCTACTATTGATCTAGTTGTTGAAGCCATGTCCAGATGGGCATGATGGTCTGGGCTTAGGAACAACTTACAACTTCTAATTTTATATTGGCGAGAAGGTGGTTATATTGATACAAGTTCCAACTCCTTGTCTACTCGTCTAGAATCAAGGGATAACTTTCTTTAATCATTAACTTACTTTTTGTATCAGGTGTGTCAGGTAGTTTTTTTTAATAAAAAGATATTAATATATTCATCATCAGCACATAAAGGACTAAAAAGAGAGAGAAGATGAATTAAATTGGTTTGAGCAGATTTATTAAATTCTAACCAACAAGTGTTAGAATGTATCAATATGATCACGTTCGTTTGCACACCAAGGTCCAACAACGTAGAACGAATTTCCCACTGACCCATTAGTCACAAAAACACAGTGATCCCTTTCAAGATTTCTCTTAAAACGCACCTTTTTGGACTGCAAGAACAAACTTAAAGGCATAATAATGTTTTCTACCTTACATATTTTCAGCATTTTTTACATATATATTTTTATGTTGTCTAATTTCAAGTTGTTTTTTTTATAGTCGCGTAATTATATATGTTGTAAAGCGCTTAGAGCTTCTAAAGATCAGGCGCTATACAAATTTCTCACATTATTATTATTATTATTATTATTATTATTATTATTATTATTATTATTATTATTATTAATAATAATAATATAAGGCATTTGTTTACGTTAGGTGAAGGAATGTGCAGATTATACAATATAGATATAGCTTCTAACTGTATTGTTACAGTAATAAAATTGTTGTGTTTGTAGGTATCTAAATAGCTCACTATGCAATTTAATTGTCTATTTTTAATTTTCATGTATATCGATGGTCATAGGACAGAGGTTATAAGTTAGCTCGAATAGGTTTTTGTGTTGTGTCTGGGTTGTTACAAAAATAATATTTCTTTAGTTAGTTTTCTTGTTTAAGGTTAAAGGAGACAATAAACCAATGGAAATATAGCATAATAATAACAGCACTATAGACGAAAACCTTATTCTGAAGTATCACATGAGACCGCAATGTCAATATTTAGATATTGGCATATGTTCTAGGAGCTGAATTTCCGTGACCTCGTATGAAAAATTTCCGCACCTGTTCGTTTACTCTTGTGATGTGACGTTATAGTAGTGACTCCAGAATCCCAACTGGCCGTTCTGCATTGCTTACGGGTGTAAATAGCACATTTAAAAAAGTCTGTGGACAACATTTGTTTTCTCTTTTCGAAACGATAAAGACATAAAGAAAGTATTGATACATTATTACAAGCGAGCATATTTCAATTCAACGCCATACGGCACTCTGTGCTCATTACATTTCTCAAAGGAATGTTACGAGAGGGATCCTGAAAAATAGCAGGTCTAGGATACGCACATGCTATGCCAAGACTTAAAGTTGAACAGTTCCAGACATACAATTGTATATTCTAAATCTCGGGAAAAGTGTCAAACGTATGAGTTATGCAAACAGGCAGAAGGCCGAGTAATTGACCACAACATGTAACAATCAATTCACAGATCTTTTATTTATACCATCAGTCAGTTCTAATAAAATTATGACATCACAACACCTAATCGTGCTGATGAAATGAGTAAAGGTATTTTCAAGATCACAATGTAAATGAAGTCGCCATTGAGATCTGACTTTAATAAAATGGAAGCTTTGCTAAAACATAAAATTCTTAATCCCTGACACGGTCGAGAAAACACAATTTTCAGTAATCTTAAAAAAAAAATTATTTAAAAAAAACCCCAACCTTTCAGTCTATGACTGTTGCACGTAGAATGTTTAAACGGTAATCTGTAATGATTGGAATTGATATAAAACTATCCCTTGGGCAGTTTAAATAGCAACTATTAAAAGAAAAGAGATCAGATATAAAATCAAAATTTCACATTAAGTGAATGACAATAGAAATTGGGGGTAGCAACTATTAACCCCGCCCACTTGTCCCAATGTGCAAGCGCCCATGGGACACCCCATTTCTCCCTGTGATACGCCTTATTATCCCCCAGGACAATACCCTTTTTATCATATTCTGGTCTGCATAATAGGTAGAGGTTAGAATTAAGTACACACACATAAAGGCAGTTTAACAAATTAACAATTAATCCTTATCATTGGACTTATCTTGTGAAAAGGACTGGCCTTCTGACACAATTTGAAGAAACCATGTGCTACAGAGTGTGCATGTAAGCACCAGAAATCGATTGGCAAATAAAGGATGCCCAGTTTTGTTGTAACTTCGATGCCAAAGACGTCATTTTAACAGTTCAAATCTGCAGTCAAACGTTACCTTACATGTATGTGGCAACTATTTTCCCACATTTTATATCCCACCGTTTTTACTTTCGTTTAAGTGTTAAGACATGCAACACTGTTTACTGAATGAATATATTTACTCTGAATTAGTTCTTTGGGGGCACATATACTGCGTCGCATATTTTGTTGTATTCCTTCTTTTAATCTAATCATTGTAATGAAACTTTACATATATGGTAGAGGAATGTCAGGTGTTAACTGGCCGAGTTTCTTTGGCGGAAACGGAGATTTGATTTTTTTTTGCAGAGATAATTATGCATTGTGATCATTCATAGGTTTAAAACTAGTTGGTGACCATTTTGTTTACTACAGTACTATTTTAGTGGTTAAAGAATCAGAAATTTACGCGAATAATTTTTAATCTTAATCTATTTACTGAAGACAAAAACTGTCGTGTGATATTAATTATTTTGTCACTACAATATCACAAGTGATACAATAAAATATGGCATTTGTTAATTGCACACTTGATATCTATTTAAGTATGGATTTTCTTGTTATGAGAAATAAAAATTGACAGTCATATTGAAATAACCGAGAGTTCTCTGCGAAAAATCAGGATATAGTACGAGATAGGGAGGTAGGTGAGGAAATGCCTCCAAAATTGGGAGGTTTTCTTCTTTCTTCTCCGGGCTTGAGAGATAACAGATATTAACTGTTCGAGTTTGATGAATTTCAGTCAGGGTTAGTGAGTTTATTTAAGTAATCAGCCGGGGGCCCGTCCTTAAAAAACATTTATTTCAGCACTGACCATTACAGTGCATGATCTATTTTAACGAGACATGTATATACTATCAGATTTGTCAATACGCTAACTGTATCATCCATTTAATTTCTTAATGTTTAAATTAATTACTTATGATTTTCACTTTGCAGATTTATTTGTGGGGTCCTTTTTGTGTATGCAAAACTAATACTTAAATTACGCCCCGATGAAAACCGTTCGCAATGCCCTTTACACCTGCCCGGTAATAGATATTATTTCAGACACAAGGCGGTCTCCGATCAAGTCTCATATTTCAGCATTATCTCTCATGAATGTATATTTTACAAGATATCATTCCTTAGGTGTGTGTGTCTATATATATATATATATATATGTGTGTGTGTGTGTGTGTGTGTGTGTGTGTGTGTGTTGTGAGTAGGTAATGAATATGTTATTACATATAATACGATTGAACCTTATCCTTCTTAAATGAATTTATTGCATTGTGGCAACAACAACAAAATTTGCATTGAGCACCATCACTTAATCATTATCACATTTTTGCACAGCACACGATGCATCAGTATTTATTTTAAAAGTACATTGTTGTTTTTTTTAACATTCCAAAATATGAAATATGAGCACTGTCTTACTGCTGTACTTTTCTGCTGTCGTGTCTTAACACAAGGTTAAAACATGCTTCAACACATATAGTTATGCGCATATCTCTGAAGCAGATTCAACTTTTGAATGTGCAACCCAAATCTGATCCCCTTCCTGTCTGTTTGGCTTGCCATGTTTTGTTTGTATTCGAGGAATGGCTAGTATTGCGTCACGGGACCACGTGATCGGTTGTCTCATCAAAACTCGGAAAAACTCGGCAATTTACGGATTCGTGGTATCTTCCGCGCAATATAATCACTACCCGCTATGACATTGACTTTATAATCATTACAGTCTAATTAAACTGTGTGGAGAATTACATGCATAAAAGGAATTTCGTTATTTTTGCTCTCCTTTAATCTGATGTCAGATTCATGGCAAAGAGAGGAGTTTAGAACTACTATATAGTTGTGTGTGTGTGAGTGTGTTTGCATTGGTTTTCAGTCTAAAGGCATTACAATTGACTGTATTGTATGTTGAACCTAAATCCAATCCCTCAAACTCAAAGCTGGCAAAATGTTTACCTCTAGAGAACCCTCTTGGGACCTTGAGCATTCCAACTTTGCCTAGTCTGAAATGGTGTGACATCATATGTTTGTGTGTTTATAGTTTTAATTTAAAGTTGTTACAATTACTAATAATAGTCGGTCAATAGTGAAACATATTTTCGAAGGACTAGTATTATGAGTTTCATTAGTATTTGTTAATCGGTTACTGCAGTGTGCAATGGACCCTGATGGTCTGTGCTTAGTATAACCTCATGATTGATAAGTTGTGGCGCGTATCTAAAGGTCCTGGAGCGATCTCTCCTTACCAAGATTGTCACCTTGTGCAGCTGCCACTGGTCTGGGCTTATGACAAACTTATATATTCAGTAGGGTTTATGGAAGTAATACATTTTCTAAATCAATCGTGCTACCTTGAGAGGTCAGCTCTTATGGTATGGGCTTATTTCCACGTTTCATTTCTTACTTTTATGGGGTGAAACTAAATGTCGCGTCTGCCAAGTACGTCGATGAACGGGAAGTCTTGGCAAACTGTTACAAATATTTCGACGCGTTTCGTCTGTAAGGGAGTAAATGTCCCACGGTCTCTGAAGTCTTTACATCCCTCTTTGAAGATGGTCTCTTCTGGGATGAACAACAATGTTTATGTCCAATAATCTTCTTGAGTCATCATACAACATTGTTTGTTTTGTTTTGTACACGGATTATCGCTTGGGAACAATACCATAGGATTATTCTTTTCTGGCTATCGTTACACCCAAACGGCTTTTTCCTCTTCTGTCTGCTTGGAGTCAGGTGTGTAACGGCTTTTGTTTTTGTAATAAATGAAAAACACCCTCTTCATCGATGAGCATAACTTCGCTTCTGTGTTTGTTCTTAGTTGTTAAGGACCACTTCTCTCTGACTGTTGATTTCAAGGGTATTGTCACATTCGGCATACTAGATGGCGACTGAAACCTGATGATCAACACGGACCTTACCTGATTGTATAGATGGGAAATGTCCTTCATTGATGCTTTCATCTGGAGTGAAATAAAACAATTCCTCACATGCAATATTCTGATGCATAGTCTTCGGTGCTTTGGTTCCTAATTATTCAGTACATTCAAACAAAACCCATTGATCTCTCAAGAAATTATCCTATGCAAAGATAGATTCAAATGCTGATACACAATGTCTTGTCGTCTCGGGTGACATCAGTCGTGGTCGCATAGAAGTGTTGGAACTGTAACTGGTTTTGATTAATAGTTCCATTGAAGTATGTCACATGCGTTTTGTTTGGTGAATTCTCCAAGATCAGTTTCGATCCTTTATTAGACTATAAATAGAGACGCATTTGCTCTTTGTGTCATCAGTTCGTTACACAAGTGAAGTCATCGATGATGAGTGTAGAAAGCACGACCGCCATCTCAAATGTGTTGCTTGATTTCAATAGTTTATTATTGCAACTGCCCGTGACACAAGTAGCAATTTCTGTCAATACAATTTATGATGAGAGACAATGTTGTCTCAAAAGAGTGTTATTATACGAATGATAAGTCCAGATAAGCTTGTGACAAAGAAAAGTGTAGATGTTTGGTTATTGTTAACAATTTCGTTAACCCCATCTGCCATTTTCACGGTCATCCTAATTTATCAGGTACAGAGATATTAATCCAATATCGGTAATCTTTATTGTTATGTATGTGAGTGTGTTATGTCTGTGCTACGTTTGTCTATGAAGCTTTCTTTCGCAAATAAAATTTAATACCCTACTCTTTTTATGGTATTAGTAGTTAAGTATTGTGTGACTGTGCGTGAACATTCTTACAACTTGCTCTCCGTTTGCATCACTTCGAGCGAGTTATTATGTTTGTTGGTCAGTCTATCTGTGGGTGTTGATCTGTAGGCATTGCTGCTGGTGAGTAACATTGTGTATTGGTTAGTATCCATGGATAATGGTTAGTAGATGTGGATGCAGGTATGTAATACTATGTGTTAGTCAGTAGATGTGTTTGTTAGTCAATCAAAGACGTTGTCAGTTTATGTGTATTGGTCAGTATATGCAGTTGTAGTTTTAAATTTTTCCATGTCTCTGTACAAATGTCAACATGGCAGTCTCATATTATTGTTTATAGTGTTTTATTTGCCTCTAATATTAATTTCCCATTGTCATCATGATTTTACCTAAACGCGGCATTTTGACGACATAACACTACTTTTACAATCATCCTGTGCATTTTGTGCATTATAGCAACATAATGGTACTTTATATTTTTATATTTGTCGTTCGTGTTCTCCGTTGTCCCCCTATTCTACTCCTATCCTATACATAATCTTTTATGCGGCCCTAATCGCCATTTGGCACCTACGAATACTACATCACTTTAAAGTGACATAAGAAATTAGCTAGAAGGATTTGACAAATATGTTTACCGCTAAAACCGCACTGTTTTCCTACAATGTTCTGCTTTGTGTCAAAGTATTGACATATATGATGAAAAGATAAAAATATACTTATCACCTAATGTTCACGCAGAGCTAAATAACTCGTAGCATGTGGTCCGCAAAATGATAGACGTTATAAGGTGTCATGAGAGATAAAAAAGGTGGTGCGGCTATTGGGCCATCATAAATGTTATTATGCGGCCATCGGGGTGCTTTGAGTTTTAGACACCTGCTCTATGTCAATTGCAAGCTCTATGTGCATTTATTTTATCTTTTCGTTACCTTTAAAAAAGGTGAGCTTAAAATTGTAAATAGATATGAATATCTCGTTTCCTATATTGCTTTTACTAAAACTTATTAGTTCCATACTGTTCATGGAGACATTACTTCTTGTTAAATTCTGATATTTAAATATATTCTTGTACATGCGTAAGTCATAGTCCAGATCCATTCTTATATAGTGTCATATTTAGTATATACAATGATTCTATGGTTACAGCATTTCATATTGCGTATGCGTATCTTTACATCGGTGACTATGTTTTAGTTTATTGACTATTCTTTGTAAAGCGCAAAAGGAATAGAAAACTATTTACCGACTTTCATAAGGCAAACAATAGCTATATGCATGAATAAAACAGAGCAACGAACAGATACATTGATAAATAAATGATTGATCAGTGGATGGATAGATTAGACAAAAAAAACCTCAAAAAGAGAAAGAGTGTGAAATATTAACACAATCATGCTTTTTTATTTCTTTTACAGCAAACTGTATAGAAATGGCTCTTTCCTCCGTCGAGCATAAAAGGTTTCTAACTCCAGGAGAATTCCTTTCACAGTACAGAAAAGGTACTCGTTGTCTCTCTCAAACAAACACACCAGCATACACACGTAAATTTGATATTAAAGCTTCGATTAGAAAGCGGTTTGACCGAATTTATTAGTTACATTAATGTAATAAGAATAAACCAATGTTTTCGCTTTTTGCATGTGAAGGTGACAATTGTTCGCGTGGATTGTGGAAGCAGCACCGACAACATTGCTTAGTCAAGTGACATATTCCATTAATTACAGTCACGTTGTAATATTGTGATGACTGCAAGACATTAGTCTTGATGTCTTATGGGGACCTCAAATAATAATACAAATAGTGATGCCAGCCTGCGAGTCTTCTTTGGTCTTGACGATGAGTCATTGTAGGAAATACCGGATTCAATGTAATAAGTAAATTAATCTATGTGTTCTATATGTGTTCCAGATTTTCATGTTGTGATGATTCTGTTCTTCTCAATATGTACACCCAATATCTGAGTAAATCATATATTTTATTTTGTGTACACTGTTGAATGACAGCTTACCTCTATCTATTTCGTGAATGTTGGAGGTGAACGCTTTGGTGATGGGAATACACGCATCATCCAACATACAAATCACAGTACAGAAATCAGCATGGGTAGTATATGCCAGAGATCCACGAATGTCATCGACTAGATGTTAGGTGTGATTGAATGTTTTCGCTGACAAAGCTTGCAATCTATTTTTACAAGCATCCAGCTGCAACGTGGAAATTATTGTCAAGCGATATGAAGACAGCACCCCCAATTCAAGTGAGAGCTGTACAATTGGCGAGGTATAACACCAAATATTCACCCTGTATTATCTGCCCGATTGTTAGCACTTCTGCAAAAAACCTGGTACCAATGAGAAAGTACTTAACTTCATTATAGAGTGTACCCACTATGTCGATAAGGACTATCCTAAGATAAGTTATGCCTCAGTTATTCCATTCTCCAAGATCTTGAATCAAGAATTCATGGCACAAAATGTGTTATCAAGACCCAGTCCATGCATGAATGTGCAGTACAGCCAACGGAAATCGTGAGATGCGAATGGCTTTTACGAGTACCAGATGAAAAGCATCTTCCAGTCACTCATAGGAGAATGGAAAAATTCACTCGCTCAACATTACTTAATTACAACAATGACCTGTGTTTTTTCTGTGACAACGGACTATTATACTTTTCACGTGACTGCTACATACCTTTAAGTAGTTCTCTCAAAGAAGCTGTCGAGCAAAGGAGAAACGAAAAGGAAGCTCCACAACAAGCTCTGCACATCGATCAACCGATAAAAGGAGCATGCATTTGACATTACATACTACAAGCGGTGGTGGACAATAACGTCACAAATGTCTTTCACAGAGCAAAGAACCAATCGGTGTCTAAGCCATGAGCAGATGATAAATTGTAATCAGAGGCGAAATTCCTCGGTCTGACTGAAGGAACGTTCTTTGAGGAAATGTAGTTGGCATGACTGCATTTCAAAAAGGTATGCATTCTATCTGCTAACAATTTGGTGAAGCACGACATCAGTCGCAGAAACTAAAACAGCTTACACAAAAAGAAACACCAGGTGTGGAAATCTTTGCTGAGATGAACAATTAATGCAACTAACGAAAATGGTCATTTTGCAGGTTTCCATATAGATGTTACAAAGGATTTAATAAACGAGCAGTACCTCTAGTACCAGTGGGTCAATGAAGGGCCAAACACAATGATATCAACTGACAAAACGGTTTCAAAAATGAACAGGCAATCAGCTAGCCTTGTACAATTAACAGCAATATTCATCTTGTCCGGGGATAAGGTCGGCAGCAAACAAGCTCAGAACATCAGGTTATATGTGAAATGTCATAACAGCTAGCAGTTGGATAATCCATTCATCAAGTCTCTCGAAGTAAGAAAGCCACTGAGATCTTGCATAGCTTTAGGATGTGAGATGAATACAACAGACTCCTGCAAGTGAATGTCATAAATGGTGCCGACCGTACAAGCAGTTTTGCAGAAAAGAGAAAACTTGCATTCTCGAAGATTTTTCAAACTTCCAATTATGACAGAATGACTACACTCAAAAATCCAGTCACACCCTCAGTGCATAGTGATGATACCTTTGCTGCTATCAAGTAGTTCATGTACCAGATGTACTTACCTAAAGCCTACATATCAAAGGAAGATAAGTTTAGGTAAAGGTATTATGCAAAAAGGCAGGCACAATCGAAAAGGCTACCACCAAAAAAGATGCATTCCATCAAGCAATTATACAAGCTCACTCCCAGGATAAGAGGATATGTTCTGTGAATAATCTTATATACTTGTAAATGAGGACCTTTCTAGTGTTGAAGACGTACATATATAAATATTAGACCTGCAGTATAGCTTCGTTTCTCTTTAATATTGTAGCATCCATCAGCAAAGACTAAGACTTGTGTGTAGATTAGTCTGAGAATGTTGTAATTAAAAGTAATCAATACAATATATATATATATATATATATATATATATATATATATATATATATATATATATATATATATATATGCCTTGTGATAGCAGTACTGACAATAAGTTCGTTACAAGACTATTCCACTTCCTTAGATCAGATGGACAGTAAAAAGTCGTAAGAACTCAATAATTGTTTAATATGAAAATCATAGTTTTTGTGTTCTTAAACTCATTGCGGTATTTGAAATCTGCCTACATATGGATATGTTTAACGTTGGCATGGTTTACTTTCTACACATACAGCTGTGTTTACGATGTTTTCTATTGTCATTGTGGTCCATTAAGTTATTGAAAATACTGGCTTGCTTGCATCAGACAATTCGTACAAGACTTCTCATGCTCCCTGATGTACCTCTGTATAAGCTACATAAATTTAAATAGTAACAATACCTCAAATGTCCTCTCCAATATTAGTAAAATGTTCAGTGCTAATGTATTTCGAAAACGTTTTTGGTCATAATTAAGTCCGATTCCTATGTATATGATAATTCTTTTGAGTGAGCAGAGCTACTTATGCTTTTGTGATCGACCAAATACATAGTGTTGATAATATAGTTTACAAACATTTTAGTTTTTACTTGCCAACAAAAAATGCCTTCGAATTTTAAGCATAATTGTATTTGGCTAATTTCTACACAATAGCCACGCTCTCTGTGGAACTTCCCGCTACTAACTTTTCATGCATGTGAACATGTCGGTTTGTATTTTCACGTCTAATCTATCAATTAAGCTCTCATAATTATATCGTATCCTAAGTTCGACCATATTATCGATTTTCGTTTCGAACATTACATACAATAATAATACTCTTCGTTCAATATATAAATTGCTAACGAAATCGGAAGAACAAATAGTGAAGTTACAACGATATAAAGTTGTGCATAAGTAAACTTAAGCGAAGTAATAGTGTCGCACTGGATAAGCATGCCAAGACGCTTGGATGTAGGGATGACTGGTAGCTTAATTAAACAGAGGTCTAACTCATTAATAAGATGTTATTCAGTCATACGAATGAGATTGATATGTGTGGTGTGTTAGTTACAATTTACAATCACATCCACGCATCGACCCAATCAATCATTTACTCTATATAGTACATGTAGTATTGTCTTGTATTACATGACCTATTACCAAAGTTTACTTCTCAATCATCTTCTTGAATGATGGACGGAAAAAGGGTGGGAGTGGAAGCTTCTATTAAATTTACAACTTTCTTTTAAGTTTAAAACAAAATGTTGAACTTTTTCCTTGAAAGCCAATTTCAAAATTGAATGCCAATTAGAAAGATCACTGATCTGGCCCATACACTTGTTAAACTGCACACAAGAACTTATATACCATTATGTATTGTCATTGTATTAAAATATTAATTTACCTTTCATAAATACATTTTTGAACTATGTTCACCAACAAATATTTTAGAACGTACATACATACATACATACATACATACATACATACATACATACATACATACATACATACTATCACGTTGTAAGGATTAACCAGATTTCAACATGTATATGTTGGACCCTGAGGCTAATAATTCCGCGCCGTTTATATTATGAAGGTCAATTCGGTGAACAATTACCAGTTCAGATAAAGATCATACAGATGAGTAGGAACACAGGACAGGAGGACAGTCTATCACAATAAGTAATTCGGCAAATAATGGGGTGTCAATCCAGTTATTTGACATGGTCATAAAAGTCTTGACTGGCCTTATTTGATGCAGCCGGTTACGCAATAATTCTCATCACATGTTTCACGGGCAAGTGGTGGAATTATGTTTTCGGATCAAAGGAACATCAAGTGTGGGTCTTGAAACCACCTTTGACAGACTGTTGGGAGGGAGCAGTGTCTGATAATTATATGAATCAACATCCACTCGGACTTGAGCAAGGTGTGGCCAACATTATAATCGCATGTTTAACTCTATTATCTTAAGAACTGAACGTTAGTTGTCGCTAAACTCATCTTGCGGAAATTATAAGGATAGTTACGCTACTTCGGCGTCATTCGAAATTGGCGGGAAACGTGTTATTCAGGGAATTGCAAGGAGCTTCAGTACAGGAAGCTTTTAGAGATCATAGGAACTGTAGGAAAGAGAGAGGAAATTACCCCAGTGCAGTTTATTCGAGTCTCTGGGAGACAAAAGCAAAAGGAAGTACAGAGGCAGAAGTTAGATGGTCTGGAGGAAATTGGATTACCAGTCCAGATAAAGATCATACAGATGAATAGGAACACAGGTCAGGAGGAAAATCTATCACACTAAGTCAGATGATGAAGTAGGCCGTCACTTGGTTGAGTGAAAGACGAGTGATTGGGTTTTAATTTGAATTTTATTTGAGAGATGACTGGTATTGAATTATATTAAATTGTGATTAGAATTTTACACTCCGGGATTCGGGGCTTTGCATCTTTCTGTCACTACTTCAATTTCTGACAGTAACGATCCAGGTGGGTCTTCTGTAATAGCTTAAATAATATTGGAAGCACCCCACCCAACCTAAGTAAAGGGAAACCTCTACACATACATACATACATACATACATACATACATACATACATACATACATACATACATACAGACAGACAGACAGACAGACAGACAGACAGACAGACAGACAGACAGAGAGAGAGACATACAGACAGACAGACATACATACAGATGAACGGATAAAGATGTCACACATTTATTACTTTGCAATACTTTAATTCATTTGATATATTATATTTCTTCAGGCAACAGATTCTCGCAACATCCGGACAAAACTTTCTATATCGAGCTAAAGAGTTTAGAATGTGTATTACAACGTGATCGTGTCAGTAGATCCGTTAGAATGTATGAAACGGCCACAAAATCTCCAAAGCAATCTTGTTTTCGAAATATTCCATTCCAAGATTGCAGAATGGATAGAAGGCAACAACAACCATGCAAGATAAAGCCTCGAGCCCCTAAAGGACGAAGTAACCAGCACAAGGAAATCAGGAAGTTTAGAAGACTACAAAAGCGATTCAAAATCTACAGTCTGAAATAGTATTATAGGATGATCTCATTATGAATGATTAGCAGCTATTGGTATGAAGACCAGTCTAACAATAAACCTAATTAATAGCTGATTCACTGAACTAACAGAAGGAAGAAACAGCACGCAGTGAAGTGAAGAAACAAAAATAACAATTGTGATATGTCGTATATTGATTTTGATTTTTCTATATTTTCGAATCAGTCATGTATTAGAAATTGTCCTTGGGGAATGCATTCTAAACGTCTTTAAGATTGGTAAACGAACTAAATACAACGTTATATGTTTATTTTCAGACGGACCTTGTTTAGGCAGAATAAGCATTTTAGTTATAAAGGAAAAGCTTCATTCTGCACGTAGTACAGAAGACACATATCGAAGGCTACCAAGAATTGCCCTTCCACCATTTTTAATTTGTTTAAAAATCCGAGACCACATGGTACTCGCCACCATTTTCAATTAATATTCACCAACATGTGAAATGCACCATTTCCTTTTCTAAGATATATTACACTTCACCTTTTAAACAATCTTTAACGTTATGACCTTCCACCATTTGTAATTGTCTTAGAAACGCTTATGCCACCTATTGTTCACCGTTTATTAAAAGCCTGATGATATTATGTCCCAAACGTTATGAACAATTATGGAGACTAACGCTAAAAAATGAAAATTTAGCCCCTTTGAACCCATCATATCCTTAAATAAATGTCTTGGAAATACCTTTATCACTTGCCCTTTTCTATCCAGTTTTAACAATTAAAATAAACACGAATTCATAGTTTCGATTATTTAAAAAATTTTAAATCGATAATCAAATCTGACTAAGACTTTCCAGCCATCAATTTTAATTGCTCTTATCCGTCCACATTAAATCTTCCAAAACACATCAACCACCTGCCATTATATCAAACAAACGTTGTGCAAAACAATACAACACCATTAATACATTTTGTCACAAAAAGAACAAATGCGATAAAGGACCATCATAAAATGTTATAGGAAAAATAGTAAACACCAATCTTTACCAAATAAACTAAATTCACTAAAATAATATTATTTACATTTTACACAACTCCGTTAAAAGGAAGACTAAAGCACTAATTTTCAATTTGTTTACAATAAAACACCTCAAAGCCTTTATTCAAATTTAGACAACGATACAAAAGACAATTATTTAAAATTAAAAAATAAATAAAACATAGTAATAATCATTATTCTTGCAAGCAAAAGTAGGAAACAATATATGTTTAAATTTAGAAAACGAACACTAAAATGCCAGTACTCAAAATTGATTGTAAAAAAACAACATTTAAATACCATTAAAAATACTGTTTAAATAAACTTCCAAACACCAATAGCCACATTATTCACAAAATAAATTGGGAATAAATAGGAAGACCATATGATGAGCGAAAACTAGCAAAGATAAGTTAATTAAGGAAATGAATTGTTTGACCAAAATATTAAGTAATTTCTAAAGACAACATGAACGTCTGCAGTGAAAAGCTTTCATTGAACTCTTGCAACAAGAACGTGGAAATATTGAAAAAGAAACTAGAAAACGGGGGAGATATTCTCAGTCCTTACCAAGGGATATAATAAGTAATATCACATATTAAAATATTATTTTATCCATTAAGGAATTCTATGAATGAAGAAAACTATTTGGTTTTCGAACAATACATACATATGGAATTACCGAATTCCATAGATGAGAAAGTTAGTATCTTAAAATATTAATCTGATTTCACTAATTTTCATAATTTCACAGAAGACCTTTTTTTTTTAACAGAAATCAGAAAAGTAATATTAAGACCCGATGCAATATATACACTGGAACACTGTGGGGAAAAAAATGTCAAAGATAAAATTTACGAGGCGGCTCCATCTTCGTGCAAAACATGAGGTGTTGAATGCTGTGAAAGTTTTGAAAACTATAAAAATGAATGTCATTTGTGTGCGAATAAAACACATCAGATCATGCACGACAAGAGCACGACATCGTGCTAATGTAGTAAACAGCTTCTACTTCAATCTTGTTTTGCATATTGCTTGCCGATACGGTTAAGCATAAAATATAAAGGGACTTCGCTTCTGAGCGAATAACGGATATATTTTATCTTGTGGGTGAAAAACGCAAGTATTTGCAATTGTGTTTTCGCCACTCGTGAATGAAATTTATCTTTTATTTCTTTATCTATTAATTTATGAAATGTTTGTTTTTATTTAACAAATATGCCAAAACTTAACATTTAACTAATAATGATGATAGCAAATATGTAAATGATGCGATGAAATAATTTAATTTTAAAACCCCTGAAGAACTACACGACTATTATGTGAATATATTTACACTAATTATGTTGTATATTTGTGAAGACGTTAGATCTGCCTGCTTAATTAATCCTAAATGAGACATATCACATTAATTTAGTGTACGCGAACTCGTTCCTAATGTTAATTAGATGTAAGTATTGTAAAATTTGAATTAGAATTACTCATAGAGTTTGACACAATTTTAATGATCGAATCTGAAAACTAAAAGTGAAACAGCTTCATACGGAATATATCTGCTGAGGGAAATTAAGAATATTATGCTAAATATATCGATGAACAAACAAGTTATTTATTTGCAGTGATTTTTATAATCTGTGTGCGCTTTTGTTTTTTTTATAGCAGAAATGTTTGTCTGCTTCATTACACTGTTGTTTTTAAGTTTTTACCTTTGTGAATAAAACATATTTGGTAAAGCTTCTACATTAATAACTATATTTTAGTATGGAATTAATATATTTGTATGGATAAGTATCGACGTTTGTTGCTATTTCTTTCTGCATTGTATCTTATTCATTTCATACCTGTTGTTGGTAAATCCATTGTGACATTGCGTAAGAGTGTATTATTATCTTCTCCAATACGTTTCTCCCTGTTTATGTAATAATGAAAACGATGTCCATGTCTATACTTCTCTTTAATGGGGTTGACCAATATATCGGAAGTAATTTGGTCGTACTGAAGACAAATTTTCTTCAATTCATTATTTTGGTTAGGGTCCCCTTTATATATGCACAAATCCTACTGTTAGGCGACAGCGTCTAAATTGCAACCTTTCGGCTACACCGTTGTATACTGAATACGTACGAGTGATAATATTGCCTATATCGTTAATAATGTATATAAAACTGAAAGGAATATGAAATAACATGTTAATGTGGTAAAATAAAATAAATAACAGACATACAAATTTTGTTGCCGAAAGGTAAAACGATGTACGCTCATGCATATAACCAACGTTTGGGCGACCGGGTTCCGAAAGGTTGATGTGTCGCCCAAAGGTTTAGTATATATCGCGCTCAGATATATTATATGTGTCACCTAACATTATTATATACAATGTAGTTTCACTATTACGATTACCAGCGAGACGGAAATAAAATGATCACATAAGTTGAACGATTTAATATTTGGGTTTTTCTGTCGGCATCCATAAAGTAGTGGCTTATGTACTCACTTCACGTAATCATGTGACCGTATTAGTATACCTATTAAACTAGACTGGAATAACTAACCGTAATCAGGAATAGTGGTGGTTTTAATTCGGACTGTATAAAGTTTTAATCATGAAGATAAAAGTGGTTATTTACTGATAGATCGATATAGCATATATTTTGTAAGAGAGATGATTGTTTTATTTTCATTTTGTACATAAATTTCAGATGATTATATATACTTTTATTTTATGCAATTCTGCGAATTATTTGATGTTCTATTTAAAATGTTTGTTCATAATTCACTGGAGTCAATTATGAATGGGGTCATGGGCGGCCGAGGTGGACAAAGGCGCACACATTTATTAGATCATTGACACTAACCTTGATCCGCGTGGGTTCGAGTCTCTACTCGACCTACGTTGGCATGCGAGAAAGCTTGCCGGTAGCTTCCTGTGTGTCCGTGGTTCTTACCGGGTTCTTCTTCCACCACATATACTGGCCACCATGTAGAGCCAAAAAAAATGGTGGTATACACATACACATACCGACCAACCAGCCAGCCAATTAAATCAAAAATGTTTTCGTCCCAATGTGGTCGATAGCCATTGAAAACAACATGAGCAAGAAATTTGAAGAGTATTTTCGTAATATTCCCTGTTTAATGGTAATTATATCCACATATCTGGAAGAGGAGAAATAGTTTATCACATTATAGAAATATTGCTTTATAATATAGCACCACAAAATATTATGTACATACTGACTGTATACTTTTAACTTACATATTGTATAGAATGCTTTTTAAATTATACCCACATATCACCCAGGTGTACCAGGTTCGAATCCAGCAACCTACTTTTCATTTTTTTTTTTTTTTTTTTGATTATGTGGGACCCCTAGATTTATGCGAGGGGCCCTCTGTGAGCACGGTATTTGGAAATAAACTTTCCAAAAATGTTTTATATGATATTAAACTTAAATTGTTCTTCCATCGATTCAAAATTACTTTCTCACTAAATATATACATTTTAAAATTTACTTACGCTTGGGGCACCTGTGAATCCGGGGCCCGATTGTGCCACATTGGTCTCATCGGCCAGTGTCAGATGAAACCCAGTGGAAGCCATTAAGGCCGTCGAAAATCTTGGTGCTTCCCTCGCAAATTATATTCTAATACGTTTTCACGCTGGTTTCCTAAAAAGGCGTGGGGCCATAGGAGGGTGCCTACCCTGACTACCGGTATTTGATAACCCTGTACTGCAATCGGTTCAAAGTCGGCTATGTTACTACTACTATTTTATATGCTAATATATATTTTTTTAAAAATACATCAGAAATTAATTGGTGATCACCTGGAATTATGCAGTAAGAAAGCACCTACTTAATATTTTATACATATTGCTAGCCAAAACGTGTGAGCATGACATACAAGAAAAAATGGCTTGTATCGTGTGACTAACGTATATATTGGACACATAAAAAAGAAATAAATGAAATATATCCGTAATTCACTCAATCGAAGCAAATATCCTCTATCGATAAACAGCATACGTTTAATTTATATCCATAAGGGTAAACTGAAAAACTCTGAACTATTTCCAAAGTTGTGTGGCATGGGTATATTTACTATCTTTAAAAACTTTAATGATAAATGAATACTTTTTAAAAAAATTGATGAAAGTTGTATACTTGTCTGACTTCGATAGTTTCACATGTGGTCGTTACCATACAATTCGTATACAGTTTAGCTAACTGCTACAAAAATAGAATATAATAACAAGTGTAAGTTTGAATTGTATTTACATAAGTTCGTTTACTGATTGCATGCGTTTCAGGGAACTGAAATACAGATTTGCATAATACTGTCAACACTGCAAAGAAATAAACGAAAGATGAATTATTGAACCGTTAATTTAGCTACGATTTACGTATTACCCCCAACTGAAGCTGGGTTAGATTTGGTCAAAAGCTATGGAAATGAAACACCTCAGTTGTAGAAGACGCTCATTTTTAAGATTTAACAAAATATACCAGTATGCTCCTCTATGTAAAACATGACTTACATACACAAAAAATGCAGTATTGAACTGCAAAACATATGACGAAGAGAGAACATATTTAACTGCAAAAATTACAAATCAGTATGTCACCTTTCAGATAGCGATTCTACTACACGTGACGGATATAAAGAGCTGTGCCCAAAAAAAATCGCATTATACATGCATTGATTAAATGTGGTAGAGCATCTGATCTCACTTGGAACAAGAAAAACAAACATGGTGGTAGAAACCTTGGTAAATAGTATACGTAGACAATATTGAATGTGTTACGCCAATGCTTTTGGCTTGCGCAAGGTAGTACTGGTCATTTTGGAATTTCTAAGAGTGGCATAACAACAGAGGGGCCAGATCAGATCAAGTATTGGGGAGAGAGATCAAACATTTAAAAAGAGCTCTGACCTTCCTCGAAAGGGCACCAATACAAAAGTATATGCGTATACTGGGACAGTGTGCATAATAGCCAATAAACGTGGGCAAGAAGGAAAAAAATGATGATAAAATGACAATTAAGTCACTTTACATTTATGTGTGCGTACGTGTATTTGTTTTTTCTTTTATCGTGAGGCGGTAGGTTTTGATTCCACACCATCTTGCCCTACAGTGTCAACACTACAAAACACAAATCATTAACGAGAACACAAAGCTAACACCTGCGAGTTTTCAAGATTAAAACGATTAACACGAAACTTTCATTTCAAAATTATTTTTTTTTCTCGTAGCAGACTTTAGGGGTGGAATAGAGTAGGGCCAATGTGATTGGATCATGTTAAGAAGTGGTCCGATAAATCAATCCCATAAATCTATATTGATACTTATGGACGATATGTCAGTTTGAGGTCACCTGTTCACTAAAAAGAATGCAATTTTGCTGTATGCAAATTATTCCGGAACAATCCTGCCAACACTTTAGGAACATACCGGTAATTAGTAACAGCCATACCTACAAAGTGGCTACAAGACAGAGGGTTGTTCTTTGGAAAAATAGAGCGGGTGTAAGCATGATGATACGTCTGCAGTTTTATATATGAAATGGTTCCAGCATAATACCTGGTAACCAAAGTCATCCTGAGATGACTTTATGGCATGGACGTCTATAACATTAAATCGACTGCATTTGGTGCTGACAGTCAATAAGCCAAAGAGTTATAGTATCCTTTCTCTAACTGAACAATTTAACCTGATTTTTCACCGAGATTTGCTAACGCCTGACGAATGATAATTTAACTCGATCAAAGAATCATTGAAAACTACTCGGGACATGAGGTCGCTACTGAGTTCAGCATCATGTCTAATAAGCAGAATTCGGACGGTTTCAAAAAGCTCACATGTAATACACCCATCATTTAAATTTTGTTTTTCCTTCTTGTTTGTTAGCGTTCGTAATCTTATCACTTCTCAATAAATAAAACTCTTTAAAGTTGAATAAGTTTTTTTATATTATATATAACAACAACATGATCACGCGTACCCTCGTGATTGTGTTTATATTTAAATTGCTCCACGTACTTGGGACATAATAAGATTAAAAACAAATTAAAATGTCACAGTTAAATCCTATACTATATTGAATAATATTTCACATGGTCCGAATCAGCTATAAAATTTGGAGAATCAGCCAAATATCTGTGTCGAATCAGGATGGTGCAAGTTTGAGAGTAATTACCACATTAATGAATAATGTTAGAATAATAGATGAAGGTTAAATCTAACATTTTGTTTGAAAAAAATGGTTCCTCGTTATGTTCCTGTTTTTGTCTTGTTATTATAAATCTAACGAGTTTATTTGAACACAGACTTTCAATTATAAATTATTTATTTTTCTAATATCGACATTACACAAACAAGATGAATGCAGAATAGGAAGGAACGGGTTATTATACAACGAAAACAGTCTTGAATGTTAGTGTGAAAGAAAAATACACATTCATCTGATACAGTTATATACAAATTAAAGGTGCATAATAACTGATGTCGGAAACAATAATGAAATTGCGTATACATGTCTTTAATGTTATTTCATTTGGTAGATAATTTCTTACTTTTTAAAGATTGCGAGAAAAAGAGAGTAAATCAATTGAGGATTGTTCCAGTACCCATGTTAATATAATTTTCCAATAGAAATATCAGAGTTCAGCAGCGATAAAATGTAAGGATTTCAAAACGAATAATTGTTTGCTACTAGTATTGAAACATTTTGCCGTAAAACTGTCAGAGATGAAAACTGATGGAAAACAACAATATTCCCATATTATTTCGTACCAAGCGTAGGATCGTCTAAGAGAATATAAAATTTCATTTAAAAATAAAAACAGTATTCGGATACGTGCTGAACATATTCAGTTAAGGAAAATTTATACAACCATCTACACCCAAATATACAAGTCTAGCCACCCAACTGAAGTTGATGCTACCATCCATGGAGTAGAGAGGTGCATTTCTGATGTGAAATCATGGATGACATGTAACAAGCTGCAAACGAATGATGATAAAACTGAGGCTATTCTGATCACAACATAAAGACTTTCTTATTCACATCCTTTACCTCAAACAATAAATATCAGCAACACCAACGTTAAATTCTCACAGTCAGTACGAAACCTAGGCGTTACTCTAGACAGTACTCTCACATTGCACCAAGATGTCATTAACATATGCAGGGCTGCATATCTTGAACTCGGACGCATCAGTTCCATTCGCAAATATCTTTCAGTCGATGCTACTAAAACACTTGTGTGCTCATTATTACTTTCAATACTGGATTATTGTAACTCAATTCTGTCTGGTTCGTCACAATATCCACTCCAGAAACTTCAAAGCGTTCAAAACACATCTGCTCGGATCATCTTTAGAGTACCTCGATCAGAGCACACCTCACCACTGCTCTGTACCCTAACTGGATATCAATTCAATACAGAATCAAACACAAAATTTGTTCTCTATGCTATGTTTCACTGACAGACTCCAGTCCAACATACCTATCCGACCTCACCCATGTGTATACACTGGCAAGATACTTACGCTCCTCTTCTGACAATTGTATACTCATAGTTCCCACTATGAAAACGAAGTCATATTGACAACGTTCTTTTGCATACCAGAGCCCTGCGATGTGGAACGAATTGCCCATCGAAATTAGACGCAAAGACACAGCGGTCTTTTTTAAGAGTGCTCTTAAAACTCACCTTTCTCGACTGCAGGACCAAACTGTGAGACCTAATAATGTTTTGTATCTTATATGTTTTCAGCATGTTGTTTTGTTTTCCAATTTCATGGTTTTTGTTATTTGTTTTTCTGTAGTGTAGTCATATCATTATAGATGTTGTAAAGCGCTTAGAGCTTCTAAAGATTAGGCGCTATACAAAGTCCTCATTATTATTATTATTATTATTATTATTATTATTATTATTATTATTATTATTTGACAACCTGAACCCTCTCCAAAAATGACTGACTACTTAATAGTACGTTTGATAAAATAATTACATTTATTTGCACATCAATGAATTTAAATATGTTGCGCACGGCACTTATATAGATTTGGTCAAAATAGGTTCAAGACAAAAAATGTTTATATCCGAGGTAAACACGATGATGACACGTACTTTTTGTATTTTTAAACAAGTGTTCCTGTTATTTTAGTAGATGTCTGATGAAAAGTAGAATCTCAGAAAATTTGACAATGGTTTTGATATCCCTGCATATGAACTTAGAGAAATTTACCAAAATGACCAATAATAAATATACACTTTGACATGATGGCATTAGCAAAATTACGTTGGAATGACAAACATAATAGAATTCGGATATAGGTTCAGCATATAATCTAGAAAATTTATTCAACAATGCACCGACACTTAGGTATTCGTTTTTGAACATATCTCGCAAATGAAAAATTCTTCCTTGCTTTCCTTTTGTTTTCCGGGGATGACTTCGTTTCAGTTTCCCGTCCGAAACCATGTTGAGTTGCATAGATATGGAATTTCTTTTCTTGTACAGGATATATATTTAAGAGTGTACACAAAAAAAAATAATAACGAAAATGTAAGTAGCTACGAGGTAAGAACGATGTTGCTTTTTATGTATATAAAATAGCTTGTCTTTGAAAACTTTTGTGAGTAATAATTTCACTACTATACATCGAATGTTGCGGAAAGTTGAGAAGTAAATTTCGCATTACAAGCTAACAATATGTAATGAAAAAAGTTTGTTTCATTGAACAAACCATTTTATAAGCTCATTAAAACAAAATATTCGTGAACAAAGAGCCTTTTCTTCCATTTGAAATTGCTCATTTACACAAAATACTTATGTTAATTTACTTTTGTTTTGTTAGAACTATGCTTAGTTTCTTAATCTGGTGTTTGCATATAACTGTAGTTATATTGCTTTCAATTCAATCTGTGCTGAGTAGACTTTTCCTGCAGAAAAAGATGAAAGGATTTATAAAGGTGGCTTAGAATTTAAAAGATAAAGAATTACACCGGGTTTCCTCAATCACTATACTGGGTATTTAAAAAGGACCGTAATTACCTTTATGTCGATGTATGATTGATGGGTATAATATGGGTTATAGACGAAATAAATCCACAGAACTGTCGAAACAATTAGGCAACTATTATGAAACTATTAGTCATTCATTTGTTCAATTTCAGTGAAATCCAAAAATACAATTTTGATGTAATTTGATCGCTCTAATAACAACGTCCAAAAAGTCCAGCATGAAAATATGGAAACGTTTTTATAATAAAATGTCTATCTAAAAAATTCTTGATACAACATATACTTCAATATGTTTAAACATATTTTGTTTTCTTCAAAATGTGCCATGGGGCCCCGAGTGGCCGAGTGGTTTAAAGCGCTTACCGTTAAGGATCACTGCCATCTCACCTCTGTCTGCGTGGGTTCGAGTCTCGGATTCGCAGAACGTGGGTATGTGAGAAAGCTTGCCAGTAGCTTCTCGTGGGTCAGTGGTTCTTTCCGGAGTTTTCCGGGTTCTTCCTCCACCATTAATACTGGCCGCCATGTATAGCCTATCTTGTGCTGAAAAAATGGCGTTAAACCATAAAAACAAAACATCAAAATGTGCGGTACATTGTACATATTTCAGTGTAAATGGATGGATGCAAGTTGGGAGAAATTGTGAGAATGACGAAAGGATTATAATATATACTTAACTTACCTGTAGGTCGACAGTGATTATATCCCAGACCTTTTGTGTAAAATTAGGAAATTTATAATTTGCTAACCTCTTCAATGAAAAAAAAGGGGGAGCCGCGATAGCTCAGTTGGTAGATTGTTGGATTCATAGTCCAAAGGTTATGGGTTCAATGCTCACGCAACCAAGCACAGGTCGGCTGTCTCAGAGTGTCATTGGAAAAGGCTCTTGGTACCATTTTCTCATTTTAGATAGCAAACATGAAACAAAACATTGAGAAAAGAAGGGGGGGGGGGGTCCGGTTGTGATGGCACTGTTTCTTAGAAACGGCTGTAACTAAGTAGCAGCTAATTTTAGGATTAATACATAAATTATTTAATTGATTAATTAATTAATAAATAATCGGCCTAAATAATTAAACATTGGATAAAAGTTAGAGAAAAAACACCACAATAGTACAAATTGATAAAGCAACCATGTGGAGGATGTATATCACTTGCATGGAGTGAAGTGGTGTGTATATGACTGTCTAAAGAAGTTCGAAATGCAGATATATCGAAACGAAAGGAAGGTGCGATTTTAAGATGTTGTAGAATGGAAAACAAAATGTAAAATATCTTATTGGAAACTTCTGGTAACTACTTATGACGAACCAATGTATTAAATGAAAGTTTGTAGAAACAAATTACTGTTACCAAAGATTTTTTCTTTACAGCATTTTTGTCAAGGCAATTTCTCCATTTCGTTCCCACACTCATCAACGTTTCCTATGCAACCAATGTCACCATACTATGAAAGTAAGAACTTTCCGCGCTTGCAACACTGTTCAGGATTAGATAAACAAATTCAGGTTTTTTTTCATTAACCTCTAGCAGCACTATGCTTTAAAAATTCGATTAATTTCTAATTGGCCATGATGAAACCTACCTTTTCAGAGACGCATCCTTTACGCAAGACAGCTTCTGCAAGGTAAACGCGAGATGCCATGCGGCAATGATGTTTTTGTCATGTTCATACGCATGAAATGAACACACAGTCTCTATCGTATCTGGTGCTGGTCCCTAAGTCAAGTCTATACAAATACTACATTTACATCAATAGCAACATGCTTCCCTTTTCACAAAAGAAAAAAGTTAACATTCCATTATCAAGTAAGTATAGACAATTAGAACTAATATATTACGTTATGGTCACCCATTTCCAGACTGGTCCATAGTTGTCCGAATAATTATTACCGCATGTATAGTTTACATGTATACCGGTAGTTTACCGGATAACTCACAGAAATTGAACTTAAGTTTGATAGTGCCTATAAGGTATATATTTCATTTGGCTATAAGTAGGTTCAACATGAACAAGAAAACGTCTTAGCGGTATCTAGAAGCAGCTTCATGGCTTTTAAATTTTATATAACGAATCTTTTCATATTCGTATTTCTCTCAGTGTCAAGGTAAAACTTTAAATAGGAACGTACTGTATTGTGAATTAAATTTAAAAAATAATCACAAATCTTCTATCATATCAGTCCAAAAGAAATCAAATTTTTTATCCTACTTTTGCACAGGTTGATGTCTGTGTGCGCTTCAGACCGGTCTGCCGTCGATACTAGGCCATACAATATAAAATCTGGACACAAATTCGGATTCCAACCATCGGCAAATTTTGGGTGAAAAAAAAAGACGGGTCCAATAACTTCGGTTTTTCCCCTCTGTATTTTGTAGTGCAACTAAAATGCCCAGATTAGTTGCTTTCATTGTAGAGCTACAACTGTCTACCTTTCTATAATACCACCGACTTTAGTGTATCATGCATGACCTTGACGCTACAGACCTTGTAAGCAGGCTACTACCTCATGCCCCATAAAGTTGTCGCTAGGGGTTGATGTGTTAAATCACATATTTTCCGACTGTGTATTCATGGAAGACTTGTCAGTTTGTACAGATCCTGACAATAATACATACATTCTTCATACCATTTATTATTAAGTAAAATGAAGTCAATTGGCATTGTTATTGATCCCAAACATTCTTACCTATGAAAATATCTTCCTGATGTTATGCTCAGAAAATATCGGTGCCAAAACCAAACACCCATTTGCCACATAACCAATCAAATTTATTTAGCATGGTTTATTGTAAATACTATATATCTGGCTGGGGAGTTAAAGCTAGAAGACCGAATAACAGGTTTGATAACTAATTTACATAACAGTTTATTTTTTAGATATTGAAGTTTTGCCACATGTTCGACCTGTAACTTTTAAGTAATCAAAATAAAAGCAACTTACATTAACTGGGATATATTGTATATTGGTTATGAACGTGAGAGGGTGATAGGTGGGCCTGTATTTTTTGTGATTTTATTAGAGTTTATTTCTACTTGACAATATTCTGTCCTTGTTCAATGCCTCGCATGCAAGCACAAATTTGCACCATTCCCTCCCCCACATTAATTGTCTTAGAGGGTATAAAAGAAAGCTTTATATGAATTCACTATATTTGATTTAAAATCTGACTTATCCATTAATAGTGAATGATATTAAGGTGTAAGAGATGGGGATGTGATTAGAGATCATGACAAACAAATATCTTAAGGTATGCACAATTTATTGTCATGATGAAACTGACTTATTTTCAAGTATAATGAGAAAGAAAAAAGACAATCTTTTTTGTTGGTATTAAGAATCTACCCACTTCATAAAGCTAACAGAGGAAAATGTGGGTTAACTGCTAACATTTGTTTGAAAAATGTTCACACACATCTGCTCAAACACTAAAATATAAATAGAAGCTAATTTTTTTAATTTCATTACGAGGTCAGTACATGTTTGAATTATTAGGCTGATGATATCTCAAGCCAAAAGAACATTTAAATAGTTTTAAAAATTGTAGTGTGTAAATTATAATTTAAAAAAACGTTATCAAATATAAAACAACCAAGAATATTAAGTGAATAGGAGATTACTCATCCAGATGACATGTTTAAATAGTCAAATGCAAGAATAATTATCCAATATATCAAGGTATGTATAATGTTTTCAGTTGAACTTTTGTTGTATTTCATCCATATTATATTGTACACAAACATTATTTGTCCAGTATTAAAAAGGGACATATGCCAGAAAAGTTTGTCAAGTTCTGTATTTTGCTCAGATAAGTTGTGTAAATGTTCTTTAAACCATTTATAAACCCTCTTTAGTAACGCTATCTATATTTGATGTGGAAAGGCATCAATGTACAGGAAAAATCCAAAATACTTTCAATGCGTGATATGTTTTGCCACATTAGTCAAGTTCTACATGACAGATATATTGAAAGACATTATTACAAGTTGTTTTAGTTATAGCAGCCATATCTTATGGCAGATTGTTATCTTTTGAATAAACTTAAAAGCCTTCTTGCGATTCATGTGGAGCAGTGATAAGATTTCCAATATGTATGCTGTGGTGGCCATAATGGATACCTGATCAGAACTACTTTCATTTAGGACAAACTAGACATCAGAAGGACTGTTCCAGTAAAACACACTTTGGACTTTGGAAAAGCACTGTCAACATGGAGCAGTCATCCATAGATGCAATTTCTAATTTTGAATTGTTTCCATTTGAATTCTGAATAATTAGATTAACCTGTGGTATATTTTTAGTAAACTGCTTTCTCTGGTAATGTGTGCATTTAAGTGGAACAGCCTACAAAGAATTCTGCTGAAAACATCATATCAATTGAGTTTTCCAGTCAGAAGGAATAGCAATAACAACTCCTGAATAAATCAGTATGAACATATTTTATGAATGACAATTCCAACTAGCACTAGTAAATATAATTGGTAGGTTGGAGAAATTTTATATAAACTGTTCAATCTTTACTTAGGGACAAAGCTATACGTCTTGGAACTGCCCCTCACCAGCACATCAGTACCAAGCCTATAATACTGTATATTCCCAAATTAAAGGTCACGGGGATGTTAAATTTTCCAAACTGGGGGTAGAATGAAATTTATTAGAGCACAATAATCAAGCTAAAGTTGTTCTTTTGATTCACTCTGATATTGACCAAATCTTTCTGCCACTAAATTCTGTCATCGGCACAGCCAAAACGATCAATTGATCCAAACATTTTCCAACTTAGCAGTTGGTTGAAGTAGGACTGCCAAGTCGCTGAACCTGCTGCTCAGCTATTGCGACATGCTGAATGCTACATGTGTGCTTATGACATTATTAATGTATACATGGATATATGCATTGTAACGGTGTAATCAAATGAGCTTACTACTTCATTTTGTTTAGTCAAGAACCAAGCAAATGAGTATTAAGAAGTACAGGACTTACACACATCTTTTAAGTGTTATGTTCTTAAGAAAGAAGAGGGGCATAAATTAGAATTGGGGCATAAATTAGGGAATATACAGTAATAAGACATGTTTAGATTCAAATGAAAAGTATCACACCTGAAAATAAGAGCTGAAATGTAAACATTACAACTCCTACACTTGCAACACTTACTATTCCTGTGGTTACTATAGAAGTAAAGGAAACTGATATATAAAAAAACAATACACACAAGTTTTGCTGGTTTGCAAGTTCTGGTAAAAATATGACAAGTTCTGTATACATAGCCTAATAAGAAAAAAAGTTTAGTAACATCCTATAATTTTGACTGAAAAATTTCCAAGTTGACAGATTTTATTTTGGTTATTCACAATGCAAACATTTGTTCATTTCAAGACTACATAACTAAACATGAATTTTGCAGAATATATTAAATACTAATCAAAGAAACTTATGAAATAAAATGCATCACAGCATCTGACTTTTCAAATGTGTTTATATACAGCAAAACCTGTTTATAATGTTTCACATGAACTGGAATTATTAGATTATTATATCTGGGAAATATATCCATATTCATCATTTTATTCTCCTCAAACAGTTTCTTTATTTTTCCATGTGAATAAGATTAATATAATAATAGTAAACAATTTATTCTGATGCATTATGCATTTGTATAAATACATCTTATCATGAGAAAAATAAATGTTCGACTAGTATGTTTTGCCATCTGATAAAGGTGTCAATATACACATGCCAGCCAGTGAATCATAAATCATTTTTATGTGAAATGGTCTTCTGTCCAAAAACTCAGTTGCTTCCTTGTGATCACTACTTTCAAAACACAATCCGCATGACACAACAAAAACATTTTAATTGTTAACATCACTGATGTAAACTATCATAATTAACATAATTCATGTGATCAACATCCTCATTACCAGCGAAGGTGTCACAATCAACTGCTAATGACATTTGTTTTTTCACTCCTGCCTTTACACAATCTGTGATAATATCTCATGCATGATAAATCATACTGACTGCAGACAGTACATTTCATACTTTTTCTAAAATCAAGGCTTGCTAGGTATCTTTGGATGAACACATTTTTCCTTCTATTCTTCCTTTTTTTTGTAGCTTTGTGTACAGAAATAATTTTTTTCTGACCATCAGGTTTTGAGTCAATGCTTAACTGCTGCTATGGCACTGCTTTCCTTTTCTGGGACAAGTCAAATATTCCCAGTTCCACGTAGTATGGCAGGCCAGATTTAAAGAGAGGGACAAATTCTTTAGAAGAGTGAATATTGTGCATCAATTAGCTGTTTTAATATTGGAGGATGGAGATTCATAAAGAACTCAAGTAGGCAACAATCACCCTTATTACCCTGATACAACTCTTTTGTGACACCAAATGGTTGAGCTTAAAAGTGAAATACCACCTGAGACAAAACTGCATGAAAGGATGTTTTCTATTGAAGCATGCTTTCTAAGAAAGGTCAAGTAAAAAACAAAAACTTTCCACATTTTCTCATCAAAGGAATACACCTGGAACAAATTTCCCAGTTTGTTGTTTTCCACCTCCTCAATCATAAAATGTCTTTTAGTTAAAAAATGCAGATAAATCATCACGTGTAAAATATAACTAGATTTTCAAGATGGTTGCAGTGTCAGTTATGTTGGAAGTCTGATTGGCAACATTTTCATTTAGGACTAACTGAGCATTATAAGAATTCTCTTTATAAAACCCCATTGTTGATATGATGATCCATGAAGGAGCAGTGACAACAATTTCAAGATGGCCACCATAGCAGCCATATTGGATGTCAGATAGGTACCATTTTTATATATGATCATTACAGTTAAAAGCCCATGTTAATACAATTATCCAATCAGGAGGAGTAACACTAAAAAGAAATTAAGATGGCCACTATGGCAGCCATATTAGATGTCTGAATTTTACTGTAGTTCCAACTAAACCTGGGGATGAATTTGTGTGTAAAGTTTCAAGACAAATCTCCAGATAGTGTAGGAATAGCAAATGGATAGACAAATGATATATGATGGACAACAACAGACCACCTACAAGCTCTTGTGGTCTATGGCAAGTAGACTTACAAAAGTGTATGTGAGTAATGAACAGACAAGAAAAGCTAAATCCCACTTTCAAAGTCCAAACATAACCTGGTGCAGAAAATTAACAGGGCATGGTGTCCTTTAACTTTCTTCAAAAACATTCCATCTTTTCTTGGAAAGTTTTTGCTCCCAGTTCTGTTCATTCATTATTTTAGTCCGCAATTGTTGAAATGAACATTGCAGATTTGACTTAGTCATGAAGGTCATAAGTTCATTCCTCCCTGAAAAATAATTAAAATTTTCATTATTAGTTTTTACTAACTAGATAGAGAATAAATAAACACTTACATCATTAGACAATTTAGCTCATTAAGAAAAATGACTAAATAAAACCGATTTATACCACAAACATTTATTGGTGATCTGACTATGCATTGGGCAACAAGAAAAGATTTTTTTTAACAACTAACATTAAAATATACATCAATCTGTATGCCTGGTAGAGTTGATACTACAAAACATGTTGTTCTTTGGTATACTATGGTATTTTTGAGCTTTAATTTGCATGTATTGTACTATGGTAAAACACATTTATATTTGTGACCAACAATTTTCTGGGGCCTTATTTGTCTTTTCTTAGATTTTTTTTTTAGAGTTTAACGCCATGTTTCAGCACACGATAGGCTATACATGGCAGCCAGTATTATTGGTGGAGGAAGAACCCGGACCCCCCCCCAGAAAGAACCACCGACCCACGAGAAGCTACTGGCAAGCTTTGTCACATAACTACATTAGCCGAATCTTAGACTCGAACTCACACAGACAGAGGTGAGATGGCAGTGATCCGTAACAGAAAGCGCTTTAGACCACTCAGGGCCCCTTTCTTACATTTAATTGTTACTCTAATATATAAGAAAACAACATAACTTACTTGGCAAAGTATTTCCTTGCTTCTGACATATCCATTGCTTGAAACTCTGTCTGATCATACGTGTGTCTTCTACAGTCCATCTGTAATTCTTCCTTCCTATATATAAAAAATGCTGGTATTTGCAATTGTTGATAGAAAATGAGGTTTTTCAAGCCTTAAAAGGTACATGTTTATTATCACAACTGGTCTCTGACATGGTTAGACGATATTAGTATTATTTAATGAATTCTATCCTAAAACATGCCAAGTCAAACCTGATTATCAAGGTCACCCAATGGACCAACATAAACTGGTTTTTATGATTTGACACTAATATATAGCTGAAAATGCACTAATTTATGATCCATTAGTACCCTTTATGGAAGTGATCAATATAGCAGGTTTGACGAGCTTTTTATTTTTGTAAGTAAATTTCTAGAATGAAAGGGAAAATTCTCAATATAAACTTTCACCTTACATAAATCATTTTCATTTTTAATTCAATTAGTTGCACCAAGCGAACCAATGGCTGCAAATAAACTCTGACACCCATAGTGTAAATTAGCAATAAAGCCTGCAGTTATTTGTGATTTAGTGCATCAATCAACCTGTCTTTGTTGAAGAGCCAGTTTGGTTTAATGGTATGCTTTAATCATCAGGGCTAAGTTGCAGCACTGGATCACTGTCTGAATCTTCACATGAAGCTGTTTCAGTTATTACACATTCATTTGTGTTGCCATCTCCACCTCAATAAGATGAAAAGAATTACTTAAGTATTTATATTCAATCATTACGGGAAATGTAAATGGCCACATTTCATGTGAACATATAAACTTTGTGCCATTAAAGCAAAAATAAAATGATATCTTTCAATCAATTTTAGCACCAGATAATTACATGAGTTTTGCTCCATCTATTGAGCAATATCATTGAAAAATACGAAGTGCATACAAGCATAATATCTTTCATGATTTTTTATATTATTATTCCAATTGTCTCATGAGCCTGCTTTACACATGATTAACATTATTGTTCTGAAGGCTTAAATCTAATAAGAAGTCATTCTTATGCAGCTCCAATTCATGAAAAGTCATTTTCATTAATTTGTGTAAAAAAAAAATTGTCTTGAGATGCTATCATGTTATTTTTCCTCAGATTTTCGTTCATTCCTATTACAATTGTACTTTGAAAGTTAGGTTATCAACAGCCAAAGGTATTGAGAAAAAAAAGAGCAGGATAATAGGTAAAATAGGATGAAAATAAAATCAGGTAAAGGTTCAACAAAAGAAATGAGAGAAGTCAGTAAAAAAGCATATTAGGAATATCCCCCAAACATAAGGTAATAAAACGACAAAGTACATTTGTTCATGTCACATCAAGTCTTGTTATAATACAGATACATACCAATTTACTTCAGATAGGTCAGAAGATATTAACTGTGCGTTATAAGTGTGCAGAGATTACAAACCAATTCTCTTTTTGAGTCAGTCAGAGACCATTATGATACAAGAGACGATAAATTTCCACGCAGATTCCTGAAATGGCTAATGAGCAGTGTGAAAGAAATATTACCAGGATTTGATCTAAATTGGGGATATCTCTTCTTTTCACAAAAATAACTTTCTTTTCTAAATAATATTTAGATAATATCTGTTATACTCTTTTCTTACGGAATCATCAATTTATTTATAGTTTTTTGGCAAGGACTTTAAGCAAAACTGTATAATTATATGTTAACTTACCGTTATCAATATGGAGAAGATGTTTACCAACTTTTCAAACCTCCTGCTGGAGAAGTGGGTATTGATATACACCCTCGTTCACACCTTTGCTGTGACCCATATGTTTATAAACAAATCTCTCTCATGGGTTGGCACTTCAAGCGCTGCATAAAGTGTACTGATCCTGTGCTGCTGCTTTGAAGCTGTTAACAATTCTGGGTGGTCTACAGCTGCCCCATCACAGATACGTCGGATGGCATCCAAGCCATGTACATGAAAGATGGAGCCTTGGGTATTAGGAAATGCATATACATTTGATTCCAACACTCCAACTTCATTTCATTTGGCTGGTTCTGTAAGTATCTTAAGCCCCTTGATACAATCTGTGGGTATTAACACTGGAACAAGGTGATTTCTCTTGCCCGGCTGATAAGCTATGAGCATTTCTTTAAATAATTTTTTTTCTCAAGGCTCCATTTTTTCTAAGCGAGAAGAATCGATCCATCTCTTTGCCATGGCATCCTCCACATTGCTCATTCGGAGCCTACAATGCTCGCCACCCCTTCTAACATTAAAAAGTGTCAGGCGTGCACATACTGCATCCGTGAGAGATACAAAATATTTTGGTGCAATAATTACAAAGTCTGATGTTAAATCTTGAATAACGGACAAAGTATGATCCCTCACACACCTCTAACTCATCTGCTTGTTGTTCTGTCATTCTAAGTTTCTCCTGCCTGCTTTGGTTAATGGCATACGATGTATCACCAAATATCAAATTCTGATTTGATTCCAGTAAATAATTAAATTTTTCAAATTATTCTGCCTTTTCATCTTGAGCATCTGCAATTGCATTTCCCATTAAAATTCTTCCAGAGTTCTTTAAAAGATAAAATAGTGCATTCTTAACGCCATGTTTCAATTTGCTGTCATTCACAGTTACCATTTCAATTGCTTTTTCTAATATGCTGAAATTTCCCCTATCAAACATATCCTTTGTTGACATAGGACCAACTGAATTTTCCTTAAAAGAAAGAAAAAAAATTGCCAAAAGTCTCATATCACTCATTACAGACTTCCTGGTTTCCATTGGTTTTTTTTTCCACTTTTCTTATATTCTTTTGGAACAGCCTTCTTCCTATCAAAATGATTGTTGGATCAGTCATGCATATTTTGACGGTCTCATCTTGTTGAAAGTGGCCAAGTACCTCTGTCGAAAACTTGTCTGTTTGCTCACCTGACCTGAGGATATTGATAGGAATAGATGCTGGTTTAAATACTCCATCTTTCATACACGTTTCTTTGTGTCGATAATAAAATCTTCTTGAATAAAATCCTTTGCATTTGGAGCAACACACAAGATCTTTTGGGCCTTTTCTTTCTGATTCACTGTTTGGTATTTCGTTGCTCAGCTCTAGTCTGTTTCTTTTGAAAATGCCTTCTTTCCTAAACTTTTCAAAGGCTTTTTTTTTCTTTCATGAGAAGACTTCTCAAGTTCTGCAACTTCTGAAACATCTGAGTGCCTACTGGCAATATGCCTGGCCAACTGTGTCTGTTCTGTTTCACAAAACGGGCATTTCCGTGAGGGCTTCTGATACTTTTCATCTACAAGAGAATCCTATCTTAAAAGCAAATGCAAGCTTGTTTGATGCTATTTGTCCAATTTCAAGAGTTTTAAAATGGTTTTATAATATACTGCATCTAGCTTGGAAATCATAAAAATTATCGTGGCTCAGCCAACTGATGATTAGCTTTTGTAATATCATTTTTGACAAGCCAACAGGAAAATTTCAAGCTAAGCCCTGACTGGAACATCTGACAATACAAATGACAGTTTCTCAACAGTTATGAATAACTCTTAATAAGTTTGTGTTAGCTTTTTAATGTAACACAACTTTTTAATGTAACACAACTTTTTAATGTAACACAACTTCATCCTGAAATGCAACTTATGTGCTAGGTCTGGTGGAAGTATGCACATGCTCATATATGTAAATCAGAATGTAACAATAACCTTGAATAACGTGTGTGAAGAAATGTTTAATGCACAAATTATTATTTCACATTTCTTGCAATCTAATGAAAAAATAATACGTTATAACTTGATGTGGATGATATATCTAGCCTGACTCTCATATTAGTTAGTCAAACAAACTTGTACTCAAAAAAGACAGAGGATCAAGCTTCTGATGTACTAACTAAAGTTTATCATTTGAAAATATGTTTAACCTTATCTTAAGTTTTTGATTTAATGATTGAGCATAAACATGGGGTAAGTGTAACAAAAATATAAAATACACATTTGGACAAATTTTTACCAGACTCAATCAAAACTTACAAATAATTGCCAGATCATAGTATAATAAAAGTCTTTGAATTAAATGAAAAATATAGTTAACTCATTAGACATAGTAGATACAAGCTGGTTATAAATGATACAAGTGGCCTTATGTACATGTATTTTAATCTAAAATGCTTAATTGTTAAGATCATATCATTTTGACAATATTTTCTTTGATATATATCTAAAAATCATAGACAATTATATGATACACTATCACATAGGTAAATATTGTGATTCATCAATGTAATAGAACCACCACAAAGTGTAATGGTCACAGATTAGACGTATAAAGGATACAAAGCAAATGAGATACAGTGGAACCCCGCTATAATACGATAAATGGGGTCCAAAAAATTGAATCGCATAAATAGAGGGGTTGCATTAATGCAAGGTTTTACAGTTTTTCATTTTTTTTTCATAAAAATCTCACTAGCATATATTTATATGTGTATTCCATACACGATCTCTTCCCCAAAATGATATATTCTTAATACACTATTTCATGTACTTTGAAGAAGAATAAAACATGTTCGAATGAATATACGAAATTCAGCAACCTCATTATATCTGGATTCGCGTTATAGCGGGGTCCCAATGTACACTCAACGCAACTAGCTGGCACTTTGGTACCCATCTTTTGATGCCATTTTTACATTTAGCTCTGAAGAGCGACTGCATATGAATAGTGTGCCCTCCCTTACTTTTAAACTTTCTGCAACACATATCGCAAGTAAAGCCTTAAAGTTTAAAATGCTAAAGAAGACCTGAAGAATGAATGTGATTGCAAAAACAAGTACAAACGATACATAGTTGGGATTTTTTCAAAATACATTTACATGTGCAATATATAAACAATGAAAGCAATGTAAACCTAGGTCTATTCCATACAAAAAGTTTAATAAAGTTGAGGAGGGTGCACTGAACACTAAAATATGTAAATTTTAAGTAGGCTATTAAGGAAAAAGCATGGGAACAATGTGCAACAGGGTGAGCAACAATATAACTTGTGCTGGGAAATAAGAAAAAGACATTTAATTTGTCTTTAAGTATGCTGTCAAGCAAATCAGAAGGTGTTAAACACTCACCTACATGCTATCAACCAGCATGTATCACTATATACCTGATGGCAAACACTGAAAAATAAAAGAGAAAACACAAAGTATCTTGATCCAAAATTACACAAGTGTTATGTACAATAGTTACAACTATCCTCTGAAAATATCACTAATTGAACTAATCACAATGAATACAAATGTGTCAAAATACTGTTTAAAAAGAATACAAGGAGATATATATTTATAAAAAGTGATTTAAATATTTCATGAAAAACACATATAAGAAGCATAAAAAACATCAACTATCAAATACATTTTAAAGAAACAGATCAAAAGTTTTTCTTGTCTTACTGAATAATCCTAATTATCCCTGTATATAATTAGTATCCTGGTATCAGTTTTATTTACAGTTTTAAGTTTAAATAATTAAATTCTGATTAAAATACAAAGACTTGCCTAGTTTTCTTTACATTTAATAACAAAATGTTTATGTTATGGCTGGAATAAATTCTTAACTGATATGTAGCTATTACCAAATAATACTTAACCTTACCATTCAAAAAATTTCATAAATGTTATCACAATTTTTAGTAAATATACTTTAATCATAGTGTCTTCTTGACAAATCAAGCAAAATTACATAAGTGAAATTTGGTTAAAGTATTTTTAACCAGTTATGAAACTGAATGGATTTTAATTTTTCTGAGTGCATTAAATCTACTTTTACTTTCAATTTTTAGAATGAGGCAGTAATTGCACACGCCTCTGATTACTGAAATTTGGTAATGTTTGTCTAGTTTGCCACTGATATATATGAAATAGTCACATACTTATCTGACATATCCATTTGGCGAGTTAACACACTACAACTGTAGCAAACATAAACAGGGTTCTCACCAACATGCTGCTCAGGCAATTCAATATCTGTCTCTGCTGGATCAGGGTTAACATCTTTATTCTCTTCAGTCTCTATAGGTTTTTATATTAGAAAAACACAAAAGAACCATATTAGGCTAAAATAAATTCAAACTTAATGCATTCTTGATAATAAAATGACATAAATGATACCACATTGTTGACACTAAAGTCACATAAAAATTTGATTAACATTAATACTCCTGTTTAATTAAAGCATGCCATTTAACCACCTATAATATAGACTGAAGAAAATATTTTATATTGCATGTATCAACCTATATCACTCAATTAAATGGGGATAAATGGGTAGTTTCCATCAAAAACTTGATCAATGTTTGAATGTTTATTATAAATTTACCTTGACATTCCATCAGATCATTGCAGTGCATTTCCACACAAACTGGGTCTTGACTAGGTACGAGACCTAGATCCTGTACATGTCCATCAATGTCTTCTTGCATTTTATTTTGTGGTGATTTGTCCACCTGCATGCTATCCATTTCTCCTAAATGATTCTGGTTGCCCACTGTACCCTGTGTTTGTTCACTGGCTGTGTCGCCACTCTTGTGACATCGGCAATGCTGGTATAGATTAAATCTTTCCTGGGGCTTTGGAAGACTCTGGCAATGTTGAAACTGTTGGTGGCTGGAGATCTGAGAATTGTTATTCCTACAAGTTGCTGATTGTCCTTGAGAAAAATCATAAAGACTATTGTATAAATTAAATGCAAATTAAATTTACAGTCTATGGAAACTAAATATCTGGCTGTTAAGGAAGTTGAGGACTGAACTGAGGACTGAGGACTGAACATCTCGCAAAGAGGTCTGTGAATTTTTTTCGCTTAAAAATAACATCCGTTCAGAAAGGATGAAAGTTGCCGAGTCTATAAAGAAAGACTACATTGAAGGTAACTGTGTTCCCCAAAGGAAGAAGCAAACGACTGCTGCATTTGCAGTCAGTAGCCCAAAAGTAACCATTTACTTGGCACAGAATCCACATTTCCTGACATTTCCCATCCATTAGATAAGATTATATTTTTGTTGTCAATATATTTAAAATGAGGTAGCAAAGGTCAGAGAAAACTCAGACTACCTGCCAGTTTACTTTGGTACTCAAAGTTACTTTGTCTGCTTACATCAGTGCACTTTTATCACTCTATGCAGATGACTTAAGGATTAAAACACACAATTTCTTAAATTTAAAGAAACAGATAAGAAATATTAAAGAATCATCTGACCAACGCTGCTTACATACAACTGGTTTGCCACATGAATAATAGGTCCTGGAACCCAGAGCACTTAATTGTCAGGCCCTGCTGTGGTTATCTCCCTATAGGGTAGTGATAAAGTATAGTAAAAACAAACTGGGACCAATAAATCGCACTTCAGTGCCATGCATAAAAACATTCTTCCCATAATGCATTAGGTACAATCAAATTCAAAATGTTTGGATGATGGCAACAAATGAATAGTCGTAATGATCCAACAGAAAAAAACATGATTAACAAAGACTTCACACTCTCATTCCTCTGTTAAACCAGAATAAACTAAAATGTAACTTGTGTAAAGGGAACAAACACAAACAATAACCAAAGTGTGTCAAATGCATAAGGATAACACTTTATATAAATATCATTGTTTTAAACTATTAAAACTTGTTTTCTCAAACAATGTTACTATGTGTAACTCTTACCACTTTAACATAGTCTTTATCTAAATCAAAAGGATCTTGATCAATATCTGAAGTAAAAAAAGACAAAAATAAATGGTGAATTTGGGATAGCAGCATATTGTTCCACTAGAATAAATAATAAAATGGCTAGCCACTTGTTTATCTGTCTTTTACAAAGTGAAATGTGTGATATGCGAATAATGTACTTTGTAAACGAAAGTGGGAACAAGTTTTTGTTTGTTTGAAAACTGCATTAAAAAAATAAATGAAAATAAGCTGTTTCGTCTAAATCTGATTCGTTTAATAACCAAAAGTACTCAAAACATTATAGTCCAAGAAGGACCAATGGAGATCATGGCATAAATATCTGAAGGGATTATATGTGTAATATAACTTTGCTGAAAATGTGCGAAATAAGAATAGTGAGAAATTCCAAAATGTTTTAAATAAACTATATCCTGAAAGTTTAACAAAATAGCTGAGCAAAAAGTATTCCAAAAGACAATATGGCAGAAGTTAATCTTGACACCCTCACTGTGAACATTATAAGTAATGTCCTAATTTCAATTGTTATGTTTATTTTACTTATGATCAAGTAAAATGTGGGCATGTTATCTTTTTGTTGTATTAAGCACAACTGGAAGTTTTGTCTATTGTTTCTTGAAATAATAAAATTTTCTACAGATCTTACACATATTTCATGACATCACATTCTAAACTTATACTGTTGTACAACAAACTCATACAGGTATCAAAAGACATTTCCAATTGGTTTAAACATCAGACATACATTCATGATAGCAATCTATATCACCGTTTTGTTTACTTATCTTGAAGAAATACTTAACATGAATATTTCAGAACTCACTCATAATTGTAGGTGTTATTCCATAATTAATAATGTAAACAATCAAAACAACTGCAAGATTTGTGTGTGTGTGTTTCTAGTCTGGTCAGAAATGATTACAACTTGGCTATCAGCACTGCTGCTGTTCATAATGTTTTTCTCTCAAAAATAACTACATACTGATAAAGGAATGATGTCAAATTGATGGTCCTTCTGTAACAGAAATATATAAACTTAAATGTGAAGTTACCTGATTGGGAATGGCTTTCTTCTTTGTTTTCCTAAAACAGTTGAAGATATACTATTATAAGTTATAATTTTATGATTGATAATAACATACCATAAAACAAGTAAAGACATGGTTTTCCTTTATTTATAAAATTGGTCTTGCCTGCTTGTGTGGTTTCACTGTGGATCACATTACCAAACATAATTCTACACATTGAGGATCTTGATATCACAAACCTATTAAGAAAATTCGGTCAAAACTTTATCAAAAGTCAGTTTGCTGACACAAAAATACAAACAACTGTTTTTCAACTTACCTCTTTTCTCCAATGCATATTTGTCTCACCATAATCATACAATATCTCCTCTCCTTCCTTAATCTCTCTTAATGCAAAAAGACAGAGATAAAGTGTGTCATTAAGACTAACAACTTCCATTTTACTGTTTATCTTGGAGCTGGTTGCATCATTTACCATTCTCCCCATTCTGTTATGTTCAGTGGCATCAATGCTAATGAAGAAATGATTTAATGATTTCTTAAATGTGTTACAACACAAATGACTTTGAGAAGAGAAAAAAAAAACATAAGCAGGATTGTGACTAAAGATTCAAGTTTAATATTCACACATGTAAATTAGTTCTTAATTTTCCAATCTCGTACTGCAAATGATTTGTAAATCTCTATGTAAATATTTCTGCAAAGAAATGTGCATAATTTTCAAAAGTTAAATATATCATGTTTGGGCAATATTACATGTTACTAGGCTGTCAGATCAGCTGCTTAGCATGCAGTCTTAAAACAGGATATAGTTACAGACATATACAGTGCTCCAGGGTTCAACTATTGTATTTTCAGTTGCAAATTTGATAATAAATCCACTTAAACCAGTTTGTACAAAAAATTTCTCCATATATCTAAGTTTCGTCTGTTACTTGGTGATATCCTTCTGACAACTTGTCATACTTTTGTTTTCACAATCAGATTTTACTGACACATATTAGCATGACAATAGTTTGAAAACAAACATTTCCCCAGAAAGGTTAAAATCTTAATGAAGCTGAAGTTGACTAAAACACTTTATCATACCATTTCCAATAATGACATAGATGTTTCTTGTTCAAGGCTCACTGTTCATTAAACGTTTGTTGTAAATAAATTATAATATGAACTAGGTGTAATCAAGCTTCTTAATAAGTAAACTTAGCTGTGTATACCTGTATCTACAAATAAAATATCACAAATGAAACAGTAACTAGTTAACCTTTTAATAACAAAATTAATAGATTTTAGTGGAGATAAAACATAATTATTTTAAAAAATGAAAGAAGCAGGACTTTGCAACTCGATTTATTCTTTAATATTTTAAAATAAATATTACAACTATAAATTGCAAATACTGGATGCAGACAACAGTTGTATTGAAATGGATTGTTCTAGAAATCAGAAAAGGATAGTGAGCAGTTGGTAATGTTCACACTAGAAGCTAAGATTTGGTTTTAAATGTGAGCAAGATGAAATTGTGGGTCACCCTCTGGCAACAATTGGCTCAAAATTAAAAACTGATGTATGAAATGACCAAGTTTTTTGGATTCATTTATATTATTTTTTTGAAGCTCTTCATTATTAAAACTGTTGTGTGTGTGTGTGTGTGGGGGGGGGGTTACGAACAAATGGAAGTTTGTGAATATAATTACTTTAAAACCTAAGTTTTTCTTTTTTCTGTACTCACCAGTATCTCTTTTCCTTGAATGAAAAATAAAACATACAACAACCCTTACCAGCCTTGGCATGCTTTTGTTTCAAGTCTTTTACTTCATTCCTTCGCAACAGTGTGCCACAGTAATGCAAAAGGAAATCTCCTTTGTTAAATTCTCTTCCTGCCTGTACTCCATAGCCTAAAATTGGAAGAATTAAAAATACTGCAGTTCTAAAACTTAAGCACCAAACTGAATATACATTGGTCAAGATAGCCACTGTAATGCCAATTCTTTTAAAACCAACTAGACAATGGGATGACATAGCCTGTACAATTTCATGGCAATCTACCAAGAAGTGAGAAGCAGCATGTGCAACGAGATAAATGATGGACAAAAGAACATTTCATAAGTTCTCTTGGTCTGTGACCAGTAGAGATAAAAATTTATTGCAAGGATTCATAATGAAAATATGTATCAATTGCCCTTGAGTATGCATCAAACAGCTCTACCACCATGACTAATTGGAGTGAACATTCGCAGTTACAATTTTAAGTATATTTTGTTCTCGAACTTGCTCATATTATACAGTTTATAGTTATCAAATACACTGTAACAAAACAATTATTGTGCTCATGGTTGAATAAATATGAAAAACAAAAGTTTAAAATCAAATTTTGTGTATTTTGTAATTCTGAATGCAATTAAATATTTTCTTTTGTGTTTTTGGTCAATTTACATGTATTTTGCAGATACACCACTTATCTAGCTCTCCATGCATTTTTCTTTCTTTAATCAGGCAAGGAATAAATACAATAACTTGTTTTCCTCACTAAGATTTTTCTAAGACAGCAATCTTACATGTTAATTTTATTAATGAATTTGATCCAAGGTCATTACAAACTTTTTAATTTTAAGCTACCTAACAAAGGAGCCAAATGTTCTTTACTACTGTAATAGAAATAATAAAGGAAACATTGAATAGATTGAAAACAAAAAGGTAATGGATAAACTAGGGTGGAAGCTAAGAAAAAATTTAATACATTGCTTGATCTAGAGTTAATAAAGTATAATATTAAAAGTACCCAACATGAATATTCGTTTAAGAAAATCACTTGGAAAAGAAAGTCTTTAAATGATGATATTATATGTGAACTTCAATGAATCCATGGACATAGAATGAGAATATTATAAGTTATATATTAATAACCCGGGGTAGCTAAGTCACACCTATATATTCCATGTAGTTTAGAAATGTTACTAAGAAGATGTCTCAAAATATAAAAAATATTACCAATGTAATCTGATATATATTTGAGATTGAACCCATCTGCATCAAGTTCACATTCAATCCAAAATCGGGACTCTTTCTGTGGTGCACGTTGTTTCTAAAAATTAACAGATACAAATTTATAACTTTTTGATTATACATATAATTACTTTAGAATTATAACCTGAATGCATACAGTATCACATAATGTCAGATATGATAAGGTGCATTTATCCTCACCATTAAAGATGGCATTAAACCCAACAACAACAACAACCTTTCCCCTCCACAGATAAGCACACATGAGGATTATAGGTTGGCACAAAGAACTAAAATAACAAAGTTCCATGTATGTCTTTTCTTTTTCTGAGAAAATCTGAGAACCTGATTACTGTCAAGTTACATCATCATCATCAAGTCTAACCTGAAGTTTTTCTGCAGTAACAGAAATCAGAACAGCTGATTTACCAGAATTTAATGTACAAAGATATACTGCTTCCACAGAACATAAGCAGCAGGGAGGGCGAATCGGACCTTTAATAGAGGCGTCCATTTGGCAAACCAAGGCTTCCTCCAAAATCGTAAAAAAGCATCTATTTGGCAAACCAAGACTTCCTCCAAAATCGTAAAAAAAAGTTTCCTTTTCCTTTTTCTTTTTCCTTTTCCTTTTCTTTCCTTTGGAGACGCAAAGTAGTTGTAGCGTCCTTCCTGCTGCTATGGGGTTAAAAATATTTTTTACGATATCAACCAAATATTTGATCACGTCCAACATGATATCATGTTTTCGGATCTGATAAATTTATAATTATAAATCTGTGCAGGATAGCCTGAGCACCACTAAAGAAATTTCGAAATTGATTAAAGTCCATGTCACTGTCACACCAATATTGATAAATATTTTGTAATGTGTATTTTCCAGTTCCGTTAAACACACTTACTAAATTGCAATTTTGTTTGATTACACTTGGAATCTGTACGTATTTTTGAGTGACATATATCACGTCTGTGTTTTTATGTCGTCCTCAAGAAAATATTTTGGCAGGATTCTTTTGATTGTCTAACATGAAATCATCATATACGACTAAATTGTTAATACTTCCATCAACATCAATGCTCGGTGCTTCCTCGATATCGGTTATAAACTCAATAATATCCTCATCGATTTCCGATTTTGCTTTCTCGTTTTAAAATCCTTTAGCACTTGATAACATCGTCTGCTCTAGGACAATCAAATATAGTTTATCCCATTTCATCCATCTCATTATCAAATTAAGTAGCAGTTGCGTCTTGCCACTTCCAGATGGTCCGATTATAATCATGCGAATAGAATTTGGTAGCGCTACATGATGCTTAACTGGTTCTCGTTTTTTTGTCAACAAAAAATCAATTACATTCATGTTATTATAAATAAATTATGGATCTATATTGTGTGAAATGTAAGAAGCATACTAGCACAAACGAATTGACGATGATTACAACTAAAAAAAAACAGATCAGCACTTGCTGGTAAGTGTGTACAGTGTGGTACAAAAAAATTGAGATTTGATTTTATGAAACCTGCAGATGATTTAAAAATAAACGAGGAGATGATATTGCGGCCAAATTAGAAAAACTCCCAGGAACACCATGGGCGAAGTATCCAGGAGCAAAACACCTTCCAGGATATAGTTATAGTGAACCCGGGACCAGACTCGATGTCAGACTCAATGATCAAAAACAACCCCGACCCAGTGAAAACCCAATAAATGCTAATGATAAGGCGTGTCATGCTCATGATGTTGCTTATAAAAGTAGCAATCTGCAACAGAGACATCGCAGATGTAAAATTAATTCATGCATTGAATTATATCACTGATAAATCCTTCAAAGAAATATTGGCTTCATGGTTGATAAAATCGGCGATGAAAAGTAAATTGATGTTGGGTGCTGGTAATTAATAACATCATGGAATCTATTTATTATTCTCCAAGAAGATACTGGAGGGGTAAAGCAGCAATCAGTAAACTCGCTAGCGCCGCAAAGGTGAAAATTACCACTGCAGCGGATTGGTTATCCAAACAGGCTATATGGCAAATTTATCTACCACTGCCTAAACAAATGAACTACTCGCATTTTGATGTCAGCGTCCCTAATGAGGTTCATCAGGCTGATATATTATTTCTGCCGCATAAAGGTTTTTATAAGTATGCGTGAACTGTAGTTGATGTTGCGAGTCGATACAAACAAGCAGAACCTCTAAAGACGAAGTCATCAAATTAAGTTGCTTCTGCGTTTGAAAGGATTTATCGAAGGGGTCCATTGCATTGGCCAAATCTATTACAAGTTGATCCTGGCAAGAAATTTCAGGGTGCAGTGTTATCAACAATGAAGCATCATAATGTCACCATCAGACGAGGACATACTGCACTACATCGCGATCAAGCAATTGTTGAACAATTTAATCTGACACTTGCTGAGCGGTTATTTGGATATCAATACGCGAAGGAGTTTATTCAGGATAAACGATCTCGTGAATGGGTCAAGAGATTACCAGGCGTAATTACCGCACTGAATAATGAGATTACTCGAACAATCAACATGAAACCTAACAACGCGATTAAGAAAAAGTATATACCCGTAAAACCGCAAAATGATTTTTCAAAACAATCAATACTCGGCAATGTCACTGTTAGGTATTTATATGAACCAGGAGAGATCGAAGGTGGCAAAAAAGAGCTACTGATCCTATTTGGAGTGTTACTGCACATAAAATATCTAGCATAACGAGATCTACGGGTAGACCGCCAGTCTATAGGTTGGATCCAACTGCTCCTCAGCGCAGATTTACTTGTGAACAACTACAAGTGATATGCGAGGATACTCAATTACCACCACGTAGTCTTAACTAGCACCTCTTCGTCTGTTGCACTCAAGACAAATCAGCATCACATTATCTCTGGTATGACCAATACTGCTATTCTTTCTGTCTACGGTAAATTGGCAGGGGTCTTTATCCGACCAACACCAACGCGTTATACAATTACAACTCGCGCAGTGATTATTCTGTTGTTGTTTCAGTGTGATTATAAACTCGGCATCAATATCAAATTTTCTGTTATTTTTTTTTTACCTCTTGTTTATAACCAGAGTTTTTTTTCTTCTGATTATATCATCGCTGACAATATCACTTATTGTAGTGTTGTTATAGTCTAAAGTTGACTTATTCTTCGTACTCTGGACACCGCAAGATAAACTAAATTCGACCACTCGATGTGATTATCTATGATCCAAACAATTATATCGGATATAATCAAACCCTGCGAAGAATGTATCGTCGCTGTGTATCCTAACTTCCATGGAGATTTATCAGCACGCAATGCATCTTCGACGACATTGATATCAACTAACACAATATCATTTAACACTAAAATCTGCTTCTCTGTCAGACCAGGAATATCAACTTCGATATTTTGTCTTCGTGTATCCTTGGATCTATAACACAGCGGCACTGGAAGTGTTGCAAATTTTTCTTTATGCGAGTTAAATAACTTCATCTGAAGTGTATCTCTATCTTTCTACTTGCCACTATCAAATCGTTTGGTCTCCATGCTTCCCAGAAATCATTTAACGGAGTTTATGATCAGTACTAATTTCTTCATAATAGTCTTCAAAATTCTTTAGCCAATCTTGTGGAGACAAACCGACAAATGGTGGTGGTTGATCATGATCGCCACACATTATCACTTTTGTATTCGCAAGCAATAGCCAATCAAGAAACTTTTGTAATACATCTAACGACGCCGTGCATATCTCATCCCAAATAATGATTTCAGGAATATATTTTTCGCCCATTCGATCAGGAGTCCATTCGTCACCATTCCATCGAAAGAAACTATGATAAGTGCAAGCATTAATTCCTCGTTGTTTCATCTCTCTTGCAAGTCTGTGTGTTGGTGTTAGAACAATCATGTTTGATTTTCCTCGAAATAATTCAATTGTACGAGTCGTCTTTCCTGACCCACCACAGCCGTTTAAGTAACTGGTTTTATATCTACATATTGGATCGGAACACGACGGTGCATTAGATAGTTCTGATATCTGAATATTTTTCAAGTAATTGTTTTCAATTGTAACATCTGCTGATTTGGAGTAATCACGCAGTATTTCTTTTTTAATTCTCCATGATCCCCAACTCTTGTCTGAATTAGTGAATTCAACCACTGCTTCGCTATATTTTACGTCTATATAAAATGAATCAGTGGCGACTCTAACTGCGGATTCAGGAAATCTATTTATCATCGAAAGTAAATTAATAGAAGCATAAGCCAGCATAGACGACCTTAAGTACATGTATTGAGGATTTTCTTCATCTACGTAACAATTGTACCTAATTTGGTTCCATCGGATAAGAAAGCGTCTTTACGATCGACGTATATACCCCTAGATGTTACATCATCTATAATCAACCGCGAAGAATATCGGTTGTGGTCGTATTTTCCACCTTGTGTGAATTTACCATTTATTCTTCTACCGAATTCTTTTGCGTGTTTATTTCTAACTTCAAAGATTTCTTTTGACCATTTCACGATAAATTCTTCGTCGAGATCAGGGAATTGTTTTTTGTTTTCGCTGATTATACTATCTAGACTATCGAGTTGTGGTAACCAGACTTCAGTCTGCGCTCGATATGACATAATTGCTTCAATGACAATCAGCAATATCAGCATTTTAGAATCAATCATATACCGTAATAACACTGTTGGCATCCAGTGTTTTTCAGAGATGTGTCTACCAAACCAAACATAACAACACAGATGAAGTCCTTTAGCCAATTCAAATGATATCACACGAGCGAATCCGGTGAGATCAAAATCAGGCAGTGGTCCATTAATCGCAACACGGGTCATCTCATGTGTGGGATGTCCAAATCTTTTGAAGTACTCAGAACACTCTCCGTACCCAAGAAAACTCCCTGTATAACACACAATCATATCAACCGAAATAATACTTTTGGGGTCGTATTTTGTATTCCATAATCCACCATGGTTATATTCCACGCGGCTTGATTCGATATCTGAAGGAAATTCTGCGTATGTTGGTTTCCTTAGATTTCTCAGTCTCATGAAATGAGCTGCAACTGATGGAATTGTAAAACAGTTTGTTAATAATTGTTCGTTGTAATCCATTGAAAAACCCCTAGCTAGTTTTTTTCATCTCGTTGTGGAGGGCTTCAGTACGGTATAATTCACCATTGGGTCTTACAAATTGATCGAATTTACCCTCTTCGTCTTCAAAATTGTGAAGTAACCGCACTGACACAGGATCGTTTTTACTTAATTTGTAAATAAAATCAAATACATTTCCCGTGTAATATTTTATGGTTCTATCCCGCAGAAATATTGTTACCACAAGTGTCCATGCGTGTTCGTTATGGTCAATAATTTTGATTGAACTCCTTTTAATTTATATTTTGATTTGTGTAATACCTCTCCTGTTATCATCATTATGGTTATTGGGAATCTTAATGATGTTTCTAATTTGGCTATATCTTGAATTGTTGCTCCGCTCTCCCTTACTGTTAATTCCCATTCGTTTATTTTTTTTGTCTCTTAAATCCATCAATTTGTTTCCATGCAACGCATTTGTGAAGTGTTCTATTATTCGTTCTGCTACACAATTTATCCTTAGTTATTCAATACTCGGTTTATCACTTATCGGATAGATTCCATAAACAACTGCTGTTACAGGATAGGATCTCTCATAATACGGTTTGTCAATTCCAGTCAGAATTCCTGGTTTGGAATCCTGACTCACAGTGACAGTTCTCTTATTTTTCAGGATGGGTTCAAATTTGTCGCGTATAATCCAATTCCCCACTTCTGAGCAAATACTGAATTTCACTCTTAAAAAATACTTTTTCTGGTCAAGATATGAGGTTATCACTGCTGCTCTTTCGTCGTTCATGGTATCATCAACATTACCATCAATTCGAAATGTCGACCAACAGTGAGATGCTCCATCGCGCTTGAATTCATTAAAACCATCACGGATTTTACTTATCATGCTTCTATCACTTATTAGACTCTTTGGTACATCAGTGGAGACTCTATCGAGATGAAATTCAACATTTTTCCAAGGCGTAATTTTCGATAATCTCTCGAATTTCTCCATGCTTTAATTAAAACAAGTATTTAAATAAGGAATTTATTATATAATGAATCATTGCAAATGGCTTATGATAAGATCATTAACCGCTTGTAACAAATCATGCAGAAATGAATTCTGTGGATATCATTTACAAAGAGTACATCGTGGAAGCTTAGGTCCGCTACCTTGCATCCGGTGTGGGGTAGGTGTGTGTGGTAAATTGCAGATGTGTCTGAATTGCGGTGGTAAGTGATACAGAGAGCTAAAGCGCTATTATGATAAACGAATCAAAGATTCCATCAAAGATTATGCTAAAAACTCCATCAAAGATTGAATCAATGACCCTGACTCTGTCCTTGACAAAATCATAAGAACACCTCAAGACTATATTGATAGATTCCCAAGTATATAATTAAACCAATTAATTAATTAGACAAATTGTATTTAGTATATAAATGAACCAAGAATTTCAACCACATCCCCTGATTACCAATTATGAAGCATCTCGTGACAGTATTGTCAGAAACTGCAGACTGAAGAAATCAGTCGGTTTTTTAGTAATCAAGGATATTTTAAGTTTGTCGCTGGAGGGAAAAATTATTATTGTCATCGATTCGTCTTCGAGGTATTTAATGGATTGATCAAGGATGGTTTTGTTATTGATCATATAAATGGTATAAAAACCAATAATTCTTTAGATAATTTACGAGCTATTACACAAAGTCAGAATACCAAATGGGGAGGGAGTGGGAAACACTCGAAAAATTCGAAACCCATAAAATCATTTAATACAGAAAAAAACAGAAGAGAAAAAAATCTCAAAGAAAAAGAACCCTATGAAAGACACAAAGGTCAAAAAAGGGACCCAGTGAATGATAATCGCTCATCATAGCTATTGTTTATTTTTGTATTAAATACATAATATTTATATAATATAAATGAATTCTGAAAATATCAATGAGATTATAACCGAAATTTTAAATTTGAAAAGTCAAGGAACTCAATTGTCAGATAAATAAAATTGTGATCAAATTCTTTATGAATTTCAAGATACTGATGATAGCGCTAGGAATAACAGGTATGTTTTATCAAATTCCTATTCCTTTATAAAGAGAATTCAGTACGCTATTTATGACTCCCTTGCATTCTGTAACGACATCAACAAGTTCATCCCGTTATTCACTTTTGTCGAAAAAATAAGAAAAGAATTGGGGCAGCAATATGAAATCAAACGCACAATTAATTCGAAAATCAAAACAATAAAAGAGATTATCCGCCAAAATGAAAATTCGCCCTTGATTGCCTTAACACAGTAAACACACCATACATACATGAGTAATAATTGGTATGTGGAACAAACAGGTATGCACTTACTCACCTAAAACAGAATTCTATAGACAGGTATGTGCACTTACTCACATAGAATGAATTTGTATAGACAACTTTTTGGCACGGTAATTTAATCAATGGTGACTTTGTCAATGGTTTGTCACTATGCGGAAGTAATGTAGTAAATTGGGGTGGGTAAAGCAATCTACGGATTTTTCACTGGTGACTTTGTCACTACATTTAGATCGTACATTAATTTATAATGGTGTGTGAAGCACCAACAACTAAATTAGCACGACAACGATTAGCTTCGATTAAGAAATTTATTCCGGTTCGTGATTCCGTTCGAAATATGCTCCAAACAAGACAGGGCCTTCAAACTGACTTTGTGGCGGACACGGAACAGCTATTCAAACCTATTACTACAGGAACTAAAGACGTCGTATTGACCACTGAAAGAGCCATATGGGGAGATGTCCCCAAGGAAGGAAAAAGAAAAGAAGTGCCTCTTCTTCCTGTACTTGAAAAAATAGCAAAGAGATCCAAGCAAGTAAAGAAATCTTTAAAAACACTTCCTGGTGATATAATAACCACTTCACGACTTCAAGAACAACAGGGCAATACTGTTGAAGAAAAGGGTGATATTGAACAACAAAAGGGTGATATTATTAAAGAAAAAACAGAAGAAATTTTGAAAGGGTTAATATATCCACCTGAAGAGATATTTCCGAAAGAAGTCATAAATAAATTTAAAATTTACACGGATGATAAATTAGCTGATTTTGTTGCTAAAACTTCTAAAAAAGAAGAATGGGATAAATATATATACGGTGGATTTAAAAAATTTATAAAAGACTTTGACACCTGGAAAAATAAAGTATATTTCGCAAAACACGATGAAATTATATTCTCAACTGATAATAATTATAATTCGTATTTGGATAAAATAAAAAGAATAAAGAGTAGTCAACCACTATATGATCGAGATAAAGATGATGATGATGCACAGGGTGCAACAGGTTATAGTAGTAGTGGGAAGGGATTTTCTCGGAGTGGAACTCCAAGGGTATCAGGTAGTGGTTTAGTTAGTTGTCCTAGTAATATTCTCTGGGATATATCAGGATTAGAAGTTCTCATAGGAGGGAAACAAGCCGGGAAAAACTCACCGGAAGTAATTAATGGGGCAGCTGATATCTGCAGACGACTATTTGAGGGTGGTATCATGGATATTGATGTATACCGAGAGTTTATTGATGAGCTAGCCGAAAATCCTACGGATTTTTACGGTTACTATAGTGATTAAATCACTGAAAGTGCTAGTAATAAAAATCGTAAACGATTTCGCGATTAGATAAATAGCATTTAAATAAGATGATCATATACTACAACCACAGAAAACCAGCTATGGTCTATGTAGTAAACTCACGATTGCCTGTTTATAGAGCGTACTATGGAGATGGTCTCGGCAATACCATTGCAGGGTTATTTGCAAGAATGGCTCCAAAAATAGCACCAATCGCAAAACAATTATCAATGAAAGATATTGATGTTATTCGTGATAAGGGTATTAGCGCAGTTGGTGATGTTGCCGGGAAAGCATTTTCCGCGGCTAAAGAAAAACTAGTAGCGTTAGTTCGGTGGCGAAGGAAACCAAGGACAAAATCATTGGGGCCACTACCGTCTACGGAAATTATGCCTGCAAGTATTAGTAAAATAATAAACAATGCAGTGGAGCAGAATATAGCATCACGGATAAATGATGGATATAACACTCAGGGAAATATTACTGCAAATATGATAGCGGGAAGTGGTTTGAAATCGCAAGCGAGATCACGATTTAGATCAAGAAATAAATAATATGTTCAAACCGGATCCTGACACAGCGTTTGATTTAGATGCCCCAGTGCTCAAGAATGATTCAGTACTTAATTATCAGTAGTATGCCTATAATTCAGTACAACCAAACAGTCAATCAAGAATCGAACTTCAAGCCAGGATACCAGCAAATTCTTTCCACTCTCTCAAGCGTTTATCGAAGTAGAAGGAGAAATTGTAACAGCTGCTGATACTCCTGCTGTGTAAGCACCATATCCATGTGGTGCCAAAATCGGTTTTGTCAATAATGGGATCATGGCGCTATTTAATAGCACTAGATACATGATTGATGGAAGAGAAATATAGTCTATAGAACACGATGTTGATGTTGCCACAACAATAGTGGGGTTGGCAAGATGATTATACAAGATCGGCAGGTCCATCTATGATGTTCTCTAAGGACGTTAATGATGACGCTGGACCAACTCCATATATTATAAGACAACCAAAAAATCATGCTGTTCATCCTGTTGATGTTGCTAATATCGAAGATATGATTATAAATGATGATCCTAATTACGACCTAGGAGCTGCAACACGTATATCAATGTTGGAAGGAGATCGTAGATTATTCTCATGCGCGATTCCACTACATCATATATTTGGATTCTGCACAAATGTTAGAAAAGTTATCTATGAAGCGAAGCATGCAGTAGCACTCGTGCGAAAGGGTGATGATAATGATGCAATCTGGAGGATTCCAGCAGATCCCGCACAACCGGATGATGGCCGTGACAAGGTGAATATAACAAAATTAACACTGTGGATGCCAGTAATGACTCCATCAATCACCAAAGCAAAAGCAAAAATTACTATCATTTATGAGTACAGGCGGAAAATCATTACTAAGCTGACTAACAGTGACCACAGATACCATGGATTCTACTATTGATGGTACACTTACATGGCACCTGGCATCAAAACAAGGTGTTTCAGCTCCGCGTCATATATTTATTGCGTTACAGGATAAGGCACAATTGGGTTCACAAACACGCACCCATATGATATTTGATCAAATTGGGTGTAATGAGGTTTCGTTGAAGATAAACGGTCAATAGGAACCAACCGAGGATATATAACTTGATTACAGAACCAACCAAAAAGCACAAATGTATCATCGTTTGTTGTCATTTATGGGATGCGATAATAATGTGGATACTGGTCTGCAAATATCACAGTTGGATTTTAGAAAACTATATCCCATCTATTACTTCTCGCTGGAACATCTTGACTTAACCAGACAATCCATCGTTGAAATATACTTTCGAACTCGTATAACTCGTCCGACTAATCTAGCAGGTGCTATCACTATCCCCGAATATAGAGCAGTTGCTGTAATTCTCAGCGACAAATCAATGCTACTCGAAGGTATTGGTGGACGAATGAAGGTAGTTGATGCACCAGTGGAAAATATGTAATATTTTCAAAAAATATGTAATATTTTCAAAAATATGTAATGTAGCAATGAGATCAATCTGTTATTAATAAAATGTCATACAGTGTTGTAAGTGTTACGTTAATTCCTTATCAAATTAAAAAATTTCAATCGGAATCAGCTAAAAAATGTGGAACCACAATATCGATGAAGCACAATCAGATGTATGTCAGAATAAACTGTCATTGACAGCTCGTCAGAAAAAACACTTCAATGATGCCATCAAAGATAAAAAAGGTGTTCAGATCACTTTTTCTGCAGCTTCAATTAAAAACATGATAAAATCAGGTGGTGTATTCCCACTTCTCGCTGCAATTCCAGCATTAATTGCAGCTGGTAAAGCCACCGCGTTAGGAGCTGCTGGAGCTCTTGGTGCAAAAGCAGTACACGGCATTGCTGAATCGTATGAACTAAAAAAGTGGTGGGGGAAAGGGAAAGGGTCTAAGACTACCAGGAACTCCGTATTCATGGTACAGTGGAATCGGCCTGAGACTAGGAACAGTTTACTAACAACAATACTTCCCATGTCAAATTTTGATTTACTCGATGCTGCTAAAAAACTAGCGATAACAAACTTTAGAGTTGTCCTTATGAAATATCAATTACCACAACAACCAAACAGCGTTGAAACTGGTATTATTAATGTCGATAACAGCACCGGACCTGGAACTCACTGGGTCGCATACGCGATTGATCCGCGTGCAATTGTTTATTTCGATTCATATGGATTTACGCGTTATATAAACCACTTTAAAACTCCTATCTGGTATTCTACGCTACCAACACAAAAAATGAATGATCCACCAATATGCGGCATAGAAGTATTGAATGTCCTCAACGCTATTGCATCATCGGGAAAACCACCCCATAAAACCGTACATGAATATATGAGTAATCGCTTTTTAGAGAAATCTTAGAGTATAATCATTGATATTTGGGGGAGATCTTTATCAAGCCTGAAAAAACCCAACACGGAAATATCTGCAACCGGTGATGTAAATAAAAATAATCGAAGATGAAATAGCTGAGATGTTAAATCTCGCAAGTGTTGATCCCTATGAAATAGTTGTATTTCAAGATCGTCATGGTAAATTGAAAACTAGTAATATTTTCCTTGATGATATTTTAGTTAAACGACGCGACGCAGTAGAAGATACTATCGCTTTGTTTTCCGATCAGGGTAAACTCGAACCGGGAGTACTTGTTTCGACGCTCACAGATAAATTAACAGCGCTTGGTGATAATTATTCATCAACGATAGAATTATTTTTAAAAAACTACGTGATGAATACAACACTCTAGTAAATGCGTTTACGGCGTTAGAAAAAGCTATTAACATTTTTCAGGTCCCTTTAAACGATTTCTTTGGAGATCCACTGGTTACCACACCACAACTCACTGAGATAAAAGCAGCCATTGATAATTTGATAAAATTGCGATCAGGCTATGATACTCATGTATCTCAATTTACTACGTTACGTAAAAACTTTAACAGGACCGATGACTCTATTGATAAATTGTTTAGTAAAAGAAATTCAAAACCCAATGATGTTAAAATAGATCTCACTGGTATTATCACAAAACTCGATGAAATAACCGCGATTAATCAGCGATTAGGGGTTATTTGTGAAGAGAGATCATTTTCTAGATACAATCGTTGAAATAAGGAGGACAATCACAAGTATTAAAACGATCAATGATCCCATCAAGGATGATCTACCGAGAATGATAGAAAAACTTGAAAAAATTAAAAATCCGTTACGAACAAAAAAATATAAATAACGTGTACGCGATTCAATACGGATCATTCACGTGGACATCACAAATAACATATTAAATATTACTGGTATTATACTCTCCTCGGTGACAATGGTTGCTCCGATAGCTGTTCCAATTTGTATATCAGCGGTGACAACAATCGTGGGAATTATTTTGATTATAACAAAAAAAATATCATCGTGTAGCCAGCGTAAACTGCAAGATTTCGTAGTTAAATCTCATGTTGTGTCAACCGCGTACTCACAATTATTCTCGATGATATCGTTGTCACTCAATAACACATTAATATCCGATAGTGAGTTCTCAGCGATGGTACGTGTTTATGATTCCATGATGTCAAAATTAGAAAAACAACATGAATATAATAACAATGGCAACATCGCAAGAACTACTTCAATGAATAGTGCAAAATACCACACCAGTGAAAATGAGCATGATCTCAATAACCTCAACCAATCCTGAATTCAGTGTGAATTTCCCTACAGCGATTCCGGTGAAGGAGATAGCACTGGCAAAATTACGAGTAGACCATTGTTGGCCAAATATTAGATCAGCACCTTTCGGTGGTCAACAACAGAATAATTCCTTGGTGTTTGCAAGCAAGAATAAACCCGATGGTACTCCAGATTGGAACGTTGTTTCGTTACCATCTGGGTCCTACCAAATCCAACAGATCAATTATGAATTACAACGCAGAATAAAATCTATTGCTGGAAAAGAGTCGAAAATTGCTAAACAGTTCATGAGCCAATGTTATCATCTGCCATTGAGATCAACTCGCCCGGGTATGTCATAGACATCTATCAGAGTTCGATAAGAACAATACTAGGGTGGCCTAAAACCCCACCTCAACAAGAAACCGTTAATATACCCCGAGCTGAAAAAATCTGATTATATTTCAACTAAGGAGGAGTATCATGGCTATCGTAGGTGGTATGGCGACAGTGGATACGAAATCAGTTTAGGTTATTATGTTGAACCACTAGATCATTCTGGTTTTGCTCATGGTTTTTTTGAGTTAGAAGGACCCAGGGACGATAAGTATTATGTAATAAAGGAATTCAACATGAACGAACAATTCACGGATATGAATTCCAGTTTTGAAAAATTAAAAAATAACTTCACAGAAGAAATTAGTAAAATCCCACCTTACCGAGATGAAGCCATCAAATACATGGAGGTGTGTAATAAAATTATCGCAGTCATGAAATTTTTCAATTCGCTAATTGTTCGATTTATATTAGATCATAATAATCCTAAAACGAGAACAGAATTTGCAAAGAAACTTAATATACACATAGAAGATATCCTCCTCGATTTTAAGTTGCCAGAACTAAAAAATCTCTAAATGATGCCATCAATGATCGTTTTAAAAGGATTCATGACGCATGGAAGAAAAAAACACAACAACAAACAACTATCCTCAAACATAATAATGACCCAGATGGTGGTGGGCGACATATCGCTCCTCAAAACGTCAATATATCCTCAGTGATTGCAGTGAATTTAGTATGTGATGTTATCGAAGGAAGTTATCAAATAAATCTCGAAATATCAAATCAAGCTCAACAAGGATATATTTTATACTCATTTGCACCATCAGCTCCACCCGGATTTTTAATAATTGAGGATCCAGCTAATCCAGTCTATAGGCGATGTCATAATGATTCGTTAACAAGAATTAATTTTAAACTCACTGACCAGTTCAATAATCTAATTGATTTACGAGGCGAGGTTTTAAAAATTAGTCTGTTTGTGAAATCCTAAAAGGATTTTCGTCTTAAGACTTTCATCGTAAAAAATATTTTAACCCCATAGCAGCAGGGAGGACGCGACGACGACTTTGCATCTCCAAAGGAAACTTTTTTTTACGATTTTGGAGGAGGCCTAGGTTTGCCAAATAGATGCTTTTGTTTACGATTTTGGAGGAAGCCTTGGTTTGCCAAATGGACGCCTCTATAAAAGGTTGTCTGATTCGCCCGCCCTGCTGCTACATAAATCGATGAAGGATTGTTGAAAAAGATTCCCACTCTTTTTAATACTCTCTATCAGGTCTGTGCACAATCATAAATATGATTTGTTACGTGTTGTAAACCACCCAATAGCAAACAGTTTTAGTTTGATGACATGATGTAAACTATGAAAAAATCCTTTCATACATAATTTATTGATTAATGTAAATAAATTCAATGACTGAGGCTTATTTTCAAGTACTTTTCAAGGAAAAAACAATTTTCAACTACTTTTCAAGGATGAATTGAAATTGAAGCACTTCCCAAAGTACCGTGCAAACCCTGGTTTACTAATGATTTTCCATGACCTTTACTGCCCAAGCAGCCTGTGACTTGACCAAACAAACATACCAATTAACCATTAAAGAAAATTTTATAATTTAGAACAACTTTTCAACCATTACGATAGTACCTGGCAATATTTATACTGCTCTACCAGTTTAGTGACAGTTGGGTTTTAGGGGTGTATTATCAAAATCATACTAAAATAAGCTATAATTTCTAGCCCTGGATGCATACCATCATCGAGCTTGATAGCCATGGCATGCATGAAGCTTGATAAATAACATCACATAGGATCTTTAAGCAAAGTCAGTCAAATTGAACTTAGGTGTTATCGACCTTCTTTGGTAAAAAGGTTGTAGAGCTTGTTGAAATTCATAGTCTCACCATGTTCATGTCTCAAGGTAAAGGTCTGTATAAATGTGTACAAAAGACTTGAGTTGGACAAACAAAATTAATAAAAATGATGCAACTATTGTACACATACCAAGTTAGCCCTTTTAGTCTTAACCTTCTATCATTGCGGGAGGTGGTCCATTAAAATTCCAAAATAATGCCAGGGATCAAGGATGAAATAGTTATTTATCACAGAGACTGTAAATATATGTGCTTTAACTGACAAGGATAACGACATTGATGGTTGTAGAATAGCTCTATTCTGCTTCATATGGATAACTAAAAAGTGCTGACTTAACAGCATCAATTAAACGTTCCACTCATGCAAGCAGTGGTGGATGCTCTAATATTTGTAATATTTAAATATAGACTATAATTTAACTAATTTAGTATCTATATTGTAGACCATAATTTAATTATTTCGACATCTCTGCAATTTAGACCATTATCAGCCAAACATGCAGTGCAGTGTAAGAAAATCCTATTTTGAAAACATACCACAGTCACTTGACTGTGCTGCAGACTTCTTTGTAACTGAAAAAGAAAATGAGTTACTGAGAAACAGTTTAACAACTATATAATTTCTATTTAGGATTACTAACTTTTCACAGTAATCACTCAGTCTCAGCACTTCAAGATTCCACTATAACACTCTTACAGGAACTGACCAGGTTTTTTCGGGCAAATCATAAAAAATCCTAATCTTTAATTAGGAGTGAATTAAATAAACTATCAAAACCTGTAAGAAAATATCTGCTAAAACAGCTCTTTCCTGAATGTATTACTCTGACAGTTATATATACCTTTGATGAATGACTACTTGGACAATGAATACTTCTGTAATCATAACTACTTCTCTGAATAGCAACATGTTTTCTGCACAGTGCACAAAACTACCAGATTAAAAATTAAACAAATTATCTTATAAATGCATCATCATGTGCTGTTAATTAACAATGACCTTCTTGAACTTTGCACACTGTATCTTGCCACTTACAATAATATAACAAACAAACAGAGAATATATGGTCAATATTTACAAAGAATTTTAGTTGTGGTTCTTTGTAATGAAAAAAAGGTATAGCACAAGATAAAAAGCAGCCTGTTGCAACAACTATAAAAAAGGCTGTCACAGGAAATAAAATAGCATGGAATTGATACATGCATGCACATCAGTTATTTCACCAGGAATTTCTTCTATCAATGGGTAAATACAACATAGCCACAACATATATTTTCAAAACACATTATTACAATAAAGGTTAAAAGATGTACACATATTTGTCCAGCATTCCTGATCCATGTTATAATATTACATGATCTAATATCAAAACTAATTTGTCTTTGAAATTAAATAAAAGTAAAACAATCCAACTTATACATATTTATTCCAAATATAAAAGACAAAAAGAAATGTTTTAAATTTAGCTGTGGAAATTATGATAGAAAAATTGGCACAAAGGGAGATTTTATTAAAATAAAAAGATGACACCTATTAATAAAGCAATTTAATAATAAAAAAATAGCATCACATATTATAATGTAATACATTCAAACCACAAACTACTTTATTACCGGAATTGGAGAAAAAGTTACAATATACACATTTCATAGAGCACACCCACTGGAGCTATACTTTATTAATGAAACTTTTTTTCTTGCTGTGAGTAAATTTGAATAAAGCCAATCATGTTTAACTTGACAATTTTCATTCCAAGTTCCTTGTCACATGGTCCAGAAGAAAATACGACAACAATCACTAATACCACAGCTACTATGATAAAAAAGCAACAATAGATTCTAACAGAACATCACCCACTCCACTTCATCATATCACCCACCGATAGCTTAGAAGATCTAATGAAAACTTTAGCAATATGGAAGATTTACCTTCTGATTCACCAATATCAACCCATGCATTTAAACTCTTTAATTCACTACAGAAGCCTATAATTGTTTCTTATGATCTTTCTTTGGGCCTATCTGAATCGGATTCAGCAATTTCTGATCCTCGTAGACAAACTTGGGTTTAGCTGGGAGCTGAAAATGATATGCTTTTAGTAAGGTTTTCTGCACAGCTGTGTCCATTATTCAGAATGATCAAGCCAAACTAGTAACAGTAATTACTGACATAAATACAATACATACTCTGGGGTCATGCTATAAGGCTATGTGGGTAACTCAGTAGCCCAAAAAGGTAAACTTCGCTCTTTTCTCTTAGGAAAGCAAAATTAATTTCAACCTGTAATGTTTTTATTTTATTTTATATATCTACACCTATATATGTGTGTGTGTGTTTGTGGGGGTGTGTTTTGTATTTGCAATGAAGCTTGAACACTGTTTCAGCCCTATCACTATGATGTCTGCAGTGTGACAGATTATTTTGATTTAAACCACTAAATATCATACCGCAGACATGCTGCATGATGTCCCTGGTGTCTCACCCAGTCACATTATCCTGACACCACTGTCCCATGATTATGATCTTCAATGCAAATGGAATGAAGCAGAAAGTGACTGCTTGGACGTCTATGAAACAGAAATAATACTTAAATTTGTATTGTTTCATCTTGAATCAAATATCAAACCTTTGCATCCAATCAATAAGATAGACTGACTCTCCTTCTGGTACTCTGTTGTCGCCAATGATCACTGATCAAAGTCTGATTGGATATTGAATTACAACTGTATGAATAGAATAAGTCAGATTTTTATCGACTCAGATGTTAAGATGGTAAAATTTTAAAACTTGTAACATGGTGGACAGTTTGTCAGTATAAATACCTACGGCTTTCATTTTTTGGAACAGGGTCAAATTCTGTCAGCAAAACTGGCATATATCAGTTATCAGTGTAATAGAACATCTGTGGTGGTGCTGGGAACAGAATTTAAAAATGGCCAGCCCTTACCATACTTCACTAATTATGTCCATTATATATGTTTTAACAAATGAATAATCTGGAGATGAAATACAATATTGAAAGAGTAGCTCAACCATCTCCCCACCAACCTAATAATAATAGTCTGTTCTTGGACCTGTTCTCTTCATTCTATGAACTAAGCTATTCTCAAGTGTGATAGATCATCACCCACTGTCTCACCAATTGTACACTGATGACACCCAAATATACAAGTCTAGCTACCCAACTTAATTTGATCCTACCATCCAAGGAGTAGAGAGGTGCATTTCTGATGTGGTTGTTGTTGTAGGGTTTAACACCATTTTTCAGCACAAAATAGGCTATACGTGGCAGCCAGTATTAATGGTGGTGGAAAAACCCCAGGAAAACCCTGGAAAGAACCACCGATCCACGAGAAGCTATTGGCAAGCTTTCTCACATACCCACACTGGCCGAATCCGAGACTCGAACCCATGCTGACAGGTGAGATGGCAGTGATCCATAATGGAGAGCGCTTTAGGCCTCTCTGGGCCCCCATTTCTGATGTGAAATCAAGGATGACATGTAACAAGCTGCAGATGAATGATGATAAAACTGATCAAAATACAAAGACTTTCTCATTCACATACTTTATCTCAAACAATAAATATCAGCAACACCTACATTAAATTCATACATTCAGTATGAAACCTAGGGGTTACTCTAGACAGTACTCTGACATTTCACCAACATGTTATGAACATATTGCAAGGCTGCATATCTTGAGCTGAGACATCATCTCCATTCAGAAATATCTTTCAGTTGATGCCAAAAATATTTGTGTGTTCATTAGTTCATCAAGACTGGACTATTATAACTCAATACTGTATGGTTAGTCTCAATATCTACTTCAGAAACTTTTAAAAGTACAAAACACAGCTACTCGGATCATCTTTTATAGTTCCTCGTTCAGAGCACACCTTCCCGATTGTTCAGTACCCTACACTGGCTTTCCATTCAATCCAAAATTTGTTCTCTGTGCTACATTTCATTGACAGACTCCAATCCAAAATCTATCTGGCCTCAACCATGTGTATATATCAGCAAGATACTTATGCTCCTCTGCTGACAATCGTATACTCATTGTTACCACTATAAAAAAGTCATATGGACAACGTTCTTTTGCATACCAGGGCCCAGCAACATGGAACGAATTGCCCATTGAAATTAAACACAGTGATCCTTTTCAAAAATGGCATAAATGGAAGGAAACAAAGAATTTCTAATTGCTTTAGTAATTTAACATATTTGATTTTAACTCAGAACTTAACTTTGCAATGAATTCAAAATCTCTTTAGTTGTAAATGTATCACGTGCTTGTTTCTGGAAAGTATTTGGGTATATTTGGGCAGTTTTTGGGTATATTTGTGCAGTATTTGGGTATATTTGGGCAGTATTTTGGTGTATTTGGGCACAGGAGTCTGATGTTTTATCAATAAAGTATGGCAAAATGTCTGAAAACATGAAATCACCTTATTGGTTATATAAATGAACACAAGGAGTGCAACAGCGACCACAACCCTCCGCTCGATTAGACTTTTCTCACACATCTTTAATCGCTTCAGAATCGCAAGGAGACTGACAAACTATACATATACATTCAAAAGACAGTGAAGTATGAATGCATAACTCTCAGACAATCATGTCATTAATCCAATCCAGCGAATTAACCTTTATTTTCACTACAGCGGTAAAAAAAAAACTTACATATAAAATTGATTGGATGGAAGTAGACCATTCTAGCATGGGCGGAATAACAACGAAACTAATTTCACAAGATAAAGTGTTTAGCTTACGTTTTATTTCAGATTGTATCATTTTATAAATTTAAATAAATTTGCAGACAGAAATATGTAGTTAAAGTTCGGAAAGTAGAAATAACGGTTAATGTTGTCATCACACCTTAAATACTACAGAAGGATGCTGGATCTGGAAAATTTCAAGAAATGTTCGATTTTATAGAGGTTGTCACCTGGCAAGATTACGTTCTTTCCGACTCCTGTGGTTGTTTGTACTGATATTTTCTAAGAAAATAATAGTGAATAGAAAATATGATACCTGTATGAGACATACTATTTATTATGATGATAATGATTGAGAGAAACAAAAACAGTAGGAAAGGAGAATCACTGATACTTTATACCACTGATAATCCATTGCTCATGATGGTGATGTGTGTATGTGTTTGTGTGTGTGTGTGTGTGTGTGTGTGAGAGAGAGAGAGAGAGAGAGAGAGAGAGAGAGAGAGAGAGAGAGAGAGAGAGAATAGTTGTGATGGCTAAAACCAATATGTACTACATTAGTATTTCAATTATCACAGGAGTCTGTAATTACTCACATCGCAAGAGAGAAGAAAATGATTCTTGTATGATTTTCTGACAGGAATACATTGACAAGAGACTAATCTGAAGTCTTTGTAGCTTTTAAGGTAAATTTTTAATAACAATTCCTGTAGATAAGCCACTTAAGAAAGATTATGTTCATCAGCAAGTGCAAATAAAGAGCAAAATGTAAGCACTGACTTTCACTGTATACCTGGGTCAGAATGTTTCCAAAATTTCTGTTGTACAATTATTGTAAATAGGGAACTGGACTGTTAAATATAAGTATTTCTTCATTCATCATCTGCCTTTATTTATCTCTCTAAATGTTAGCATTGAGGTATATGGAAAAACAATTGGTACCGTGATACCCAATATGAATATCTGCATCAGTATCCGGAATTAGGTATCACGGTACCAATTGTTTTTCCATAGACCTCAATGCTAATATTTGGAGTGATAACTATATTTTCTATCCTAATTTAGCGTGCATCTCACACACTGTTATAGAGAACAATGTTAGATTGTCAATTTGACGATGACAAAACCAGGTACTCCATTGCATTTAAGAGAGATAACTCTGCTGGAAGTAGACAGGGGTATGAGTTATCTAGTCACAACATACTTATTTTCAGTCATGTCTATGACATTTTCAAAAAATCATAAAAAATACAAAATATGATCTATATAGGAATTAACATAAATTCACATGTTGCCAAGAGACTAAACTATTTTTTAAGCCTAACAGAAAGTACAACTCTTACATAATCCACCAATCATAGCTTGTCTTGTCCTTTAGTACTGCCTGCAATGGACCCTACACTTTAAGCTCCACCCATCTGGACTTGCGCAATTGGTACCGTTATACCTATAGCAAACCTTGATTTTTCCAATAATCTGTGAAATAGCTTGGGACTATATAAGTAACAAATGTACCTAGTCTCGCTTGTCAAAAACAATTTTATGAGGTACTAAGCTATGTTTTATATGATTGTGTATAGAAATGTTATTCAGCTGTTTTAACTCTTGCTTTGATATCTTTGCTCCACTATCAAACTCATCTTTTGAAATAAAATGAATTCTTTTAACTATGAGTTGTGTTTTATTCATATTAGCACTTATCATACTTCACTTTGGTGATATGGGATAAATCACATTATGTCATATTATGTAATAGTAAGGTCAAAGGTCAATGCACTAGTTAGCATGTACCAGTTTTACTCTTAAAGAGACATTTTGATATAAAGTAAAGGACTTATATTTGTTTCACAAACACAGAAAGTAATAGCAGGGACAGGTGGACATGACCTAATCTTTAAAAACAGTCTAGGCTATCAACAACTTTCACTGCCTCTAAATGAATGAGGTCACTAACCCCAGTCCTTTCACACAGTTCAGCCTCCCAAATCCCTTCTGTAACATAAACAACAAACTTTCCTCCCTTAAATAGCAACTAATATTCATGTAATGAACCATTCTGTGATCACACCTTGTATAATACAACTTATAAGCACTTTTGGTTTAGAATTTTGAATACTTTGGGGAATAAAGAACAGAAAATGCCAAGAAAAAGTAATAAGTCTAGCACTTCCAAGGGAGTTAAAAACAGGAGGAGAGTCTGTTTCCAAAAGGGATGTGTACCTTTCAATAAAGGAATCAGATTTGAAAACAGCAATGTACAGAAATCAGAGAATAGAAAGTTTATTAGACTCACACGGGATCAGTATGTGGAGGCTATGCCGACAAATAAGAGTGACAATGCATTGGCACCAGTACTGCTGCGGCCCTTAGTTTCATCAAAACTGCAGGTGGAACAGTCTGCATATCCATCTGAAATAAAAGGGTAAATAATTTAATGCATACAGACACATGCAATTGGTACTGGTTCCACACAATAAGTTAATATTAATTGGCTTTGATTAAACCAGTGAAAGAATAATTGTTTATAAAAAGACAACACACAAACAGTAAGCTTTGCTCTGACAAATTATGAAAGCAATTCTACAGTAATTTGCATAATTATCCAGTGATTTAGTTAATATTGTATTATTAATCTTCTCATTATTGACAGAACAAGTACTGAAAATGTCACTTTTTATTTCTTGAAAAGATTTGTTCCATGAAGGGAGATAACTTAGTGAGATACCTACACATGTGTAATAATTTTCTTTCCATGTCTTAATTCTCCATATAATAAAACTCAGTTCACTTAAATGTGATTTAAATTATATGCATTACATCAAAGAAAAAAAACAACAATATCAGAATGTGAGTGCTTACATAATCAGAGATCTATACATATATAAGTATTGTAGAGTGCCTGACAGTAGTTATTTTATTATTTGGCAGAGATGAGGAGTCCTCTACCAATCGAAAAATAAATGTCCACCAGAATGAATTAATGTGGAATGCTGTATTCCGAGAACATACAAAAGTATCCCCAACGTGTTTGGGTTTTCTGAAATGGGACCAGCACTCTGAGGAGCAATGGGGCCTTGGTTGGAGGGAACGGGCAATTTGTAACAAATGTAGTTACAAATCAAAGATGTTTAATCTATTTCAAGAAATTGAAAATAAAAGTTCTGGACGCAAAGCAGCCAATATAAACAGAGGGCTACAAGTTGGGTTGACACAAGTGTCAATGGGAAATGCTGGCCTAAGGAAATTACTCTTGTCTGCCAGCATCCCTGCCCCTTCCACAAAGGGGATGCAAAAGGTTTCAAACAAAATTTGTAAAGAAATCATAAAAGAAAATATTTTGGATATGAGATGTCGGAGACAAAAGCTAAGAGAAATAAATATTGCAAGGGGAAATCCACCTGATATCATTGATGTACAAGGAGATGGTTCATATAACAATCCTTTGTATTCTGGTGTTGGAAAAACTCCATTTCAGCCAGCAACACAAGTCTGCTACATACAGGCTGAAAATGTTACATCAAAGAATGACATTATTGCCCTAACAACTAAAAATAAATTGTGTTCTCATCGCATACAACACCAATCAGATGAATTTAATATGACAAACAAAACCTGTGATTGTACTGCAAATATCAGTATGGAAACTAATATTGGTGATGAGGAAACTTGGGCCTCAGAATGTCTTCTTAACCTAAAAGAAGACAATTTTGAAGTGCGAAACATAACAACTGATCCAGATACAAGCAGCTATAGGGCTGCAGTCAACCTATACAGTCAGGGGATCACTCAGACTATCCTTAAAAACTTTATCGACACCAGACATTTCTCTGAAAACCACAGGAAATATATAAAAAGGTGCCCAAATTTGGTTCACATGATGCCAGGACTGACCAAAGCTGCTAGACAGAAAATGTGTGACAGGTTTGCCATTGATTTGAGTCAGAGGTGTCAGGTGGAGTTTGAAAATGTGTTTAATAAACTTAACGGGGATGCTGACAGAGTCAAGGGTTGCCTATCATACAGTGTCGATGCTATTGTACAGTGTTACCAGGGAGATCATAGTCTGTGTACTGATAATTCATATGCATGCAAGAGTAACTGGTTGGAGAAAAGTCCATATTTGCCATTTAATTTTAAAATACATGTAACAAAACAGTCTGAGGGCATTTTGCGGGATTGTATTAATTATCGTTTGGGACCATTAAATTTGGAAAAAACAAAATTGAACACAAATACTCAAAAAGTTGAGGCAGCCAACAGGGTTTTAAGGCGTTCATTGCCAAGAAATATAACATGGACTAGAAATTTTCCTGGTAGAGCACACAGTGCAGTGCACTCTTTAAATAATGGGCCTGGGGAATCAATACTAAAATTATGCAATGCAGTTGGCTGTAGAATTTCATTTGGAACTAGGGTTGCTAAAAATCTAGCTCAGGAGCAGAACATTTTTACGCGATATAAAGGTTACAAAAAATCACAAGCATTTAAAAAAAGGAGATGTGAGAAAAGAACTTATCTGTATAAATTGTATGAAGAATTTCAAGAGAGGAAAAATTACAAGAAAGGGTTATTGTTGTCAAATGTTAAAAAGAAAAGGGGAAAAGAAGACCATATATATAATAAATTACCAAAGATCACTTAATCCAGCATTTCTTATATGACACAAACCGGTCTATGACAACCGGAACACCTTCCCTGAGCCTTACAGTGTTCTCTATCCTGGTTTATGGCATGCTGCTCTAGAACTAAATGTTTACTATTTATACATGATTTATTATGACATATATGTGAAATATGCAATAGGTGACCACAGTCATCCATACGTGGTATATTGTGTTTAAATAAATAATTTTGCTGCATGTATGACAGCCTATGAGCAGACTCCACTGATACTGAGCCATCTGGCCATACAACTTTCTGTCTGCCATAGCCGTCTTTATCAAATGCCCCCCTCCAAAGCCAGCATGTGTCTTCATCTGAAGATTTTATACATTTTCTATGTAAAAGTCTGTCAATATTAGACCAAAACTTCTCAATATCCATTGTTTAACCAAATGACACTATGACATTATAGAAATGGTGGCTATATATACTCGTTACTATGGATACACTGTGAAGCTGGTATTACCTTTAGGTATCACGGTACCAATTGTTTTTCCATAGACCTCAATGCTAATATTTGGAGTGATAACTATATTTTCTATCCTAATTTAGCGTGCATCTCACACACTGTTATAGAGAACAATGTTAGATTGTCAATTTGACGATGACAAAACCAGGTACTCCATTGCATTTAAGAGAGATAACTCTGCTGGAAGTAGACAGGGGTATGAGTTATCTAGTCACAACATACTTATTTTCAGTCATGTCTATGACATTTTCAAAAAATCATAAAAAATACAAAATATGATCTATATAGGAATTAACATAAATTCACATGTTGCCAAGAGACTAAACTATTTTTTAAGCCTAACAGAAAGTACAACTCTTACATAATCCACCAATCATAGCTTGTCTTGTCCTTTAATACTGCCTGCAATGGACCTACACTTTAAGTAGTCTGGTCCCCTGCTTAGTATGCTCCCATGCGTTGCACTCCGCTATAGGTATCACGGTACCAATTGTTTTTCCATAGACCTCAATGCTAATATTTGGAGAGATAACTATATTTTCTATCCTAATTTAGCATGCATCTCACACACTGTTATAGAGAACAATGTTAGATTGTCAATTTGACGATGACAAAACCAGGTACTCCATTGCATTTAAGAGAGATAACTCTGCTGGAAGTAGACAGGGGTATGAGTTATCTAGTCACAACATACTTATTTTCAGTCATGTCTATGACATTTTCAAAAAATCATAAAAAATACAAAATATGATCTATATAGGAATTAACATAAATTCACATGTTGCCAAGAGGCTAAACTATTTTTTAAGCCTAACAGAAAGTACAACTCTTACATAATCCACCAATCATAGTTTGTGTTGTTGTTAATCTCTGAATGGTATGGACCCTACACCATAAGCTCCTCCCACCTGCACTTGCGCAATTGGTACCGTTATACCTATAGCAAACCTTGATTTTTCCAATAATCTGTGAAATAGCTTGGGACTATATAAGTAACAAATGTACCTAGTCTCGCTTGTCAAAAACAATTTTATGAGGTACTAAGCTATGTTTTATATGACTGTGTATAGAAATGTTATTGAGCTGTTCTAACTCTTGTTTACATGCCTTTCCTTCGCTATCAAACTCATCTTTTGAAATAAAATGAATTCTTTTAACTATGAGTTGTGTGTTATTCATATTAGCACTTATCATACTTCACTTTGGTGATATGGGATAAATCACATTATGTCATATTATGTAATAGTAAGGTCAAAGGTCAATGCACTAGTTAGCATGTACCAGTTCTACACTTAAAGAGACATTTTGATATAAAGTAAAGGACTTATATTTGTTTCACAAACACAGAAAGTAACAGCAGGTATCACGGTACCAATTGTTTTTCCAATGCTAATATTTGGAGAGATAAATATATTTTCTATCCTAATTTAGCATGCATCTCACACACTGTTATAGAGAACAATGTTAGATTGTCAATTTGATGATGACAAAACTAGGTACTCCATTGCATTTAAGAGAGATAACTCTGCTGGAACTAGACCGGGGTATGAGTTATCTAGTCACAACATACCTATTTTCAGTCATGTCTATGACATTTTCAAAAAATCATAAAAAATACAAAATATGATCTGTATAGGAATTAACATAAATTCACATGTTGCCAAGAGGCTAAACTATTTTTTAAGCCTAACAGAAAGTACAACTCTCGCATAATCCACCAATCAAAGCTTGTCTTGTCCTTTATTACTGCCTGCAATGGACCCTACACTTTAAGCTCCACCCATCTGGACTTGCGCAATTGGTACCGTTATACCTATAGCAAACCTTGATTTTTCCAATAATCTGTGAAATAGCTTGGGACTATATAAGTAACAAATGTACCTAGTCTCGCTTGTCAAAAACAATTTTATGAGGTACTAAGCTATGTTTTATATGATTGTGTATAGAAATGTTATTCAGCTGTTTTAACTCTTGCTTTGATATCTTTGCTCCACTATCAAACTCATCTTTTGAAATAAAATGAATTCTTTTAACTATGAGTTGTGTTTTATTCATATTAGCACTTATCATACTTCACTTTGGTGATATGGGATAAATCACATTATGTCATATTATGTAATAGTAAGGTCAAAGGTCAATGCACTAGTTAGCATGTACCAGTTTTACTCTTAAAGAGACATTTTGATATAAAGTAAAGGACTTATATTTGTTTCACAAACACAGAAAGTAATAGCAGGGACAGGTGGACATGACCTAATCTTTAAAAACAGTCTAGGCTATCAACAACTTTCACTGCCTCTAAATGAATGAGGTCACTAACCCCAGTCCTTTCACACAGTTCAGCCTCCCAAATCCCTTCTGTAACATAAACAACAAACTTTCCTCCCTTAAATAGCAACTAATATTCATGTAATGAACCATTCTGTGATCACACCTTGTATATAATAATACAACTTATAAGCACTTTTGGTTTAGAATTTTGAATACTTTGGGGAATAAAGAACAGAAAATGCCAAGAAAAAGTAATAAGTCTAGCACTTCCAAGGGAGTTAAAAACAGGAGGAGAGTCTGTTTCCAAAAGGGATGTGTACCTTTCAATAAAGGAATCAGATTTGAAAACAGCAATGTACAGAAATCAGAGAATAGAAAGTTTATTAGACTCACACGGGATCAGTATGTGGAGGCTATGCCGACAAATAAGAGTGACAATGCATTGGCACCAGTACTGCTGCGGCCCTTAGTTTCATCAAAACTGCAGGTGGAACAGTCTGCATATCCATCTGAAATAAAAGGGTAAATAATTTAATGCATACAGACACATGCAATTGGTACTGGTTCCACACAATAAGTTAATATTAATTGGCTTTGATTAAACCAGTGAAAGAATAATTGTTTATAAAAAGACAACACACAAACAGTAAGCTTTGCTCTGACAAATTATGAAAGCAATTCTACAGTAATTTGCATAATTATCCAGTGATTTAGTTAATATTGTATTATTAATCTTCTCATTATTGACAGAACAAGTACTGAAAATGTCACTTTTTATTTCTTGAAAAGATTTGTTCCATGAAGGGAGATAACTTAGTGAGATACCTACACATGTGTAATAATTTTCTTTCCATGTCTTAATTCTCCATATAATAAAACTCAGTTCACTTAAATGTGATTTAAATTATATGCATTACATCAAAGAAAAAAAACAACAATATCAGAATGTGAGTGCTTACATAATCAGAGATCTATACATATATAAGTATTGTAGAGTGCCTGACAGTAGTTATTTTATTATTTGGCAGAGATGAGGAGTCCTCTACCAATCGAAAAATAAATGTCCACCAGAATGAATTAATGTGGAATGCTGTATTCCGAGAACATACAAAAGTATCCCCAACGTGTTTGGGTTTTCTGAAATGGGACCAGCACTCTGAGGAGCAATGGGGTCTTGGTTGGAGGGAACGGGCAATTTGTAACAAATGTAGTTACAAATCAAAGATGTTTAATCTATTTCAAGAAATTGAAAATAAAAGTTCTGGACGCAAAGCAGCCAATATAAACAGAGGGCTACAAGTTGGGTTGACACAAGTGTCAATGGGAAATGCTGGCCTAAGGAAATTACTCTTGTCTGCCAGCATCCCTGCCCCTTCCACAAAGGGGATGCAAAAGGTTTCAAACAAAATTTGTAAAGAAATCATAAAAGAAAATATTTTGGATATGAGATGTCGGAGACAAAAGCTAAGAGAAATAAATATTGCAAGGGGAAATCCACCTGATATCATTGATGTACAAGGAGATGGTTCATATAACAATCCTTTGTATTCTGGTGTTGGAAAAACTCCATTTCAGCCAGCAACACAAGTCTGCTACATACAGGCTGAAAATGTTACATCAAAGAATGACATTATTGCCCTAACAACTAAAAATAAATTGTGTTCTCATCGCATACAACACCAATCAGATGAATTTAATATGACAAACAAAACCTGTGATTGTACTGCAAATATCAGTATGGAAACTAATATTGGTGATGAGGAAACTTGGGCCTCAGAATGTCTTCTTAACCTAAAAGAAGACAATTTTGAAGTGCGAAACATAACAACTGATCCAGATACAAGCAGCTATAGGGCTGCAGTCAACCTATACAGTCAGGGGATCACTCAGACTATCCTTAAAAACTTTATCGACACCAGACATTTCTCTGAAAACCACAGGAAATATATAAAAAGGTGCCCAAATTTGGTTCACATGATGCCAGGACTGACCAAAGCTGCTAGACAGAAAATGTGTGACAGGTTTGCCATTGATTTGAGTCAGAGGTGTCAGGTGGAGTTTGAAAATGTGTTTAATAAACTTAACGGGGATGCTGACAGAGTCAAGGGTTGCCTATCATACAGTGTCGATGCTATTGTACAGTGTTACCAGGGAGATCATAGTCTGTGTACTGATAATTCATATGCATGCAAGAGTAACTGGTTGGAGAAAAGTCCATATTTGCCATTTAATTTTAAAATACATGTAACAAAACAGTCTGAGGGCATTTTGCGGGATTGTATTAATTATCGTTTGGGACCATTAAATTTGGAAAAAACAAAATTGAACACAAATACTCAAAAAGTTGAGGCAGCCAACAGGGTTTTAAGGCGTTCATTGCCAAGAAATATAACATGGACTAGAAATTTTCCTGGTAGAGCACACAGTGCAGTGCACTCTTTAAATAATGGGCCTGGGGAATCAATACTAAAATTATGCAATGCAGTTGGCTGTAGAATTTCATTTGGAACTAGGGTTGCTAAAAATCTAGCTCAGGAGCAGAACATTTTTACGCGATATAAAGGTTACAAAAAATCACAAGCATTTAAAAAAAGGAGATGTGAGAAAAGAACTTATCTGTATAAATTGTATGAAGAATTTCAAGAGAGGAAAAATTACAAGAAAGGGTTATTGTTGTCAAATGTTAAAAAGAAAAGGGGAAAAGAAGACCATATATATAATAAATTACCAAAGATCACTTAATCCAGCATTTCTTATATGACACAAACCGGTCTATGACAACCGGAACACCTTCCCTGAGCCTTACAGTGTTCTCTATCCTGGTTTATGGCATGCTGCTCTAGAACTAAATGTTTACTATTTATACATGATTTATTATGACATATATGTGAAATATGCAATAGGTGACCACAGTCATCCATACGTGGTATATTGTGTTTAAATAAATAATTTTGCTGCATGTATGACAGCCTATGAGCAGACTCCACTGATACTGAGCCATCTGGCCATACAACTTTCTGTCTGCCATAGCCATCTTTATCAAATGCCCCCCTCCAAAGCCAGCATGTGTCTTCATCTGAAGATTTTATACATTTTCTATGTAAAAGTCTGTCAATATTAGACCAAAACTTCTCAATATCCATTGTTTAACCAAATGACACTATGACATTATAGAAATGGTGGCTATATATACTCGTTACTATGGATACACTGTGAAGCTGGTATTACCTTTAGGTATCACGGTACCAATTGTTTTTCCATAGACCTCAATGCTAATATTTGGAGTGATAACTATATTTTCTATCCTAATTTAGCGTGCATCTCACACACTGTTATAGAGAACAATGTTAGATTGTCAATTTGACGATGACAAAACCAGGTACTCCATTGCATTTAAGAGAGATAACTCTGCTGGAAGTAGACAGGGGTATGAGTTATCTAGTCACAACATACTTATTTTCAGTCATGTCTATGACATTTTCAAAAAATCATAAAAAATACAAAATATGATCTATAAAGGAATTAACATAAATTCACATGTTGCCAAGAGACTAAACTATTTTTTAAGCCTAACAGAAAGTACAACTCTTACATAATCCACCAATCATAGCTTGTCTTGTCCTTTAATACTGCCTGCAATGGACCTACACTTTAAGTAGTCTGGTCCCCTGCTTAGTATGCTCCCATGCGTTGCACTCCGCTATAGGTATCACGGTACCAATTGTTTTTCCATAGACCTCAATGCTAATATTTGGAGAGATAACTATATTTTCTATCCTAATTTAGCATGCATCTCACACACTGTTATAGAGAACAATGTTAGATTGTCAATTTGACGATGACAAAACCAGGTACTCCATTGCATTTAAGAGAGATAACTCTGCTGGAAGTAGACAGGGGTATGAGTTATCTAGTCACAACATACTTATTTTCAGTCATGTCTATGACATTTTCAAAAAATCATAAAGAATACAAAATATGATCTATATAGGAATTAACATAAATTCACATGTTGCCAAGAGGCTAAACTATTTTTTAAGCCTAACAGAAAGTACAACTCTTACATAATCCACCAATCATAGTTTGTGTTGTTGTTAATCTCTGAATGGTATGGACCCTACACCATAAGCTCCTCCCACCTGCACTTGCGCAATTGGTACCGTTATACCTATAGCAAACCTTGATTTTTCCAATAATCTGTGAAATAGCTTGGGACTATATAAGTAACAAATGTACCTAGTCTCGCTTGTCAAAAACAATTTTATGAGGTACTAAGCTATGTTTTATATGACTGTGTATAGAAATGTTATTGAGCTGTTCTAACTCTTGTTTACATGCCTTTCCTTCGCTATCAAACTCATCTTTTGAAATAAAATGAATTCTTTTAACTATGAGTTGTGTGTTATTCATATTAGCACTTATCATACTTCACTTTGGTGATATGGGATAAATCACATTATGTCATATTATGTAATAGTAAGGTCAAAGGTCAATGCACTAGTTAGCATGTACCAGTTCTACACTTAAAGAGACGTTTTGATATAAAGTAAAGGACTTATATTTGTTTCACAAACACAGAAAGTAACAGCAGGTATCACGGTACCAATTGTTTTTCCAATGCTAATATTTGGAGAGATAAATATATTTTCTATCCTAATTTAGCATGCATCTCACACACTGTTATAGAGAACAATGTTAGATTGTCAATTTGATGATGACAAAACTAGGTACTCCATTGCATTTAAGAGAGATAACTCTGCTGGAACTAGACAGGGGTATGAGTTATCTAGTCACAACATACCTATTTTCAGTCATGTCTATGACATTTTCAAAAAATCATAAAAAATACAAAATATGATCTGTATAGGAATTAACATAAATTCACATGTTGCCAAGAGGCTAAACTATTTTTTAAGCCTAACAGAAAGTACAACTCTCGCATAATCCACCAATCAAAGCTTGTCTTGTCCTTTATTACTGCCTGCAATGGACCCTACACTTTAAGCTCCACCCATCTGGACTTGCGCAATTGGTACCGTTATACCTATAGCAAACCTTGATTTTTCCAATAATCTGTGAAATAGCTTGGGACTATATAAGTAACAAATGTACCTAGTCTCGCTTGTCAAAAACAATTTTATGAGGTACTAAGCTATGTTTTATATGATTGTGTATAGAAATGTTATTCAGCTGTTTTAACTCTTGCTTTGATATCTTTGCTCCACTATCAAACTCATCTTTTGAAATAAAATGAATTCTTTTAACTATGAGTTGTGTTTTATTCATATTAGCACTTATCATACTTCACTTTGGTGATATGGGATAAATCACATTATGTCATATTATGTAATAGTAAGGTCAAAGGTCAATGCACTAGTTAGCATGTACCAGTTTTACTCTTAAAGAGACATTTTGATATAAAGTAAAGGACTTATATTTGTTTCACAAACACAGAAAGTAATAGCAGGGACAGGTGGACATGACCTAATCTTTAAAAACAGTCTAGGCTATCAACAACTTTCACTGCCTCTAAATGAATGAGGTCACTAACCCCAGTCCTTTCACACAGTTCAGCCTCCCAAATCCCTTCTGTAACATAAACAACAAACTTTCCTCCCTTAAATAGCAACTAATATTCATGTAATGAACCATTCTGTGATCACACCTTGTATAATACAACTTATAAGCACTTTTGGTTTAGAATTTTGAATACTTTGGGGAATAAAGAACAGAAAATGCCAAGAAAAAGTAATAAGTCTAGCACTTCCAAGGGAGTTAAAAACAGGAGGAGAGTCTGTTTCCAAAAGGGATGTGTACCTTTCAATAAAGGAATCAGATTTGAAAACAGCAATGTACAGAAATCAGAGAATAGAAAGTTTATTAGACTCACACGGGATCAGTATGTGGAGGCTATGCCGACAAATAAGAGTGACAATGCATTGGCACCAGTACTGCTGCGGCCCTTAGTTTCATCAAAACTGCAGGTGGAACAGTCTGCATATCCATCTGAAATAAAAGGGTAAATAATTTAATGCATACAGACACATGCAATTGGTACTGGTTCCACACAATAAGTTAATATTAATTGGCTTTGATTAAACCAGTGAAAGAATAATTGTTTATAAAAAGACAACACACAAACAGTAAGCTTTGCTCTGACAAATTATGAAAGCAATTCTACAGTAATTTGCATAATTATCCAGTGATTTAGTTAATATTGTATTATTAATCTTCTCATTATTGACAGAACAAGTACTGAAAATGTCACTTTTTATTTCTTGAAAAGATTTGTTCCATGAAGGGAGATAACTTAGTGAGATACCTACACATGTGTAATAATTTTCTTTCCATGTCTTAATTCTCCATATAATAAAACTCAGTTCACTTAAATGTGATTTAAATTATATGCATTACATCAAAGAAAAAAAACAACAATATCAGAATGTGAGTGCTTACATAATCAGAGATCTATACATATATAAGTATTGTAGAGTGCCTGACAGTAGTTATTTTATTATTTGGCAGAGATGAGGAGTCCTCTACCAATCGAAAAATAAATGTCCACCAGAATGAATTAATGTGGAATGCTGTATTCCGAGAACATACAAAAGTATCCCCAACGTGTTTGGGTTTTCTGAAATGGGACCAGCACTCTGAGGAGCAATGGGGCCTTGGTTGGAGGGAACGGGCAATTTGTAACAAATGTAGTTACAAATCAAAGATGTTTAATCTATTTCAAGAAATTGAAAATAAAAGTTCTGGACGCAAAGCAGCCAATATAAACAGAGGGCTACAAGTTGGGTTGACACAAGTGTCAATGGGAAATGCTGGCCTAAGGAAATTACTCTTGTCTGCCAGCATCCCTGCCCCTTCCACAAAGGGGATGCAAAAGGTTTCAAACAAAATTTGTAAAGAAATCATAAAAGAAAATATTTTGGATATGAGATGTCGGAGACAAAAGCTAAGAGAAATAAATATTGCAAGGGGAAATCCACCTGATATCATTGATGTACAAGGAGATGGTTCATATAACAATCCTTTGTATTCTGGTGTTGGAAAAACTCCATTTCAGCCAGCAACACAAGTCTGCTACATACAGGCTGAAAATGTTACATCAAAGAATGACATTATTGCCCTAACAACTAAAAATAAATTGTGTTCTCATCGCATACAACACCAATCAGATGAATTTAATATGACAAACAAAACCTGTGATTGTACTGCAAATATCAGTATGGAAACTAATATTGGTGATGAGGAAACTTGGGCCTCAGAATGTCTTCTTAACCTAAAAGAAGACAATTTTGAAGTGCGAAACATAACAACTGATCCAGATACAAGCAGCTATAGGGCTGCAGTCAACCTATACAGTCAGGGGATCACTCAGACTATCCTTAAAAACTTTATCGACACCAGACATTTCTCTGAAAACCACAGGAAATATATAAAAAGGTGCCCAAATTTGGTTCACATGATGCCAGGACTGACCAAAGCTGCTAGACAGAAAATGTGTGACAGGTTTGCCATTGATTTGAGTCAGAGGTGTCAGGTGGAGTTTGAAAATGTGTTTAATAAACTTAACGGGGATGCTGACAGAGTCAAGGGTTGCCTATCATACAGTGTCGATGCTATTGTACAGTGTTACCAGGGAGATCATAGTCTGTGTACTGATAATTCATATGCATGCAAGAGTAACTGGTTGGAGAAAAGTCCATATTTGCCATTTAATTTTAAAATACATGTAACAAAACAGTCTGAGGGCATTTTGCGGGATTGTATTAATTATCGTTTGGGACCATTAAATTTGGAAAAAACAAAATTGAACACAAATACTCAAAAAGTTGAGGCAGCCAACAGGGTTTTAAGGCGTTCATTGCCAAGAAATATAACATGGACTAGAAATTTTCCTGGTAGAGCACACAGTGCAGTGCACTCTTTAAATAATGGGCCTGGGGAATCAATACTAAAATTATGCAATGCAGTTGGCTGTAGAATTTCATTTGGAACTAGGGTTGCTAAAAATCTAGCTCAGGAGCAGAACATTTTTACGCGATATAAAGGTTACAAAAAATCACAAGCATTTAAAAAAAGGAGATGTGAGAAAAGAACTTATCTGTATAAATTGTATGAAGAATTTCAAGAGAGGAAAAATTACAAGAAAGGGTTATTGTTGTCAAATGTTAAAAAGAAAAGGGGAAAAGAAGACCATATATATAATAAATTACCAAAGATCACTTAATCCAGCATTTCTTATATGACACAAACCGGTCTATGACAACCGGAACACCTTCCCTGAGCCTTACAGTGTTCTCTATCCTGGTTTATGGCATGCTGCTCTAGAACTAAATGTTTACTATTTATACATGATTTATTATGACATATATGTGAAATATGCAATAGGTGACCACAGTCATCCATACGTGGTATATTGTGTTTAAATAAATAATTTTGCTGCATGTATGACAGCCTATGAGCAGACTCCACTGATACTGAGCCATCTGGCCATACAACTTTCTGTCTGCCATAGCCGTCTTTATCAAATGCCCCCCTCCAAAGCCAGCATGTGTCTTCATCTGAAGATTTTATACATTTTCTATGTAAAAGTCTGTCAATATTAGACCAAAACTTCTCAATATCCATTGTTTAACCAAATGACACTATGACATTATAGAAATGGTGGCTATATATACTCGTTACTATGGATACACTGTGAAGCTGGTATTACCTTTAGGTATCACGGTACCAATTGTTTTTCCATAGACCTCAATGCTAATATTTGGAGTGATAACTATATTTTCTATCCTAATTTAGCGTGCATCTCACACACTGTTATAGAGAACAATGTTAGATTGTCAATTTGACGATGACAAAACCAGGTACTCCATTGCATTTAAGAGAGATAACTCTGCTGGAAGTAGACAGGGGTATGAGTTATCTAGTCACAACATACTTATTTTCAGTCATGTCTATGACATTTTCAAAAAATCATAAAAAATACAAAATATGATCTATAAAGGAATTAGCATAAATTCACATGTTGCCAAGAGACTAAACTATTTTTTAAGCCTAACAGAAAGTACAACTCTTACATAATCCACCAATCATAGCTTGTCCTGTCCTTTAATACTGCCTGCAATGGACCTACACTTTAAGTAGTCTGGTCCCCTGCTTAGTATGCTCCCATGCGTTGCACTCCGCTATAGGTATCACGGTACCAATTGTTTTTCCATAGACCTCAATGCTAATATTTGGAGAGATAACTATATTTTCTATCCTAATTTAGCATGCATCTCACACACTGTTATAGAGAACAATGTTAGATTGTCAATTTGACGATGACAAAACCAGGTACTCCATTGCATTTAAGAGAGATAACTCTGCTGGAAGTAGACAGGGGTATGAGTTATCTAGTCACAACATACTTATTTTCAGTCATGTCTATGACATTTTCAAAAAATCATAAAAAATACAAAATATGATCTATATAGGAATTAGCATAAATTCACATGTTGCCAAGAGGCTAAACTATTTTTTAAGCCTAACAGAAAGTACAACTCTCGCATAATCCACCAATCAAAGCTTGTCTTGTCCTTTATTACTGCCTGCAATGGACCCTACACTTTAAGCTCCACCCATCTGGACTTGCGCAATTGGTACCGTTATACCTATAGCAAACCTTGATTTTTCCAATAATCTGTGAAATAGCTTGGGACTATATAAGTAACAAATGTACCTAGTCTCGCTTGTCAAAAACAATTTTATGAGGTACTAAGCTATGTTTTATATGATTGTGTATAGAAATGTTATTCAGCTGTTTTAACTCTTGCTTTGATATCTTTGCTCCACTATCAAACTCATCTTTTGAAATAAAATGAATTCTTTTAACTATGAGTTGTGTTTTATTCATATTAGCACTTATCATACTTCACTTTGGTGATATGGGATAAATCACATTATGTCATATTATGTAATAGTAAGGTCAAAGGTCAATGCACTAGTTAGCATGTACCAGTTTTACTCTTAAAGAGACATTTTGATATAAAGTAAAGGACTTATATTTGTTTCACAAACACAGAAAGTAATAGCAGGGACAGGTGGACATGACCTAATCTTTAAAAACAGTCTAGGCTATCAACAACTTTCACTGCCTCTAAATGAATGAGGTCACTAACCCCAGTCCTTTCACACAGTTCAGCCTCCCAAATCCCTTCTGTAACATAAACAACAAACTTTCCTCCCTTAAATAGCAACTAATATTCATGTAATGAACCATTCTGTGATCACACCTTGTATAATACAACTTATAAGCACTTTTGGTTTAGAATTTTGAATACTTTGGGGAATAAAGAACAGAAAATGCCAAGAAAAAGTAATAAGTCTAGCACTTCCAAGGGAGTTAAAAACAGGAGGAGAGTCTGTTTCCAAAAGGGATGTGTACCTTTCAATAAAGGAATCAGATTTGAAAACAGCAATGTACAGAAATCAGAGAATAGAAAGTTTATTAGACTCACACGGGATCAGTATGTGGAGGCTATGCCGACAAATAAGAGTGACAATGCATTGGCACCAGTACTGCTGCGGCCCTTAGTTTCATCAAAACTGCAGGTGGAACAGTCTGCATATCCATCTGAAATAAAAGGGTAAATAATTTAATGCATACAGACACATGCAATTGGTACTGGTTCCACACAATAAGTTAATATTAATTGGCTTTGATTAAACCAGTGAAAGAATAATTGTTTATAAAAAGACAACACACAAACAGTAAGCTTTGCTCTGACAAATTATGAAAGCAATTCTACAGTAATTTGCATAATTATCCAGTGATTTAGTTAATATTGTATTATTAATCTTCTCATTATTGACAGAACAAGTACTGAAAATGTCACTTTTTATTTCTTGAAAAGATTTGTTCCATGAAGGGAGATAACTTAGTGAGATACCTACACATGTGTAATAATTTTCTTTCCATGTCTTAATTCTCCATATAATAAAACTCAGTTCACTTAAATGTGATTTAAATTATATGCATTACATCAAAGAAAAAAAACAACAATATCAGAATGTGAGTGCTTACATAATCAGAGATCTATACATATATAAGTATTGTAGAGTGCCTGACAGTAGTTATTTTATTATTTGGCAGAGATGAGGAGTCCTCTACCAATCGAAAAATAAATGTCCACCAGAATGAATTAATGTGGAATGCTGTATTCCGAGAACATACAAAAGTATCCCCAACGTGTTTGGGTTTTCTGAAATGGGACCAGCACTCTGAGGAGCAATGGGGCCTTGGTTGGAGGGAACGGGCAATTTGTAACAAATGTAGTTACAAATCAAAGATGTTTAATCTATTTCAAGAAATTGAAAATAAAAGTTCTGGACGCAAAGCAGCCAATATAAACAGAGGGCTACAAGTTGGGTTGACACAAGTGTCAATGGGAAATGCTGGCCTAAGGAAATTACTCTTGTCTGCCAGCATCCCTGCCCCTTCCACAAAGGGGATGCAAAAGGTTTCAAACAAAATTTGTAAAGAAATCATAAAAGAAAATATTTTGGATATGAGATGTCGGAGACAAAAGCTAAGAGAAATAAATATTGCAAGGGGAAATCCACCTGATATCATTGATGTACAAGGAGATGGTTCATATAACAATCCTTTGTATTCTGGTGTTGGAAAAACTCCATTTCAGCCAGCAACACAAGTCTGCTACATACAGGCTGAAAATGTTACATCAAAGAATGACATTATTGCCCTAACAACTAAAAATAAATTGTGTTCTCATCGCATACAACACCAATCAGATGAATTTAATATGACAAACAAAACCTGTGATTGTACTGCAAATATCAGTATGGAAACTAATATTGGTGATGAGGAAACTTGGGCCTCAGAATGTCTTCTTAACCTAAAAGAAGACAATTTTGAAGTGCGAAACATAACAACTGATCCAGATACAAGCAGCTATAGGGCTGCAGTCAACCTATACAGTCAGGGGATCACTCAGACTATCCTTAAAAACTTTATCGACACCAGACATTTCTCTGAAAACCACAGGAAATATATAAAAAGGTGCCCAAATTTGGTTCACATGATGCCAGGACTGACCAAAGCTGCTAGACAGAAAATGTGTGACAGGTTTGCCATTGATTTGAGTCAGAGGTGTCAGGTGGAGTTTGAAAATGTGTTTAATAAACTTAACGGGGATGCTGACAGAGTCAAGGGTTGCCTATCATACAGTGTCGATGCTATTGTACAGTGTTACCAGGGAGATCATAGTCTGTGTACTGATAATTCATATGCATGCAAGAGTAACTGGTTGGAGAAAAGTCCATATTTGCCATTTAATTTTAAAATACATGTAACAAAACAGTCTGAGGGCATTTTGCGGGATTGTATTAATTATCGTTTGGGACCATTAAATTTGGAAAAAACAAAATTGAACACAAATACTCAAAAAGTTGAGGCAGCCAACAGGGTTTTAAGGCGTTCATTGCCAAGAAATATAACATGGACTAGAAATTTTCCTGGTAGAGCACACAGTGCAGTGCACTCTTTAAATAATGGGCCTGGGGAATCAATACTAAAATTATGCAATGCAGTTGGCTGTAGAATTTCATTTGGAACTAGGGTTGCTAAAAATCTAGCTCAGGAGCAGAACATTTTTACGCGATATAAAGGTTACAAAAAATCACAAGCATTTAAAAAAAGGAGATGTGAGAAAAGAACTTATCTGTATAAATTGTATGAAGAATTTCAAGAGAGGAAAAATTACAAGAAAGGGTTATTGTTGTCAAATGTTAAAAAGAAAAGGGGAAAAGAAGACCATATATATAATAAATTACCAAAGATCACTTAATCCAGCATTTCTTATATGACACAAACCGGTCTATGACAACCGGAACACCTTCCCTGAGCCTTACAGTGTTCTCTATCCTGGTTTATGGCATGCTGCTCTAGAACTAAATGTTTACTATTTATACATGATTTATTATGACATATATGTGAAATATGCAATAGGTGACCACAGTCATCCATACGTGGTATATTGTGTTTAAATAAATAATTTTGCTGCATGTATGACAGCCTATGAGCAGACTCCACTGATACTGAGCCATCTGGCCATACAACTTTCTGTCTGCCATAGCCGTCTTTATCAAATGCCCCCCTCCAAAGCCAGCATGTGTCTTCATCTGAAGATTTTATACATTTTCTATGTAAAAGTCTGTCAATATTAGACCAAAACTTCTCAATATCCATTGTTTAACCAAATGACACTATGACATTATAGAAATGGTGGCTATATATACTCGTTACTATGGATACACTGTGAAGCTGGTATTACCTTTAGGTATCACGGTACCAATTGTTTTTCCATAGACCTCAATGCTAATATTTGGAGTGATAACTATATTTTCTATCCTAATTTAGCGTGCATCTCACACACTGTTATAGAGAACAATGTTAGATTGTCAATTTGACGATGACAAAACCAGGTACTCCATTGCATTTAAGAGAGATAACTCTGCTGGAAGTAGACAGGGGTATGAGTTATCTAGTCACAACATACTTATTTTCAGTCATGTCTATGACATTTTCAAAAAATCATAAAAAATACAAAATATGATCTATAAAGGAATTAACATAAATTCACATGTTGCCAAGAGACTAAACTATTTTTTAAGCCTAACAGAAAGTACAACTCTTACATAATCCACCAATCATAGCTTGTCTTGTCCTTTAATACTGCCTGCAATGGACCTACACTTTAAGTAGTCTGGTCCCCTGCTTAGTATGCTCCCATGCGTTGCACTCCGCTATAGGTATCACGGTACCAATTGTTTTTCCATAGACCTCAATGCTAATATTTGGAGAGATAACTATATTTTCTATCCTAATTTAGCATGCATCTCACACACTGTTATAGAGAACAATGTTAGATTGTCAATTTGACGATGACAAAACCAGGTACTCCATTGCATTTAAGAGAGATAACTCTGCTGGAAGTAGACAGGGGTATGAGTTATCTAGTCACAACATACTTATTTTCAGTCATGTCTATGACATTTTCAAAAAATCATAAAAAATACAAAATATGATCTATATAGGAATTAACATAAATTCACATGTTGCCAAGAGGCTAAACTATTTTTTAAGCCTAACAGAAAGTACAACTCTTACATAATCCACCAATCATAGTTTGTGTTGTTGTTAATCTCTGAATGGTATGGACCCTACACCATAAGCTCCTCCCACCTGCACTTGCGCAATTGGTACCGTTATACCTATAGCAAACCTTGATTTTTCCAATAATCTGTGAAATAGCTTGGGACTATATAAGTAACAAATGTACCTAGTCTCGCTTGTCAAAAACAATTTTATGAGGTACTAAGCTATGTTTTATATGACTGTGTATAGAAATGTTATTGAGCTGTTCTAACTCTTGTTTACATGCCTTTCCTTCGCTATCAAACTCATCTTTTGAAATAAAATGAATTCTTTTAACTATGAGTTGTGTGTTATTCATATTAGCACTTATCATACTTCACTTTGGTGATATGGGATAAATCACATTATGTCATATTATGTAATAGTAAGGTCAAAGGTCAATGCACTAGTTAGCATGTACCAGTTCTACACTTAAAGAGACATTTTGATATAAAGTAAAGGACTTATATTTGTTTCACAAACACAGAAAGTAACAGCAGGTATCACGGTACCAATTGTTTTTCCAATGCTAATATTTGGAGAGATAAATATATTTTCTATCCTAATTTAGCATGCATCTCACACACTGTTATAGAGAACAATGTTAGATTGTCAATTTGATGATGACAAAACTAGGTACTCCATTGCATTTAAGAGAGATAACTCTGCTGGAACTAGACCGGGGTATGAGTTATCTAGTCACAACATACCTATTTTCAGTCATGTCTATGACATTTTCAAAAAATCATAAAAAATACAAAATATGATCTGTATAGGAATTAACATAAATTCACATGTTGCCAAGAGGCTAAACTATTTTTTAAGCCTAACAGAAAGTACAACTCTCGCATAATCCACCAATCAAAGCTTGTCTTGTCCTTTATTACTGCCTGCAATGGACCCTACACTTTAAGCTCCACCCATCTGGACTTGCGCAATTGGTACCGTTATACCTATAGCAAACCTTGATTTTTCCAATAATCTGTGAAATAGCTTGGGACTATATAAGTAACAAATGTACCTAGTCTCGCTTGTCAAAAACAATTTTATGAGGTACTAAGCTATGTTTTATATGATTGTGTATAGAAATGTTATTCAGCTGTTTTAACTCTTGCTTTGATATCTTTGCTCCACTATCAAACTCATCTTTTGAAATAAAATGAATTCTTTTAACTATGAGTTGTGTTTTATTCATATTAGCACTTATCATACTTCACTTTGGTGATATGGGATAAATCACATTATGTCATATTATGTAATAGTAAGGTCAAAGGTCAATGCACTAGTTAGCATGTACCAGTTTTACTCTTAAAGAGACATTTTGATATAAAGTAAAGGACTTATATTTGTTTCACAAACACAGAAAGTAATAGCAGGGACAGGTGGACATGACCTAATCTTTAAAAACAGTCTAGGCTATCAACAACTTTCACTGCCTCTAAATGAATGAGGTCACTAACCCCAGTCCTTTCACACAGTTCAGCCTCCCAAATCCCTTCTGTAACATAAACAACAAACTTTCCTCCCTTAAATAGCAACTAATATTCATGTAATGAACCATTCTGTGATCACACCTTGTATATAATAATACAACTTATAAGCACTTTTGGTTTAGAATTTTGAATACTTTGGGGAATAAAGAACAGAAAATGCCAAGAAAAAGTAATAAGTCTAGCACTTCCAAGGGAGTTAAAAACAGGAGGAGAGTCTGTTTCCAAAAGGGATGTGTACCTTTCAATAAAGGAATCAGATTTGAAAACAGCAATGTACAGAAATCAGAGAATAGAAAGTTTATTAGACTCACACGGGATCAGTATGTGGAGGCTATGCCGACAAATAAGAGTGACAATGCATTGGCACCAGTACTGCTGCGGCCCTTAGTTTCATCAAAACTGCAGGTGGAACAGTCTGCATATCCATCTGAAATAAAAGGGTAAATAATTTAATGCATACAGACACATGCAATTGGTACTGGTTCCACACAATAAGTTAATATTAATTGGCTTTGATTAAACCAGTGAAAGAATAATTGTTTATAAAAAGACAACACACAAACAGTAAGCTTTGCTCTGACAAATTATGAAAGCAATTCTACAGTAATTTGCATAATTATCCAGTGATTTAGTTAATATTGTATTATTAATCTTCTCATTATTGACAGAACAAGTACTGAAAATGTCACTTTTTATTTCTTGAAAAGATTTGTTCCATGAAGGGAGATAACTTAGTGAGATACCTACACATGTGTAATAATTTTCTTTCCATGTCTTAATTCTCCATATAATAAAACTCAGTTCACTTAAATGTGATTTAAATTATATGCATTACATCAAAGAAAAAAAACAACAATATCAGAATGTGAGTGCTTACATAATCAGAGATCTATACATATATAAGTATTGTAGAGTGCCTGACAGTAGTTATTTTATTATTTGGCAGAGATGAGGAGTCCTCTACCAATCGAAAAATAAATGTCCACCAGAATGAATTAATGTGGAATGCTGTATTCCGAGAACATACAAAAGTATCCCCAACGTGTTTGGGTTTTCTGAAATGGGACCAGCACTCTGAGGAGCAATGGGGTCTTGGTTGGAGGGAACGGGCAATTTGTAACAAATGTAGTTACAAATCAAAGATGTTTAATCTATTTCAAGAAATTGAAAATAAAAGTTCTGGACGCAAAGCAGCCAATATAAACAGAGGGCTACAAGTTGGGTTGACACAAGTGTCAATGGGAAATGCTGGCCTAAGGAAATTACTCTTGTCTGCCAGCATCCCTGCCCCTTCCACAAAGGGGATGCAAAAGGTTTCAAACAAAATTTGTAAAGAAATCATAAAAGAAAATATTTTGGATATGAGATGTCGGAGACAAAAGCTAAGAGAAATAAATATTGCAAGGGGAAATCCACCTGATATCATTGATGTACAAGGAGATGGTTCATATAACAATCCTTTGTATTCTGGTGTTGGAAAAACTCCATTTCAGCCAGCAACACAAGTCTGCTACATACAGGCTGAAAATGTTACATCAAAGAATGACATTATTGCCCTAACAACTAAAAATAAATTGTGTTCTCATCGCATACAACACCAATCAGATGAATTTAATATGACAAACAAAACCTGTGATTGTACTGCAAATATCAGTATGGAAACTAATATTGGTGATGAGGAAACTTGGGCCTCAGAATGTCTTCTTAACCTAAAAGAAGACAATTTTGAAGTGCGAAACATAACAACTGATCCAGATACAAGCAGCTATAGGGCTGCAGTCAACCTATACAGTCAGGGGATCACTCAGACTATCCTTAAAAACTTTATCGACACCAGACATTTCTCTGAAAACCACAGGAAATATATAAAAAGGTGCCCAAATTTGGTTCACATGATGCCAGGACTGACCAAAGCTGCTAGACAGAAAATGTGTGACAGGTTTGCCATTGATTTGAGTCAGAGGTGTCAGGTGGAGTTTGAAAATGTGTTTAATAAACTTAACGGGGATGCTGACAGAGTCAAGGGTTGCCTATCATACAGTGTCGATGCTATTGTACAGTGTTACCAGGGAGATCATAGTCTGTGTACTGATAATTCATATGCATGCAAGAGTAACTGGTTGGAGAAAAGTCCATATTTGCCATTTAATTTTAAAATACATGTAACAAAACAGTCTGAGGGCATTTTGCGGGATTGTATTAATTATCGTTTGGGACCATTAAATTTGGAAAAAACAAAATTGAACACAAATACTCAAAAAGTTGAGGCAGCCAACAGGGTTTTAAGGCGTTCATTGCCAAGAAATATAACATGGACTAGAAATTTTCCTGGTAGAGCACACAGTGCAGTGCACTCTTTAAATAATGGGCCTGGGGAATCAATACTAAAATTATGCAATGCAGTTGGCTGTAGAATTTCATTTGGAACTAGGGTTGCTAAAAATCTAGCTCAGGAGCAGAACATTTTTACGCGATATAAAGGTTACAAAAAATCACAAGCATTTAAAAAAAGGAGATGTGAGAAAAGAACTTATCTGTATAAATTGTATGAAGAATTTCAAGAGAGGAAAAATTACAAGAAAGGGTTATTGTTGTCAAATGTTAAAAAGAAAAGGGGAAAAGAAGACCATATATATAATAAATTACCAAAGATCACTTAATCCAGCATTTCTTATATGACACAAACCGGTCTATGACAACCGGAACACCTTCCCTGAGCCTTACAGTGTTCTCTATCCTGGTTTATGGCATGCTGCTCTAGAACTAAATGTTTACTATTTATACATGATTTATTATGACATATATGTGAAATATGCAATAGGTGACCACAGTCATCCATACGTGGTATATTGTGTTTAAATAAATAATTTTGCTGCATGTATGACAGCCTATGAGCAGACTCCACTGATACTGAGCCATCTGGCCATACAACTTTCTGTCTGCCATAGCCATCTTTATCAAATGCCCCCCTCCAAAGCCAGCATGTGTCTTCATCTGAAGATTTTATACATTTTCTATGTAAAAGTCTGTCAATATTAGACCAAAACTTCTCAATATCCATTGTTTAACCAAATGACACTATGACATTATAGAAATGGTGGCTATATATACTCGTTACTATGGATACACTGTGAAGCTGGTATTACCTTTAGGTATCACGGTACCAATTGTTTTTCCATAGACCTCAATGCTAATATTTGGAGTGATAACTATATTTTCTATCCTAATTTAGCGTGCATCTCACACACTGTTATAGAGAACAATGTTAGATTGTCAATTTGACGATGACAAAACCAGGTACTCCATTGCATTTAAGAGAGATAACTCTGCTGGAAGTAGACAGGGGTATGAGTTATCTAGTCACAACATACTTATTTTCAGTCATGTCTATGACATTTTCAAAAAATCATAAAAAATACAAAATATGATCTATAAAGGAATTAACATAAATTCACATGTTGCCAAGAGACTAAACTATTTTTTAAGCCTAACAGAAAGTACAACTCTTACATAATCCACCAATCATAGCTTGTCTTGTCCTTTAATACTGCCTGCAATGGACCTACACTTTAAGTAGTCTGGTCCCCTGCTTAGTATGCTCCCATGCGTTGCACTCCGCTATAGGTATCACGGTACCAATTGTTTTTCCATAGACCTCAATGCTAATATTTGGAGAGATAACTATATTTTCTATCCTAATTTAGCATGCATCTCACACACTGTTATAGAGAACAATGTTAGATTGTCAATTTGACGATGACAAAACCAGGTACTCCATTGCATTTAAGAGAGATAACTCTGCTGGAAGTAGACAGGGGTATGAGTTATCTAGTCACAACATACTTATTTTCAGTCATGTCTATGACATTTTCAAAAAATCATAAAGAATACAAAATATGATCTATATAGGAATTAACATAAATTCACATGTTGCCAAGAGGCTAAACTATTTTTTAAGCCTAACAGAAAGTACAACTCTTACATAATCCACCAATCATAGTTTGTGTTGTTGTTAATCTCTGAATGGTATGGACCCTACACCATAAGCTCCTCCCACCTGCACTTGCGCAATTGGTACCGTTATACCTATAGCAAACCTTGATTTTTCCAATAATCTGTGAAATAGCTTGGGACTATATAAGTAACAAATGTACCTAGTCTCGCTTGTCAAAAACAATTTTATGAGGTACTAAGCTATGTTTTATATGACTGTGTATAGAAATGTTATTGAGCTGTTCTAACTCTTGTTTACATGCCTTTCCTTCGCTATCAAACTCATCTTTTGAAATAAAATGAATTCTTTTAACTATGAGTTGTGTGTTATTCATATTAGCACTTATCATACTTCACTTTGGTGATATGGGATAAATCACATTATGTCATATTATGTAATAGTAAGGTCAAAGGTCAATGCACTAGTTAGCATGTACCAGTTCTACACTTAAAGAGACGTTTTGATATAAAGTAAAGGACTTATATTTGTTTCACAAACACAGAAAGTAACAGCAGGTATCACGGTACCAATTGTTTTTCCAATGCTAATATTTGGAGAGATAAATATATTTTCTATCCTAATTTAGCATGCATCTCACACACTGTTATAGAGAACAATGTTAGATTGTCAATTTGATGATGACAAAACTAGGTACTCCATTGCATTTAAGAGAGATAACTCTGCTGGAACTAGACAGGGGTATGAGTTATCTAGTCACAACATACCTATTTTCAGTCATGTCTATGACATTTTCAAAAAATCATAAAAAATACAAAATATGATCTGTATAGGAATTAACATAAATTCACATGTTGCCAAGAGGCTAAACTATTTTTTAAGCCTAACAGAAAGTACAACTCTCGCATAATCCACCAATCAAAGCTTGTCTTGTCCTTTATTACTGCCTGCAATGGACCCTACACTTTAAGCTCCACCCATCTGGACTTGCGCAATTGGTACCGTTATACCTATAGCAAACCTTGATTTTTCCAATAATCTGTGAAATAGCTTGGGACTATATAAGTAACAAATGTACCTAGTCTCGCTTGTCAAAAACAATTTTATGAGGTACTAAGCTATGTTTTATATGATTGTGTATAGAAATGTTATTCAGCTGTTTTAACTCTTGCTTTGATATCTTTGCTCCACTATCAAACTCATCTTTTGAAATAAAATGAATTCTTTTAACTATGAGTTGTGTTTTATTCATATTAGCACTTATCATACTTCACTTTGGTGATATGGGATAAATCACATTATGTCATATTATGTAATAGTAAGGTCAAAGGTCAATGCACTAGTTAGCATGTACCAGTTTTACTCTTAAAGAGACATTTTGATATAAAGTAAAGGACTTATATTTGTTTCACAAACACAGAAAGTAATAGCAGGGACAGGTGGACATGACCTAATCTTTAAAAACAGTCTAGGCTATCAACAACTTTCACTGCCTCTAAATGAATGAGGTCACTAACCCCAGTCCTTTCACACAGTTCAGCCTCCCAAATCCCTTCTGTAACATAAACAACAAACTTTCCTCCCTTAAATAGCAACTAATATTCATGTAATGAACCATTCTGTGATCACACCTTGTATAATACAACTTATAAGCACTTTTGGTTTAGAATTTTGAATACTTTGGGGAATAAAGAACAGAAAATGCCAAGAAAAAGTAATAAGTCTAGCACTTCCAAGGGAGTTAAAAACAGGAGGAGAGTCTGTTTCCAAAAGGGATGTGTACCTTTCAATAAAGGAATCAGATTTGAAAACAGCAATGTACAGAAATCAGAGAATAGAAAGTTTATTAGACTCACACGGGATCAGTATGTGGAGGCTATGCCGACAAATAAGAGTGACAATGCATTGGCACCAGTACTGCTGCGGCCCTTAGTTTCATCAAAACTGCAGGTGGAACAGTCTGCATATCCATCTGAAATAAAAGGGTAAATAATTTAATGCATACAGACACATGCAATTGGTACTGGTTCCACACAATAAGTTAATATTAATTGGCTTTGATTAAACCAGTGAAAGAATAATTGTTTATAAAAAGACAACACACAAACAGTAAGCTTTGCTCTGACAAATTATGAAAGCAATTCTACAGTAATTTGCATAATTATCCAGTGATTTAGTTAATATTGTATTATTAATCTTCTCATTATTGACAGAACAAGTACTGAAAATGTCACTTTTTATTTCTTGAAAAGATTTGTTCCATGAAGGGAGATAACTTAGTGAGATACCTACACATGTGTAATAATTTTCTTTCCATGTCTTAATTCTCCATATAATAAAACTCAGTTCACTTAAATGTGATTTAAATTATATGCATTACATCAAAGAAAAAAAACAACAATATCAGAATGTGAGTGCTTACATAATCAGAGATCTATACATATATAAGTATTGTAGAGTGCCTGACAGTAGTTATTTTATTATTTGGCAGAGATGAGGAGTCCTCTACCAATCGAAAAATAAATGTCCACCAGAATGAATTAATGTGGAATGCTGTATTCCGAGAACATACAAAAGTATCCCCAACGTGTTTGGGTTTTCTGAAATGGGACCAGCACTCTGAGGAGCAATGGGGCCTTGGTTGGAGGGAACGGGCAATTTGTAACAAATGTAGTTACAAATCAAAGATGTTTAATCTATTTCAAGAAATTGAAAATAAAAGTTCTGGACGCAAAGCAGCCAATATAAACAGAGGGCTACAAGTTGGGTTGACACAAGTGTCAATGGGAAATGCTGGCCTAAGGAAATTACTCTTGTCTGCCAGCATCCCTGCCCCTTCCACAAAGGGGATGCAAAAGGTTTCAAACAAAATTTGTAAAGAAATCATAAAAGAAAATATTTTGGATATGAGATGTCGGAGACAAAAGCTAAGAGAAATAAATATTGCAAGGGGAAATCCACCTGATATCATTGATGTACAAGGAGATGGTTCATATAACAATCCTTTGTATTCTGGTGTTGGAAAAACTCCATTTCAGCCAGCAACACAAGTCTGCTACATACAGGCTGAAAATGTTACATCAAAGAATGACATTATTGCCCTAACAACTAAAAATAAATTGTGTTCTCATCGCATACAACACCAATCAGATGAATTTAATATGACAAACAAAACCTGTGATTGTACTGCAAATATCAGTATGGAAACTAATATTGGTGATGAGGAAACTTGGGCCTCAGAATGTCTTCTTAACCTAAAAGAAGACAATTTTGAAGTGCGAAACATAACAACTGATCCAGATACAAGCAGCTATAGGGCTGCAGTCAACCTATACAGTCAGGGGATCACTCAGACTATCCTTAAAAACTTTATCGACACCAGACATTTCTCTGAAAACCACAGGAAATATATAAAAAGGTGCCCAAATTTGGTTCACATGATGCCAGGACTGACCAAAGCTGCTAGACAGAAAATGTGTGACAGGTTTGCCATTGATTTGAGTCAGAGGTGTCAGGTGGAGTTTGAAAATGTGTTTAATAAACTTAACGGGGATGCTGACAGAGTCAAGGGTTGCCTATCATACAGTGTCGATGCTATTGTACAGTGTTACCAGGGAGATCATAGTCTGTGTACTGATAATTCATATGCATGCAAGAGTAACTGGTTGGAGAAAAGTCCATATTTGCCATTTAATTTTAAAATACATGTAACAAAACAGTCTGAGGGCATTTTGCGGGATTGTATTAATTATCGTTTGGGACCATTAAATTTGGAAAAAACAAAATTGAACACAAATACTCAAAAAGTTGAGGCAGCCAACAGGGTTTTAAGGCGTTCATTGCCAAGAAATATAACATGGACTAGAAATTTTCCTGGTAGAGCACACAGTGCAGTGCACTCTTTAAATAATGGGCCTGGGGAATCAATACTAAAATTATGCAATGCAGTTGGCTGTAGAATTTCATTTGGAACTAGGGTTGCTAAAAATCTAGCTCAGGAGCAGAACATTTTTACGCGATATAAAGGTTACAAAAAATCACAAGCATTTAAAAAAAGGAGATGTGAGAAAAGAACTTATCTGTATAAATTGTATGAAGAATTTCAAGAGAGGAAAAATTACAAGAAAGGGTTATTGTTGTCAAATGTTAAAAAGAAAAGGGGAAAAGAAGACCATATATATAATAAATTACCAAAGATCACTTAATCCAGCATTTCTTATATGACACAAACCGGTCTATGACAACCGGAACACCTTCCCTGAGCCTTACAGTGTTCTCTATCCTGGTTTATGGCATGCTGCTCTAGAACTAAATGTTTACTATTTATACATGATTTATTATGACATATATGTGAAATATGCAATAGGTGACCACAGTCATCCATACGTGGTATATTGTGTTTAAATAAATAATTTTGCTGCATGTATGACAGCCTATGAGCAGACTCCACTGATACTGAGCCATCTGGCCATACAACTTTCTGTCTGCCATAGCCGTCTTTATCAAATGCCCCCCTCCAAAGCCAGCATGTGTCTTCATCTGAAGATTTTATACATTTTCTATGTAAAAGTCTGTCAATATTAGACCAAAACTTCTCAATATCCATTGTTTAACCAAATGACACTATGACATTATAGAAATGGTGGCTATATATACTCGTTACTATGGATACACTGTGAAGCTGGTATTACCTTTAGGTATCACGGTACCAATTGTTTTTCCATAGACCTCAATGCTAATATTTGGAGTGATAACTATATTTTCTATCCTAATTTAGCGTGCATCTCACACACTGTTATAGAGAACAATGTTAGATTGTCAATTTGACGATGACAAAACCAGGTACTCCATTGCATTTAAGAGAGATAACTCTGCTGGAAGTAGACAGGGGTATGAGTTATCTAGTCACAACATACTTATTTTCAGTCATGTCTATGACATTTTCAAAAAATCATAAAAAATACAAAATATGATCTATAAAGGAATTAGCATAAATTCACATGTTGCCAAGAGACTAAACTATTTTTTAAGCCTAACAGAAAGTACAACTCTTACATAATCCACCAATCATAGCTTGTCCTGTCCTTTAATACTGCCTGCAATGGACCTACACTTTAAGTAGTCTGGTCCCCTGCTTAGTATGCTCCCATGCGTTGCACTCCGCTATAGGTATCACGGTACCAATTGTTTTTCCATAGACCTCAATGCTAATATTTGGAGAGATAACTATATTTTCTATCCTAATTTAGCATGCATCTCACACACTGTTATAGAGAACAATGTTAGATTGTCAATTTGACGATGACAAAACCAGGTACTCCATTGCATTTAAGAGAGATAACTCTGCTGGAAGTAGACAGGGGTATGAGTTATCTAGTCACAACATACTTATTTTCAGTCATGTCTATGACATTTTCAAAAAATCATAAAAAATACAAAATATGATCTATATAGGAATTAACATAAATTCACATGTTGCCAAGAGGCTAAACTATTTTTTAAGCCTAACAGAAAGTACAACTCTCGCATAATCCACCAATCAAAGCTTGTCTTGTCCTTTATTACTGCCTGCAATGGACCCTACACTTTAAGCTCCACCCATCTGGACTTGCGCAATTGGTACCGTTATACCTATAGCAAACCTTGATTTTTCCAATAATCTGTGAAATAGCTTGGGACTATATAAGTAACAAATGTACCTAGTCTCGCTTGTCAAAAACAATTTTATGAGGTACTAAGCTATGTTTTATATGATTGTGTATAGAAATGTTATTCAGCTGTTTTAACTCTTGCTTTGATATCTTTGCTCCACTATCAAACTCATCTTTTGAAATAAAATGAATTCTTTTAACTATGAGTTGTGTTTTATTCATATTAGCACTTATCATACTTCACTTTGGTGATATGGGATAAATCACATTATGTCATATTATGTAATAGTAAGGTCAAAGGTCAATGCACTAGTTAGCATGTACCAGTTTTACTCTTAAAGAGACATTTTGATATAAAGTAAAGGACTTATATTTGTTTCACAAACACAGAAAGTAATAGCAGGGACAGGTGGACATGACCTAATCTTTAAAAACAGTCTAGGCTATCAACAACTTTCACTGCCTCTAAATGAATGAGGTCACTAACCCCAGTCCTTTCACACAGTTCAGCCTCCCAAATCCCTTCTGTAACATAAACAACAAACTTTCCTCCCTTAAATAGCAACTAATATTCATGTAATGAACCATTCTGTGATCACACCTTGTATAATACAACTTATAAGCACTTTTGGTTTAGAATTTTGAATACTTTGGGGAATAAAGAACAGAAAATGCCAAGAAAAAGTAATAAGTCTAGCACTTCCAAGGGAGTTAAAAACAGGAGGAGAGTCTGTTTCCAAAAGGGATGTGTACCTTTCAATAAAGGAATCAGATTTGAAAACAGCAATGTACAGAAATCAGAGAATAGAAAGTTTATTAGACTCACACGGGATCAGTATGTGGAGGCTATGCCGACAAATAAGAGTGACAATGCATTGGCACCAGTACTGCTGCGGCCCTTAGTTTCATCAAAACTGCAGGTGGAACAGTCTGCATATCCATCTGAAATAAAAGGGTAAATAATTTAATGCATACAGACACATGCAATTGGTACTGGTTCCACACAATAAGTTAATATTAATTGGCTTTGATTAAACCAGTGAAAGAATAATTGTTTATAAAAAGACAACACACAAACAGTAAGCTTTGCTCTGACAAATTATGAAAGCAATTCTACAGTAATTTGCATAATTATCCAGTGATTTAGTTAATATTGTATTATTAATCTTCTCATTATTGACAGAACAAGTACTGAAAATGTCACTTTTTATTTCTTGAAAAGATTTGTTCCATGAAGGGAGATAACTTAGTGAGATACCTACACATGTGTAATAATTTTCTTTCCATGTCTTAATTCTCCATATAATAAAACTCAGTTCACTTAAATGTGATTTAAATTATATGCATTACATCAAAGAAAAAAAACAACAATATCAGAATGTGAGTGCTTACATAATCAGAGATCTATACATATATAAGTATTGTAGAGTGCCTGACAGTAGTTATTTTATTATTTGGCAGAGATGAGGAGTCCTCTACCAATCGAAAAATAAATGTCCACCAGAATGAATTAATGTGGAATGCTGTATTCCGAGAACATACAAAAGTATCCCCAACGTGTTTGGGTTTTCTGAAATGGGACCAGCACTCTGAGGAGCAATGGGGCCTTGGTTGGAGGGAACGGGCAATTTGTAACAAATGTAGTTACAAATCAAAGATGTTTAATCTATTTCAAGAAATTGAAAATAAAAGTTCTGGACGCAAAGCAGCCAATATAAACAGAGGGCTACAAGTTGGGTTGACACAAGTGTCAATGGGAAATGCTGGCCTAAGGAAATTACTCTTGTCTGCCAGCATCCCTGCCCCTTCCACAAAGGGGATGCAAAAGGTTTCAAACAAAATTTGTAAAGAAATCATAAAAGAAAATATTTTGGATATGAGATGTCGGAGACAAAAGCTAAGAGAAATAAATATTGCAAGGGGAAATCCACCTGATATCATTGATGTACAAGGAGATGGTTCATATAACAATCCTTTGTATTCTGGTGTTGGAAAAACTCCATTTCAGCCAGCAACACAAGTCTGCTACATACAGGCTGAAAATGTTACATCAAAGAATGACATTATTGCCCTAACAACTAAAAATAAATTGTGTTCTCATCGCATACAACACCAATCAGATGAATTTAATATGACAAACAAAACCTGTGATTGTACTGCAAATATCAGTATGGAAACTAATATTGGTGATGAGGAAACTTGGGCCTCAGAATGTCTTCTTAACCTAAAAGAAGACAATTTTGAAGTGCGAAACATAACAACTGATCCAGATACAAGCAGCTATAGGGCTGCAGTCAACCTATACAGTCAGGGGATCACTCAGACTATCCTTAAAAACTTTATCGACACCAGACATTTCTCTGAAAACCACAGGAAATATATAAAAAGGTGCCCAAATTTGGTTCACATGATGCCAGGACTGACCAAAGCTGCTAGACAGAAAATGTGTGACAGGTTTGCCATTGATTTGAGTCAGAGGTGTCAGGTGGAGTTTGAAAATGTGTTTAATAAACTTAACGGGGATGCTGACAGAGTCAAGGGTTGCCTATCATACAGTGTCGATGCTATTGTACAGTGTTACCAGGGAGATCATAGTCTGTGTACTGATAATTCATATGCATGCAAGAGTAACTGGTTGGAGAAAAGTCCATATTTGCCATTTAATTTTAAAATACATGTAACAAAACAGTCTGAGGGCATTTTGCGGGATTGTATTAATTATCGTTTGGGACCATTAAATTTGGAAAAAACAAAATTGAACACAAATACTCAAAAAGTTGAGGCAGCCAACAGGGTTTTAAGGCGTTCATTGCCAAGAAATATAACATGGACTAGAAATTTTCCTGGTAGAGCACACAGTGCAGTGCACTCTTTAAATAATGGGCCTGGGGAATCAATACTAAAATTATGCAATGCAGTTGGCTGTAGAATTTCATTTGGAACTAGGGTTGCTAAAAATCTAGCTCAGGAGCAGAACATTTTTACGCGATATAAAGGTTACAAAAAATCACAAGCATTTAAAAAAAGGAGATGTGAGAAAAGAACTTATCTGTATAAATTGTATGAAGAATTTCAAGAGAGGAAAAATTACAAGAAAGGGTTATTGTTGTCAAATGTTAAAAAGAAAAGGGGAAAAGAAGACCATATATATAATAAATTACCAAAGATCACTTAATCCAGCATTTCTTATATGACACAAACCGGTCTATGACAACCGGAACACCTTCCCTGAGCCTTACAGTGTTCTCTATCCTGGTTTATGGCATGCTGCTCTAGAACTAAATGTTTACTATTTATACATGATTTATTATGACATATATGTGAAATATGCAATAGGTGACCACAGTCATCCATACGTGGTATATTGTGTTTAAATAAATAATTTTGCTGCATGTATGACAGCCTATGAGCAGACTCCACTGATACTGAGCCATCTGGCCATACAACTTTCTGTCTGCCATAGCCGTCTTTATCAAATGCCCCCCTCCAAAGCCAGCATGTGTCTTCATCTGAAGATTTTATACATTTTCTATGTAAAAGTCTGTCAATATTAGACCAAAACTTCTCAATATCCATTGTTTAACCAAATGACACTATGACATTATAGAAATGGTGGCTATATATACTCGTTACTATGGATACACTGTGAAGCTGGTATTACCTTTAGGTATCACGGTACCAATTGTTTTTCCATAGACCTCAATGCTAATATTTGGAGTGATAACTATATTTTCTATCCTAATTTAGCGTGCATCTCACACACTGTTATAGAGAACAATGTTAGATTGTCAATTTGACGATGACAAAACCAGGTACTCCATTGCATTTAAGAGAGATAACTCTGCTGGAAGTAGACAGGGGTATGAGTTATCTAGTCACAACATACTTATTTTCAGTCATGTCTATGACATTTTCAAAAAATCATAAAAAATACAAAATATGATCTATAAAGGAATTAACATAAATTCACATGTTGCCAAGAGACTAAACTATTTTTTAAGCCTAACAGAAAGTACAACTCTTACATAATCCACCAATCATAGCTTGTCTTGTCCTTTAATACTGCCTGCAATGGACCTACACTTTAAGTAGTCTGGTCCCCTGCTTAGTATGCTCCCATGCGTTGCACTCCGCTATAGGTATCACGGTACCAATTGTTTTTCCATAGACCTCAATGCTAATATTTGGAGAGATAACTATATTTTCTATCCTAATTTAGCATGCATCTCACACACTGTTATAGAGAACAATGTTAGATTGTCAATTTGACGATGACAAAACCAGGTACTCCATTGCATTTAAGAGAGATAACTCTGCTGGAAGTAGACAGGGGTATGAGTTATCTAGTCACAACATACTTATTTTCAGTCATGTCTATGACATTTTCAAAAAATCATAAAAAATACAAAATATGATCTATATAGGAATTAACATAAATTCACATGTTGCCAAGAGGCTAAACTATTTTTTAAGCCTAACAGAAAGTACAACTCTTACATAATCCACCAATCATAGTTTGTGTTGTTGTTAATCTCTGAATGGTATGGACCCTACACCATAAGCTCCTCCCACCTGCACTTGCGCAATTGGTACCGTTATACCTATAGCAAACCTTGATTTTTCCAATAATCTGTGAAATAGCTTGGGACTATATAAGTAACAAATGTACCTAGTCTCGCTTGTCAAAAACAATTTTATGAGGTACTAAGCTATGTTTTATATGACTGTGTATAGAAATGTTATTGAGCTGTTCTAACTCTTGTTTACATGCCTTTCCTTCGCTATCAAACTCATCTTTTGAAATAAAATGAATTCTTTTAACTATGAGTTGTGTGTTATTCATATTAGCACTTATCATACTTCACTTTGGTGATATGGGATAAATCACATTATGTCATATTATGTAATAGTAAGGTCAAAGGTCAATGCACTAGTTAGCATGTACCAGTTCTACACTTAAAGAGACATTTTGATATAAAGTAAAGGACTTATATTTGTTTCACAAACACAGAAAGTAACAGCAGGTATCACGGTACCAATTGTTTTTCCAATGCTAATATTTGGAGAGATAAATATATTTTCTATCCTAATTTAGCATGCATCTCACACACTGTTATAGAGAACAATGTTAGATTGTCAATTTGATGATGACAAAACTAGGTACTCCATTGCATTTAAGAGAGATAACTCTGCTGGAACTAGACCGGGGTATGAGTTATCTAGTCACAACATACCTATTTTCAGTCATGTCTATGACATTTTCAAAAAATCATAAAAAATACAAAATATGATCTGTATAGGAATTAACATAAATTCACATGTTGCCAAGAGGCTAAACTATTTTTTAAGCCTAACAGAAAGTACAACTCTCGCATAATCCACCAATCAAAGCTTGTCTTGTCCTTTATTACTGCCTGCAATGGACCCTACACTTTAAGCTCCACCCATCTGGACTTGCGCAATTGGTACCGTTATACCTATAGCAAACCTTGATTTTTCCAATAATCTGTGAAATAGCTTGGGACTATATAAGTAACAAATGTACCTAGTCTCGCTTGTCAAAAACAATTTTATGAGGTACTAAGCTATGTTTTATATGATTGTGTATAGAAATGTTATTCAGCTGTTTTAACTCTTGCTTTGATATCTTTGCTCCACTATCAAACTCATCTTTTGAAATAAAATGAATTCTTTTAACTATGAGTTGTGTTTTATTCATATTAGCACTTATCATACTTCACTTTGGTGATATGGGATAAATCACATTATGTCATATTATGTAATAGTAAGGTCAAAGGTCAATGCACTAGTTAGCATGTACCAGTTTTACTCTTAAAGAGACATTTTGATATAAAGTAAAGGACTTATATTTGTTTCACAAACACAGAAAGTAATAGCAGGGACAGGTGGACATGACCTAATCTTTAAAAACAGTCTAGGCTATCAACAACTTTCACTGCCTCTAAATGAATGAGGTCACTAACCCCAGTCCTTTCACACAGTTCAGCCTCCCAAATCCCTTCTGTAACATAAACAACAAACTTTCCTCCCTTAAATAGCAACTAATATTCATGTAATGAACCATTCTGTGATCACACCTTGTATATAATAATACAACTTATAAGCACTTTTGGTTTAGAATTTTGAATACTTTGGGGAATAAAGAACAGAAAATGCCAAGAAAAAGTAATAAGTCTAGCACTTCCAAGGGAGTTAAAAACAGGAGGAGAGTCTGTTTCCAAAAGGGATGTGTACCTTTCAATAAAGGAATCAGATTTGAAAACAGCAATGTACAGAAATCAGAGAATAGAAAGTTTATTAGACTCACACGGGATCAGTATGTGGAGGCTATGCCGACAAATAAGAGTGACAATGCATTGGCACCAGTACTGCTGCGGCCCTTAGTTTCATCAAAACTGCAGGTGGAACAGTCTGCATATCCATCTGAAATAAAAGGGTAAATAATTTAATGCATACAGACACATGCAATTGGTACTGGTTCCACACAATAAGTTAATATTAATTGGCTTTGATTAAACCAGTGAAAGAATAATTGTTTATAAAAAGACAACACACAAACAGTAAGCTTTGCTCTGACAAATTATGAAAGCAATTCTACAGTAATTTGCATAATTATCCAGTGATTTAGTTAATATTGTATTATTAATCTTCTCATTATTGACAGAACAAGTACTGAAAATGTCACTTTTTATTTCTTGAAAAGATTTGTTCCATGAAGGGAGATAACTTAGTGAGATACCTACACATGTGTAATAATTTTCTTTCCATGTCTTAATTCTCCATATAATAAAACTCAGTTCACTTAAATGTGATTTAAATTATATGCATTACATCAAAGAAAAAAAACAACAATATCAGAATGTGAGTGCTTACATAATCAGAGATCTATACATATATAAGTATTGTAGAGTGCCTGACAGTAGTTATTTTATTATTTGGCAGAGATGAGGAGTCCTCTACCAATCGAAAAATAAATGTCCACCAGAATGAATTAATGTGGAATGCTGTATTCCGAGAACATACAAAAGTATCCCCAACGTGTTTGGGTTTTCTGAAATGGGACCAGCACTCTGAGGAGCAATGGGGTCTTGGTTGGAGGGAACGGGCAATTTGTAACAAATGTAGTTACAAATCAAAGATGTTTAATCTATTTCAAGAAATTGAAAATAAAAGTTCTGGACGCAAAGCAGCCAATATAAACAGAGGGCTACAAGTTGGGTTGACACAAGTGTCAATGGGAAATGCTGGCCTAAGGAAATTACTCTTGTCTGCCAGCATCCCTGCCCCTTCCACAAAGGGGATGCAAAAGGTTTCAAACAAAATTTGTAAAGAAATCATAAAAGAAAATATTTTGGATATGAGATGTCGGAGACAAAAGCTAAGAGAAATAAATATTGCAAGGGGAAATCCACCTGATATCATTGATGTACAAGGAGATGGTTCATATAACAATCCTTTGTATTCTGGTGTTGGAAAAACTCCATTTCAGCCAGCAACACAAGTCTGCTACATACAGGCTGAAAATGTTACATCAAAGAATGACATTATTGCCCTAACAACTAAAAATAAATTGTGTTCTCATCGCATACAACACCAATCAGATGAATTTAATATGACAAACAAAACCTGTGATTGTACTGCAAATATCAGTATGGAAACTAATATTGGTGATGAGGAAACTTGGGCCTCAGAATGTCTTCTTAACCTAAAAGAAGACAATTTTGAAGTGCGAAACATAACAACTGATCCAGATACAAGCAGCTATAGGGCTGCAGTCAACCTATACAGTCAGGGGATCACTCAGACTATCCTTAAAAACTTTATCGACACCAGACATTTCTCTGAAAACCACAGGAAATATATAAAAAGGTGCCCAAATTTGGTTCGCATGATGCCAGGACTGACCAAAGCTGCTAGACAGAAAATGTGTGACAGGTTTGCCATTGATTTGAGTCAGAGGTGTCAGGTGGAGTTTGAAAATGTGTTTAATAAACTTAACGGGGATGCTGACAGAGTCAAGGGTTGCCTATCATACAGTGTCGATGCTATTGTACAGTGTTACCAGGGAGATCATAGTCTGTGTACTGATAATTCATATGCATGCAAGAGTAACTGGTTGGAGAAAAGTCCATATTTGCCATTTAATTTTAAAATACATGTAACAAAACAGTCTGAGGGCATTTTGCGGGATTGTATTAATTATCGTTTGGGACCATTAAATTTGGAAAAAACAAAATTGAACACAAATACTCAAAAAGTTGAGGCAGCCAACAGGGTTTTAAGGCGTTCATTGCCAAGAAATATAACATGGACTAGAAATTTTCCTGGTAGAGCACACAGTGCAGTGCACTCTTTAAATAATGGGCCTGGGGAATCAATACTAAAATTATGCAATGCAGTTGGCTGTAGAATTTCATTTGGAACTAGGGTTGCTAAAAATCTAGCTCAGGAGCAGAACATTTTTACGCGATATAAAGGTTACAAAAAATCACAAGCATTTAAAAAAAGGAGATGTGAGAAAAGAACTTATCTGTATAAATTGTATGAAGAATTTCAAGAGAGGAAAAATTACAAGAAAGGGTTATTGTTGTCAAATGTTAAAAAGAAAAGGGGAAAAGAAGACCATATATATAATAAATTACCAAAGATCACTTAATCCAGCATTTCTTATATGACACAAACCGGTCTATGACAACCGGAACACCTTCCCTGAGCCTTACAGTGTTCTCTATCCTGGTTTATGGCATGCTGCTCTAGAACTAAATGTTTACTATTTATACATGATTTATTATGACATATATGTGAAATATGCAATAGGTGACCACAGTCATCCATACGTGGTATATTGTGTTTAAATAAATAATTTTGCTGCATGTATGACAGCCTATGAGCAGACTCCACTGATACTGAGCCATCTGGCCATACAACTTTCTGTCTGCCATAGCCATCTTTATCAAATGCCCCCCTCCAAAGCCAGCATGTGTCTTCATCTGAAGATTTTATACATTTTCTATGTAAAAGTCTGTCAATATTAGACCAAAACTTCTCAATATCCATTGTTTAACCAAATGACACTATGACATTATAGAAATGGTGGCTATATATACTCGTTACTATGGATACACTGTGAAGCTGGTATTACCTTTAGGTATCACGGTACCAATTGTTTTTCCATAGACCTCAATGCTAATATTTGGAGTGATAACTATATTTTCTATCCTAATTTAGCGTGCATCTCACACACTGTTATAGAGAACAATGTTAGATTGTCAATTTGACGATGACAAAACCAGGTACTCCATTGCATTTAAGAGAGATAACTCTGCTGGAAGTAGACAGGGGTATGAGTTATCTAGTCACAACATACTTATTTTCAGTCATGTCTATGACATTTTCAAAAAATCATAAAAAATACAAAATATGATCTATAAAGGAATTAACATAAATTCACATGTTGCCAAGAGACTAAACTATTTTTTAAGCCTAACAGAAAGTACAACTCTTACATAATCCACCAATCATAGCTTGTCTTGTCCTTTAATACTGCCTGCAATGGACCTACACTTTAAGTAGTCTGGTCCCCTGCTTAGTATGCTCCCATGCGTTGCACTCCGCTATAGGTATCACGGTACCAATTGTTTTTCCATAGACCTCAATGCTAATATTTGGAGAGATAACTATATTTTCTATCCTAATTTAGCATGCATCTCACACACTGTTATAGAGAACAATGTTAGATTGTCAATTTGACGATGACAAAACCAGGTACTCCATTGCATTTAAGAGAGATAACTCTGCTGGAAGTAGACAGGGGTATGAGTTATCTAGTCACAACATACTTATTTTCAGTCATGTCTATGACATTTTCAAAAAATCATAAAGAATACAAAATATGATCTATATAGGAATTAACATAAATTCACATGTTGCCAAGAGGCTAAACTATTTTTTAAGCCTAACAGAAAGTACAACTCTTACATAATCCACCAATCATAGTTTGTGTTGTTGTTAATCTCTGAATGGTATGGACCCTACACCATAAGCTCCTCCCACCTGCACTTGCGCAATTGGTACCGTTATACCTATAGCAAACCTTGATTTTTCCAATAATCTGTGAAATAGCTTGGGACTATATAAGTAACAAATGTACCTAGTCTCGCTTGTCAAAAACAATTTTATGAGGTACTAAGCTATGTTTTATATGACTGTGTATAGAAATGTTATTGAGCTGTTCTAACTCTTGTTTACATGCCTTTCCTTCGCTATCAAACTCATCTTTTGAAATAAAATGAATTCTTTTAACTATGAGTTGTGTGTTATTCATATTAGCACTTATCATACTTCACTTTGGTGATATGGGATAAATCACATTATGTCATATTATGTAATAGTAAGGTCAAAGGTCAATGCACTAGTTAGCATGTACCAGTTCTACACTTAAAGAGACGTTTTGATATAAAGTAAAGGACTTATATTTGTTTCACAAACACAGAAAGTAACAGCAGGTATCACGGTACCAATTGTTTTTCCAATGCTAATATTTGGAGAGATAAATATATTTTCTATCCTAATTTAGCATGCATCTCACACACTGTTATAGAGAACAATGTTAGATTGTCAATTTGATGATGACAAAACTAGGTACTCCATTGCATTTAAGAGAGATAACTCTGCTGGAACTAGACAGGGGTATGAGTTATCTAGTCACAACATACCTATTTTCAGTCATGTCTATGACATTTTCAAAAAATCATAAAAAATACAAAATATGATCTGTATAGGAATTAACATAAATTCACATGTTGCCAAGAGGCTAAACTATTTTTTAAGCCTAACAGAAAGTACAACTCTCGCATAATCCACCAATCAAAGCTTGTCTTGTCCTTTATTACTGCCTGCAATGGACCCTACACTTTAAGCTCCACCCATCTGGACTTGCGCAATTGGTACCGTTATACCTATAGCAAACCTTGATTTTTCCAATAATCTGTGAAATAGCTTGGGACTATATAAGTAACAAATGTACCTAGTCTCGCTTGTCAAAAACAATTTTATGAGGTACTAAGCTATGTTTTATATGATTGTGTATAGAAATGTTATTCAGCTGTTTTAACTCTTGCTTTGATATCTTTGCTCCACTATCAAACTCATCTTTTGAAATAAAATGAATTCTTTTAACTATGAGTTGTGTTTTATTCATATTAGCACTTATCATACTTCACTTTGGTGATATGGGATAAATCACATTATGTCATATTATGTAATAGTAAGGTCAAAGGTCAATGCACTAGTTAGCATGTACCAGTTTTACTCTTAAAGAGACATTTTGATATAAAGTAAAGGACTTATATTTGTTTCACAAACACAGAAAGTAATAGCAGGGACAGGTGGACATGACCTAATCTTTAAAAACAGTCTAGGCTATCAACAACTTTCACTGCCTCTAAATGAATGAGGTCACTAACCCCAGTCCTTTCACACAGTTCAGCCTCCCAAATCCCTTCTGTAACATAAACAACAAACTTTCCTCCCTTAAATAGCAACTAATATTCATGTAATGAACCATTCTGTGATCACACCTTGTATAATACAACTTATAAGCACTTTTGGTTTAGAATTTTGAATACTTTGGGGAATAAAGAACAGAAAATGCCAAGAAAAAGTAATAAGTCTAGCACTTCCAAGGGAGTTAAAAACAGGAGGAGAGTCTGTTTCCAAAAGGGATGTGTACCTTTCAATAAAGGAATCAGATTTGAAAACAGCAATGTACAGAAATCAGAGAATAGAAAGTTTATTAGACTCACACGGGATCAGTATGTGGAGGCTATGCCGACAAATAAGAGTGACAATGCATTGGCACCAGTACTGCTGCGGCCCTTAGTTTCATCAAAACTGCAGGTGGAACAGTCTGCATATCCATCTGAAATAAAAGGGTAAATAATTTAATGCATACAGACACATGCAATTGGTACTGGTTCCACACAATAAGTTAATATTAATTGGCTTTGATTAAACCAGTGAAAGAATAATTGTTTATAAAAAGACAACACACAAACAGTAAGCTTTGCTCTGACAAATTATGAAAGCAATTCTACAGTAATTTGCATAATTATCCAGTGATTTAGTTAATATTGTATTATTAATCTTCTCATTATTGACAGAACAAGTACTGAAAATGTCACTTTTTATTTCTTGAAAAGATTTGTTCCATGAAGGGAGATAACTTAGTGAGATACCTACACATGTGTAATAATTTTCTTTCCATGTCTTAATTCTCCATATAATAAAACTCAGTTCACTTAAATGTGATTTAAATTATATGCATTACATCAAAGAAAAAAAACAACAATATCAGAATGTGAGTGCTTACATAATCAGAGATCTATACATATATAAGTATTGTAGAGTGCCTGACAGTAGTTATTTTATTATTTGGCAGAGATGAGGAGTCCTCTACCAATCGAAAAATAAATGTCCACCAGAATGAATTAATGTGGAATGCTGTATTCCGAGAACATACAAAAGTATCCCCAACGTGTTTGGGTTTTCTGAAATGGGACCAGCACTCTGAGGAGCAATGGGGCCTTGGTTGGAGGGAACGGGCAATTTGTAACAAATGTAGTTACAAATCAAAGATGTTTAATCTATTTCAAGAAATTGAAAATAAAAGTTCTGGACGCAAAGCAGCCAATATAAACAGAGGGCTACAAGTTGGGTTGACACAAGTGTCAATGGGAAATGCTGGCCTAAGGAAATTACTCTTGTCTGCCAGCATCCCTGCCCCTTCCACAAAGGGGATGCAAAAGGTTTCAAACAAAATTTGTAAAGAAATCATAAAAGAAAATATTTTGGATATGAGATGTCGGAGACAAAAGCTAAGAGAAATAAATATTGCAAGGGGAAATCCACCTGATATCATTGATGTACAAGGAGATGGTTCATATAACAATCCTTTGTATTCTGGTGTTGGAAAAACTCCATTTCAGCCAGCAACACAAGTCTGCTACATACAGGCTGAAAATGTTACATCAAAGAATGACATTATTGCCCTAACAACTAAAAATAAATTGTGTTCTCATCGCATACAACACCAATCAGATGAATTTAATATGACAAACAAAACCTGTGATTGTACTGCAAATATCAGTATGGAAACTAATATTGGTGATGAGGAAACTTGGGCCTCAGAATGTCTTCTTAACCTAAAAGAAGACAATTTTGAAGTGCGAAACATAACAACTGATCCAGATACAAGCAGCTATAGGGCTGCAGTCAACCTATACAGTCAGGGGATCACTCAGACTATCCTTAAAAACTTTATCGACACCAGACATTTCTCTGAAAACCACAGGAAATATATAAAAAGGTGCCCAAATTTGGTTCACATGATGCCAGGACTGACCAAAGCTGCTAGACAGAAAATGTGTGACAGGTTTGCCATTGATTTGAGTCAGAGGTGTCAGGTGGAGTTTGAAAATGTGTTTAATAAACTTAACGGGGATGCTGACAGAGTCAAGGGTTGCCTATCATACAGTGTCGATGCTATTGTACAGTGTTACCAGGGAGATCATAGTCTGTGTACTGATAATTCATATGCATGCAAGAGTAACTGGTTGGAGAAAAGTCCATATTTGCCATTTAATTTTAAAATACATGTAACAAAACAGTCTGAGGGCATTTTGCGGGATTGTATTAATTATCGTTTGGGACCATTAAATTTGGAAAAAACAAAATTGAACACAAATACTCAAAAAGTTGAGGCAGCCAACAGGGTTTTAAGGCGTTCATTGCCAAGAAATATAACATGGACTAGAAATTTTCCTGGTAGAGCACACAGTGCAGTGCACTCTTTAAATAATGGGCCTGGGGAATCAATACTAAAATTATGCAATGCAGTTGGCTGTAGAATTTCATTTGGAACTAGGGTTGCTAAAAATCTAGCTCAGGAGCAGAACATTTTTACGCGATATAAAGGTTACAAAAAATCACAAGCATTTAAAAAAAGGAGATGTGAGAAAAGAACTTATCTGTATAAATTGTATGAAGAATTTCAAGAGAGGAAAAATTACAAGAAAGGGTTATTGTTGTCAAATGTTAAAAAGAAAAGGGGAAAAGAAGACCATATATATAATAAATTACCAAAGATCACTTAATCCAGCATTTCTTATATGACACAAACCGGTCTATGACAACCGGAACACCTTCCCTGAGCCTTACAGTGTTCTCTATCCTGGTTTATGGCATGCTGCTCTAGAACTAAATGTTTACTATTTATACATGATTTATTATGACATATATGTGAAATATGCAATAGGTGACCACAGTCATCCATACGTGGTATATTGTGTTTAAATAAATAATTTTGCTGCATGTATGACAGCCTATGAGCAGACTCCACTGATACTGAGCCATCTGGCCATACAACTTTCTGTCTGCCATAGCCGTCTTTATCAAATGCCCCCCTCCAAAGCCAGCATGTGTCTTCATCTGAAGATTTTATACATTTTCTATGTAAAAGTCTGTCAATATTAGACCAAAACTTCTCAATATCCATTGTTTAACCAAATGACACTATGACATTATAGAAATGGTGGCTATATATACTCGTTACTATGGATACACTGTGAAGCTGGTATTACCTTTAGGTATCACGGTACCAATTGTTTTTCCATAGACCTCAATGCTAATATTTGGAGTGATAACTATATTTTCTATCCTAATTTAGCGTGCATCTCACACACTGTTATAGAGAACAATGTTAGATTGTCAATTTGACGATGACAAAACCAGGTACTCCATTGCATTTAAGAGAGATAACTCTGCTGGAAGTAGACAGGGGTATGAGTTATCTAGTCACAACATACTTATTTTCAGTCATGTCTATGACATTTTCAAAAAATCATAAAAAATACAAAATATGATCTATAAAGGAATTAGCATAAATTCACATGTTGCCAAGAGACTAAACTATTTTTTAAGCCTAACAGAAAGTACAACTCTTACATAATCCACCAATCATAGCTTGTCCTGTCCTTTAATACTGCCTGCAATGGACCTACACTTTAAGTAGTCTGGTCCCCTGCTTAGTATGCTCCCATGCGTTGCACTCCGCTATAGGTATCACGGTACCAATTGTTTTTCCATAGACCTCAATGCTAATATTTGGAGAGATAACTATATTTTCTATCCTAATTTAGCATGCATCTCACACACTGTTATAGAGAACAATGTTAGATTGTCAATTTGACGATGACAAAACCAGGTACTCCATTGCATTTAAGAGAGATAACTCTGCTGGAAGTAGACAGGGGTATGAGTTATCTAGTCACAACATACTTATTTTCAGTCATGTCTATGACATTTTCAAAAAATCATAAAAAATACAAAATATGATCTATATAGGAATTAACATAAATTCACATGTTGCCAAGAGGCTAAACTATTTTTTAAGCCTAACAGAAAGTACAACTCTTACATAATCCACCAATCATAGTTTGTGTTGTTGTTAATCTCTGAATGGTATGGACCCTACACCATAAGCTCCTCCCACCTGCACTTGCGCAATTGGTACCGTTATACCTATAGCAAACCTTGATTTTTCCAATAATCTGTGAAATAGCTTGGGACTATATAAGTAACAAATGTACCTAGTCTCGCTTGTCAAAAACAATTTTATGAGGTACTAAGCTATGTTTTATATGACTGTGTATAGAAATGTTATTGAGCTGTTCTAACTCTTGTTTACATGCCTTTCCTTCGCTATCAAACTCATCTTTTGAAATAAAATGAATTCTTTTAACTATGAGTTGTGTGTTATTCATATTAGCACTTATCATACTTCACTTTGGTGATATGGGATAAATCACATTATGTCATATTATGTAATAGTAAGGTCAAAGGTCAATGCACTAGTTAGCATGTACCAGTTCTACACTTAAAGAGACATTTTGATATAAAGTAAAGGACTTATATTTGTTTCACAAACACAGAAAGTAACAGCAGGTATCACGGTACCAATTGTTTTTCCATAGACCTCAATGCTAATATTTGGAGAGATAAATATATTTTCTATCCTAATTTAGCATGCATCTCACACACTGTTATAGAGAACAATGTTAGATTGTCAATTTGATGATGACAAAACTAGGTACTCCATTGCATTTAAGAGAGATAACTCTGCTGGAACTAGACAGGGGTATGAGTTATCTAGTCACAACATACCTATTTTCAGTCATGTCTATGACATTTTCAAAAAATCATAAAAAATACAAAATATGATCTGTATAGGAATTAACATAAATTCACATGTTGCCAAGAGGCTAAACTATTTTTTAAGCCTAACAGAAAGTACAACTCTCGCATAATCCACCAATCAAAGCTTGTCTTGTCCTTTATTACTGCCTGCAATGGACCCTACACTTTAAGCTCCACCCATCTGGACTTGCGCAATTGGTACCGTTATACCTATAGCAAACCTTGATTTTTCCAATAATCTGTGAAATAGCTTGGGACTATATAAGTAACAAATGTACCTAGTCTCGCTTGTCAAAAACAATTTTATGAGGTACTAAGCTATGTTTTATATGATTGTGTATAGAAATGTTATTCAGCTGTTTTAACTCTTGCTTTGATATCTTTGCTCCACTATCAAACTCATCTTTTGAAATAAAATGAATTCTTTTAACTATGAGTTGTGTTTTATTCATATTAGCACTTATCATACTTCACTTTGGTGATATGGGATAAATCACATTATGTCATATTATGTAATAGTAAGGTCAAAGGTCAATGCACTAGTTAGCATGTACCAGTTTTACTCTTAAAGAGACATTTTGATATAAAGTAAAGGACTTATATTTGTTTCACAAACACAGAAAGTAATAGCAGGGACAGGTGGACATGACCTAATCTTTAAAAACAGTCTAGGCTATCAACAACTTTCACTGCCTCTAAATGAATGAGGTCACTAACCCCAGTCCTTTCACACAGTTCAGCCTCCCAAATCCCTTCTGTAACATAAACAACAAACTTTCCTCCCTTAAATAGCAACTAATATTCATGTAATGAACCATTCTGTGATCACACCTTGTATAATACAACTTATAAGCACTTTTGGTTTAGAATTTTGAATACTTTGGGGAATAAAGAACAGAAAATGCCAAGAAAAAGTAATAAGTCTAGCACTTCCAAGGGAGTTAAAAACAGGAGGAGAGTCTGTTTCCAAAAGGGATGTGTACCTTTCAATAAAGGAATCAGATTTGAAAACAGCAATGTACAGAAATCAGAGAATAGAAAGTTTATTAGACTCACACGGGATCAGTATGTGGAGGCTATGCCGACAAATAAGAGTGACAATGCATTGGCACCAGTACTGCTGCGGCCCTTAGTTTCATCAAAACTGCAGGTGGAACAGTCTGCATATCCATCTGAAATAAAAGGGTAAATAATTTAATGCATACAGACACATGCAATTGGTACTGGTTCCACACAATAAGTTAATATTAATTGGCTTTGATTAAACCAGTGAAAGAATAATTGTTTATAAAAAGACAACACACAAACAGTAAGCTTTGCTCTGACAAATTATGAAAGCAATTCTACAGTAATTTGCATAATTATCCAGTGATTTAGTTAATATTGTATTATTAATCTTCTCATTATTGACAGAACAAGTACTGAAAATGTCACTTTTTATTTCTTGAAAAGATTTGTTCCATGAAGGGAGATAACTTAGTGAGATACCTACACATGTGTAATAATTTTCTTTCCATGTCTTAATTCTCCATATAATAAAACTCAGTTCACTTAAATGTGATTTAAATTATATGCATTACATCAAAGAAAAAAAACAACAATATCAGAATGTGAGTGCTTACATAATCAGAGATCTATACATATATAAGCATTGTAGAGTGCCTGACAGTAGTTATTTTATTATTTGGCAGAGATGAGGAGTCCTCTACCAATCGAAAAATAAATGTCCACCAGAATGAATTAATGTGGAATGCTGTATTCCGAGAACATACAAAAGTATCCCCAACGTGTTTGGGTTTTCTGAAATGGGACCAGCACTCTGAGGAGCAATGGGGCCTTGGTTGGAGGGAACGGGCAATTTGTAACAAATGTAGTTACAAATCAAAGATGTTTAATCTATTTCAAGAAATTGAAAATAAAAGTTCTGGACGCAAAGCAGCCAATATAAACAGAGGGCTACAAGTTGGGTTGACACAAGTGTCAATGGGAAATGCTGGCCTAAGGAAATTACTCTTGTCTGCCAGCATCCCTGCCCCTTCCACAAAGGGGATGCAAAAGGTTTCAAACAAAATTTGTAAAGAAATCATAAAAGAAAATATTTTGGATATGAGATGTCGGAGACAAAAGCTAAGAGAAATAAATATTGCAAGGGGAAATCCACCTGATATCATTGATGTACAAGGAGATGGTTCATATAACAATCCTTTGTATTCTGGTGTTGGAAAAACTCCATTTAAGCCAGCAACACAAGTCTGCTACATACAGGCTGAAAATGTTACATCAAAGAATGACATTATTGCCCTAACAACTAAAAATAAATTGTGTTCTCATCGCATACAACACCAATCAGATGAATTTAATATGACAAACAAAACCTGTGATTGTACTGCAAATATCAGTATGGAAACTAATATTGGTGATGAGGAAACTTGGGCCTCAGAATGTCTTCTTAACCTAAAAGAAGACAATTTTGAAGTGCGAAACATAACAACTGATCCAGATACAAGCAGCTATAGGGCTGCAGTCCCTACACTTTAAGCACCGCCCACCTGGTCATGCGCAATTGGTACCGTTATACCTATACTAAGTCAGGCGAACGCCGACGCCATATTGTCACGTGATCAAAACAAATGGCCTCACATGGAGAGATATCGGTAATCTAACCGTGGCACATTTATTGCTTTAATATTCTGTTTGTTAGTGACACAATGCGAATTTTACTAATACTTTCGATTTGAAATATAACAGGCGCTATCTTGTGTTAAAGCTTAACCAGCAAATCGGTTACGTAGGTATTTTTACAAATATTTATACAATTAGGCGACGACAAAGTATAGTGATACACACAACAATTTTTGTAAAATATTGCATCTTTCCCACTGGATCATCTCAAAAATTATATTTCCAATCGATTCCTTGATAAATTTTACGTCGAAATTGATGTGTGGTTATGTACGGCGGCTTTTTTTCCCCCCAAGATTAAGACGAAAATACCTTCCCCATTTTACCAGGGGTGAGGGTAACGATTGTTTCGCAAATAAAGCACATTTTACACTGCGTCATCTAAAATATTTAAGTTGCAACGAATTTCTTGATCAAATTAATATAAATATGCATATATCGTTTTCCATGACAGCTCAAATTTTGTCAAATATTAGGATTAATATAACAACCCTCTTCTACGAATGGTTGAAAGGGACATTTTGTCAAATATTGCGCATTTCGACTGCATCAAGTACGATATTTCATTTGCTTTCGATTACTTGATAATTATTACGTCGGACTTTGTATAAGGTGGTAGATGACATCCTTGACTGGCCACAAAGGTTGATATCAAATCCCTTCAATCAAGCGGGGGGGGGGGGGGGGGGTCAACTATTGCCAAAGATGGAATATTTTCGACATCATCATTTCAATGTTCCATTTTAAATTAATTGCTTGATCAACTTTACATTGATATTCATGTATCATTGAACATGACAACCCACATTTCGTAAATGATTAAGATAAAAATACCAACATTTCTGTCAGTTCCATTTCAAATTGATTTCATGAAAAGAAAGTGGCATAGCATCCCCTACAACCTGGGGTGGTGGTGAAGGGGTCTAAAATACTATCAGACAGACTTGACTGGGAGTATGTCCTATCAATAAATCTTTGGGAGAGTATGAGCCAAATGTATTGCCACATCATGTACATTGATAGTGATATACAGTAAAACCGGTCTTGAGAGAACACTGCTATAAGAGACCACAATCACCATGCACAGATTTATTCATTATATCGTGTTATGACCTGTTATGAAAGACTACTTGTCTTGAGATATTATTATTCTTTAGCAGAAGGGGAGGTCTTTCAAGACAGTTTCTACATTATTACTGTAAATATATTCTATTCATTAGCAAGGCACTTTAAGTGCCTCCACATGATAAAAATTTAATGTGCTACTGTGTTGTAAGATTTCTAACATAAACGATGAACTGAATTCAGGTTCCATTTACATGCTTGGTAAGATTCTTCAAAAGTTACTCAATATATCATCATAACTGAAAGACAATGTTAGTGCATTTAATGTTAAGCACTGTACAGAAGTTTACATTTTATTATCACTAATTTGATTTGCTTCCATAATGAATGCTATTTTCATTATTCAGTTAATAAAATTCCAAAACTTAGTGTAATCTTAATTTTAAGTATCGATGTAATGGAGATGCATTATTAAGGCTAACATTGTAGACAAGTTGAGACAAATGTTTCATATTTATTTTGTATTTTTCATCATTACTGAAGTATGACATGAAATTGAACAGTATTTACATTTCTTATACTGTCACAATCATTCATCCAATATACGTCCTAACACTGATTTATCAATTTAACCAAATGTGTTGTTATATTTAAATATAAAAACCAATAAAACACACTGACATGTTCATTAAAGTAATCATTGAGCCTTGTATGATTAAATATTAACAGCAATAACTCTCAAGTTAATTCAATTTAAATGGAAAGGTATCAAATAAACACATGCACATGTGTCTTTCTTAGTTTCTCTTTTTCATGTCATTGTAATATTCTGATAGTTATATGCAAATGTGATACATATTTTAATTTATGCCATTGTGTGTATATATATATATATATATATATATATATATATATATATATATATATATGAAAAGAAAATAACTTGAATATGGCAGCATGTCTTAAAATTGTTTTGTGTGTGTATATATCTCAAATGAGTTTATTAATAAGAAATAAGTTGTGTAACATTCATATCAACTGATTCGAAAGAATTAAATAACAAGTATCAATTATACTTGTTTTATGATTAACATCAACTTAAACACACATTCTGCATACACTTTGTACAGTATTAGTACTGAAACACATATCAGCCTATCAAGATGCATGTAGTTTTCATGATAATTATTAAATATGCATCAACAGAATATTACTCATACTTGGTTAAGTGTTAATCAGTGAAGTATTTGTCAAGTATATGTATGAGACACATGTATGTGCAGTCCTTTTGAAGCAGATCGTTTCTACTTAAGATGTGCTATAGAAAGAAAACTAGAAAGGTAGTAAGCATGAACACTTTCTAAGGATTTTTTCCCCATCATCAACATATTTCAACTAAACTGGATGACACAAAATACATTGTATGATCTTTAATATCCTTTATCATTCAGATAGTAATGGTATCTTCCAAAACACATATGCACACACAGAAACCTCTAAACAAACTTGCTTCAGATAAATTGAGATAGATTTTACTGACAGTAAAAATCACAATATTTTAATGACATGCTATTTGTAAAAATGTTTCAGAAGAAAAAATTGGATAAATGGCTTCATAATGATTGCTTTGCTGACTGGAAAAATTAATTTAGTCACATGTACACTTATTGATATATTGCAACCTTCATAAACATGGTTGTTTGCCATTACATAATCACATGCACACTTATTGATATATTGCAACCTTCATAAACATAGTTGTTTGCCATTACATAATCACATGTACACTTATTGATATATAGCAACCTTCATAAACATGGTTGTTTGCCAGTGTTATATTATCAAAGCTTTCTCATTTTCATCCTATTTGCAGATGTCTTGCTTAGATCGGATGTGTATTCTCAAACAAGCTGTAATTAAATATAACCAGACAATTCTTGCTTCAGAGACACCAATTACAGGGCTCAGGCCCAGACAAATAGATGCTTTGTACAACCTGAGAGAATCTAAAGACTTAGTTGTTGTATTACCCACAGGATATGGAAAGACTTTGATTTTTGAACTGATTCCTTTCTACCTTCAGTGCAAAGTCATAGTACTGGAACCTCTCAATGTCATTCTTAATCAGCTTTGTTCAACACTTGATGGGCATGTGATACGTGTCACTGAAAATTTTCAAGATCTTAGTAAATTACGCATGGGTGAATTTTCGTATATGGTTGGACACCCAGAAGACATACTGGATAAGAATGTTCTTGAATGCCTACTTGAGGCTGAATGGACAAAGCAACAGGTATGCATGATTATTGATGAAGCCCACTGCATTTTGCATTGGCAGGATGAATTTAGACCTGCATACAAGGAGATTAAAAATCTTCGGGCTCTTTTCCCAGTTTGTACAATCTGTGCTATGACAGCAACTATTAATAAAGACAGCATCAAATCAATCAAGAAAGAGTTGAAACTTTCCAGATGCAGCATAATTAACTGTACACCTCTTCTAAGAAAAAACATCAGTTTGCTAGTAAGACGACGACCGCCATATTCAAGTGACACAACACCAACTTCACCTTATGACTGTGTTTTCAAATCACTGTTTGAGGACCTTATTCGAACAAAGGAGAATGGGTCATGCTTTCCTGTCACAATAGTCTACACAAGACTTGTATGGTGTGGTAAAGCTATTGAGCAAGCTAAGCTACTTCTAGGTGATCAACTGTACAATGGAGAAAAAAAGGAAGAAAACTGCATTGTAGTGCAATACCACTCTCCACAATATAGCAAAGTAAATGAATATATTCTGCACAGTCTTTCAAGTGAAAACAATCACATAAAAATCATTTTTGCGACAATTGCACTTGGAATGGGGGCAGACCTTAGAAAGGTGCATAGAGTGATTCATGCTGGATGCCCATCTTCAGTGGAAGGTATACTCATACACACCATAAAATCAGTCTTTGTTATATGTATATTAGGTCTGAAAATACATACAATTTGATACTTGCATATTCTACTTCCTTAGATATAATAGTGTGTTGGTCTTTAAGAAAGGTCAGTGCACAAAACATTGATAGAAAATGAACTTCTTCCTTGTGTACTCAATTAATTTACCTGTTCAGTTAGTTTATTTTAGTAGTCTTGGAAGGAATGCAATAATTAATTCAAATACATGTATGAATAAATATTTCTCTTCTCATCAAGTCTACTAAAATTGGACACTGTTTTTCCTTATAAATTTTAATAAGAAAAATGAAGCAGGAAAACCAATTGTTTTATTGACTTCCACCATATCCTGAACTTGTCTTTAAAATACGAGAAATTAGTTGCCTTTCAAGCATGAATCCAATACTGGGTTTTCATGTGTTTCATCATATTATTGGTATTCTAGGATAGAGTCATGGACTCTTTGTAGAATAAAGAATACATATTTTCATTTCACTTCAGAGTATGTTCAAGAGGTTGGACGTGCAGGAAGGGATGGCCTTAAAGCTGAAGCCATAATCTTTTACAACAACAATGACTTATCTTCAAAACTTCTTGAGAAGGATATGAAAGGATATTTAACACTTGAAAGTGGCTGCAGACGCCAATTTTTAAATAATTATTTTGGCTGTCCATATGAGGAGGCTGAATTTATATGCTGCGACCTTTGTGAAAATGATGCACTTGGTAGTGCATTTTGTATGAAACAGATTACAGGACAAAAACAAATAGATAGATACCTTGTGCATATGGCTTTAAAGGAATATGTGAGATCGGATATATCTGGTGAAATTGCATTTCACCTCCATGATGATTTACTGAAACGCATAACTGAAACGTTTGATATTATTCCTATGGACATAAATGAAATTGTTCGGTATTACAACATTCCTAGGTACATTGCTGATTCACTGAATGCAATACTTGTTACCTTTAGGAAATAAAAGTTATTCAGACCAAGAAAGTAATTGTTGACCGCTGTGGTGGCCTAGTAGTTAGAGCTATTGTCCCTTAACTATTGAGTCATCCCTTGTATGGTAGGTCACCGCTTCAAACCCGAGTTAATGACTCATACCAAAGACTTATAAATATAGTATTAACAGCTGCCTTACTATGCATTCAGCATTAAGAAGTTATGTGTTAGTACTGGTGGCCTGGTATCAGGATAATGCTACTGGATGAGTCATGATGATACATGTCTGCGGCATGGTGTCACACTATAGACATTGTAGCAATATGACTGAAAAATTGTTAAAGTTAGGTTAAAAATGCAAGTCACACGCAGAAGTAAATGTATGCCCTTTCACCCTTTTTGATTCCAATCCATTTTAATTTTCTATTGACTATAACCTTGCCAACAGGACATAATGGGCATGTGTCGAGGCTAAAGTATATTTTAAAAATAAGACCAATGCCTCCTACAGCATCACCTCGAATTTGGGATTTGGCAATAACAAATTATTCATCATTCTCAAATTACCTGAAACTTGCATCATGAGCAGAAGGAGGCTATGGTTATGTGGAGATGAAAAAGGGGACATGTATAATATCTTCACAATTTGGGAATTGTATCACAGGAGAAAAAAGATAAGACACTATTATGATATAACAGATGAGTGATGCCTATGTCTTGGCTCTGCCAAAGTTTGAAATAAAACTAGGGAAATGTACAAATTGCTTACTTAAACAAACCACCAATTTCTCATCATCTCACACATGCATGGGGCGGGGGAATTATTTTGATGTTATTGATTAATTATCATTAATTAGTAAGCATGGTACTAGTGCATGCCTGCATTAATAATAAAAATGGGGCAATAACGTTGTGTGTGTGATTGCATTTTCAATGTAGTTCAGTCGTATCACTAGGATGTCTACATTGTGGCAGTTTATAGTGAGGTCTAACATTGAAGCATAATGCCACGGACATGTAGCATGATGTCCCACCCAGTCACATTATACTGATACCAAGCCCACCAGTCCTAATACTAACTTCTTAATGGTGAGCACCAAGTGAGGCAGCTGCTAGGACCATTTTTATATGTCTTTGTATGACATATTTGGGATTAGAACATGTGACCTTCTGCATCTGAGGTGGATGTTCTAACCACTTAGACCATCCGATCAGTTGCAAGAAACTAATGAAAAATTTATAACAATATATGATGACTATGCATGTAATATGAACAATTTATCACATGTCATTAACTGAGAATAACTGTCATTTATTCAACTGAGGTTTAATTTAAAATGGGCTGCTATTCATATGTATTGTGGCAGATGATGGTCTGTAAAATTCCATGATAGAGATTTACTGACTGTTTTTAGATGTTTAATGTTACTTTCCAGATTCAAATTCCAATCTGACTTTGTGATAATCGATCCAGGACTCAAACTCAAGTCCATTTACTGAATCTGCTGGTGCCAGTATATTTTTGTGAGCACTGAAACACCTGCCTGAATGTGGCACAAAAGGTTTCACTTCTCGCAGATCATATATCATTTTCAACTCATCGGTATGAGAGTTTCTCTCTTTGTGATAGCCCGCCCTCACTTTTACATGAGATATGCTGTCAAAATTATCAGCAATGTTGTCCATAACCGCTACTGCTTTAGATCTGGCCAGTAGGTTTTTGTCTTTGTTCATTGGGCCCAGTCCTTTAAGCATTTTTTTGGTCCTTTTTACAAGATGTTCCATTGCTAGATCTGCTGGTATATGACTATCTTTCTTCCCCCTGATGTTGACAAAAAGGCCATAGATACTTTGATATGCAGTGCGCAAACTATATGATGCTTGTTGATGGCATAATAGGCGCAAGATTTCAAAAGCATATTTACTTCTGCTGTTATGACTCTTGAACATCAACATCATGTATTTAAGGCAACCAAGTAACCTATCCCTGTCAGGTCTGTGTATTACATCCAAAAACTCCATGTACAGTAAACCAACCTGTAATACAGTATGGCCATACTGTTGCACATGATCAGTGTCCTTTGGCTTTGAAACTGTCTTCTTTCCTTGCTTTAAAATGTATATGGTTTTCACTTCCACATCACTAACTTTAACTGTAATGGGGATCAGTGAATCCTTGACCGTTTCTTCAACAATCATGTGAATCTTGTGCCCTGAGAAGACATATATTTCAATAAAATGATCCATAGTCTGATGGAGCCACAAATCTGTCATAGGGTCTGGAGGTATGTTCTTGGTTGGAGTACTGTTTAGATCACAAAGTCCGAAGAAATCACACAGTGCCTCAACAATGTATGATTTAACAAATGACAAAAAGAAATCTTTGTCTACATCATAATGATTCTTCACGTCAGCGTTCACATCATGCCGTCTTATACGAATTCTCTCTCCATTCATAGAGCCAGTTTCAAAACCATCCAAGCTAAAGAGCTTCTGATAAGCCATTGTCAAGAAATTCATGGCTGTATGCCAGAGTTCAAAAGTAATTGGATACAGATCCCTCAGTCTTTCTCTCGCATCAAAAGCACCTTGATGTAATCCTTTTGCACCACTAAATCTCTCCCTGGTCAATTGATCACCACCTATATGTACTGGAGGATGATTTGTGCATCCATAGATTTCATCTATTGTTTCATTGTATGACTGCATTATCTTACAGACATCACTATACTGTTGTTCATTGTAAGGAAGAACTGGAAGTGGAACTATAACTGATTTATTTGCAAGCTCCTCAGAGAATTCACCTTCAATTTCACTACAATAAAAATCTTGAAACTTTTTCAGAAAGGGGAGATAATACACTGCTGCATTTAAAATCAGGGTTGTGTAGTTGGATTTTAACCTTCTCTGATCTCTCTGTGAAGGAGATAACTGATCCAATGCTAGGTCTTGAATCGACCCCTGTGGCTGGTCTGGTAGATTGGCAAAATTCATGTGTTGCACAATAGCTGCAGATGCAAACCAATGTTTTGTCCCTCCATGATAATTTTCCCTTTCATGTCGCACCCCAGTTCTAAAATTTACATTGTCCCCAACAATTCTGAAAACTCTTCCTTCCCTGACTGCTAACTGCAGCTCCTTAAAACATGAATTGGCTAATTTGTCCACTTCTCTGATAGTAGCTTCATAACTACTGGAAACACCCAGAATTTGCAACCTATCAAAAACCTGTTGGGAACAAGAAAAAAAAAATTAAACCTTCTTGTATCATATTATCATACTGATGTCTCCTATTATTTATACTAGAGAAAAGGTCTCATATGCTTCACTGTATTAACAATAAAAGATAAGATACTAAACTTGATGACCACTGAAACATAAAATATTCTTGTCTGTGATAGCCGACTGCTTATAAAATTCACAGATGCATAATAAACTAGCAGCATGTGTGTGATGAGCCTGATGTATAATTTGAACCTGAATCTGTGTCTACAAATGCTCGGCCACTAAGATATATTAGCTTACAATGCCAAACCATCATCCAAAATAAACCTTATAAATAGACAAAATGAGTGTTATATCATAATATTGATTCACAATGTGCATTGAACAATATAGTTTGATCATATTTTGTCAGCCATTTAGAATGTATGCCAGTTTTTTTTAAAAATAATATTGTATAACATTTTATTGAAAACTGAAGTTCCTTTATGAAATTGTCTTTCATGTTTGATCCATTCAAGTTTAAATAATAATTACTTGAATTTGGTTACCGGACTACATTTCTAAGCATTAAGGTTATGCACTTATTATTCAGCTAAGAAGGGTTTGAAATTTTATTCATCAGTTATCCATATAAAATTTCAAGTTATTACCTGTTATTTAATCTAAAGAACATGTAAATAGAACTGGAAATGGCTTGTATATTCCTTGAAAACTTAATTTCTATGGTAGAGTAAAAGTTTATTATAGTTGTTGGCACTTTGTAAGACCTCCATTAGGTGTGCTTTCCTTTAGAAATCTGAAAAAAGGGTAAGAACTGGGCCAGAAATAAATAAAAAAAATTATATAACAAATTCACATGCAAGATTTTGAAAATATACATGCAAAATATCAAGCAGCAGTTAGAAACATTTGGGTAAGAGGGCAGCAATCTTGTAACAAATAAGTTAAGGTGAATAAAAGTGTCCAACTCAATCATTGTATCACCCAAATTTTATCATGTATGATACAAGTCAAATATGTCAATAAGAAATAACTTTCCCTACTTGCTGCCAAGACTGGTCACAACTATTGACTTCTCGATTATGCATATTTTAAAATGATGAGAATTCAACGTCTGTTTTAGTGTTTGTCTAAAGTAAGAGTTTCCTGTGACTTAAAGGAAAGACGAACCATAGCTCAACAAAACATGCAAGTAGCAATAACATCTTCTGAAAATAAAAATAACAATTCCGAGATGCACCATTTGACTAAATAATATACTGAGTGCTAGCTTCCTATTAAAGTGTTCAAGCACTGAAAAAAATTGGGGATACAATGTTTAAAACCTTGAAAATTCAGAAAGCATGCCATGGATTGTCAATAAGTTAAACTGTTGGAATACTGAAATCATAACAATACATAACAAACTAAAATAACTTGGACCTTTTCATGAGTCTGTTCATTTTTCATAGTGATAGCTATTATCTTCTGTACAAGTGATAATTCCACAAACCTATTGCTCATAAGTATTGAGTATACAAGTCCTAACTTGGGCAGAAGTGACCTAATGGGTTCAATCATGCCAAGTTTGCCTGTTGGCAATGCTACTGCTAGTAATACTTCAGCCAATAAAGGATTAATCTGAAAAAGTTCTGTGCATATATCATTCCATGAAAATGCAGTTAAATCCCGATTAGGATATAAGATGCTGCTTTCATCCGTTATACATTTGGAAGATGCTTTTTGTTCAACTTCCCAAATAAGTAACATCTTTACAGCTTTTCTGAGTGACTCACTATTTAACACAGTCTCGGCAATTGTTTCAGTGGAAGTATATAGAGCAGCATGCAGCAATGTTGCTCTATCAGAGAGAGTTACATCATCAAATGATGATAATCTTGTATTTGATAATTTCATAGCTAATGTTTCCACTTCATTTTTTGATTTTGGCAATTTATCACGTACAGAAATATAGCTCCACTCTCTTTCAGTTTCTCTGAAATAGAGATATGTAAAGATCAAATAATACATATATCATGTTTTTTAAAACTAATATTAAGTGGAAGGACTGCATGTTGTGTGTAGTTAAAAGAGTGACATTCAGATAGAAGTATTTTGGCTACCACAAGGAACTGAGGTTAGTTTTTTTTATTGTGTCAATGGACTATTGAGGTATAGCTTATGTAAAGCAATTTCTCCAGATTGATTGGCTGTAGCAATGCATGTAAGATATTATCTGCTGAAACAAAGGAAGATTATAGTTTAACAGACTTTTCTGATTTTTGGACTTCAGTGCCTGTCAGTTTTATTTATATCCACAGACTGACATTAAGTGTCAAAGGATTTGAATTATTATATCACAATTTATTGATATTTATCTATATTTAATTTAAACTTAAAATGCCAGCTCAAGAACCTACCTTCTCAATTGTCTTTACCTCAAAATTTGTATTACAGAGTGATGCTTTTTAAACAAATATATACCTCACGTTTTATACCTTATGTCCAAGACTGGTAAGACTGGGTCTGTTTGTGTAGATACTGTACAAGTATAAATGTGATCATACTGAGTTGATGCTTCATTTTTTCTTGAACTGTTGGACACGTCACAAATGGTGGTGCTTTCATCGGTGGCCAAACATGCAGAAGGGAACAAGCATTTCACCCTGGCATGCTGTGATTTGCATGAAGCTCCTAAACAATCGTAAAGAAAAAAATTCATATAAAGTTTTTTAAAACATACCATACCTATTCAGTGTACAACATAAAAGGATTACACAGACATAATCTATACTACTGTACATGCTACAACCAAATAATCAAAAACATTAGGCTAAATAGTAAGTGGAGTTTCTTCAAAAAAATTTCACTCAAAATATACACATCAATTTAGCTTCAGAGCCTTATTTACATGAAAATAGTTGACAAACACTTCCAGGTAGCCATATTGGATGCTTGGGTGTGATTGATTTATTGTTGTTGCTGTGAACTAATTGCCATTTCCCAGTTAACTGGTGTAGGAAGAACCAAAGAAAACCCTGGGAGGAACCACTGACCCATGGGAAGCTACTGGCAAACTTCCTCACCCACATCGGGCAAGCAAGACTTGAACTTAACACCAAATTCCATTATTTTTGTATAGTGTGGCCTTGGTTTTAATGCCTTGGCATGCGCTAATAAAGTTTAATTACTCAACAATATCAATTAATTTGCTCTAAATGTAAATCCTTATTATGGCACTTATGTTTCAAAATCATTGACAACAAGAACTGAAAAAGGCTAAAAATGCCTGACCTATGGCAAGTTGCTCATAATGACTGGCCCATAAAAAGTGGCTCATAATGCCTGACCTATTGCAAGTGGCTAATGATGCCTAATCTATGGCAAGTGGTTCATAATACTTGACATGGCAGGTGGCTCTAAATGCCTGTGTAATGGCAAGTGGCTAATAATGCCTACCTATCACAAGTGGATAAAAATGCCTGACCTATGACATGTGGCTAATAATGCCTAACATATGGCATGTGGCTAATAAAGCCTGAACTATGGCAAGTGGCAAATAATGCTTGACCTATGACAAGTGGCAAATAATGCCAAACATGATTCAAAGACAAGGAAATATATTAAATGGGGTTATGCCACAAACATTTTCTTTGAACTATCAACCTTTGGATTTCTGATGATCTAGCATATACTTGTTGCCACACAAACTCAAGAAAATGAAGCCACGCCCATTATGATACACTAAACTAAGACTATTCACCAGTTCTAGCAATTAGAAATTCATGGGCCTTTAAAACAAAAGACCTGGACAAAGTGTGAAGTATACAACAAAACCAAGCTGACAATAAAAACTAATATTTCCTAATCAAAGACCATTAATAAAATATTTTAAAATCACAAAATGTAACATAATTATCTGTCATGCATGGTAATGGAATGCATTCAATTGAAGTATACTGCTTCAGAGTTGGTGACGGTACAGTTAAAAGGTAGGTAGTGTTAAGATCCAAAGAGATTCATATTCTGCATATATTTTGCAAAGTGTAACCTGATTTCACAAGGCCAGTAGTTTGGAAAATGTAGCGTGCACACTCCTCCCAGAATTTGTTAACATTTGCTGATGGTAGCCCATGCTCCGTCACAAACTCCATCATTGCTAACTTCTCTTCTTTACTCCATTTCTTGTACGATCTATTTTGGTCTGGAAACTGGAATCAAGAAACAGTTATGAGCTATAATGTTTGAAATTAACTGTAAGTACAAGTTGGTACTTGTCATATAAATCTCAGACTCAGTAACAAATACTTCAAGAATTTGAAAAGACAAATAACTGTTAGTTAAATACCTATGGCAACTTAATACTGCAAGTATTTACGTATTATCTTCATTTTCAATCCTTAATGTTACAAGGCTGCTAAGTGCATAATAATGTAAGAAAATTACCTGCTAACAACTATTATAACAAACAAAACAAAGCACTAGAGTATAAAATGAAAATAATACTGGATGACAAGCTAAAAGCCAATAAAATGTGTGCTTGTATGTCATTTATATATCAATGTAAAAACAAACTTGATGTCAAAATACAATACATTGGTCCTGCAATACAGTAAATGTAAGTGTCACACTGTGTTTGATGTATGCCTATAATAATGGTATGGTAAACAATATATAATCAGTGATTATATATTTTTTAATTACAGTACTTCATTATAATAAGAAATACTTTTTATATTCCCATGTGTACCTTACAAATGCATAAATAAAGATAAACAATTGATTTTTATATTAATGCTTATTTACTTGTCTTACTGATGAGTTAAATACAAAAAAAGTCATGTATAGTTTTAAGAGAATATCTGTTTCACTTTTGTAACATATCTGATTCAAATTATCAACATAAAATGAGTATCTCTTTAAACAAGGTCTTGCATGTAAATCTTGAGGTTATGCATTTAGAATTTTTTCAAAGTTAATCAGTACAGAATGTTGCCAACTGCAAATGTAAATAGATATTATGATATACCTCTAACTGTCTGCGCTTCTCGATCTGCACAGGAGTCTTTCCTGTTGGTGATGACCTCTGTCTTTTACAGTAGGTGTGGAAACTAGGATAATGCTCCATTCTATAAAAAAAATTAGAACATTTCAAGAAAAATGTTTTTATTTTTTATTCTCATTAGGTATCAAAGAATCAATTCAGTGTATTTTCAAATGACACAATAATTATTACTGGTATTAATTTTGTAACAATTTTGTATTGTAACTGAAATATAGATATAATAAAGATATTTTTGAAAGCATTTTTTTATGATAAATGCTTCACGTATCTTGTGTTATTGTCGGTCATTAAACATACAATGTTCCCTTAAAAAAGGATATTTATTTAACTTAATACCATGAAGATTTCATCATAAACTTTGGCATATATATATGGTATAATTTAATAATTGTTTTTTTTTTAAAATATGCCAGAACACCAGAGTAAATAAGATTTTACCAATTTGATACATTTTGGTTGAATCAGTCAAAATGAGATTTTTCATTCCATACTCAATCTCAATCCAAGCCTCCAGCAAACACTTATAAATGAAGGCTAGTGTTTTGGTTTTAAAAAGTGAATGCTACACATGAACAGAGGAATCCTTTACCCCTCCCTATGCCCTTCTAAATTTCTCCACTTTCTCTCAACACAAGTATTAAACAATTCCTTTAAACTGTGTTGTTTTATATTGACTCCTCTTATTTTTAATGTTCATATAATCTAACATGAAATATCATGAATGATGTTTTGTCTGTATTGCCTAAAAAGATGATATCCAAAACTGATAAAGATGCATCAAGTCATTTTATTGCAAAAAATGTACTACCCTCTTTGAGGTAATCCTAGCTAAATCATGATTAATCTTTGGTAAATGGCAAATCCTGTGCTGTTACATATACCAATATATTAATGTCAGTGTAAAATTGATCAAGCAACTGAATTAAAATGGAACATTGAAATGATGATGTCGAAAATATTCCATCTTTGGCAATATTTGACCCCCCCCCCCCCCCGCTTGATTGAAGGGATTTGATATCAACCTTTGTGGCCAGTCAAGGATGTCATCTACCACCTTATACAAAGTCCGACGTAATAATTATCAAGTAATCGAAAGCAAATGAAATATCGTACTTGATGCAGTCGAAATGCGCAATATTTGACAAAATGTCCCTTTCAACCATTCGTAGAAGAGGGTTGTTATATTAATCCTAATATTTGACAAAATTTGAGCTGTCATGGAAAACGATATATGCATATTTATATTAATTTGATCAAGAAATTCGTTGCAACTTAAATATTTTAGATGACGCAGTGTAAAATGTGCTTTATTTGCGAAACAATCGTTACCCTCACCCCTGGTAAAATGGGGAAGGTATTTTCGTCTTAATCTTGGGGGAAAAAAAAGCCGCCGTACATAACCACACATCAATTTCGACGTAAAATTTATCAAGGAATCGATTGGAAATATAATTTTTGAGATGATCCAGTGGGAAAGATGCAATATTTTACAAAAATTGTTGTGTATCACTATACTTTGTCGTCGCCTAATTGTATAAATATTTGTAAAAATACCTACGTAACCGATTTGCTGGTTAAGCTTTAACACAAGATAGCGCCTGTTATATTTCAAATCGAAAGTATTAGTAAAATTCGCATTGTGTCACTAACAAACAGAATATTAAAGCAATAAATGTGCCACGGTTAGATTACCGATATCTCTCCATGTGAGGCCATTTGTTTTGATCACGTGACAATATGGCGTCGGCGTTCGCCTGACTTAGTATAGCGGAGTGCAACGCATGGGAGCATACTAAGCAGGGGACCAGACTACACTTTAAGCTCCACCCATCTGGACTTGCGCAATTGGTACCGTTATACCATTAACTACAAGCATGCGCAATGTGCGCATCACACTAGAAGGCTTGAACAAAACGGTAGAGTGAAGAATTGCGTCTCGACTTCGCTAATATGTGGGTTCTTCAATATAACATTCTTTATGTTAATGCCTCCATACATGAGAAGATTGATGATAAAAAATTATTTTAAAATATACTTTAGTAATATAAACATACATCCTATCAACAAAGATATTCAAAGTATACATGATGTTGCCGAAAGGTTGCACCGCACATATATATCAAAACTTTAAATTCCAAAAATCTACGAAACCTTTCACATTAAAATCGTTTGAGAGCAATGTTTTAACCTTATTACCATCTCATTCATAATTTTGGAAACTGACACACTTTCCAGTTAACGGAAGTTGTACGAAATATTGATTGACTTTTGGGTGACAGGAGATATATCCTTTAGGCGACCAAAGGTAGTATTTGTGTTAATATATATATATATATATATATATATATATATATATATATATATATATATATATATATATATATATATATATATATATAAGCCTGAAATTTTTTTAAATCGCAGGTATCTAAATTATTTTAGAAAAATTAGGTCTTGGGGGTCGATAATGATAATTCAAACTCAAATGAAAGAATAGTTTTCTGGCAGCATTTATTTGTTACCTAACACAAATCTTCATGTTTATTATTATTAATAATGTTTGTTAACTATAATGTATTCAGTTTTGATGAAATGATGAGAGAGTATGTATTCTCAATGTTGACAAGAATATCTAATAGCAAGAACTGTATTTTGAAATCTCTTTGGAACTATGAAATTCATGTAAATTCTCATTTTATTATAAAATGGAACAAATTACTCTTTAAATGTATCATTTAATTTGTATTATTAATAATGCATGATGCAGTTAATAGTTGTAGATGTTGCTGTATGTATGTATGTATGTATGTATGTATGTATGTATGTATGTATGTATGTATGTATGTATGTATGTACTTTTGTGTTTGAAATTTTTTAAATTTTTTTTTATAAAATTATTTTTTTTTTTAATTTAAAGGTATGGACTTTGTAGTCTGAAATAAAGATATTCTTATCTTATCTTATCTTATTATTATTACAGTCGACTCCACTTAACTGCACATCAATTAACTGCACACTCCGAATAACTGTACGTAGTCACGCCGGTCCCATTTTTTTCCCAATGCTTTTCAATGGGAACAAACTTCGGATAACTGCACTTCCCTTAAATGCACACTCCGGATAATAAATAGCCCGATAAATTTCCGCCCGTGGCATATTATTGAATACAATTTTACTTCTGTTAACTGCACAATGTATATTCATGATCAGTTATCGCCAGTCCACTGCTGTAGCACTTCAAAAAAGCCAACAATTATGCCGATAAATGCGACTATGTAAATGATTGACATGTAAATGACGCCTTAGGTGTTATATACATGTATATCCGCGCCCACTCTCTAGCAATAGCGTGGGAAAAATTATAGTACATGTACAGCATGGGAAACATTGCTCTAAACCGTTCGAGTTTGAATGATTTCAAACCAACAAATGGATGGCTGGAAAGATGGAAAATGTGCAACGGAATTAAATTTAAACTACAACACGGCAAAAAAAAAAAAAAAAAACAGTATGCAGACGACTTTGGAGCTGAAAGCTTTTTCTGTGGGAGATGATCCATCAATGTCTGACAGCAGTTTTCGAATAACAAGCGATCTATAGAATTTCTTGAAATTCGCTATATTTTCTTGATCCATTGGTTGAATCAGTGAAGTTGTGTTCGGAAGAAGGAAAACAAGCTTAACAATTACGTAAAAGTTGAAAGAGCAGATTCTAATCATTGTTTAACTTTATTCTTCACATATATTCGTGCCGTGCTGATTTAAAGTTGTACTGTACTGTACTTCGGTTAACTGCACACTCCGGTTAACTGCACAGTCTCATGACGGGCCCGAGGGTGTGCAGTTAACCGGAGTCGACTGTATTATTATTATTATTATTATTATTATTATATAAAGTACCATAATTTTGTAACAATTAAGACCAATATATTTAACATAAAGAATATTGAATTATTGTGAATTTCTCTCGCATATATTGATTACCTTAAATAAAATGAGTTATGAAATAAGGGGAGCGATTAAAAACAGAATTAAATTTAAATGCGATGATATGCGATGATATGAGATGCGATGATGTGATGTGTGATGTGACGTGACGTGACGTATGACTACTATTCTTATGGTAGTTATGGTATTTTCTTTTCTTATGGTACTATCTTTTCTTATGGTAGTTTCTTTTCCTATGGTAGAGTCTTTTCGTGAACGGTAGATATGCGTGGGTGCATAATTTATGCAGACGAGCAAAATTTAACGTTGGACAGAGCAAAATTTAACGTTGGATTAACAATTAAGATGCGCGGGGATGACTGAACAGCTAGAGGGAACGTTGCTTGTGAAACTTGCAAAATGAACGTTGTGACCAATTCTCATTAAAACGGTTCTATTTTGTGATGTTTTCAAAACCTTTAAAAGAGACACATATGCAGGAGAGGAGTTTGATATACCTTAAGAAAAGCGATTTCGGAGGAATGAGAAGTCACAGGGCAAAAAGTAAACCGAATCAACATTTTGTGTATGACATCGCAATTCAGTGTTTCGATTTTCCAAGGGGTCCACATTTCAATAAGCTTCCTGTTCAGTTGATACTGGAGATTTTCAAATATCTTCGGGCGTACGAGTTATTGAGAATAGTCATCCTGGTATGTAAGTACTGGTACAATATATGTAGGGACAGGGCTCTTTGGACCTCAATCACATGGAATTGGAGTCCGAGGACACTCGAACATCTCCTACAACTAACAAAGTACCAAGTGCATGAGCTTGTTTTAACCGACAACTTATTTTCGTTTTCAGACAAGGCTCTTGGTCTTCTTTTGAAGAAATGCACACATTTAAAATGCTTGAAACCTCCGAGGAATGCTTGCAGAGAATTATTAAAACGCGAGCTACCAAGAACCAACATCATCATAGGACGGATCTCGAACGGTCAGTTGCATGTCCTCTCTCTCTCTCTCTCTCTCTCTCTCTCTCTCTCTCTCTCTCTCTCTCTCTCTCTCACACACACACATACACACACACACACACAACATTTTGGACTATGTTAATATTGTTTAGGACAATGTTAATATTGTTTAGGACAATGTTAGTATTACATGTGTGAGTCCTGATTATATATGTTGCATAGTAGATAACAAGGGTGAATTGCAACTTTCCGAGTCTATACTGGAGTTCGTTCTGATCTACATTATATACAAATTATATAAAACTTTAAAGAATTATCATCTAATCACCTTGTTATAAATGTACAAAGGCAAAATATATGGTTCATATATAGAGTTTAGAAATACTACTACTATTAGTCATCATCATCATCATCATCATCATCATAAAAATGATAAATCATGGAGCAATAAATTGAATAAATAAACAAGCAATTCAAACTTATTTTGACGGAATATCTTACTATCCATAATCCTCCAGCCACTCCTAGCAGCTTGTACCTATCTACCAATTGCAAAAATGAAACACATCACATGTATAAAAATGCACAAACCTTTAGTACTCATTTCGTTCATTCACTGATAATTTCTAACACGATTGTCATTTCTTTGTGAGGTTGAAACTGTAGTAGACATCGCTAAAAGAAAATTGTTTAGCGTTGCATCCAAAATTTCATCTCACAGACATACAAACAATAACACGTGTGTAAATACTTTCATAACAAAAGACTACTTAGTACCAAACTAAATTTGCATATAGCCTATTTCTTTATACTCATTTCATTATGATATATTGAAGATAGCTACTGAAAATTACATGCTACTATTTGACTTCTTTATACCATGCAACTTCAGTAGTCCTGGTGTGTCAATCCGAATTCTACCCTTCTCCGTCATAATGTATATGCAAGTTAAATTTATTTATAAAATTAGCGGTTGGCTACAAATATTGCTAAATTAAGTAAATAAAAGATAATGTTCCCCTTTCAATGTTAATCAAGTTTTATAATACAAATGTTAAACAGTGAAACTATCACTGCGACTAATCACTGTCCCTTGAAGACATGAACGAAAAAAGTTTCAATTTGCATATTTTATATAAGACAAGACAGAATCTGCGTATGTAAATATAGCAGTATTAAACTCTAGCACCACCACCACGGCGATGTGAAATGGTTCTACTGTAAAATCATTTTTGGCGATTATACACCGCAATAAATCATGTAATAAATAATGGCGTTAGGAATGCTTTGTATACATTTACGTTGACTGTACGTGAGACGGAATTCTTGCTATAAATATGCTATAGGTTTGTTTAATAATATTTTTTTAATGATGCATATGAATGGACATGTCAATTTAATCACGAGTAATATCAAGCCGATAGAAAAGGGACGTATTTCATGTGTCGTAGAGGAATAATGTAGACTAGTTTGAAGTCTTGTGGCTCATTGCATGCATTTTGCAAACCATCCTTGACTTGTCCGTGCGCACATAAACACACACACACACACACACACACACACACACACACACACACACACTGAATGTTTCTGGCCTACAGTGTATATCTGCAAAGATATTAATTAAAAGAAAAAAAGATGATAAACATCGTCTATACCTGAAATCAAGTATAATTCGGCCGGGGATCGAATCCACGACCTCCCGCTCCTGCGGAGGACGCTCTACTCATTAAGCCACCGGAGCGATGTGTGTGTGTGTGTGTGTGTGTGTGTGTGTGTGTGTGTGTGTGTGTGTCGGGATCTAGGTTGCGCCCTTCTACATGCACAATTTGGGCCTCGAAAACCCGCGTATATTACTTATTGTACTAGCATCGGGTGAAACAGGTCATTGTAATGCAGAATGTTTTTACCGGGCTCAAAAAGCAAGGTCATCTGGGGTTATCTGAATATGCCACAAAAGTCTTTTGCGTCGTCTGCCAGAAGGTCGGACCTGTTGCATTTTGTTGGATTATACTGCATTATGTTGCATTTTGTTGCATTATGTTGCATTATGTGGCATTTTGATGCATCATTTTGCATTATGTTATGTATTATTTTATTTTAATGCATTATGTTATATATTATTTTATTTAAATGCATTATGTTGCATCATGTTATATATTATTTTATTGTAATGCATTCTGTTGCATTATGTTGCATTCTGTTACATTATGTTGCATTATGTTGCATTAAGTTGTATTTTGTTCCATTATGTTGCAATATGTTGCTTTTTGTTGCATTACGTTGCGCTTTGTTGCATTAAGCTGCATCATGTTGCTTTATGCTGCATTTTGTTGCATTATGTTGCATTATGTTGCAATTATTGCATTAGGTTGAATTATGCTGCATTTTGATGCATTATGTTGCAATATGTTGCATTATATTGCATTTTGTTGCATTATGTTGCATAATGTTGGATTATGTTGCATTTTGTTGCATTATGTTGCATTTTATTGCTTTTTGTAGTATTATGTTGCACTACGTTGCATTATTTTGCATTTTGTTGGATTATGTTGCATTTTGTGGCATTTTATTGCTTTTTGTAGTATTATGTTGCACTACGTTGCATTATGTTGCATTTTTTGCATTATGTTGCATTATGATGCATTTTGTTTCATTATGTTGCATTATGTTGCATTTTGATGCATTATGTTTTTGTATATTATATATTATTTTATTTTAATGCATTAATGTTGCATTATGTGATATATTATTTTATTTTAATGCATTATGTTTATTATATTGCATATGTTGCATTTTGTTGCATTATGTTGCGTTATATTGTATTTTGTTGCATTATGTTGCATTTTGTTCCATTATGTTGCGCTTTGTTGCATTATGTTGCAGTATGTTACATTATGTTGCATTTTGTTGCATTATGAGGCATTATCTTTAATTATGTTGCATCATGTTGCATTATGTTGCATCATGTTGCCTCATGTTGCATTATGTTGCATCATGTTGCATTTTGTTGCATCATGTTGGATTATGATGCATTTTATTACATTATGTTGCATTTTATTACATTATGTTTCATTTTATTACATTATGTTTTATTTATTACATTATGTTTCATTATCTTTAATTATCTTTTTTATGTTTTATTATGTTTCATTATTTTAAATTTTATTATATTATATTATATTTTATTTTATTATATTTTATTATATTATTTTTTATTTTATTATTTTTTATTATATTTTATTATATTATATTTTATTATATTATATTTTATTGATTTATTTTATTGATTTTCTGATTTATTTTATTTATTTTTTTTTTATTATCCGCGATGTAGGTTATAGCATAACTACTTTAAAGAAATGAACATTAATCATAATGAAGTCCGCGCCAAATAATATAACAATGCAATGTTCAAAAACATTTTCAGTATGTTATAAGATTATATGAATCTATCAAAACGATATGAGTCACAATTACAAAAATGACGATGGATGCTTTCACATAATAGCGGCTTAAGATGGAGTTCACACCTGAAATGTAGGGACGTATGCAGGCAACCAACCCGTTCAACTATCCTAACATTGTATATCTTCTTATGTTCAACTTCCTTTAAGGGAGCGGTAGATGGGCGTCCAGTGCATAATTTATGCAGAGGAGCAAAATTTAAAGTTGAACAGAGCAAAATTTAAACTTGGATTGACAATTAATTTGCGCGGGGATGCCTGAGCAGCTAGAGGGAACGTTGCTTTTGAAACTTCCAAAATGAACGTTGTCACCAATTTTCATTAAAACGGTTCTCTTTTGTGATGTTTTCAAAACCTTTAAGAGAGACAGATATGCCGGAGTGGAGTTTGATATACCTTAAGAAAAGCGATTTCGGAGGAATGAGAAGTCGGAGGGCAAAAAGAAAACCGAATCAACTTTTTGTGTATGACATCGCAATTCAGTGTTTCGATTTTCCAAGAGGTCTACATTTCAATAAGCTTCCTGTTCAGTTGATAATGGAGATTTTCAAATATCTACGGGCGTACGAATTATTGAGAAACGTCAGCCTGGTATGTAAGTACTGGTACAATCTTTGTAGGGACAGGACTCTTTGGACCTCAATCACTTGGAATGGGAGGCCGAGGACACTCAGACACCTCCTACAACTAACAAAGTACCAAGTACATGAGCTTGTTTTAACCGACAACTTATTTTCGTTTTCAGACACTGCTCTTGCTCTTATTTTGAAGAAATGCACACATTTAAAACTCTTGAAACTTCCCAGAAATGCTTGCAGAGAATTATTCATACGCGAGCTACCAAGAACCAACATCATCATAGGACGGATCTCGAACGGTCAGTTGCATGTCTTCTCTCTCTCTCTCTCTCTCTCTCTCTCTCTCTCTCTCTCTCTCTCTCTCTCTCTCTCTCTCACACACACACACACACACAACATTTTGGACTATGTTAATATTGTTTAGGACAATGTTAGTATTACATGTGTGAGTCCTGATTATATATGTTGCATAGTAGATAACAAGGGTGAATTGCAACTTTCCGAGTCAACACTGAAGTTCGTTCTGATCTACATTATATATAAATTATATAAAACTTTAAAGAATTATCATCTAATCACCTTGTTATTAATGTACAAAGGCAAATATATATGGTTTATATATAGACGTTAGAAATACTATTACTATTAGTCACCATCATCATCATCATAAAAATGATAAATCATGGAGCAATAAATTGAATAAATAAACAAGCAATTCAAACTTATTTTGACGGAATATCTGACTATCCATAATCCCCCACCCACCCCTAGCAGCTTGTACCTATCTACCAATTGTAAAAATGAAACACATCACATGTATAAAAATGTATACAAACCTTTAATACTCATTTCGTTCATTCATTGATAATTTCGAACTCGATTGCCATTTATTTTGTGAGGCTGAAACTATAGTAGACATCCCTAAAAGAAAATTGTTTAGCGTTGCATCGAAAATTTCATCTCATAGACACACAAAGAATAACCCGTGTTTAAATACTTTCATAACAAAAGACTACTTAGTACCAAACTAAATTTACACACAGCCTATTTCGTTATACTCATTTCATTATGATATATTGAATATAACAACTGAAAATTGCAAGCTGCTATTTGACTTCTTTATACCAAGCAACTTCAGTAGTCCTGGTGTGTCAATTCGAATTCTACCCTTCTTCGTCATAATGTATATGCAAGTTAAATTTATTTATAAAATTAGCGGTTGGCTACAAATATTGCTTAATTAAGTAAATAAAAGATAATGTTCCCCTTTCAATGGTAATCAAGTTTTATAATACAAATGTTAAACAATGAAACTATCACTGCGATTAATAATGACCCTTGAAGACTTGAAGGCTTATAAGCGAGTATGTACGGTAATACAATAAGCGGGGAACCGTTAAAGTTGAGTACATGTTTTCTCCAAATCTGATTTTATCGTTTTAACAAATTTATATTTTGTGGTGCTAACTTTGCATATTTTCTTCGATGAAATATACCTGGTACAAAAGTAGGAAATGAAAATATTCTCTTTTTATTATATGTTTACAGTAAATTATTGGTGAAATATTATTCTTATTTTTTTAATTCCTATATTTTCACATGAGAAAAGGCAAATTTTCCCTGTTATGTAATGCGAAGTTTGATTGTATGCGCAGAGAGAAGAAAAAAAACCCGTTTCTCCTCCACCAAACAAAATTATAAAAGACCCAGATCAAATTACGTCTAATTGAGATGTCTAAATAGAAGCTAGTGAGTTTCATAAGATTTAGCATTGCAATTTTTGAAAGTGTCTTGGATGTAATTAAGGCATAAGTGTATTTTACAAACATTTTTGTTGTACATCACGTTTGCCTTTGCTGCATCAGATACTACTTCGGAACTTACAAATGCATGTTTTCCAATTTTACAATAGCAGTACATGATTTTTACTTGTTACACCTTGCTGAAAACTGTTCTAACTTGTCAATAAAAATCGAATGCCTGACTGAGATGGTCATGTTTGGTCTTATTAGATCTGGCCACGAACTACCTAGCATGTCGTCATGAAAAGAGTTTATTGGCATCAAGCGAGCATTGACTATTTTTTTAATATCAAATATGAAATCCATTGTTGAAAAAAATCATTCTAAACTGACCCTGACCTTTGACATATTTGGAAGTGAGGAAAGTTATAAAGAAAAAAATATATAACATTCTGTTATGCAGTAATGAAACAAATGTACTATTATGATTTGACAGAAACCATAGATATCTTTTGCTTAAATAATTGTATTTAAAATCAGCTTTAGAAATTGTTATTATTGCACATCTAGAGAATTCAACTGATGGGAATAACATGCTTTGAGTACAGCAATAGGGTGACAGAATTACATCATGTTGTGTTATTAAACTGCAGCACGTATTTGTATATGAATTCATCAAAATAATTTATAATTCCGATTATCAAGCTTAAATATTCATGTTTAAAACAGAAAATAATATTTACAAATGAAAACACACATGTGTCGCCTTAATACCGTGTCGCCTTAATGTCAACACACAACTGTGATGGTCACAACAACCTTATAGCGACAGACTCTTCACACGCATATTCTGTCTAGTTCAGCTTTAAGGCGACATTTTTTCTAAGTGCAATATTGTTATCCCAAACAAAATATTAAACTAAAATTATATATTAAGATGATCAGATTAACAAATATATGCCTTTTACAACTGTAATACATATGTTTATCCGCATCGCTATGGTGTTATAATCTTCACACACATATTCTGTCTAGTTCAGCATCTAGCTGGTCTTTTGAACTCCATATGGGCTAGACCCATAAGTGGATTAGGGGAAGAGTTAAGACTAGAACTGGTGGGTCAGCTGACCTTTGTTAAGCTTCCTCCCAAACTTCTGCTAAAGTCCCGATTCTACAATCGGGTCATGTAAAAAATATAGATGTATATGTTGCCAAAAGCCAACCCGAACCTTGTATATAAGCCTGGTTGGCAAGACTCCTGTGTTTTTTGTTTTGTTTTTGTGAGGCACCAGATAGATGTTCCCCCAACCTCATTTAATACATTTACTTTTTAGTTTGAATTTTGAATTTCCGGCAAAGTCCGGTGTACTAAGTCTTTAAAAAATTAAAAAAACGTATTGTTTTTAACGGCTATTATTTTGTGTCGATCTTTGTCCTTTTTATATTTATTTCTTTTGAGAACGACTGTGTTCGAGACGGGTCCGTACATTTGTTAAATATAAATTGTACATTAACTGCCTCGAGTTTGGTCGTCTCTATTTATTTATAATTAGGCTCTTAATTTTGTTTCTAATCGTTTATTTGGCTCTTTAAACAGGATTCTCTGTGTAGTTCGGGCGCTACACAGAGAAAAAGAAAATGCAAGATTGCCTGGTTTTGAATAGTACTCACCAGCTTGTGCTTCTACCCTGGTTATGTGTTCCAATAATTATGAATTGCCCTTATAGTTTCCAATACAAACTATGCGATGTTGTATACTAATTTCTTGCTAAAGTTTCCGTCTAAATGTAGTATGTTTTTTGTTTGTATAATTGAGTTGTTCTTATTTTTAGTGTTATGTCAATTCTTTTCTTTTTATTCTTATCACATTCAACCATGACATATATTTTTTTTTTTTGGGGGGGGGAGGGGAATGTGTGAATTTTTACACAGTGGACATTTGGGCGATACTCAGATCACATGCCGTCTCACTGCAACCTCTCCCGTCAACCACGCGTCATGCATTTATTTGAAGTAGAGGCTTTGTATTTTTAATGACCCTAACTTCACCCAGTTTCCCCAGGCACTAATTGATGTTTATGTTTTCATGTTAGACTTTGTTTTTTTAATCCTATTTATTGTGCTATCTGTAAGCCATTTGTGTGCTGTTTTTGTATATATTTCCCATAGTTCTCTATTGTCCCTATATTTATTTAGGAATTCTTTTATTGATCTTAATTTTCGTGGGTCTTATAGTAGTTTCGATAACCTATTGTTTTTATGTCATTTCTCTGCTTCATAGAGACTCCGAAATAATATATGTACATAACATGATATGGTGTTTTTGGCTCTGCTTTCATTTCTTTAAATCTGTTTAGAATGTTGGTGTATTTTATAAGGACGGGGTTTGGGAGGGCCAGGCCTCCACCCTCTTTCTGTAATTATATAATGTGTCCTTGTTTATGTAGTGCGTTTTAAGCCCCGATAAATATTTAATAATTTCATTATCTAAAATTTTTAGATCTTCGATTGTTATGTCTATTGATTATTTAGTTTAAGTGTACATTCATATAATTTTTTGTTACTTGGGCCCGTTCCATTAGGCACAATGAAGTAAGTGCCCAGGTTTTGATATTTTCATTTATTTTTTCCCTGATTTTCTTGAGGTTTTGTTTTTCTAAGCTCTTTCCAAAATAGATCCCTAGACCCTTTACTTGGTCTTTAACTATTGGGATTGGTAATCCGTGTTGTTTACTTCTCCAGTTTCCTATTAGTAAGATTTCCTTTTTCTCAGGATTTAATTTCGACAATGATACTTTTCCAAATAATTCAAATTCCCATAATAGTTTTACATAGGAATTATGGTCTTGTACAAAGTTAGTGCAATCATCTGCATCTTGTAGCATTTTAACCTCTTCTCTGATATTTGGAACTTTGATCCCTTTTATTTCTTTATTGAGTCTTTTTTTTAATGAATAAAATTTGTATCGCTATTATATATAATAGCATAGATAGTAGACACCCCTGTCTCACTGATCTCTTTAAAAAAAATTTTCATGTTCTCGTCCCATTTGCCTGTACATACGAGTTCATGTCTCTGTACAGGATTTTAGTCCACTTTTGGAAACTTTTTAGAGACTCGTCGAAGAGGGCTACCGAAACACACGCGCAATTTCATAGTCGAGTACGCGTAATTGTTTATAAATGGATAAAAATGTCTGGCACCGCGTTAACCTATGAGGGAATACGTAAGGAAATTTTGAAGGGGCATGTCCTAAGTATTTACAGAAAAGACTTGTTATTTTTGCGGAGCGTGAATTCTCAACCTTGGATGAAATAAGCGTGATGGCGGAGCGCTATCAGAGCGCTCACGTGCGTCCAGCCACTTGGAGTGGTAACGAACGACCAGGAAACGGTGAGCATAGAAGGACCACTGAGGTGGCACTCCAGAGACGAAGTGGTCAGAATGGTGGGAGGCCAGGGCCGGAAATCCCAGCCAAGGACATTTCCGTGGGTCGGGAAAGACTCAGGCTCTAGAGAAGGATACCTCGGGGAGGTAAAGTGAGCCAGTGTGTTACGGCTGCAACAGACCAGGCCATGTCGTTAAGGACTGTAGTAAGTATTTTCCGACCACGATAAATTTGGTAACTCCGAATACTGTTAAGAATCGAGAAACAGTGCAGTTGACTACTACAGCGATAGCTATGGTTAACGGTGAGAAGGCGACAGTAATGTATGTTTCCGGCTGCAGTTATCCGGCCTTGGCAGATAGTAGGTATGTCAAGCCTTGAGTTTACACAGGTGAGGCGGTTGAAGTCCAGTTGCTAAACGGACGAAGGATTCGCTTCCGGTCGTTAGCATTGACCTTGATTCGCCCTAGGTAAAGGGACGAATTCAAGCAGCGTGTATGTTGGGACTGTCTCATTATGTAATACTAGGGTGTAGGTATGTATTGCCTCAACCTAACCTTATGACGTGTATCCCTGTACATGTCGGGTCAGTTTAGACGAGGGCTATGAAGCGAAGGTCAGGGTCAAAGCCGCTAAGACCCATGCCTTCGCCCATAGACAATATGCTACCTGTTGAGATGAGGAAACTTCAAAAGGAAGATTTGTCTCTCAACAAGGTACGCAGGTACGCAAAAGATGGGTCAATATGGAAATTGCCAGACGGCTAGGTGAAGTTCGCGACAAAACGCGGTATTTTGTATCGGTACGCCAAGAAAGGGACCGATACGTTCAACCAAGTTTTGGTGCCCGTAGCGAAAGTAGTATATGGGGGCACCGTAGCCTCAATGGAAAATCCAGTCAAAAAGGGCTTGGGCGATTATAGCCTCAAGATTTATAGCCTCAAGGGAAAATCCAGTCAAAAACAGCTTGGGGCACTATAGCCTCAAAACAGCTTGGGGCACTATAGCCTCAAGGGAAATTTAACATGGTGGGTCTGTATAGCGTCAAGGGAAATGGAACAGGGTGGGACTGTATAGGGACATGGGAAATATTATTTGTATTTGTATAGGGGACTGTAGAGCGAAAAGGGGAAAATGGTGGCAAAGAAAGCTAATATCTTTTCGAGATATATGAGTGGCCGTTAAAACAAGCCACACAATCTCCTATCAAAACAGAAGGGAAGGAAAATAAAATGGTACAATCTCCTATACACACAGAAAGAAAGGAAAACAAAACAAGGATAATAAAGAACATCATATATTCGATGTGAAATATGTTCATTTTCATTCATTCATCAATTTAGTAAAATGGTAGTGTGATATTTATTGTCGACTGACTTCTTAACATATCTCAAATTTAAGGGATGTTCTGTGTTTCTCAGCACACACTACAAACAATGTTGCCAAGTTGTAACAAATCTAAGTCGAAGGGGAAAAAGAAGCAGCAGCAAAATATGCTTTGTTCTATCGACAGTCTAAGATGTGTGTTTTGATTTGAAATTCAAAGTTAACCATAGGCAGGGTCATAAAGTGCAATGTCACTCGCGTCAATCATTGTTACATTGTTAAAATTCTTCTGAACGTGTGTTTTGGTTCTGGGTTTTTTATTTCAAACTTAGCCATAAGCAGGGTTATACAGTGCAAGATCACTCGCGTCATTCTTGAAATAGTTTTGTATTTGTTTCCTTTCTGAAAAACGGTAGATCTCATGCTTAAAAAAAATTTCCGTGACACATTGCAGTGCCAAAAATAAAGATAAGCCTCTGATAACTGAATTGTACAAGTTTGTCAACTCAAGATTTTATTTCATCCAACGATTTACTGATTGACTATTTGTAAGGCCATACTAAGGGTGTAGCGTTTGAAAAACAAATTATATAACAAACGAAAATTATGGTGCCTACTGATTAAAATTTTGAAGAGGTATCTTCAAACGGGAACATCTACCATTAGGATTTCAATCAAATGTATTACAACGGAGAGAGAGAGAGAGAGAGAGAGAGAGAGAGAGAGAGAGAGAGAGAGAGAGACTGAGACTACGTTATACCTACTTTTGAAAAGAATCAGGACACTTACGTCTGTTTTTGTGGTATATTTTCCCTTAGAAAAATTCAAAGAAACACACATCCCACTTAGAAAATCAATTCCATAGGAAAGGTCCACGATTTTAAAATATCACCAGAGTGAACCGATGACAAATACGACTAAAATGTTCTCACAAAATAGTACATCCAAACATGTTTTGGTGTATTTCGCAATAAGACTGACATTTCCACGATGATGCGATTATTTGTGCATAAGTTTTATTGTTTGGAAAGTGACTAGTGGACAGGTACAGAAATACACGCCTTTTCTTCTCGCTGTGAGAATAACAACTGAAGCCGATTTGAAGCGAAGGCGGTAGAAAATATCGGTTTGCCAATGAAATCACTTACAATGAGTGACGCATTGTTTGGTTCGAAATTCAAGGTAGGTAGTGTAGTGGTCAGGCGCAGAAAAAACACGTCTTATCTTGTCACTGTACTAAGAACGAGTGAGGGTATTTTGAAGCTAAGGGGGTAGAAAAAAAGTGTAGCCAATAAATTGCTTCTAACGAATGGCGCATTGTTTTGCCTAGGCTCATGCATTGATTCAATTGCAGCGCAGGCAGACTGAAGTGTGAACTTACAATCCTTTTGTTGCACATTGTACCATTTCTTCATGACACATCAACTACTTAACTGCAATTATTGTTCGAGTTTTAAAACTGACCAAAAAAATACTTTCTCACTTTGACACTTTGACATAAACACATTCGTCTAGGTAGAGAGAAATAATATAGTAGTGAGTGGTAACTTTTGTCAAACTAGTGAATTTGGGGTTTGTATAAAGTAAATAAACTAAAGTACAGTGAACCTCAAGGATGATAACCCAATCTGTCTGTCTATTAATGTGAATATTTACATAAAAAACAATATGACCTGCAAAACACAAAGATATACGGCAAGCATGATTAGAATGAAAACAATAACACCTAACTGTAGTAACAAAGAGATGTTTTTCTTCACGTCCGCGTAACTTAGAGTTTCAATCCTCTTGCAAGACAAACTTGGTATCCTTTTGTGAGCGTGAAATTAAAATACTGAAGAAACTTAAGCGCTTTGCTATAGACTATAGTATAGATAATTTGAGCAATAAACTAAACAACATAAATACCGTTACAACAATAGAAAGCCCGAAATCGTCTATTAAAAAGAAATACGTTTAAAAAATAATTAAAGATTAACGATGGCTAAGCAATAAAACCGAATTAAAGAAAGGCAATGACATTGGTATATAGGCCTTTCACTTTGATATTGTATGCGGATGTAATCTGCCATGTATTAACAGTTTAAAAAAAGGCATACGCAAAGAGAAACCTCAATTCAAACTGACTTTTTCAGATTTGTTCCTTCTGTTTATTTTTTGGGGAACACACCTAAACACTATTCAAGGAAAATACACATCAAAACAAATCATATCATTTACTATCCAAAATCACAACATTTACTAACCACACACACACACACGGGGAGCAGCCAAAACAAACCATATCATTTACTATCCAAAATCACACAATTTACTAACCATACACACACACACACACACACATACACACACACACACACACAAACGAGAAGGAACCAAAACAAACCATATCATCTACTATCAAATATCACACCATCTATCATCCACACACGGGAAGCATCCAAAATAAAACATACCATTTTCTATCCACACACCGGTAAGCAGGCAAAACAAACCACACCATTTATTATCCAAAATCACACCATTTACTATCCACACACACGGGGAAGCAGCCAAAACAAAACATACCATTTACTATCCACACACACACAGACACACACACCTACACACAGACACACACACACACACACACACCTACACACACACACACACACACACACACACACCCACACACACACGGGAAGCAGCCAAAAACTAACCACATCATCTACTCTCCAATATCACACCATCTATCATCCACACACGGGAAGCAGCCAAAACAAACCATATCATCTACTATCAAATATCACACCATCTATCATCCACACACGGGAAGCATCCAAAATAAAACATACAATTTTCTATCCACACACCGGTAAGCAGGCAAAACAAACCACACCATTTACTATCCAAAATCACACCATTTACTATCCACACACACGGGGAAGCAGCCAAAACAAAACATACCATTTACTATTCACACACACACCTACACACACACACCTACACACACACACACACACACACGGGAAGCAGCCAAAAACAAACCACATCATATACTATCCAATATCACACCATCTATAATCCACACATGGGAAGGATCCCCTTTGTAGGTGTAGCAACTGTGGTAAGAGTAGAAGTCGTTGTCGCTGCTGTCAAATAAGAGTAGATTATTTTAAAAAATGGATCTAGTATTTTATATTTTTTTAAAAATCAAATAAAGAAATACAGTTCTTGGTAGACATCGTGGTCAGCAATAAAGTAAAAGTGACAGAGAGAATGAGACATCGTAGTCGAGAAGCGTACTTCTGGAATACATACGTGTCCTAACGTCACAGTACCTTCTCAATCACTCTTGATGCAAAAGCAATGCCATCTGCACGTGAGACCATGCGGCTACTATCCTACGGATGTCATTCAATCCAAAGTAACCTCCTGGTAATTTCACCGTACCTGTATCGAAATGAAATTCTGAAAGACGAATATTCGTTCCCGACGAGTTTGCCTGAATACTTTAACTTTAAAAGTCGATTCCAAACCTTCAAAGATAAATGGCCAAAATATCTGCCTGGACCAACTCCTGAAGAATTAGCCAGAGCCGGATTTTTCTACTTGGGCGAAGGGGATAAAGTCAAGTGCTTCAGTTGTGGTGTATCCATTTACGAGTGGGAACAGAAAGATTCCGCTTACCTGGAACATGCTCGATGGTCTCCGAATTGTCAATACCTACCTTTAGTAGGACCTAGTGATTGGAAGTGACACTACTGCTTCATGTTGTGTAACAAACCTAGACCAGTATATAAGCCCTCTCTAAAACATTATATTCAAGGATTACCACACGAATTGCAAGAGAAGATCTACAAGGACGTTTGGCAGGGTCTTGATAAAGAAAAATCTCAATGGGTGACTGTAGAACTTTTGTGTCGTGAAATTCACAAGAGGAAAGTGACAAAAATTAACCAACGTGTCAGATATCTCTGGATCAAGTCTACCTTCCACAGATTTGACTTTAGTTCGTTTACATCTGAAGATGTTTTGATCGTTCTTGACCGTTACCCTGAATGGCAGTGGGACGAAATTACACGTTATATTAATCACTTTCGCTTTTGGAGGAGATTTGATTCTTTGTAGAATATACACTGATGGTCTTTGACCTAAAGAAGTATAAAAGAGAACGACCATGCCACAACCTTTATCACTTGTGATCAAACAGATTCAGTGGAAGGATATCAATGAGAAGATTCACACGGTGAAAGATTACGAACACCTATGAATTGGGGTCGACGTGTAGTGTGTGTTTTAGTGACTTGCTTTCTGGGATTTCGTTTACCTGTCGATTCCTTGTGGACACTTTACGAACACTACCTACAAAAAAGAGAGTATGGTGACTCCTTTAAATGTCCACGAGAGACTTATTCTGTTCAAAGCCTTACGATTTCATCTGGATACGTCTCGACGTCTCCAGGAAAACAAGATTCGTCAACTTTTACGTACGGAAGCGGTGTACGAAGATGTGTGTGTAGCTTGTGATTTACACCCTCATTGAACAGATGTACGCAACTGGAAAAGTTGGGATTTTGAGGTTTGGACAAACGAAGCATCCCATTATGCCCAAGCGTTGTGTTCCTAAAATACATCGTCGAGTGTTAAAAGTCACTTTTAAACCTGTGTTAGTGACAGTACCAGAAGAAGAAGAAAAAAAACTGTCACCCAGGACAATCAATCTGTTCAAGACAGAACTGTCATGGACATTCCCCCACAAAGACCCTTTAGAGAAGACACGTATGTGACTATACCCCATGTAGAGGAGACTATAAGAACATTGCACACTACCTCTAGGACACCTTCGTTACCCAAACAATGTTGTACAGTGACTTGTTTATATGCCACTTTGATCGTTTCCCTATGTATTTTATCCCTGTATTTATCCATTTGGCTTTTATGTATTTTTGTCTTTCGTGTTGTTCGAATTTAAACATGCATTGAAATAAACTTGTCTTGAAAAAAGTATAAAAACCTCTTGTCTTGTCTGTTTTTGTGTCAATCGTGTCATACCACTACACGATTATGGCTCACTCTGCTCTTTCTACTACTCCTTCCTCCTCCACATTCAAAGTCATTGACGAACACTTAGATCAGGATAGTTGGAAAGCCTTGTATCTTCGTCATCCTTTTAACATGTTAATTGCTGGACCGAGCGGTTCAGGCAAAACCGAATTTGTCAAACGTTTGATCGAACATAAACATCATTTGATCGATCGTCCACCTCAACGCATCGTGTGGTGTTACAAAGAGTGGCAATCGGCATACAGCCTCTTGCAAGAAAGTCAAGGTGATTCCATTGTGTTTGTAGCAGGTATTCCTAAAGAAGACGAGGGGATCGTGTCTGACCTTAGTCAAACTCATTGGGTCATTTTTGACGACATGTTAGGAGAAGACGAAGAAGAAATTAAACTGTGGTTTACACGTAAAGGGCATCATCGTAATGCCAGTGTCATTTACATTACACAAAATTTATTTCAACAAAGTAAAGCCCATCGTACCATTAGTCTTAATGCTCATTACGTGGTCTTGTTTAAAAGTCCTCGAGATAAATCACAAGTGCAAGTCTTAGCCAAACAGTAAGGAACACCTTCGCTGACTCATGCGTACGATGATGCCACTCAAACGCCACACGCCTATTTACTCGTGGATTTAAAACCCACCACCCCTGATTATTTGCGATTTCGTACCGATTTGTTTCACGACTGGTGTCAAGACGGAGGACCTGTCTTGTACACGTCCTCGTCGTCGACATAACCATATGAAGCACTAAAAAAAATCTATAAAAACCTTGGGTTACTTTGACCTTGTCTCATACATCGTCAACATGACGTCCCTTCAGTCTCATCTTCCCATCAAATTGATTCGTGCCTTGTACGGCATCAGTCGCGAAAAAAATCCACAAATACGTGCTCACGTCTTAGAAGCCAGTCTCAAAGAAGTCTTACGATGGTTTACGGTGACAGCACGTCAAATACTGCAAGGCATCATTCACATTCCACATCAAACCAAACGCTTTTTTTGACAGAAACAAAGTAGCCTTGACGCAACTGGCCAATCCTCGCATCGACACTCAAATCAAAAAGCAAATCATATTGAAACCTGGAGGTTGTGGTTCTCTAGGAGGTGTCATTGCTCGTTCCCTTTTAAAATGGGATCCCAATGCTCCAAAAGTTCACCCCAAGAAAAAAGCCAAACGAAACCGTAAGAAAAAGAACAATGATGCCAAGTCCAAAAACACAGAAAAAGAAAAGTCCACAAAAAAGCTGTCACCCGCAAAAGAGGCACTTCGGCCAGGACGCAACCTAACCTTCGTCAACCACGACCTGCAGTATCAGTGACCGCGTGTCCACTAGCCTCAGGTTCTTCCCCTTCTCCGTTGCGGGTGATGCCAGCCATATCCAATTTGACACACGTTTTTCCTAATTTGATGAAACATTGGAAATTTGCGTCTCCCAAAACGTCTCCTGCACCGGTGACACCCTCGTCCACATTAGCGGCAGTAGCAGCTGCTCACAAAGTACCTGCCCCCCAAAGTCAAAGTCCAAGAAAGATCTGGTATGTTAAAGAGTTTACTAGATTTGTCCAAACATGAACTGTCCCGATTAAGTCCATTACGAACTCCTTCATGACGTGTGTTACCTGCCATGAAGTTGATACGACGGAAAGATAATCAGTGGCGACGCATTCCAGTATAAAATTGACTTGAGAACAACAACGTGAATCAGTATTTTCTGTGCCACTTCGAACACCCAATGGTGTTTCCTCAAAAACGTGTACACCACAACCTCGCCGTTCTTCTGTCTAAAAAGGAAAAGGAAAAAGACAATCTCGTCATCCTACAAAACGCTTAGCCAAACATCGACGCCATCCCCTCAAAAGACGCAGTCCTTTAAAGAAAAAGAAGAATCACCAAAAAGGAGGTTACTTTGGCAATTTTGGAAAACACATCGTTACCTTTTTGACGAAGCGGTAGTTCCCAAAAAAGTAGATAAAAGGGTGTGTGTACCAAGTCATTGACGTCAGTGGTATTGTGGAACGAACAAGCAAAGATATCACCTCGCAGAAAACATTATTATTCACTCCCTAACGGAAAGAAAGGAAAGGACTACCTCCTCGTTTAGTCAAACACGGAGACGTGTTGTCCGTCCTGTCCAAAGCCTCTTCATCAATGCGAAAACAAATCATTAAAACGACCTCCAAAGATGTCATCGATACCGTGTGCGAATGTTGTTTGAATGTCTTGAAAGGCACGATACCTTTGTCTCCGCACCAGAAAAAATGCTTGGCCAAACATCGACACGTTCTTCGTCAAATAGTCCAAAAGAAAATACCCGTCCGTCAAAAGAAAAAGATGTTGGTGCAACGGGGAGGATTTTTACCCTTTCTTTTTCCTGTGTTGACAGGATTAGCGAAACCCGGCATGGGTATCTTGCCAGGTTTGGTACAAGGACTTGTCACGAGAGATATCCCAAAGTTGATCCTTCCAGAAGATAAAAGAGACCAATGGAGCACCACGAGCTCAGACCGAACCTTTGAAAGCCCATGGAAGGACGAAAACTGACTTTAGTTCCTTACAAACGATGGATGGAATACCATCGTTGGCAAAAACAACGTACCCCCCATTTACCACCCAATCCTGATTTGAACGAGATGTCCCAATTACAACACGAATTGCAATCCTTGATGCATCGCCACGATTTGTCCGAAACCGAAAAATCGCAAAAGTACGGTCAACTTTTGCAACGACTACAACTCTTTCATCGAAAAGCTGTGGAACAAACAGCTCTACCCACACTGTCCGATTTGAAGGCTTTAATGAATAATCCGTCGCTCTCACCCTCTACAGTGGCCAAAACAGACGTCACCCTACCATTACCCAAGGAAGAAGAAGAAACCCATGATCTCCTTCAAACACCCACTGCCACTCCCATTCCGAGTAAGATTGCCGCTTCCTTATTGACCCCTTCCCCCACTCCCCCACTCAAAACTTGGGTTAAAAAGATGATGGCTACTCCTTCGTCAACAGAAGTGAAAAAGAAAGAAAGGAAACCAGAAGTGACAAAAGAAAAGAAAACCAAAGAAACTACCCCATTACTTTCACTACCACCACCAGTACCCTCGACGTCGACTCCTGTGGCACATCGGACACGTAACACCGTTTCCAAACAACCCCCATTTCGTCCCACTCAAAGCAATATCCTCGAAGAGTGGGTCACTTATTAACAAAAACATGGATAAAGTATTAGCCAGCATTTACTACAATCCAGCTCACCCTGCAGGTTACGGAGGCATTCAGAAATTGTATCGTGCTGCAAAAACTCGCCTGATAAAGCTCCTTTTACCTGCAGTACAACGATGGTTACAAGAACAAGCGACGTACACTTTACACAAACCCATTCGACGAAAATTTCACAGAAGTCGCACTCAAGTGGAAGGCATCGATCATCAATGGCAAGCCGATTTAGCCGATGTCTCTCATTTAGCCAGCTACAATCATGGCTACAAATATTTGTTTTGTGTCATCGACGTCTTTTCTAAATTTGCCTGGGTCGTACCATTGACATCCAAATCGAGCGGAGAGTTAGTACGAGCTTTGCAGCTGGTGTTGAAGCAAAGTGGTCGTCACCCTCTTCGATGGCAAACCGACAAAGGCACCAAATTTCTGAACCAAGCTTTCCAACGAGAATTAAAGAAACGTGACATTCATTTTTTCACCACCGAAAATCCTGAAACCAAAGCCAGTATCGTGGAACGTTTTCAACGTACCTTGAAAGAACGCATGTGGAAATATTTTACGCATCAACACACTCTCAAGTACATCGACGTCTTACTTTACTTAGTCCAAGCCTACAATCAATCTTACCATAGAAGCATTGGACGTTCCCCACAAGAGGTGACACCTGACAACAATGGCTGTCCCCAAGAAAGGTGGAGAACTATTAACCCCTGGAGATTGGGTAAGCATTGGCAAAACCAAACGCACTTTCGACAAAGGTTACTTACCCAACTGGACCAGCGAATTGTTTCGTGTTACTGGGCGAGTGCGTGATCGTCATCCTACCGTCTATAAATTGGAAGACATGAACGGAGAAGTATTAAAAGGAACGTTTTACTTGCCTGAGTTACAACGTGATACCAAAAAAGTAGACGACGTGTACGACATTGAAAGCATTCTCGAACGAAGAACCCGTAAAGAAAGAAAACGTCGTGTCAAAGAAGTCAAAGTACGTTGGAAAGGATATCCTCCTAGTTTTGATTCTTAGATTGACGCTGCACAAGTCATCGACTATAAAAAGAAGTGACCATCATGCCCTTCAATACAGCTTCAGCGACCACAGTGACTACTCCTTCACCCACTTCTTCTCTGCAAGATTTACAAAAGTAACCCTTGTGAGTGTGGTGTGGAGAACGTGTCCCCAAAACACAAATCGTCTTTTCTGTCAAACAATTGTGGACCATTTTACTCAGCAGTTGCATCGGTTATCTTCTTCCCAATCCTTCCCTGAAATACTCTTACAACGGGAACAACAGTAACACTATTGGGAGTCTTGCATCCAACGTTAGTCATTCTCCTGACAGTCACCCTTCCAATCACAATCCTCTTTTAGACACTCCTTTAACCTCGAGTGACTCCTCGGACAGAAGAACATTGGAATTATGAACAACATTATTAACCAATTTTACTTAACGTTACCCAGTGACAGTTCCATGGAGGTGTTTCCTAACAACACGTTGTGCTGTTACACGGCTAAATTACCTCAAACCATGCATTTGGATCAAGATGCTCATTGGGAAGTGGCTTTAGTGGAAATGATACACCCGACACAAATCAAAAACATCGTGGAAAATCAAAATAGTTTTTCAGTAGAAGTGTATGACGAGCAATTGCAACAAGTCTTAGACGATCGCATCACTGTCAGTGACCCGTTGAAAACACAGGACCCCAAAACTAAACGGTCCACCTATCTGTTAACCATTCCTGCAGGTTATTATTTTAGTGGTCAACATTTAGTGAATACGATTATAACCAGGTTCAATACTTTGTTTGGTAAAGAAAAGGAGAAAGCCAAAAAAAGTGTTACCTTTGAGTACCATAAAGTGGCTCGTAGACTCATGATCAAATTTTCAGAGGATAAAATAATGGCCATTACCTTTTGTCCTGAATTGTATGCTATTTTGGGTGGAGACTTCAGGTTGGTCAAGAAAAAAGAAATACCAGCCATAAAAAGTAACTCGGATTTTGCGAAATATTTTCGATTCCCTGTAGAAATGAACCAAGGACTCAACTTGATGTTTGTGTACTCCGATGTGGTGGAGTACAACGTGGTAGGACACACCTCTGTACCGTTACTGCGTGTCATTCCTTTCAAAGTGGATACTACTACCGCTGACGAGGAAGGTGGAAATACCTATCACGTTCACCGCGAATTTGTGCATCCTCATTATTTACCCGTCAGTAAGTCGTATTTCGACAGTGTCAACATTACTATAAAAGGAGAACTAGGTCAAAATATTCCTTTTACCAAAGGGAAAGTCACAGCGAAACTCCATTTTCAAAAACGATTCTCCAACAACTGAAAAGGTGATGTATCCTGTGTACCAAGGATTCACTCAACAACGAGGACATGGTTTAGGAGATATGTTTAAATCAGCCTTTTGTTCCGTGGTCCCTGTTTTAAAACCGATGGTGACACGAGGATTGCACGCCTTAAAAGATGTTGCATTGACTCACGGCAAAGATTTTCTTCAAAATGTTCTCATTGACAAACAAAACTCTAAAGAAGCTTTTATGAGAGCAGGCAAAAATGTCTTGCTTCAAACGGGTAACGAGATTTTGGGTCGACGAGAAAGTCCTATAAATGCTCTGAACGGTACCGAGTCTGACATTCCTACTTCCCTGAGGACACAACAAGGACAAGGTAGAAAGCGTCGACGAAGACACCCTTCCAAAAGTTTCCATATCTCTAAAGTTCGAAAGACAAAGAAAAAAGAACGCTCGAGATTTAGACATTTTTGATTATTAAAAGTAAAACATAGAGACTGAGAAGAAAAAATGATGCACCAAGAATCTTGTGCCTGTTCCAAGTCGGAACTGGATCTCTTTGCCATGCCACCCACGATGATGACCATGCAAGAAGCCCAATGGGTCGAATTTCATCCCGTCTCCTCTTTTGACGGATTCAGCTCCCATCGAGTTTGAAATTAAAGGACAACCCGAAGATTACATCGATCTAAACAACAGTTACTTGTATTTGAAAGTGAAAGTAACCAAAACGGCCAACACCAATCCAGGAGCCAATGATAGAGTAACTCCTGTCAACAATTTCATGCATTCCTTGATCAGCGATGTGGATTTGTACATGAATAACAAACTGATCAGCAGTAGCATGGATACTTACCCTTACCGAGCGTACCTCGAAAATCTCTTGACGTACGGAAAAGAAGCCAAGAACACTCATATAGATGCTTGCGTGGTATGGAAACCTGACACAGCAGATAAGTTTAACGACACAGCCTTGCCCGTAGCAGCTGAGGGTGAGAATCCTGTCGATCCTCACAATGTAGGTTTTAACGACCGTCGAAAGAAAATTTTGCAAGGACGTAGTTTAGAACTGTTCGATCATTTGCATTTGGACATGTGGTTTCAAGAGAAGTATTTGCTGAACGGAGTAGATATTCGCTTGAGACTGAATCGTAGTAGTACTGCTTTCCATTTGATGGCTCATGCCAACGAATACAAAACCATTATCCAAGAAGCCAGGTTATACGTGCGTCGCGTGGAAGTGTTACCTAAAGTGGGAATGATATCAGTTACACTTTGAGCAGAACGACAGCCAAGTATCCGATACGACGCGTCCAAGTCAAAACTTTCACCATTGCCGCTGGACTCCGATCTAAGATCGCAGATCATCTGTTCCAAGGACAGTTACCCAAACGTTTATTCATTGGTATCGTCAGCAATGCAGCCTTCAACGGTGCCTACACTCAAAATCCTTTCCAGTTTAAGCACTACAATGTATCCAAAGTTGAAGTCAGTAGCGATGGCAAAACTTTGTGTACCCGACCCTTCGAACCCGACTTTGGCGAACAGAAGAATTACTTGAGGTCGTACTTGTCGCTGTACGAAGCCACAGGACAGTTAGGAACCAACACCAGTCACGGCATTTCCTACGACGACTATGCAAGAGGTTACACTTTGTGGGTTTTTGATTTCACTCCAGACCAAGGCAGCGACGAAGGACATTTACACCCTATAAAATCGGGGCAACTGCGTGTGGAACTTCAGTTTGCAAGGCCTCTTGAAGAAACGGTGAATGTCATTCTGTATGCCGAATTCGATAATACCATAGAAATCAACAGTTTGAGAGAAGTCATTTTAGACTATTAAACACTATGGAAAACTCATGTCCCTCTTTGAATAGTGGAGAATCCACGGAAATGGAATGGGAGGTTACAGAGAAAGCAGACCCCCCAAGACCAAAAAGAAGAAGTAGTGATCATGCAGTCCAGATGGCCAGAACAGGAACAACAGTTAGTCGCCTGTTCTGCACAACACTTGGAAGATAAAATGAGGGACATGATTAAAAAAGATTGTTATGGATGTCAAATCGACTATCCCAGTCAAATTCAACACGATAAATGTATGATGATGAGTGACGAAGAAAAATTGGACGATTATCTGATCGAAGCTTGGAGTCTCATCTCAGAAGTGGCCGTGTTACTTCAGTGGTATAAAGACTTATGTGCTCATTGCTCTCCTCCATTGTTTGCTCGAGAAATTGATCACATCAAAGCTCTCTTGGCAAAGAGTAAGGAGACGAAGCAAACAAACAGTTACTTGACAGACCTTTTCAAGCAAAAAGTCTGGATCGAATTGATGACTTATCATCACCTGTGAGGAAAGGAAAAAACAAGGCTACAAAAAAAATGGATACTTGGGAACTTTATTACCTACTGAACTGTAGTTCGTGCACTGCTTCTTGGAATCAATATTTGTTAGTTGAAAAAATTGTTTTGTGAGTTGTTTCTTATTTGAATAAACAATGTCTTTTGAAACCAATGCGTCTGTCGTTTGTTTTATATTTTTGTAAAATATATATGCTCTTTGACTTCTTTCTATCCCTCACATCAAACTACCTAACCATTTCCAACACTAAACCGTTTTGATTCGGCTGCTTCCGCGTGTGTAGATAGTACATTGTATGTTTTGGCTTCTTGGCCATGTGTGTGTCTATGGTAGATAGTGTGATTTTGGATAGTAGATTATATTGTTTATTTTGGCTGCTTCCCGTGTGTGGATGATAGATGGTGTGATATTGGATAGTAGATGATGTGGTTTGTTTTTGGCCGCTTCCCGTGTGTGTGTGTGTGTGTGTGTGTGTGTGTGTGTGTGTGTGTGTGTGTATGTGTGTGTGTGTGTGTGGATAGTAAATGGTATGTTTTGTTTTGGTTGCTTCCATGTTTGTGCATGGTAGATGGTGTGATATTGGATAGTAAATGATATGGTTTGTTTTGGCTTCTTCCCCGTGTGTGTGTGTGTGTGTGTGTGTGTGTGTGTGTGTGTGTGTGTGTGTGTGTGTGTGTGTGTGTGGATAGCAAATGGTATGCTTTATTTTGGCTGCTTCCCGTGTGTGGATGATAGATGGTGTGATATTGGATAATAGATGATGTGGTTTGTTTTTGGCTGCTTCCCGTGTGTGTGTGTGTGTGTGTGTGTGTATGTGTGTGTTGTGTGTGGATAGTAAATGGTATGTTTTGTTTTGGTTACTTCCATGTTTGTGCATGGTAGATGGTGTGATATTGGATAGTAAATGATATGGTTTGTTTTGGCTTCTTCCCCGTGTGTGTGTGTGTGTGTGTGTGTGTGTGTGTGTGTGTGTGTGTGTGTGTGTGGATAGTAAATGGTATGTTTTATTTTGGCTGCTTCCCGTGTGTGGATGATAGATGGTGTGATATTTGATAGTAGATGATATGGTTTGTTTTGGCTGCTTCCCGTGTGTGGATGATAGATGGTGTGATATTGGAGAGTAGATTATGTGGTTAGTTTTTGGCTGCTTCCCGTGTGTGTGTGTGTGTGTGTGTGTGTGTGTGTGTGTGTGTGTGGATAGTAAATGGTATGTTTTATTTTGGCTGCTTCCCGTGTGTGGATGATAGATGGTGTGATATTGGATAATAGATGATGTGGTTTGTTTTGATGTGTATTTTCCTTGAATAGTGTTTAGGTGTGTTCCCCAAAAAATAAACAGAAGGAACAAATCTGAAAAAGTCAGTTTGAATTGAGGTTTCTCTTTGCGTATACCTTTTTTTAAACTGTTAATACATGGCAGATTACATCCGCATACAATATCAAAGTGAAAGGCCTATATACCAATGTCATTGCCTTTCTTTAATTCGGTTTTATTGCTTAGCCATCGTTAATCTTTAATTATTTTTTAAACGTATTTCTTTTTAATAGACGATTTCGGGCTTTCTATTGTTGTAACGGTATTTATGTTGTTTAGTTTATTGCTCAAATTATCTATACTATAGTCTATAGCAAAGCGCTTAAGTTTCTTCAGTATTTTAATTTCACGCTCACAAAAGGATACCAAGTTTGTCTTGCAAGAGGATTGAAACTCTAAGTTACGCGGACGTGAAGAAAAACATCTCTTTGTTACTACAGTTAGGTGTTATTGTTTTCATTCTAATCATGCTTGCCGTATATCTTTGTGTTTTGCAGGTCATATTGTTTTTGATGTAAATATTCACATTAATAGACAGACAGATTGGGTTATCATCCTTGAGGTTCACTGTACTTTAGTTTATTTACTTTATACAAACCCCAAATTCACTAGTTTGACAAAAGTTACCACTCACTACTATATTATTTCTCTCTACCTAGACGAATGTGTTTATGTCAAAGTGTCAAAGTGAGAAAGTATTTTTTTGGTCAGTTTTAAAACTCGAACAATAATTGCAGTTAAGTAGTTGATGTGTCATGAAGAAATGGTACAATGTGCAACAAAAGGATTGTAAGTTCACACTTCAGTCTGCCTGCGCTGCAATTGAATCAATGCATGAGCCTAGGCAAAACAATGCGCCATTCGTTAGAAGCAATTTATTGGCTACACTTTTTTCTACCCCCATTAGCTTCAAAATACCCTCACTCGTTCTTAGTACAGTGACAAGATAAGACGTGTTTTTTCTGCGCCTGACCACTACACTACCTACCTTGAATTTCGAACCAAACAATGCGTCACTCATTGTAAGTGATTTCATTGGCAAACCGATATTTTCTACCGCCTTCGCTTCAAATCGGCTTCAGTTGTTATTCTCACAGCGAGAAGAAAAGGCGTGTATTTCTGTACCTGTCCACTAGTCACTTTCCAAACAATAAAACTTATGCACAAATAATCGCATCATCGTGGAAATGTCAGTCTTATTGCGAAATACACCAAAACATGTTTGGATGTACTATTTTGTGAGAACATTTTAGTCGTATTTGTCATCGGTTCACTCTGGTGATATTTTAAAATCGTGGACCTTTCCTATGGAATTGATTTTCTAAGTGGGATGTGTGTTTCTTTGAATTTTTCTAAGGGAAAATATACCACAAAAACAGACGTAAGTGTCCTGATTCTTTTCAAAAGTAGGTATAACGTAGTCTCAGTCTCTCTCTCTCTCTCTCTCTCTCTCTCTCTCTCTCTCTCCCCGTTGTAATACATTTGATTGAAATCCTAATGGTAGATGTTCCCGTTTGAAGATACCTCTTCAAAATTTTAATCAGTAGGCACCATAATTTTCGTTTGTTATATAATTTGTTTTTCAAACGCTACACCCTTAGTATGGCCTTACAAATAGTCAATCAGTAAATCGTTGGATGAAATAAAATCTTGAGTTGACAAACTTGTTTTAAGCATGAGATCTACCGTTTTTCAGAAAGGAAACAAATACAAAACTATTTCAAGAATGACGCGAATGATCTTGCACTGTATAACCCTGCTTATGGCTAAGTTTGAAATAAAAAACCCAGAACCAAAACACACGTTCAGAAGAATTTTAACAATGTAACAATGATTGACGCGAGTGACATTGCACTTTATGACCCTGCCTATGGTTAACTTTGAATTTCAAATCAAAACACACATCTTAGACTGTCGATAGAACAAAGCATATTTTGCTGCTGCTTCTTTTTCCCCTTCGACTTAGATTTGTTACAACTTGGCAACATTGTTTGTAGTGTGTGCTGAGAAACAGGACATCCCTTAAATTTGAGATATGTTAAGAAGTCAGTCGACAATAAATATCACACTACCATTTTACTAAATTGAGGAATGAATGAAAATGAACATATTTCACATCGAATATATGATGTTCTTTATTATCCTTGTTTTGTTTTCCTTTCTTTCTGTGTGTATAGGAGATTGTACCATTTTATTTTCCTTCCCTTCTGTTTTGATAGGAGATTGTGTGGCTTGTTTTCAGGGCCACTCATATATCTCGAAAAGATATTAGCTTTCTTTGCCACCATTTTCCCCTTTTCGCTCTACAGTCCCCTATATAAATACAAATAATATTTCCCATGTCCCTATACAGTCCCACCCTGTTCCATTTCCCTTGACGCTATACAGACCCACCATGTTAAATTTCCCTTGAGGCTATAGTGTCCCAAGCTGTTTTGAGGCTATAGTGCCCCAAGCTGTTTTTGACTGGATTTTCCCTTGAGGCTATAAATCTTGAGGCTATAATCGCCCAAGCCCTTTTTGACTGGATTTTCCATTGAGGCTACGGTGCCCCCATATACTACTAGCTAAGCAAATAGAGAAGTGCTTTGGCTTGCATATGAGGGTCTTCTTGGAAACCACATGGTCGTGGCGAAGACCAGAGATAAGTTGGTGAAGGAGTTCTACTGGCCAGGTGTGCATGGGGATGTTCGGAGGTTGTTTTTTTTTTGTTGTCATGCGACAAGTGTTAGCGAGTGTCACTTAAGACTTAACAGGATCACGGAATTCCAGGTAGAGTTTTTACCTCACGCTGAGTCCATTTTTGCCAGAGTGAACAATGCGAAATATTTTTTCAAAAATCCATCGTCGAGGGGATACTGGCAAATTCTAGTTCGAAGTGAAGACAGAGCAAGACTTGCCTTCGCAATTCCATATGGGACCTACGAGTGGGTAGTCATGTCAGTCGGGGTCCAGAATGCGCCGAGCGTCTTCACCAGTATGATGCGAAATTTACTGGAACCATTAAAGGGGACTAGAGTTTCGAACTTCATGGACGATTTACTCTTAGCGACAGCTTTATGGGACGAACATATCATTTTACTGAAAAACGTTTAAGAGCGACTTCGACAAACGGGACTGACAACACGACCATCTAAGTGCCATATATGGTTTAGGAAACTAACCTACTTAAGTCATACCCTTAGCGAAGAAACGTTGGCCCCAGGAGGAAATTACCGCCATAATTCTATGCATGTATTTTGTAATCTTCCTTGATGCATTATTGTAAATTGCTGTTTGCAAGTGCTACTTTCATAATTCTATCCATGTATATTGTTATCTTTATTGATGCAAACTGTACGTGGCAACTTGCATGTGCAACTTTCCTTCTGCATTATTGTAAATGGCTGCTTGCAAGTGCTACATTCCTAATTCCATCCATGTATATTGTATTTTTCATTGATGCAAACGGTAAAGGGCAAGTTGCAAGTGTTTAGATCTACTTTCCTTCTGCGTCATGGTATCTTGCTGTTTCTTTTGCCAAACGCTGAATTCATTATGTAGTTTGTCGTATGGCAAAATCTGGGTCAGTTATTACAAGTGTTAATATTCTATTTATAAATTTGCTATATCGCAAATTACATCGTTCCAGCTGTTGATTTTGTTCTTCATTTTACAGATTTCGCCTTGCAACACCGTAACTCCAAAATGTTATCTTCGTCCATGCATTATGATAAACTGCATCATGTAAATGATGATCATAATGTAGCATCACGCATGTCGCAAGTTAGCATAAAGGAAGTTTGCATAAAACAATGCTCATTATGACAACAGATGGCGCTGTGAAATGTCAATTTGTTACAAAACGACTACTCCCCTGACTATAGCGACACAAGGTTATACCATTTTACGGTATTTGCTGGGCGTCTATTTTAAAATATTGTACGTGTAATTTACCGCAACCTGTATTATAGAATGATAGGGTATAACAGAATACAAACAAAATTAAAACGATATTACATACTGTCATACCTGCATGAACTCCAAGTTGCTGAGACATCTTTCCGATCGTTCTCAAAATAAATATGTTGAGAATTATATGGCCTAAATTGTTGTAGAAGTTGATTTTGGGTGTACCCCAACATAAATTTAAAAAATGGGGTGGCAAGGTTAAGAGGGAACTCTGACTAATTTTGGACATGCTATATGATTTAGTTTTCCGATATTATTCGTGCCTTTTTTTTTAACTGAAAGGAAAATATTAAATATTTTTAGCCCATTATATATATATATATATATATATATATATATATATATATATATATATATATATATATATATATATGAATGCTGTTATTGGGGGACATACTTGCATAAAACCAATCATTCGGGGACATTTGCTTTTCAGATGGTTTAAACATAATTATTTAATGTTTATTTGGTGGCTGCCTTTTTAGTTATCAAATTGAAGAACAAAATTAAACCTCACTGATAATTCACTTCAAAATATATCATATATATATATATATATATATATATATATAAATGTCCCGATAGTTTAGTTGTCCTCTGATAGTCAAGTCCTTTTTGTCTATGCTCATTGCCAAACTTTAGGGTACAATGTATATATTATACATACATGTACTAATAATGTCATTGGGGGCCTTACTACATACATATCCACCTATTTGGGTACATTCACAAATATATAGAGGGTATTTGCTTGAAACAAGTGAATAATGGATATATTTCATAGAGTGTGTGAAAAATTCAGTCTTTTCATGAGCAACTATTATATTTTTATTATGATCAAGCATATTGTCTAACAACTTTTATAACACACTAAAGTAGCATATTTCTTAACGCATCCCCTCAATGTCAGCAGTTTAAAATGCTCCTTCCCTATGCAAGGTAAATAAGCTGATAAATACAAAACAAAGAAAAAAGAAACATGTTTATCATTGGTTGGATTTTAACTGCAGTCATTAAGTTTTCCATATGGCCATCTTTACCTTTACATTATGCAAACATCATGAAACATTGGATTTCTTATATATAATATCTAATGATGGCTGGTGAATAGTTTTTTTTCCTCACTCTATCACAGATAATTCACTTGTAAAATTCAGTAATTCACTGCCTAGCATACAATAAATATATACATTAATTATGTATATTTACTGACAAATATCTTACTCCCCTTTACAAAGTTCCTTATTCATTTGTGGTAACCAGATATGCTATGTTTTCTAAAGACTCTGTATAGTGTAATAAACCTGTAGATTATCCTTCATGTTACTTTAAAAGTTTTCTGTCTCAACAAAGATCCACAAAGAATCAGTATATTTATTTTTTCACAATGAATCAGTATATTTATTTTTTTAAACCTGTTTTATTGAAATTGTTACATTAACCATTTAGATACAGTTACACTTTAAATGCATCGTAAAATGGTTTGGATAATTTGATTTTCATGTTCTGAAACTGAAAACAGTCATTTATAATAAATGTCCCCTTGTGCAAATGGTAAATACTCCCGGCATTTAAAATTATATTTTAACCTTTATATATTTTTAAAAAAAAAAATTTCTGAGATTTTCCATCAGTTGACTAAATACAATGTTATTTCTCATTTATAAAATCTTTCTCAAAACCATTTGTTTCCTAATGTCTCAAATTTGTATTCAGTTCAATGTTGGGTTTATATCATGGTTGTTATTCAAACAAGACAACGCTGTGTATCTTTTCCCTTTTTGTTTACACAACCATATATAAAGCTTTCTATCATCAATAACAAATATCTTCTTGTTTTTCAATGCATATAACATAACAGTGTTGGTACAGTTCAGTTTGTACCTTTGAAATAATTTATCAACTTCTTTTTCATGGGAGATATATCATTTTCATTGGAAATCATTTTCTCTGGTGCTAATGGGTAACCCATGAAATAGTCATAAAATTGTAATTTAATCACCAAAAACACTTAAAACTATCATAGTCATCTTATGTTTTAAATTAATTTTTTCCCATCATGCCATGCAACAACTCCATGTTTGTATGTAATTTGATTGCTAATTACACATCTTACTCCAGTCACAATCATCAGGAACAGGCCAGTTTTACACCTAATATATCTTTAACCTTTTATCTTGTGATAATCATGGAAAACTTTGAATAACCTAACTTTATGAACTCATTGCATATTAATATATAGATTGTATGTACCATATGCAATCAACCTCAATATGCTATGTCTAATTATTATTCAAAGATTTACTTGTCTAATGAATTTCCAGATAAACCGAAGAATTAAAATGAAATTAAAAAACGTGGTATATGATGGTATAAGGATACGCTGCTTAATTGGGATAACTTATTATTTTATGCTAAGATTTACATTCCATTTGGTGTCATTTTCCTCCAGTCAAAGTACATAAGTGGGTCCTGATCTTAGATTAAAGGCTTGTAAATGGTTATCTTGAATTCATCACCTCTAATTTGTGATCTAATTAAATTAAGTCAAACAATTTTGGCAATAAGTAGATCATCAGACCTGGATCCAATTGTTTACCCAATAATACTATTAATAATTCTTTATAATCATCAGACCCAGATCCAATTGTCTACCCAATAATACTATTACCAATTCTTTATAACCATCAGACCTGGATCAAATTGTTTACACAATACTATTAATAATTCTTTATTTACAGAGGGAACTCATTTAGATGAAAATAATTTTACCTTGAGGTCCTCTAAAAAAGTGAAACAATATACATCATACAAAAAGTTAATAGAAATTACTATTTAGTTCAACATGTCTTGAGTAAAAAAAAATTGACTTAAATATCTCTTTTAAATACTAATATTTTGGCTGCTTTTACGGCCTGTGAAATCTTTTTCCACAGAAATATACCAGAGTATTGGAAACATTTTAAAATTGTTAAATTCTTGACTCTGATGGAAGAAGGTTTCATATGTGATGTTGATCTTACATGGTATTAAGTGCCGAGTAACAGTTTAATAACTCCTGTAGGTACTCTGGAGTAGCTCCATTTAGACATTATGCACAAGGTATGTCAGATGAAATCAATCTTTTCATATGTTTTAAGCCATTTCAGTAATGTAAAAAAGGCTTTTAGTTTAAACATTTAATTTTATAACTGTGTAATTCAAGATTATAAGTTCTGTAATACAGACAGTAAAGGATTAGAATGAAAACCAATGGTTCGTTTTTCTCCTTTTGACGATACAAACATTATAAATATATGTGAATATATAGCAGATGAAATTGAGTTATGACAATAATTTTAAATTGTTGAAGTGATAGTGAAAATTCTCTTAGCTAAAATATCAGCATTTAGGCATGATACATAGAGCACAAAGATGAACAATGAGGAAGTTGATAAAAGAGGAGAAGAAATAAAAAAGAAGTTACAAGCAGAAACTTAATTAAAATGTGTATGGCATTGTGTATGAAATTGCAAAAATAAGGAGGGAAGAAAGGGGAAGAAATTAAGAAAGTTACAAAAGAGGCAGATATAAAGTGAACTGTACTGCTTAATAGAGTGACTTACATAACTGACATTGTATGTAGATGTTCAGAATGAAAGGTAGATACACAAAAACACATTATTTTGTATAAAGTTTTCCTGGATTAAAAAAAAAATAATACAAACCCAATACTCATAATATTTTTATGTAAATGTTATTTTACATACTATCTTTCAACAATGCAATAAAAAAAGAACACACATTAAAAGTAAGATTTGTTTATTCAGCATATTTCATCCACAACCAAACGTGAACTTTATTGCCAGATGAGCTAAAAATGTAAAAGGTGAGGATGTACTATATAAATATCTGTTCAAGGTACACAATAGACAACTGATGACTGACAATGCACAACCACACCAAAAGATCACTCTTAAGGAAGCAATCAGATATTGTGAATTCATTTAACTTTGTGGTTTAGTGAAAGATTTAATTTTCATGGATACTTAATTTTGTGTACTGTGTAAAGTCATGGATACTGAATTTTGTGTACTGAGTAAATTCACAGACATATAATTTATGTGTACTGGGTAAGGGATCCCATAGTTTTTGCAAAATAAATAGCCATAAGCTGCACACAGAGTTAAAACACGCAAATTAAAACAAAATAGTGTGTCTGAGAATGCAAATGTGTATTTGTCATTAGTGAATAGGACTTATTTTACATGTGAAAATACAGTATATAAGCCACAAAACATTTACCAAATTTGGTGATCCTAGCATAAACCATGCTAGAGGTAAGAGGCTCATGTGGGTCTGAGATCACTCACATGACTAACAAAATAATTAGGGTACAAAGTTAATGTACAAGAACTTTTGATTCACATTTTGTAACTCGAGGAAGGAGTGATACAATTAAAAAACAAGGTTTCAGTAGTTTTTTGTGAGGTACACAAGGGTTTAAATGATATAGTGAATCTCATAGCCCAATGTATATAGGTGTGCACTTTTGTCACAGTTAATATTAAGCATAAGAGGGTCATTACCACTGAAACACGCCTCAAAATTCTGGAGATTCTACAAATAAATGACAATTCAAAAAGTAAACAAGAGCCTCTTGGATGAACTGATGCTATACTGGCCGAAAATAATTTTCAGGACATCAACATAAGAGCATTTTTTCATTTTAACCAATAAGTGTTGAAACCATTGCTGATATTCTTGAGCAATAACAAGATTTTCAAAGTAGTTACTGTGACAGCCATACTGGGCTTAAAATTATTACCATTTTCATTTTGGACCAACTAGACATCATCTGAAGTCTTTTGGTGAAAACCCATGTCAACAAGACCATCCTTTCAGTAGGAGTACCAAGATGGATGTCATATCAGCCATATTGGATAAAAGATTGGCACCATTTTCATTTAGAACCAGCAAGATATTGTAAGAAGTCTTTTAGTGAAAACCACATGTTGATATGACTATCCATTTAAGAGAAGCAGCAATAAAAAGATTTTCAAGATGGTCTCTGTGTCAAGTTTTATATAAATCATCCAAGTAGTTTAGAACGAGTAACAAAAATAAATTTGTGCTCATAGACGGATGATGGACAACTGGCCAACCCACAAGATCATGTTTTATGACCAGTGAGGCTAAAAATCGGAGGCCTTCTAAAAATCATGGAGCAAATATACATGTACATAATCATAAACAAGATCAATAATTCAACTACATCTAATACTGTCATTCAACCCCACCCAACACAGAGTCTAAATCTTTGTCCAAGTGCCAAAAACCAAGAGTCAACTTTATTGGAATACACTAAATACAAACTCTGCTTAAAATTCATTTGCATATGTACATAGGATCAATATATCGCAAATATAGTAGATATTAGTTGGTCGGAATAATATTTCCTAGTGAAGCTGGACAGCAAAAGTTTTCATAATGAACCTTCAACACCCACAACCAAGGTTTTTCCCCTCTGAAATGGAAAGGTGGAATGGACGGAGAAAGGAATATTGTTAGAGCCAGATGTTTGTATCCTGATTTGAATGACATGGTTTTGAATGGTTTTGCACCGGTCGAATGATCCAAGAAAAAGCAATAATTTTGTCAGTTGTAATGGGATATGATGACTTTACCGCAAGTAACGGATGGTTGCATAAATTTCAAGTCTGACACAATATTAAGTGTTCTGTCCTTAGTGGAGAATCAGTTAATGTTAAGAATGAATTTGTCGAAGATTGGAACAAAAGATTGAATGATATATGCAAGAGATATGACAGCAAGGATATTTTTAATTGTGACAAACCTATTTTTTTTAGACTTGCCAACAAGGTTGCGGGTACGAAAAAGGGGATTAATGAAAATGCTATTCACATTTGTCATCCCCCTCTAGAAAGGCCACCCTCATTATAAAGCCACTTTCCTGCTGCAATACGGGTGGCCTTAAAACAGGGGGACTACTGTATATATGTACTTGTATGTTTTAATGATCCAATTTTACAAAATGTGTATAATGGAGTCTCCTGCAGGTGTAAATTCTGATTTCTGCCAACACTGAATTGCAAGTCCACTTGACACATTTTATTCCAGTGTGAAAAAATAGCAAAGTCATGCACTCTGTATCTACCTACATAAAAAAAATGGTCAAGAGTTCAGTGTTATGTTTTCCATATGAAAAACGCGTTTGTCAGGGACTGACATTCTACTGGCCAAAAAGAATTTCCAGGAATTCAAGTTAAGAACCTTTCAAACTAATTCTACAGTTTTGTACTTTGCATAGGGTTAGAATTTTAAAGAAAAATAATTTCTGGGATTTCATCACTGGTTATAATGGCAATATAATAAAGACTTTGTATATCTTACGTGTTGGGAGAAGAACTTTCAATTCCCTTTATTTTGATGTATGATTGATGGGTGTACTTTAGGTTCTAGAGTATACAGCTTGGGCTAACTTAAGATGTGCTTGAATAAAAAAAACTGCTAGCTCTGCATGGTCATTTTCACTTCCTGGACTTCAGAGGTAAATTGTAGAAAAATGATCCGATAACTTTTTTTACTTTTCAGATGTTTTGTAATTTGTTCATTGCACTTTCAGAAGCTGCTATTGCCTACTTCAGCAAAATTCGTTTTCCCTATTTTAATAACTTCTAAAGTTAGTGTACTTTTGATTAATTCTGGTTAATTTTTCAAGCACATGGGAGCATACATTTTGTTATACCATGTGCTTAGATCATGTACAATTTCCACAAGTGCAGTATCCAAAGAAATATCAGCCACATTACATCAAAGTAGCATTGAGATATGCCAACATTATCTCCATTGTGCATGTTACAAATACAAACAACTTCACCTCACCTACGTCACTATCTGAAAAGTACATACTAACTGGTGAGCGCCCCCTTGGTGAAATAACAATATCGATATGACTAGACATCTGGAAGTAGCAACAAGATACTCAAGATGACCATTATGGTGGCCATATTGGAAGTCAGATCAGCTAACTTGACATGGTAAAGAAGTTGTTCAATGAAAACCCAATGCCAATATGACCCTTCATTCAGGAGAAGTAGTGATAACAAGATTTTCAAGATAGTAACTGAAGCAGCCATATAAGCTATCTCAGCAGCATTTTCATTCAGGCCCAACTAGATATTTCAAGAAGTCATTTAGTATAAAAAAACAAACATGCCAAGATGACCATGCGTTCAGGAAGATCAGCGACAAGATTTCAAGATAGCCACTACAGTGGCCTTATTGGATGTGCAAGTGACACCATTTTAATTTAGGACCAACTTGTATGTGGGATGAAGGTGTAAAGGATAAAGTTTCATGGCAATCCTGAAGTAGTTTAGGAGGCAGAGCGATAACAAGATTGTGCCAATGAATGGACTGATGACATACCATCCCATAAGTATATGGAGAAACAGTGGATATCCATATTTTATATAGCGATCTGTGCTAAGGGCAAGTACAAGGTACACTGGAACCCAAGGTTAATTATGTCTGGTTTTCAAAGTCATTTACAAAAGTATAGACATACAAGTTTTCATATCTCCACCATAACTGGATTTATATGTACCCAAAATTAACAGAAATGTATCAAAAACTGCAGGACATATAACATGCACAAAAATCAGTCATTGTAAGAAGAAAATGTGCAATAATTTAACAACAAATATTGCAGGAGAGTAGTAATTTGGTGAAATGTGCATCTTCAAATTATCATTCAGGGAAATGAACTGAAAACTTTGACAATAGTTGTATTCACAAGATTTAATCATGCAATACATCAAGCTGCAAGAAAAGATAGTAATCCATGCAACTATTGCTGGAATAAAGTAATTTGTTGACATGTGCATCTTCAGATGATGACAATAATATGTATCAAGTTTCACAGCGATCCATCAGAAACTAGACTATTTGTATTTACAAGATTAATACATACACTGTATTGTGTATTGAGATAAAGTAATAAAAATGGCACTAACTGAAGAGCCAAGATTTTTGTTTATGTGCACATGCTGAGTTGATGACTACAACATTTACCAAGTTTCATAGCAATCAACTGAAAAATGTAAGATAATTGTGATTACAAGACTTTGTCATTCATGGAATTCAGTTGAAAGTAAGAATGAGAACTCTAATACAAATTGCATCACAAAATAATTTATCTATATAATCATCATTAAGTGATGCCTATAATATTTACCAAATTTCATGGCAATTCATTCAAAACCAACTAGCTGAATTAATGTGTGTGTGCCAGATGGATGGATGGAAGCTTGGATGGACTAACATGAGTGTTTCAAGAAGGGGTACTTAAAGTACACCAATTTTCTATAGTTGTTGTTTGGTTTTTTCTTGTTGAAGCCTCTTCATGTTCATTAGTTTTATTCGGACTTTGTTGTAAGGTGCTTTGATTTTGCTTTCAAGTATCCATTGTTCCACTGCTGTTTTACCTGAAAGAGAGACCAGAGACTAATACTGCATCCCAATGCAATGAACTAGACAACAATCTTGCAGGTGTTGGGCCTGTTTTGCAGTGCTTTTACTGAGCTTGTACTCCAAACAGCGTAATATATACCTTGACATTTCTCTATCTCTCTGATTTATATGGATTCATATTTAATCAGTTTTCTTTGCAGTCTGCATGCATGAATACTAAATTCTAAATGTTGCGTTAATAAATTACATAGGAAGAAGAATATTATTTATATTCCATTATCATTTACGAACAACTATATTTTAAACCTGTGAAGATTAGTCGATTAGCAACAAAACTCTTGATACCAATATTCTTTAACTTAAATAATTCTGATAATTTCTTTGAAACAACTTTATGAAAAAGCATGTTTCTGTTCAGTGTTAGCAAATATATCGATACTCCATTGCTCATTCACAAAACATGTAGATTTCACACAATCAAATCTGCCTTATTACCAATAAATGCAAGGATGAAAAAATGAACTACATAGTATCATTATAAAACAGTTATATAAGCAGATATTATGTACATGAACATGTAGATTCACAGCACAACATTTTATATTCAGGCATTAGCAATTTTTCAAACATTGCATCGATCAATGAATCCTTTGAAAATGAAACAAATGAGCTGCAGCAAAATAATAACAAAAAACCTGATGACCACTTTACATATGCATATACTATATGACTAGATACAACCCACAAAGTTTAGTAACTTTAGCTGTGAGTTATTGTGCAGAAACAGTTTTCCTTCTTTCACCTTGGCCTTTGCACGTTTCAACAACTATTAAAGTTATTGTGCAAAAGCCTAACAGCCTTGTGGCAGCAGTATACATATTGCTTACAAAATTTAAATCTAAAATACCCCTATCTGTATAAAACATGAGATAATAACAGACCATGTCCATGGTAGATACCTTTGTGTTCATTTTATCCCACAAAGCCACATTTTACCCTAGTTTGCATTACTGGGAGAAGGGCAAACAAGGAGCTTCAATAACTATGCCTCAACACCTTAAACATCAAATCAGCATAATTGAAAAAGAGTTAAATTGGTCCAAATGATCTAATCCAGCAAATACAAGATCCTTCTTACATCATTTGCATCTCTTTTCCTGAACAAAACTGAAGTAGAAAAAAAAACAAGGTCCAGATGACTGTACATAGACAACTATACACCTCAATACATGACTATTTCTGAATTTGCACTAAAAGCAACCTGTTCACAGACATAGCTGTTGGGGGCACTGCTGTAATTCTGCATTAAGGAGTATTCAGTACCAAGAGGAAAAAAAAGTACAAAAAATGTATGCAAGGTTGTACTGAACAAAATGTATACTATGTAAGAGCACTACCTGGAAGGCTGCAGCCATAAGCCATATTAATCCAGTCAATGAATGAATCTTTTAAAACTTTCGTCATTTGGGCATCCCAGTGAAACCTTTGATCTGTAATAACAATTGAATATTTAAATATATTTCTTGCCTGCATACATGTAGCTGCTAAAGTTGTTACACAATGGTAGAGGATAAATCTTCATGAAACAAAATTAATTGCTACCCTTCTTCATCATTTGTTAGTCTTTTAATGCAGGTTCACTAGAAGCATAAAAACCAAGGCAATTGTGAATCCCTATGCTTTTTATAGCATATGGATTCACAATTGCCTTGGTTTTTTTTGTTTTTTTTAATAGCATATTCCATTACCCACCCGATACTCACCCTCACCAGCAGTGACCCAGACATTAAAATGCAGTATCTGTCACATACATGACATGTCTTTTCCTATGATCAGATATATTCACTTTGGTCAAATGTCATTAAAAATGTCATTATATGCAATTGCTGTATTTTTACCTGTCTCCCTCCCTTAGAGGGAGGTAGGAATGACACGCCTCTTGCTCAAAGTCATCCACACATGGGCAAGATAATTAATAAATTGTGTGGATTTCCAATCAGCCATTAGGATGAAGGTGCAGTAACAGATGGATTGACAGACAGACAGACAGAGGAAGGATAATAATATGTCTATATTTTTTAATATATAAAAAGCATGGGAATAATAATTGGTATTTCCCTTAATGGGAAATGGGGATACTGAGCTTTAGTTGTTGGAAGACCCCTGAGATTTTAAGATCTAGCATTAAAATCAATATAGCCATATCCTCTTTAAGTTGAAAATAGCTTTCAGAAATCACGATGATCTACATACAACCAGCAATATCCCACATTATTTGGCAGGTGAAGTCTGGAGGAATGTTGACAAAATATCCAAAGAGTGTGTTACTACCACCCAAAAAATGAAGTCCAATGTGGCATCAGAGCAAAGATGAGAACAGTAAAGATCAGCAATATCCTTGATGTTTAGTACCTACCAACCTCAATTAGTCACAAAATTACTAAAAAAAGGAAAGTGTGTATCTAAATGGGAGATATAGCTAATGATAATGAAATTAAAGGAGACACAAGCAGCAATGAGAAAAATGTGAAGCGAGAGCGTGATGATATTACCTTGGACAATATTTGGAGGCAGTGGACCATAGGTGCAAGGACAATAAAAAAGGCAACTGTGCTATAACATCCCTTACAGGCACAAAATATCAGGTGACATGGTGTTCATTCCCAGCTAATATTAAAGGGTGAATAATGTAGATAATATAGATGCATGTAATTCATATTTCTTCTAAATAAGAAATTAATAATAATAGGCTTCAGTTAGGCAGAAAAAATACCTAAACCAAACAAAGCATGTTGGATCAGTTTTCAAACTTGTAAACTTTACTGGGAGAAATTATTAAAGTACTTCTAGTTAAATTTGCATCAAGACTGAGGGCTAATATGATAATTCACAAATCTTTTCTTATTTTCATACACCATCACTAACATTGTGGTTTTCTATTTATTGAAATGTTATGTCTGGTGTAAGGGAGATAACTGAATGATATACATAAGGTGTGTACTTTCCTCAAATATATTATTCATGTAATACAGATGAATTCAAGAACACATGTATTAACTTCAATGCAATTAAATTATCCAAAAATGTATTACTGATAAAGTGAGAACCTAAAATCCAGGATTATATATGTAGTCAAGACCTCAAGAATGATTATGTAACTAACTAGAGAATCGCATTTTTAATTTCAAGACACAAAAGTTTACAAAAAAAGACAAGTAGAGCAGGACAATTAAAATCAAAATAGGAAGGAATACCATATCTTTAGCAAACTACCTAAAATACTTATACCAGAATATTCTTTATGATACAAGTGAACTATCTACACATGGACCAGGAGTGTCCTCTACCCTGATCTTTAACATGCTTTACAAGAACAAAAAAGTTGTATTTTATCCATGATTTTTCATCTTTTACGCATAAAATAGTCAATATTTGGCTAAAAATAACTATATTAACTTTACATAACTTTTTTTTGGCCTGTATGCTAATATTTTTGGAGCTGACTACACAGTCACAAAGCCATCAGTCTATATGTTATACATATAGTTACAAAAGCCCCATTCCAAAGCTAATGTGTGTTATTTTCTACATTTTCAATGTAAAAGTCTGTCAATATTAGACCAAAACATCTCAATATCCATTGTTTAACCAAATGACACTCTGACAGTATAGAAATGGTGGCTATGTATACTCGTAACTATGGATACACTGTGAAGCTGGTATTATCTTTTAGGAATCACGGTACCAATTTTTTTTCCATAGACCTCAGTGCTAATATTTGGAGGGATAAATATATTTTCTATCCTAATTTAGCGTGCATCTCACACACTGTTATAGAGAACAATGTTAGATTGTCAATTTGACGATGACAAAACCAGGAACTCCATTGCATTTAAGAGAGATAACTCTGCTGGAACTAGACAGGGGTATGAGTTATCTAGTCATAACATACATATTTTCAGTTATGTGTATTACATTTTCGAAAAATCATAAAAAATACAAAATTTGATCTATTTAGGAATTAGAATAAATTCACATGTTGCCAAGTGGCTAAACTTTTTTTTAAGCCTAACAGAAAGTACAACTCTTACATAATCCACCAATCATAGCTAGTGTTGTTTTTTCTGATTGCAATGTTCCCTACACCTTAAGCTCCACCCACATGGACTTGCGCAATTGGTACCGTTATACCATAAACCGCCACACTGCAGACATCATAGTGATATAACTGAAAATATTTAAAAGCTATGTTAAAAATCTAAATACCACATACACAAACACACATGCTTAAAGAACTTTTGTTTCCATATAAACGAAAGGACTTTGTTCATAACTGAAAAAAATCTATGATTTAAAGATAGCTGGGGTTTTCTTTATACCTCAGATGTGCTTGATAACAAGCAAAATCTGTGTCCAATATGACATGGGTTCCCTGCCTTTACTGTTTCCTCGTCTTGCATTTGGGAACCTTCCACTAGCTCTGTATGGAGAAAATATATTCCTCAAGTTTTCATGCCCTGAAATAGGTCTCGAGACACCTGTAGCACTTGTTGCACATGGGACTGTGGTAGAGGTAGACAAGGCATCAGCAGCCTTCCTCAACAAGTCTGCTGCAAGCTGCTGATTGCTCATCATCTGAAATGAAAAAACAATAAACTGGATATATTATTGGTAAAAAAGGTCAACAAAATAATGTCCAAAAAATAACTATTTGCTTTTGGGTAAAAACTTAAATGCAAGGAACCCTATACAAAATCATCAACTACAATTTATTGTACTAATTAGACTGCATATTGTTTGATTTACTTGTAAACATTAATTGCATCACAACTTTAGTATATGGACTACTTGGGTAATGAATACTGATTTAATTATTGATATATGATTATACTACACCAGTGCATGAAAATATTAGACTACCTTAAAAGGAATAGAATGCTTTTATTCAATGTCAAGAACCAAAAGCATAATAACTTTCATTGTTGTGGGTGATTAGGTTATAGGCTTAAACATTTCTTACATTTTTAATTTTCAATTCTGGGGTATTTAAGATTAAACCATTATCTGTTCAAATGAAATAATTTCAACTTTAAAACATAATTTGAACTGTTTTGGGCCGTTTTCAAGAGTGCTTGAGATATCTTAGTGTGATTAGTTACTCCCCTAATTCCCCTGCCAGCTGACCCTCTGACAAGCTCTTTATTTAGGCAGTGAGATGTACAGAAGCTCATTACAAAGAAAATTATATTTCCAACAATGAGTAGAGGCTTGGGGTGTGTTTGTTCTAATCTATATTTTATGAGGTATTGATGTTATTCTGAATGTTATTTTTGCCGGAGCATATGTACATTAGTATCACAGAAAAAGATTTACTTCTGTGAAGTGTATTAAACTGGGCGACATACTAAACGATCTTAACGACCCAGGGTCATCGGGTGACACGATTTACCCAAATACTCCAGAAAAAAACATGTGAAACATTTCCTACTAAATACATTTTTTAATTCATTGTCAAGTTAAGTTCTGGGTCATATTAAATATGTTAAATGACTACCGCTCTTTTCATCGGTTGTCACACGAGTTCACACTTGTCCCAAGATGAAAAATTCTTGAAAATTGCACGTTTCAGAAGCCATAACTTCAGTTTGGTACAATGCAGAAAAGTCAATGATGGATTGATGAATAGAAAAAATATCTCAGGAGTAAAACAAGCCAAAGATAATGGTCTTGTGATTTTAAATACGGAAAAAGCAGAAAGAAAATGGAGGGTCAGCGGTGTAACCTAGGTTTACATGTAAGACACAGCACATGTTGATTTTGTTTAGACGCACAAAACATAAATATCAGCGTCAGGTCTTACATGTGTAAGTATTTGGATGTTACGTACCTTCTCTTTTAATATAGTATGATAGAGTGGGTCCTATGTCAGAATGGGTATTTTTGTCTCTCTGTATGATTTTGTTCCTTTAGATTATTTGTTTTTTTTCCACATCAAGCTCGCGTCGAGCACTTGTGATAAGACAACTTATAGCCAATTCGGCCCAACTATGCGATAGTTGTATAAAGATATTTTTTTTCATACAGTAAGTAGATACAATGTACTAAGATTATATATATATATATATATATATATATATATATATATGTGTGTGTGTGTGTGTGAGAGAGAGAGAGAGAGAGAGAGAGAGAGAGAGAGAGAGAGAGAAAAAAGTAAACTAATATATATTGCACTTTCTAATTAAAATATTTCAATACATCTACATACAACGGCATTCTGAATTTAAGTCGTTTGATCAAATTATCTATATTGATTTATCAAATAATAATACTTACCAGATAATATTCTGCAGAACACATTTACATTTTTCTAAGAGTAGCGACACCGTACACGAGATATTATACTAATATATTTGATAGTAGACTTCAGATTGTAACACTGCTTAATATATGGGACACTCAATTGCACATAGCTTCTAAAAATAGAAACAATGTATTCTTACAAATTAGCGACAAGAGTAGAGGCCATACATACCTCTTGAAAACACTAATCCTACTTTGAGAGGGATACTTCAAAGGCTTTCTTACCTTTTAATGAATACTTGTTGAAAATGATTACAGATTTAATGAAGTCTCTTGTCATATGTATCTAATACATACATTATATGTTTGGAATGACTGAAAAGGCATACACGTAAACTTTTGCGTTTATATTTTGAATCAGAAACTGTTATGATTAGAATGGTATTAATTTGACAACTTAAAATGTTTTTGGTGTTTATAATATTCATTATCAATTTAAATGAAATTTAAAATATGAGAAATTTTGGTAAAGATGCATTTTATGTTGTGCACATTTATCTGCCTTTTTCGTAACTTAGCAAACACAATAATGTTCTGAATTAAATTTATGTAAAATTATCGCAAAATACCTAATTATGCAATTTTCAACCATTTTCCCTGTATAATTTTAGTTGTAAAAAATATGTTCAAATACGAGAGGATATCTTGTAACGTATGTATTTTGCTTGAGAAAAAAGTTTGGGCCGAATTGTCTTATTTTCGGTCCAAGTTGGGCCAAATTTAGACCAGCTAGTTGGTCTCTAAGCCTTTTTTTGTGTGTGACTTGATGGCTGTCAAGTCAAAATAAAAAAAGGCTTAGAGACCAACTAGCTGGTCTAGGCCGAATTGACCAATAGCCGATAACACATACGTTACTAAGACCACCCTGCTTTTGTGATGGCGGTTTTGTTTTCTTAAGGTATCATAAAATCACTTAGAGCTTCGATAAAGAATATGGTTTTATTGAACAATTAAAAATTCGTCACTACCTTACACCTAAGAAAGACGGGACTGAAAGATATAAAAGTTGTTTTTTTTTCACACGTAGATCTATTAGGTTCTTTTTGCCGCACAAAATTACTGCCGTAAAGCAATCTAACTTCCCCTGGGGAGCGTTTGTTATTTTCATTAAGGAAAAACTGGGAAATTTAGAGCGCCGTCTGTTGTCATAATGGCATGTAGTATCCCATTATGACAACAGATGGCGACACGAGTTGGAAAAGAAAGAAATCAGGAGTTGAAATGATGTAATTTGTAATATGGCAAGTTTATATAAATAGAATATACAACTCGTAATAACTGACATAGCATTTGCCATACGACAAACTACGGTATGAAGTTAGCGTTTGGCAAAAAGCAAGACACCATGACGCAGAAGGAAAGTAGATCTAAGCACTTGCAACTAGCCCTTTACCGTTTGCATCAATGAAGATTACAATATACATGGATGGAATTAAGAATGTAGCACTTGCAAGCAGCCATTTACAATAATGCAAAAGGAAAGTAGCACTTGCAAGTTACCACGTACAGTTTGCGTCAATAAAGATAACAATATACATGGATAGAATTATGAAAGTAGCACTTGCAAACAGCAATTTACAATAACGCATCAGGAAGATTACAAAATACATGCATAGAATTATGGCGGTAATCCCCCTCCATAGCAGCCAGACGGACTGTTAGGGACATGGTAGACTTCATTTTCATGGGAAATTGTCAAAATTGAGAAACCGCAGAAATTCTGCTACTTAATACTGCCAGGTCAGGCTCACCCGACTTTAGCGACTCTGAAAGAAAGGGCAGCAAAACTATTTGATACTGATTGGTCACGTTAAAAAAGGGAGGTGTTTTCACACAGAATTAATGGGATTTAATATCGCCCTTATTGAAATTTAAGTTTTTACTGTGAGAGGACAAGAGATAAAATTCACTACAGACTCCGAGCGGAATTTGAAAGAGATATTTTCGTAAAAAGGTGTGGTCCAGGCAAGCCGCTACTACTGGCTGGGTGACGAAACCACAAAGGGAGAAAATAGCTTTTAAACGTATTGATGTTATGTAACCTGAGACGTATGCTGAGAAATAGAAAGAGAGGGAAGTGCAGTGAGACGTGTATACCTGTGAGGAGATTTTGCCCAGTGCTAAAATTCTAACGTGTTCAGATTGTATCCCGAGACGGATGGTAGCAAGTATCATCTTTGAGATCTAAAGTTCTGAACAGCAACAAAGGAAGCGGAAAGCTGAGGACTAGCAGGTTATGAAATCGTACATTGCGTTGACTTCGATTGTTTAACTCGATCCTGTGATGAACTAAAGCTATTAGTAACAAATCGGCTAGTTAATTTAAATCTATTTGAGTTTTATTGTAATTCGGTGGAAGTTGTGTTTCTAAAAGCAGAGTATATTCTTAATGAAAGGAATTTTCACAATTGTTTATGTAATTGATTAAATTGTTTATCTCCACGGGGGCTCGTATTTGTTTGTTCATTATATCTGCTCAGATCACTATATCTATTTCCATCTATAAGTTTCACCACTTATCTTTACTTGAACCTTGGTAATTATATCGAGGGCGGTCATCTCTTAGATAACGAGTAACAAAAAGGGGTGGGTTATATTATTTCTTATTATATTTATGCAACCCCGTGACAGTGGGCAACAAAATATATAAATCATTACCCCCGCGCCATGACACCTCCCTATCTCATTTCCCTTATTTTGCTGAGAGCCCATCTCTAGCTGGTGTTTTTTTTCCTTCTTAATTTCCTATTGTTCTTATAATGTTTTCTTGCGTGACAAAATCACATATGTTTTTATGTTCTGTGGATATCGTCTCCCATGTTATCTCTTGTAAATATTCGTCAATTTGTCACTTATTTCTTGTGATGTGTAGAGTTCTCCGTAATAGTTTGTATGTGTTTTAGAATTCTATTTTGTCGTTTTTATTCTCTCCCCTTTAATATTGAGCGATTTTAAAGATTTTTTCTTCTCCCAATCTTCTTAGTTCTTTCCTTTTATACAGACCCTCTACAATTTTGTATAGTTTTGTAAATTTTTCCGCTTTAATCTCCCTCCCTTTATGTTCTTCCTTTTTCTTTTTATTAAGCTTTTCCTCTGGTGTTTATTTTTTGCATTCTGTATTTACATGTTTTCATTAAATTTTCTATCGCTTCTTTCTCTAATTTTATTTTCCCTATCCTTAATTTTGTATAGTATGTTGCTATATTTCTTAATCTCCCTCTTAAAGTGTCCAATTCTTTTATTATGTAGAAATTCCCTTTATTTGTACAAATTTCTATTTCTTCCTAAATTTCCTGAGCAAAGTCTGTTATCTAAGATCTTCTTGTTTATTTTCCATTGTCCCCTGTCCCATTTTATCCTATTTATTTTCCTTATTTCTACGTTAATTAATTTATAGTCCGAAAGTTTGTAATTTATATTTACTGCTTTTATATATTTATTTGTTCCCGAAAGTGTCCCCCAAAATGTATTTATCCTACTCCCCTTATTATCTTTGTAATCAAATGTGTATTCTACCCTGTGCATATGCAGTCTCCTGTATGTCAATCAGTTTCTGTGTCGTCAGTATGTGTTCCATTTTGTCTCTAAACCTTATGTCATCTGTTGTTAGTTGTCCTGTTCTGTTTATGTTATCACCTACACAGTTTAAATCCCTCCTAGTTTCAAATTCCCATAGCGTATTTTTCTAAATATTTGGCCAGTTCGTCAATAAATTAATTTATTGTGCCTATTGTTTGTAATGTACACATTGATAACGTTTATCCTACCCATTACAATGTGTATTAATCTCCCCTTCAAATGGTTTTCCCTCCTCTATTCTTTCCCATTTAACCACTCTTTTATTTTTAATTTAATAAAACCGGCCACCCCTACCCCTCTTATATTTTACCCTTTAAAGTCGTTAGTAATTATACAACTGTCCATACCTCTTTCCCTCTCAGTTTTCAGTCCATTTTGTGTCTCCTGTATTAATAATTCGTCATAGGTTTCTAATGTTTTTTTTTTCTAATTAGTCCCTATTTATCCCATTTGCGTTTATAGACAGTAAAGTTTTTTTTCCTCCATTTTTTGTCTATTCCAGGTTGTCTTATTATTTTTTTTTCAGATTATGGTTGTTTTTTATTTTTGCATTGTCTAATTTTGTGTGTGTGTGTGTGTGTGTGTGTGTGTGATCCATTTGTGTTCATATATTTTTTTTCTGGGCAAATGCGGGCCATCCCAAATGGTATCATTGCTAGTTCGCGACTGGTAAAAATCGCTTGTGATGTTGGACGAGTATAGTGTGTCTCTGTTCGTATTGTTTTCCGTTACTCTTGTCCCTTCGGATGCGCTATCATTGTATGTTCTCTCCGTTTTCCTTAGACTGTTCATTCTCTTCCCTTCTTTACTTTTGTTCTCCCTTATTTTCCTTGGCTTGTTCTCTGTCTATTTCTTCTTCTTCTACCATATTTATCGCAACGTTTTCTTTAGTGTCCTTAATATTTTCTGTTGATGAGGTTGATATATTACTAACCTTCTTTTTTAAGATTCCTTTTCATTGGTGCCATTGGTGTGGGTGTTGTGAGGGGTATCATTCCTAGTAGATCCCCCATGTCTTTCTCTTCTTCTAGCTTCTTTCCCTTTTCACTCAGTACATCAAATATGTTGTGGTTTTTGTTGTTGTTGTAGTAATGGGCTCTTTTCCTGGGGCCTTAACCATTGTGTTGATTGGGCTTAGAATATCCCTCCACTTATCAGCACATGATTGGTTCTTTGATATTTCCTCCTGTCTTATTTCCTAAGCTGTTGTTGGTGGGCTTTGTGGATTTTTTTTGGGAGAATTTATTACTTGAGCCGCAACGGCATCTGCATAAGTCTTGGGGCTGTCGTTCGGTTTGGGTTTTCCCTCTTTGCAATCCCATAGGCCGTGACCGGTTTGCTCGCATCTGGGGCACTTTTGATAGTCCTCGCACCCCCTGTACCAGCCTTTGAGTTTAAAGCCCAGTACGTAAAAGAACATGGGTATTTTCTTAGCCTCTTGTCTGGTTATTGTTTGTATTCTGCCTCCACTCTGAGTGGTGGCAAAGCCCCAAATGATTGCCATCTTATGATAGTTTACATTGGCTCTCAACTTTTGCTGGGCTTTGCTAACTAGTTCGCACGTGTCTATCTCAAGCGGGAGTCTGTTCACATGCACTTCGACAGTCTTTCGGCCCACCTCTCTCTCGAATGGTGGGACCTCCCTTACTATAGCGTTTTCTCTTTTTACCTCCAGCATCTTTACGGCTATAAAAGGTGTTTATAGGTCTTTTGGATGCAACATATATTTGTTTAGATCCGCATTCTGGAGGGCCTCAATATTTCCAATGTAGTATTTCATCGCCTGTAGTGTCGCTAAGATTACCGTCTGGCGTGGCACTCTGCTTTTCTCCAGTAGTTGACACCTATCAGGATGGAAGACCAGCAAGACATTATGCTGTATTGTAGTCCTGAAGTATTTGTTCAGCTTTGGCTTCAGTGCTTTTGGCGGCACATCTACCCCTCCGGTGGCCGCATTAAATTCTGAGTCCATATCCAGTGTTACGTATATTTGATTTAAGTCATTTACTGTTTGTATGTCAGATTCAAAATTGACATTTTAAGTTTAGGATTCATTCATTGGGAGATATTTTGTTTAAAAAAAGTTGGATGACTTGTACTTTACAAATAAACACCAGATGTTGACCTCATTTCTGACCTGGCTTCAGAGTTGTAAACAAGCTTTTAAAATGATTGGTTTATTCCAAGGACATTATGGAGCTTTGTTATAAACATATTTCTATTTTTAGAAGATCATGTGACCCCTTCCTTGTTTACGTAAAAACTGGTATATAAATTATGTTTTGAAGCGAACTATTTAGTACAAGTTGGGCTGTTCGAATATCAAGTTGTATTGCTTTGAGTTATTGGAAATTATTTCAATTCGTTTGGATCAAGAGGATTTATTTTATTATTTATCTGGAAAATAATTGTGCTCATTGAATTTCATGAGACCAGAACTGACTTCATCACGTGGCATCGTCTTCCATCTTGGATGCTTCACTAAGATTCGAACTGGGAATTATTTGGACATTTTATTACCAGGACTTTTGCAATTTTTCTAGTGGATTATATTTTGAATTATTTTTGGATTATTTTTGGAACTGATTCTTAAAACCGTAAGTTTATTTTTCTTTTCTGGAAAATATTTGTGCTCAATAAATTGTTTATTAAGTTTTTACAAGCTTGTTATTTTCACTCTTTCTATGTTACTGTTTATTCGAGCCTAAGCACCTAACACCAGCAACTGCTCGATGTTCATCCCGTCTGTAATGTCAATGTCGGTCATGGGTCTCACACTACTACACATCTAGTCATTGTTATATTTTGCATTTTTCTTTAAAACAAACCGGTCAATGTATGTGTTTAACTGCAACATTCTATATATTCCTACTTTAACTTTTAAATTGGGCATATATGTTGTGTCCAAAATTGTATCTAATTAAGGAATCTAATTTTTTCTAACTAGCATAGTTGGTGAACAACCTGTACTTTGTAAACCAAAAAGACTGATCTTTCTTACTGTGCACAATTTTCTCAACTCAATGCAACCTGTAAAGAAAGGTGAACAAATCTTTTTCTTACTTCTCCGTGTGGGAAGTCCGTAATCCTTACCTTGCTTTTAAACAACAGTTATTATAATTGATTTGAAATCCACACAAGTCAAAAGCCATACATTGTGACACGAAGGCCCAGATGAGGCATCCTGGTGCAAACAAAAATTATGTTTGCGCATGTCACTGCGTTTACTGCATTAACTGTTTGATGTGCATTTAAGTATATCCGCAGACCATGATGTGTAACTGAATTGCTGTTGTATTAATAATAATAATAATAATAATAATAATGTTTCTGCGCTAAGAATGGAATATCTTACACCTAAAATAGCTCGACATTGACTAGAAACAATTATGAAATATCTCCCGGTCAGTGATTCTATCAAATAGCAACTATAGCAGCTTCAAGAAACTCAGGTGGAATTTTCAGAACGTACAGAGCAGTTATCTAAATTAAATTTCGAACCAACCAAAACAAATTGTTACGGCAACTGAGACAGCAAAAAGATCTTGAAACATTACCAGAGGATATTGCTGGTCATCTTCAACCCATTCCACCACCTCATTAAGCTCTTTAACCACAGCCCGGAGCTCGACCACCGCCACCACCAAAGTTAGAAGATGATAGATTCATTTACTGATGAAGTGGCGCCGCTATCAAAGATGCAGACCAAATACTTGATATTGCCGTGTTTGGATACGGGGGTAGACAAACGATACGTAAAACCAGAATATATTAAAACTATACAAGCTGCCTATTGGGTTAAATATTTATACTGTGTTGCTTTTAATATTCAGCAGATCACATCTGATAAAGATATTAATAAGTTTGTTATCAATGACTGGACACCAAAGGAACATACTGCAAGAGTAAACTAGAAAACGAAAGAAAAACAGGAAGAATAGAAGCATAAACTTAAAAAAGCAACAGGGAAAGGATAAAATCAGGTGTAAAAACCAGATCTGAAACAAGAATATAAAATGTAATAGCCGAGTCAGCGACATCCGCCTTAACCACAATCAGATCCGCGCAAAATATCTTGAAAAAGCTATAGTAAGTGACCGTGCTACTCCTAATAATATAGTTTATGGTCCTATGGAGGTTCTTGTGCAGGCTCTCGTACGGCAACCACCATACTATACTCTAGGTTTTTTTTAAAAATAATTCCTTCGTCACATGGGCTAACAAACTCTTATCTATTGTCGATGATATCGTCGAATGGTAACATTTAGTGTATTTGGCATTATCTAGAGCTTCAAAAATGTGTCAGCTGCTGACAATTGTCTGCGACAATTCCGAGATAGTTTAAAATCAACCTCAGGTGAGATCCACCGATGGGATCCATTGTGTGCCAGTCCCAGACACCGTAACGGAAAGATTAGCTGGCTATCGGCGAGAAGAAAACAAAATATACACGAGTTTGATCTTGATGCTGCATTTATCATGACGATTAAACGACAAAATAATTACTGCGCCTCATGTAACACATTGACGTTGTGGGAATATTTTCCTAAGGACGTACGATAATTTACCATGGACAGAACCAACATATGAAGAAAAGATGGCCGCCATCGCTTAACTGCTTGAGAGAGGCTTTCCCATTTTAGTACTATTTTTTCATGATATTTGTGCTTGTTGTCCATCTTCGTCTACATTATTGTCTTTCATCATGCATTGGCTGTTCCGTTCGTATGTGTTAATTCATCTCCTTGTTTTGGAAATGAGAACAATTAAAATTTTTCTCAGCTGTTTTGTTCCACTCTTAAGACGTCATTTGTTTTTTAATAAACCGCCGTCACGTGATCACCAGTCAACCCGCTTACAATATGACGGACCCTCATTAATTGCATTAAATGACCACACCTTGGCTCTAGATACTACATTGTGCTCAAGACTGAACGAACTGGGACTTTCATCATTACTTAAATGTAAACGGAAGCGAAATCAAAACATTGTTTCAAAGCTGGCCGGCGTAGAACAGGAAGAAGAATTCCAATTATCTCCCTTTCGTCCCTAACAGATAAACAATTTAAAAAATCTGTAGTTAATTTTGATAACATGGTTAAAATTCCTCTGAAACTGTCAACAGTTGTGTCAACTATCCCGGGGATACCACTACGTATTGCATTATTCAACGCTCAATCAGCAGGATCACCGGAAAAGCGCACAGAAATAGTTAATTTTATCAACGACCAGAATATCGACGTCTTCTTCCTTGACAGAAACATGGTTACGATCATCATGCGATGAACCTAAGTGTGCTGATTTAACACACAGCGATTAATTCATCAAGTCGTTCCCCCGCAACTCTCGCGGAGGTGGAATTGCTGTAATTACAATGAATACCATGATCAAATGCCTTAAGTACAACACAACCTTAAATTTCTGCCACACATCGTTTGAACAGATCCAAACAACGCTCACACTGGAACAAAGGTCATTCTATTTTTTATTTCTCTACCGCCCTCCTCCTAGTAGAAAAAACAAGCTGACTGAATCTCTCTTTTTGGAGCAGTTTCCAAATCTTCTAGAGTATGGAAATTCGATAGGTGGTAACCTAATTATTCTTGGAGATTTCAATTTTCACTTTGACTGTCCTGGAAAACCATACACGTCAAAACTCCTAGATTCCATTCATGTTTTCAATTTTAAACAGTCAGTTAACCAACCCACCCATAAACTTGGTCACATTTTAGACTGGTTTCTTTATAGACCTGATGATAATATTCTGTAATCCACCCTTGTATCCCACGAACTTGCATCGGATTACCTCTGCATGTTATGCCATCTTGACGTACCAGTCCCTAACAATCCACCTCTATTTGCTACTAAGAGAAACCTCCGTATGATAAATAGAACCAAATTAATGCATGACATCCAATAAAACCTAACAACTTTCTTATATCCGATATTGGAACAACTTGATAACTGCCTGCTTTCATTGCTTGAAAAACATGCCCCAGCCACCAAATACAGAGGATCAATAAAAAAAACGTGTTCTCCATGATATAGCAGTGTTATTGACCAGCTTCGCACTGTTAAAAGACATTGCCGAAGAACAGAGAGGCTTTGGCTTTCCACCGGACTCACTATTCATAAACAAATTTATGAAGCCGCTAAGAAAAACGTCACAAACATATTCCATTTAGACAAATTATCCCACTACAGTAGTTAGATCACAGAGAGTTCCAGTTGCAAAGAGCTCTTCGGCATGACTATGAAACTAGTTTCAAGGAACAAATGTACACCACTCCCAACAACCTTCTCTCCAGTAGACCTTCCGGACCAATTTGCAAATTTCTTCCGTGACAAAGTACAAACCATTAGAGATTCGCTTGACAGCATAATTTCAACTGACTCCTCACCATACAGTTATGATGCAGAATTTCCGCGACAACCATTATGAGCATTTGAACCTGTTTATATTGATTTAGTACGGACAATCGTGATGAAGAGTGCACCAAAGTCTTGTGAACTTGATCCAGTTCCGACATCACTGCTGCTTGAGTGACCCAATATTGCCTTCCCTAACTGGTTATTAATATCTCTCTCTCATTGGGGGAATTCCCATCATTATTCAAAACTGCCAACATAAAGTCTCTGCTGAAGAAACCAACACTTGACCATAACGATTTAAAGAACTACTGCCCAGTTTATAATCTCCCATTCATATAAAAAATCTTAGAAAAAGTTGTTATAACCCAACTTGTATCTCATTTGAATTCAAACAGTCTTTTTAGCAATATACAGTCTGCATATCACCCTCGCCACAGTACGGAAAATACTCTTCTGAAAGTATTTAATGATATTCTCTCTACTTTGGATAGTGGAAAGATTACAGTGCATTCTCCTGGATTTATCTGCAGCATTTGACACAATAGACCATGATATATTATGTTACGTATATTTGATTTAAATCATTTAATTTTGTTTGTCAGATTTAAATTTGACATTTTGGATTAAAAATTCATTCATTGGGAAATTTTTCAAGAAAAGTTTTTCACTCTACAAGTAAACAACAGATATTAACCTCATTTTCTGACCTTGCTTCAGAGTGTAAACAAGCTTCTAAAATGATTGGTTGATTCCAAGGACATTAGAGATTTACTTTTAAAATGAATCGTTGATTCCAAGGACAAAATGGAGTAAAGTATAAACATCTTTCTAATTTACTTGGGTCATATGGTATTTACGTGATTTCTTGAACGTAGGTTTGTTCTGATAGTTTCTAGAATATCACGCGACCCCTTGTTTACATAAAAAAACGGATATAAACCATGTTTTCGGAGCTAGCTATTCAGTAGAAGTTGGGCTTTTATAAAATTAAGTTGTGTCTTCTAATTGAGTTATTTTTAATTACCGTGTACTGGAAATTGTGTCAATTCGTTTTGAGCAAGAGGAATTACTTTATTATTTATCTGGAAAAGAATATGTGCTCATAGATTTTCATTTTGATTATTATAAAACTAAAACTGACTTCATCACGTGACATCCTCGTCCATATTGGATTGTCAAGATTCGAACCGGGAACTATTAGGACAATTATCAGGACTGTTCCAATTTCACTAGTTTATTATATTGTGAATTCTATTTGGATTAATTTTTGGACTTGATTCCCTAAAACCATAAGTTTAAATATTTTCTTTTATGAAAGTATTTGTACTCAATAAATTGTTTGTTAAATTTTACAAGCTTGTTATTTTCACTTCTTTCTATGTTGCTGCTTATTCGAGCCTAAGCACGTAACAATTACTCCAATGTCTCCAGCATGTATTTGGCATTCAGAATACAGCCTTACAGTGGTTCAAGTCCTACTTCGTGAACAGGACACAAATTATATCTGCAAATGGAATACATTCCAGACCAGTTGACGTATGTTGTGGTGTTCCACAGGGATCTGTTAATTGACCTGTTCTCTTCATTCTATACACTCAGACGCTCTCAAGTGTCATAGATCATCACCCAGTGTTGCATCAATTTTATGCTGATGACACCCAAATATTCAAGTCTAGCCACTCAACTCAAGTTGATGCTACCATCCATGGATTAGAGAGGTGCATTTATAATGTGAAATCATGGATGACATGTAACAAGCTGCAGATGAATGATGATAAAACTGAGGTTATTCTGATCACAACACAAAGACTTTTTCATTCACATCCTTCATCTCAGACAATAAATATCAGCAATACCAACATTAAATTCTCAGTCAGTGAAAAACCTAGGTGTTACTCTAGACAGTACTCTCACATTGCACCAACATGTCATGAATATATGCAAGGCTAGATATCTTGAACTGAGACACATCGGTTCCATTCCTAAATATCGTTCAGTTGATGCCACTAAAACACTTGTATTCATTAGTACTTTAAACTACTGTAACTCAATAATGTCTGGTTCATCACAATATTTACTCCAGAAACTTCAAAAAGTTAAAAACACAGCTGCACGGATCATCTTTAGAGTACCTCGATTAGAGCTCACTTCATCACTGCTCTGTACCCTACACTGGCTATCAATTCGATACAGAATCAAACACAACATTTGTTCTCTGTGCTATATTTCACTGACAGACTCCAGTCCAACATACCTATGCAGCCTCACCCATGTGTATACACCAGCTAGATCCTTATGCTCTTCTTCTGAAAATCATATACTCATTGTTCCCACGGTGAAAACAAAGTCATACGGACAACGTTCTTTTGCTTACCAGGGCCCGGTGACATGTAACAAATTGCCCATTGAAAGCAGACACAAAGACACAGTAGTCCCTTTTAAGAGTGCTCTTAAAACTCACTAGTTTTGACTGCAGGGGCAAACTTAGAGACCTAATCATGTTTTGTATCTTATATCTTTTCAGCATGTTTTTATATTTTCCAATTTCATTATTTTGTCATTTGTGTTTGTATTGTGTAGTCATATCATTATAGATGGTGTAAAGCGCTTAGAGCTTCGAAAGATTAGGCGCTATACAATGTCCTCATTATTATTATTATTATTATTATTATTATTATTATTATATGGTTTGGTCACATACACGAAATGTTAATGAATGTCTTTAGCGTAATCCATGTAGGGGCGATAGTACTAATAGATGCTAGCATATCCATCGATGTATCGGACGCTCTATAGTAATAAATTAATTTCGATTGACCTTGGTATATGGATGGAAACAAAGCTGTTTTATTTTGACCCATGACGTCAAATCCTTAAGAATACCCTTTTTTATTATTAATCCCTGTCAAAACGCAACACATATGTATAAATCTATTAATGACCTTAATTTTATTTATTGCTGACGCATGCGTTGAAAGCAGCATCACCCCAAGGCAATGGCAACTGCTGTAAACGTTATCGCGAGGAGCATATCACACAAAACTGACTTCTTCTTCTTCTTGTAGGGTATAATGCCAGTATTAATGGTGGAGGATGAACCCGAGAAATACCCATAAACAACAGACCGACAAGAAGCTGCTGGCAAGCTTTCTCACATACCCACATTGGTCGAATCAGAGACTGGAACCAACGCAAACAGACATGAGATGGCAGCGATCCTTAATGGAGTGCTTCAGACCACTCGGCCACTTATGGCCCCTACTACTTTTCTGTCCACTGTTAATTTCCATATTAATGATGCTCACATTTATGTTGAGATTGACAGCCAGACATACTATGATGAATAAAAAAATCATTTTCATGAACAACAAGTAACTCAATTTCTCTTGCAAAGTAAAAAAAAGAAATAGTGTGTTAGAAACATGTAATTTATTCAACTGCCTGTCATGTGAAGGGAGATACAGAAGTGTCAAGATTTAAAAAATGGGATGCATGAATTTGAAAAAAAATATTTCAACACAGAAATCAAAACAATAAGATACACTTGATAAAACATTTAGCACGTATGTATATATATATATATATATATATATATATATATATATATATATATATGCATGACTTTAGTTTGGCAAGTGACAGTTTATACCACAAACTGTTCAATAGAACCAAATAAAATTTAATTATATATATATATATATATATATATATATATATATATATATATATATATATATATATATATATATTCTGCACCTAATACTATCAATCATTCTCTCATAGAAATCAAGGAATAGCACTTTATATGTGCATGACTTTAGTTTGGCAACTTACAGTTTATAGCACAATCAGATTTTAAAAAGACATGAAATTCAATCACATAACATCATTCAAGAAGAAAAAAAAATCATGTGATGTTGCTAGTCAGTTATGACTCTAACATATTTATTATCTGGTTGGAATGCTGCAACTTATACTGTATTGGAGGCCAACCATAAATGACGTCACACGAGTTTGGCTGATTTTGACCCCCCCTCCCTCTCCTTCGTCACAAAAAGTCAGGCCCCCCCCCCCTTAAATATAATGTCACAAAGCTCTGCCCCCCCCCTCCCCCAAAAAAGCAGTATTTCTTATTTGAAAATTAACATGTTTTTAAAATCACTTCATTGTAGTATGTATTTTGTGTGCTGCTTCACTTTGATATTGTAGGAAATGGGAGAAAACATGTATGTAGCTAAAACTGCAGAAGTTCAGAATATTGTATTCAATTTCTTCTATAATTATCAAATAAAGTAATTATAACTAAACTAAAAAACTTTAAAACTTTGTAGTTGAACACAGAATTATGTGTTTGCCACATGCACTTTTTTTTATTTTTTTTTTGTAGCAGGATATGATGTTTGTTTAGCCCAAAACGTCAGAAGTGATCCTTTATTTAGTGGCGGCAATAGGTTTTAATTCTTGCAACCAGTGATCAACTTTTACTTGCCAATCTGCATCATTTTTTTTATTCCATTCCACTTTTGAATCACTTCTTCTTGGCAAATCTTTCTGCTCTTTGCAGGATATGTCAGCTTGTACGCTTCAAAAAGACACTGGAACATTTTACTTTTATCCATTGTAGTAGTCAATTCTTAACTCCCCAAAAATTGAGATAATATAAACTTTAATTTATTCTGTTTGTAATATAAACTTTATATATATATATATATATATATATATATATATATATATATATATATATATATATATATATATATATATATAGATATAAACTTTAATTATTCTATTTCTTAAATGTAAGATCTTTTATAATGGGAATCTGAAAAATATCAACCTTTAAAAAAAAATATTTTTTTATCAAACCAATAAATTATTTACTTTTCTATCAAATGTTTTAAGTTTAATTTTATAGCACAAAAAAGTTTAAAATTAAAAAAGTTTGGCAAGAAAAAGATAATTTCAACCTTGCTCTGTCGACACCAGCGGACTGGTTAATGGAAAAATGCTATTTGGAAAAAGCTACTATTGGGGCTAGTAGGGGTGTTGGTAGTTCGAAGAAGAGTCCATCGTAATTTGAGCTCATGCCCGACACGCGTGAAGCTACTTAAAACGTCATCAAATAAATTGTAAGTAATACAAAAATTAAGTGGAATTTTTAGTAAAGTTGCACATTTTGATGTGATGTCATATTTCTTAAACACCCCCGTCCCCCTCGTCACAAATGTGTGACACCCCGACACCCCCCTCCCCTCGTAGGTGCATGGCGTCGGATGGCCCCTTACTCACTTGCTAGTATTGCTGGCTATTTGTTGCAATTGTTATATAATTATGTGCTGGTTAGCTCTGCACCTAGCACTGATCACTGGCAGATTTTACACTGCAGTCAGCAAATAACAAAAGCAACAATGTATCACTGTTAACTGGTACTACTGCTCATTTATCAGTATTATGTAATTCATGTTAGCCTATTTATATTGCTGCTTGTTGTTGTTGTTGTTGCTGTAGGGTTTAAAGCCATTTCTCAGTACATGATACATGGTTGAGGAAGAACCTGGAAAACGCCTAGAAAGAGCCATCAACCCATGAGTAGCTACTGGCAAGCTTTCTCACCTACCCACATTTGCCAAATACGAGACTCGAACACACACAGAGGTGACATGGCAGTGATCTGTAACAGACAGCGCTTTAGACCACTCTTCCACTCATGGCCCTCTTGCTGGCTGTTTGTGAGTACCATATAATTAGCATCATGTTAGCACACTGAATTTAAATTTATCCTACAAGTAACACATAATTAGATTTCATGACATCACAAATGATATTATTAATTCATGCAATGGAAAGACATAAAAAATATGGATTTCAAATTAATCCAACAATTATTTCATGTCACATCTGCAGTTTGGAGTTATAAAATGAGTATTTTTTATAATGCAGTAAATAAAATCTGCATTTATGCTCATTTCAAAATAAATGAATGAACTTGTCAAATAATTCCAATCAATGCATAAAACAATAACAACTTTGTGTAAAACAAAACCTTTATCTGCCATAATTTTAATCCTATGGTTCTAACAAATCTTTAAATCCCTGACAGCTCTATGATCTCCACATGACTCAGAGTCATGCATCCAGAGTAAAAGGAAGACACAAATGTGACTGCACCATGTGCAGCTATCCCTACCAAACCTTTCCAGGAGTTGTGAGTTTTGTAGTTTGAAAAAGTCTTTGATGTAAGCACAAGAGATGAGGGTCTTTCTGTAAATATTTATGTGCAGCCAATAATAATTCTGGTTCTTGGGTAGGACAGTTGAAACTCAAGAGGCATATTTGCTTGAACCTGCACATGACTTGTCCAAATATTTATACTTCCCAGTAAGAAATACAAATAATTTGTCCACCTGAATAATTTCTGACTTATATAATACATATGAATATTAAACTGAACAGATATATCTTCAATCGGAAATCCACATCTACACAAAAACATGAAAAGTTCATCCACTGGGTCCATTGCTTTTTGCCGTCCTCTGATGTCGATGTCATTCCTAGTGCTGTAATATAAGCTCTTCATTTTAATTGCAGTAGGTTTGATGCCATTGAAGAAGGTTATAAAAACCTCATTTGGGAAAACAAGTGTAAAATTCTATCATTTCATCGTCATCTGTAAATCTGTTCAATCCAAATTTCTCCATGTTTTTTTAAAATTCAAATCTTGCTGTTTCCTTTCCTTTTCTTCCAATTCTGTTTCTGCTTTCATCAGTCTCTCCTCCATATATGTAATTTTACTTTTGCATTCTATATGCAACTCACAGGATTTGAAGAAGATAAAATAACAGTGTAACCTTTCATCAACATTTGTAAGTATAATGGAGACAAAAAAATATAACTAGCAAAGTTACCAGCTTCACTATAATTTAAAATTTTAAAATTATACAAGAGTTTTAACAGAGGCTGCTTTCCACCAACTGTATGCTCTCTCTCTCTCTCTCTCTCTCTCTCTCTCTCTCTCTCTCTCATGCACACTATGAGTATGAAATAAATGTATAAAACCAAAGTTACGAAGCTATGATTTGATTACATATCAGTGCTATCTAATACAATTCTATTTTATAAAGAGGTAATGAAGTTCACTTGTTCTGTACTTACTACTTATACGTAAATTCATAATTTCTTATATAAATGCGCTGCGTGAAGTATGCCCAGTTTTCGATGACCCCGTTATGTGGAATGGGACTAGGGGTAACATTTTTAGAAACCTATCATTATAAAAAACACATACATACAATCATTTGATTCATTGACAGAATCTATTTTGCGTTTGGATTTCTCTTTCTTACATCATTTAGTTGCAAGTAAATACAAACAAACCTACACCGATCCAGTTACTTACCTTAAAATTCTTCCCCGCATCACGACGTATTGCAACAATCCATTGTCTACGAAGCTCCATCTTTTTCACTGATGGAATATGGTGGAAGCTTAAATCTATGTGAATTCAAACATTCCCATTGCACAACGGAACACAACAATAAATGCCACGATTTTTCCGTTGCCTGTATAAATTATAGCACTGGCAGCCATGGTAGCGAGATAAAACGAATTTGGTGCCTATCTTAGCCTCGTTTTGGATGCGCTGACCCAGGGTCACATGAATGCATGAAAATATTATAAGAATGGTATATAGAACACAAACTATTGCAGTTTCTTCGACTGCATTTCAAAAAGTCGAGTGTGTTATGAGTTGTCATTGAATTTGATCTTAAAGAAAACACATTACAAAGTGTTAATTACTATTTTAAATCATTTCATTAAATATCCGACAAATATTACTTGACTTTGATAAAAGTGGAAGCATTTTTAAAATGTCGCCATAATGGTTATGCAGTGACGGTGGAGCTAAACACAACCTTAACACAACTAAACATTTTTGTATAACAATGTTTAATAACTAGATGTATATCTTGAGTAAATAGCATCAAATACTAGTTACAGGCGATATTATAATATTTACATGAACTTCTGTATGTGAATAAATCAGAAAAGTAATGTCCAGCACGAGAGCAAACATTAAGGTGACACAATTTTTTTTTGTCGCCCTAATGCTACTGTCGCCATAATGACTACCCAGTAACCATGAACTCTCGCCTTAATGACGGGTTCGCTGTAACACACACACACACACACACACACACACACACACACACACATACATACATACATACATACATACATACATACATACATACATACATACATACATCAACTTTGATGGCTACTTTCAACAGCGCCTCAGAAGCGAATTTTTAACACAACACTTCAACATATTCACTCTTCTCGTCGAATGGGTGTACAAATTCTCAGGTGCATTATCAAGACAATTTTCAATTTAGCTGCTATAAGAACAAAACTTTAGTTTATATTTTTAAAAAAATATGTATGTAAAAGTATGTAACGGACGTTTGGTATCAAGCGCTATTAGTACAATATTGCACAAGTCCCTGGTCAGAGGTATTGCGCAACTTGGAAAACAACACTCGAAACCGCCTTCCGCTAATACTCGTTTATCTAAGGAATGACCTCTATGGTGTGATTTGCCCGGTTAGAATGGATATGGCAATCTGAGACGGTATCTTGAACAAAGACAACACACGAGCTCCCGTAAAGATAAATTAAGAATTTAATTAAAATACAATCAAGAGAAGAATGACACAGTAAATTACAATTTTCTTTTCTTCTGAATATTCTTATTTCAGAAGCACTTTAAAACCGAAGCTTTAAAATAATGGATACATTAATTAAAATTCAAACACTAATAAAATAGATGAATTTAGCCGTTAATAGCTGATAGCTAATTTCATCATGAAATCGAGTGTTCATTAACATTGGACCGCATGGTAAATTCACAGTGACCTGTTGGACGCCTGTTTTTCCTTCTGCTTGCGTCACGACTTTACTTTGCCCTCTAGTGAACGTGGGATTCCACAACTCTGACTTCTGACTTCTTTTTCCTTCTTTGAATTTCGACTTCCTCGCTATTTCTCTCTCTCTTCAAACAAACTATTTTCCTTTGAAAAGAAAAGGGTAAAACGCCCTAAGTATCTCGTTATGCTTTACGAGTTGAGATTGTCCGTCCGTCTTTCGGGTTCGAACAATCAGATCTTACCATCAGTGTTAACTTTTATACGGCTAGCAAAACTACACTAGTCTTCAGATCAATACAGTTGATTATCGACATCAGAATTTGGAAAAGTCACATGTATTCCCGTAAATCATTACGTAAAGTGAGGCAATATATCATAGCACACAATCCATATTCACTAATATGATAAATTCAAAATGAATGTAGTACTTTCCAATCATAAATGTACACATCGGGTTTTTCTACAACACCCATTAACCTACCTAAGTATATAAGGTGAAAAATGCTAATTCAGAATTCAAAGTACATTACTAAATCACTGTAAAAACCCAATTATCCATACAAAAATATGAACACATCATGCATCTGTAACGAAGAAACATCATATCAAAGTACGTTATTAAATCAATGTAATACCGAACTATTCGTATCATAGTATCAATACATCATGCATCTATAACGAAGACAACATCATATAAATTATATCATGATAAATGTGAATTTGAGTTAAATACCTTGTGTTTTTGGCGTCTTACAATCGTTCCAAATTCAGTTTTATTTCCTGGAACCACAATTTTTACGAACGCCTCTTCCTAAAGTCCTTTCGGAGTCTTCTACTGTGTATTTTCGGAATTATTAATACTGACCCTCTCTTGCAGAGGTAATTCCTAGACTAATTCAAATTCATGTGGTTTGGAGTATATATTCCCTTCACTATTAGGAATCGACCCAACCCCTGATTTCATATTTGACCAATCGGAATAAATGCTATTCCTACAGACATTTGGTAAACTGCATATCAAGATGCCAAAAATGCCACCTGGGTTTGAAATAACACCCTACCATTTCTCTCAATCACTTTTTGACAGTTCTACGTGCGAATTTCACTTTTTGTAACCTGTCATACAGCTAGGTCGTTTTTACTATAAACATAGTACCAATGTGACCCAGTTAGGTAAACATTCCTTCGTCCAAACTCTACTCCAAGACAGTTAATTGTCGGCTAGACTAAAAATTAATTAATGGATTTCACTGACGAAAAATTTGGCACTTGACACAGTACTTATACAAAATGTATATAAAATAAATCCAAAATCTGAATTATAGATAGTAAAATAAGAAATGTAGGTTAAAGTGACACTTACGTTTGTCAGCGTGTGTAAGAGATTCAGTCAAATATTGAGTTTCACGATACTACTACATTATAATCTTTGATTGATCACGCTCTTGGATGCATGTATTATTTAACGAAGATATTTATTTAAAATTCATCAAATTTACACCTGAAGAATACACACACTGAGTTTAAATAATTCTGAATTTGATTTTTACCGGTATGCAGTCTAATGATTGTTGGGATGGATGATTGGGATTGATCAAAGAAAAAGAAGGAAAGACTTTTAAAAGATACATTCACATCAAAAAGTACAAACATACAAACATTCACAAATCTCTAAGAATGCATTTATATCTAAATAGATAAATATAAAGGCACTAAACAAATTTAATGCACATGATACATGTAACTCCCACGCACATCACCCAGTGAGCTACTGAAATGTGATGTGATGCAAAATATGACAACAGCTCAGTAAGTAACTGTAAATCAAATATGTCTTCTACTTCCACGCGTCTAAGAATTCGTGTTAGTAATAGTGATGATAGTGAAAATGAGCGGTATTTCAAATGCTTCATTCATAAAATGCGTTATTGATGTGTATAGCAGCCGAGCAATATGTAATTCCGTTAATGATTTAGGATAAAGTTAGTTTTAAAAAGGTTAAAATGTTAAGCAAGTTTGATTGATTTAAGTGGTGTTTTTATTAATTGATATTTAATTGAATCGATGTATAACATCATCGTGATATATCGTATTGATCCAGATGTTCTGATGCCCTGAAGTTATTTAGCAACTGTACAGATGTGATCATATACATATAAATGACCTAGATAGCCTAAAATATGTCGCAGTCAATTACATTTTGACATTTTGTAGATTATTTGACCATATCTGACTGCAAAGTTCAGTCCGATTCAGAAATGCATCAGACATGGCCTATTACTATTGTCAAGGTGGGAAGGGTAAATGGTACATACAGCATTTGATCTGCATAGTCATTTGTGTCTTTGTCGAACATCATAGTCTGGCCACTGGATCTTGCGTAAGCGTCGCTGTATCTATCGAGTCCTAATATCTGTATCTATCGAGTCCTAATATCGTAGTATCTTTCTTTTATGTCGATGAGATAACGCGCGCTGCTGATGATGATGATGAAATTTAATTATAGTGCTGTATCCCCCACTAGGGGCATGTAGCACTGTTGTACGTTTCCAGCAAAGCTGGATATTTAATTACTCCTGGGGGTAGGAATGGTGCCACTTCCACCAGGCATTTATGTACTCAAGGAGTATTATTTAATTTGGTCGTCAGGTCAGGGTTGGTTTTAAGTAAACATCGACCTGAATGGAGGACCCTGCATGAGTGGAAATAGACCCACACACTCAACCTTAACAGCCAATTAGGTGTGTTAATGGTGTGCAGTGGCAAAAGTGGAGGTAGTGTAAATTAAATGAAATCCATGAAGTCTTAAAATTTGCTTAAGTGTCTTAACTTTCCAATGTTTCTAGTACAAAGTGTACATGTATTAAGTCCCTAACAAGTTTTAATACTAAGATGCCTATGCGACATAAATAAGTATAGTCACTGTTTGGTAAAAATTAGGTTGCTAATTTTGAATTGTGTGCAAAAATGTTCAAGTCACGTTTCGTGAAATAGATTGTTCGAAAAGAGTTCTCGTACCAAATGAGGACCATGTTAACCTGGCAATGAAAGCAAACGGATTCTGTTCTGTGTTGCTTTCTCTTGTCTGTTTGAGTAGACTCTAATGTCAGGCTGCCATCTTGTTTTCATCGTGTCCCAGCATATGGTTGTTCCCTCGGACCAGCCATCATCTTCCTTTGTCCTGGGTTCTTTGAAGTTGTTTCTCTCTTGAAGTTATTCCGGTTTTGGTCCAGCGGTGATGTCCTTTTATCCAAACTTTTCCCCCCAAATTTTATGAACCATGTGCTGTTTTGAGTTAATAGAGTATACAGCCCCAAAGACTCCAGCCCTTATCGTTGAGTTGGGGGTCTGTATGCCTAAAGTTAGATACAATTGAATTGCAGCCTTGTGCTGTGGGGCCTGGTACTCTTGGGCTTTTAGACTATCTTATACTGTCTAAATTGGGACCATAATATCGGGACATAATTTTATGATATTCTGGTCTCAGACTTACTTATATTTATATTTGGTTTTCTGATTTTTGAATTGGATTTGTATTGGTAATTATTATTACTGTCAATGAGGCTGTATTGAGAGTAACATTTGAGAAGGTAATAGGAGTGAGGGTAGGTTCCTATACTTATTTTATGGGCTGTTTTTAAAAACCTATTTGTTCTTATTTGTTTGTCTATTTTCTGCCTTTTACATGGCGTTTTTTATTCCTTAATTGTCTTCATTATCTGTTCGTTGTTATTTGTATACCCCTATTACTTTTTCTTCAATCTACTTTGTTGACTTGTTATTATTCCCGGAGTGATTTGATTACTCAAAAGGCTTTGAGTAATTTTTCCAGGTTCCCTAGTTTGTTTCTAGGGTGACTCGCGTCTTTATTTTTCGGTTTGGTTGCTGAGTGTATGAGCCTTGGTGATCTCATGCCCACCGTAGTGTATGTGGGTTCCAAGGACGATTAAGATCTACCTGCTCATTCCTAGTGGTGCTTTAATTCCTTAAAGAGGCTTACTTTTTGGTTGCCTACCTCAGGGATACTCTAGTACTAGTTTTTAAGTAATCCTTTTGGTCTCCTTATTTTGTTTATAGGGTTACTGGCATCTTTAATTTCCGATTTGGTTGTTTAGGATAAGATCCTTGATCATCTCATGCCCACCGTAGTGTATGTGGGTTCCAAGGATGGGGTGTTACAATTGTAGTAATTTATGTTCTATGAGATGGGTCCGATGTATTTTCCAAATCTATTTGCCAGTTTAGATTTTTCTAAGAGCATTCGATTGATTATATGTTTGTTCATAGCCTGTGCTCTTAGGTGGTTTTCTATTTCTATTTACTTCCTTGATAGTATTGTATAATTTTCTCTCTTTGTGATTTTGATTCCAATTGGTTTGTCATTTATTGTTTATTATTTTGTTGATTAGACTCTATAGTTCATGTTGACTATATTCGAGTGGCATGTAACATGGTTCCTTGACTTTAGCTATCTGGTCTCCTAAGTCATTTCCTTGGATATTGATTTGGGATGGAATCCACATGTATTTTATGCTTAATTTATTTATATTTATTTGTTTCATTATTGCCTTGTATTGGTTTAGGAAATTGTCTCTTGAATTAGTGGTGTTATTTTGGATTGAGGTTATGACACTAAGCGAGTCACTTATTATGTCTTCTTTGGATTGTTTTTCTCAATCCATTTTAATGCTTCTAAGATGGTCATGAATTCAACTGTGTATATTGAGTAGTAGTCAGGTAGACGCCACCCAATTTATATATTCAGCTCAGGTATTACCATTGCTGCAGCTGTTTTGCAAGGATTTATTATTTTGCATCCATCTGTGCATATTTTGAGGTAATTTCAATATATATTGCTAATTTCTTCCAAAGCTAATGTTTTTAGATAGTTTGCTCGGTTTACTATAGGTTTTATATTACTCCAAGGTTCGTTATCATACGTAATCTTACTTTCTGCTATATTTACTATTGGTGTTATGTTATTGCAAGGCTCCTTGCCATATCAGATAGTATTTTCGGCCTGGAATAACTCTATTGGAAGTTGATGTTTTAAATCATTGACTAGTTTTCTCATATGGGGGTGGGGATTTGTCTTAGTTACCCAGAAGGATATATTACAATTATGTATTGCCTGGTAAGTTGGGTGATTTTTTGGGTGTGTTGAAAGTCTGGTTGCATATTTTAGGATAAATTCCTTCTTTCTTAGATGTAACGGCTGTTCTCCGGTTAAGATTTACAGCTCAGCTAGTGAGGTTGATGGCAGTGCGCCAGTGCCAATCAGTAGGGCTTTTCTCTGAATTTTATCTAATTTATTTAATTGACATTTGGGTACCGTGTTGCATATTTGGCAGCAATAGTCTATTTTAAATCTTATTAAAGCCCTGTATAAGGTTAGGGTTGTTTCTTGATTTGCTCCCCACTTGGTACCTTTCAGGTTTCTTAATAAGTGTAAGTCCTGATTACAATTTTGTACTAGTTCATCTACGTGATGTGCCCATTTGAGATGTTCAGCAAAATACATACCCGAAATCGGGCTACTTTTACAAATTTTATTTCTTGATTTTGTATTGTTAGCTTAGGGTGTTGTTTTTTTTTTTACTTTTCTTATGTGGTAAATAGTACTGCTACCGTTTTTTGTTGCGATAGTTTGAATCACCATTTATTTGCCCATTCTCCTATACTATTAAAACTATCTTGAATATCTGTTATAATGTTGTAGTAACATGGGTGTCCTGCTCTCCATAGTCCACTACCATCTACAAATTGCGATTATTCAACTTCCGGTGATGCCAGCGTTTTGCCAAGGTCGTTTATCATTAGATTGAAAAGAGTAAGACTGAGTACATTCCCTTGTGAGGTTCCATTTTCAAGGGTATGTTCTTCAGAGCATGTGTTTTCTACTCTTAGACTAGTAATTATTTTGCGGTCAGTAAGGAAATTTTCGTAATGCTATAGTGATTTAATCTGGCTATTAGGCCTTTTGGTCCATACGGGATCGAATGCTTTCTCCAGATCTATAAACACCGCAATTAAAATTCTGTCCGCTTTTCCTTTAGAGTTAAATGCTAATTGTATAGCGGTTTCTAATATTATGAGTTGGTCCGATGTGGACCTTTGGTTCCTAAATCCACATTGGTTTTCAGATATTAGTTTATTACATTCAAGGTAGTGTTTGAGCCTTTTGGATTGTTTGGATTCTTGGATCGCCTTCGGTAGCGATTGGTGCAGCGCATGAGGCCAGGGAGGCGATAACTTTCGGGTGTCCAATGAACAATCCACGCACAACACCGCCAAAGCTATTTCCGTAATATGTTGCGAAAAAGGGTTTCTCACGTAGACAACACGCATATGTACGACTGCGTTGTACCTGCTTGTGTCAAGCTCGCTTACAGACAATAAAATGCAATGCCCATGTCCGCTTTGATGTCGTCGCTGTTAATGTGCATCAGAAACGAGTAATTATTCGACTGCAGCATCTTAACCGTGTCGTGATTTGCTCTTACCGTATTAGAATTCGGTAAAAAAAAAAAAAAGAAACGGTTTAATAGTTCCAAAGCACCAAACTGGTTTTGTAGCTTCAGTTTGGACTTCATACTGTGCACTGTGATGAACCCACCGTTGAATATCTTGAGCGATTCAAAGTCCTGATCTGCAATAAACATGTGGATCTTTTGCTGTTCACTATCCCTAACATAATCCAATCAAATGTGTTATCTAGATTGTTTTCACGAACACAGCGTCCACGATCGTACATTCATACGGTACAGGGACATCCGCTCGCGGGGAACCAACAACACTTCGTTGAGCATCGTATTATCGTTTTGGTCTTAGTGAAGTTCGTCTGGGTAGTCAAAATTAACCTCGATAAAGTATTCAACATCTATGCTGCTGTTGCTCACATGCACTTGCGCGTGTGTATGTGTACATACATTGAATCGATCCATGTAAACTGGACCACAAACATTCGTGACATCATCGCCTACAGTTACAAGTTATGGTCAACAGCGGCGGTGTTGTGTTTGTTTATGAGTGGGTTGATATTACGTTCGAAAAACAAATGTTGATTGATGTCAGTGAGCAGTTTTAACTAGATTTTGGCTTTTGATAGTAATGCGTCCTACGCCATTCCTGACTATGGCACTTAATGTGCGGGGTCCTTATCACAAAAAGTCTCAAAGATACCCGCGAGCTGCTACAAGTCCGTGCGCAAATACAGATCGTGGTAGTGAACGGGTTTTCCATAACCAAATGCTGACCAGACAGTTTTCGCGTTCGCGTAGTCGGCGGGGGAATTATTATTAACCATTATTTTTGGAGTTTGCTGGCTGTAACTGTTTAAGTTTTCCTTCGGTTTTCATTTAGTGCAATTCTAAAATTTCTCCAGATTTGTTTCTTGTAATGCATCAAAAACTATATATGTTTTAGGCCGGGTTAATTTTAATCGTGAGTGAATTATTTTTTGCATGATGTTTAGTTTTAGCTCAAGCTTTCGAAACATTGATTTTTTTTGTACGCTATTATGAAATGTTTATTTTTCCAATTTGTAAATGAATTCGTAGCGCTATCGAAAATAACTTTTGAACTTTTATAAAAAATCTAATTTATCTTTAGTTAAGCAATATTCGTAGTGTTTTTAAAATTATGTATTTAGTAATTTAATGCCTCAATAGAGTCTGCCTAAAATAAAAGTAGTTCTCTTTTCCTATACTTGCAACCACTTGCTGCGTTATTTTTGTCTGAAGGCGTTGTACAGAGGGAAGATTGAAGAATTCGTAATTACTTACCATGGTTTAAGAAAGCTCAAAGTCCAACATATTTATCGCCATTAATAAATCTCTTTTACGAAGCGTCGGTTAGTTTAAAACAGGCATTAGTTATTATTATCATAAACTAATTGTAGCGTAGAAAACAATTCAAGAATATTACTTGCCATCGATATATTGGCACTTGTAAAGTATTCCATCATAAATATACTTATATTTTTATTCAATAATTGCATCCCCGTTTCTTGCTGAACAGTGTATTGCTTCTTTACCTTTTCGAAAAAATATTTGTAAAAACACTTTAATGAGTTTTTTTTAATGTCTAATCCTCTTTACGTTTCAACCCCACACAAACATAAAAATGTATTATTTAGTTATATTTCAAGTTTTGCTGATGCATTTGGACAGCTCTGAAAAAAAATGTATGAATCTGGACAGCACAAGGGTTAAACAACAATTACTTTAAATGCATGTGAAAACTGTATTTGACACCAACTTGCCAGAATTATTTTCGCCTTTATTAGTATCTTCCTATAATTAACTTGCACCATTTGTTTTAAGTCTAGAGAAAAATTGATATCAAGAAGTGTAATGTTGGAAGAAGACCAGTTTAGTTCCGTATCAGGACATATTATTTCCTTAGAAAATTTCTTGATTCCAACCCAAAAACATTTGCTTGTGTTATTGTACTGTTAAGTCTCTAATAGAAAAAGTTTTTCAAGATATTCATAATTGCTGTAAGAGAATGTTGAGATTCATCGGTCAGTTGCACGTACTCTCTCTCTCTCTCTCTCTCTCTCTCTCTCTCTCTCTCTCTCTCTCGTTCTCTCTCTCTCTCTCTCTCTCTCTCTCTCTCTCTCTCTCTCTCTCTGACACACACACACATAATGACACTATGAACTGATGTGAACAGCGTACTACGTCCTGCATGTATACATATATAAATTTTATCTAAGCAAAAAACCCAATGCTGTAATATTATGAACAGAACAATTAAACTTACGTAGTCTTGCAGTCGTCATCCATTATTATCACAGTGAAATATAATCAAATGACAGTTTTAAAAAGTTAACTATTATTTAACATCATCTGGGAGACACTATACATTAGTTCGTTGACTATTTTCTAAACAGAAAAAATGAATAAACGAAATCATTTACCAATTTAATATTGTAAGCAATTCATGAACAAACATTGGGACATGCAGATATTTAGATATATGATCGATTCATGGACAAAAGAATACCGAAACACAGAAATATTAACACACTCAAATTTTTGGTTTTCGTTTCCAGCAAAGGAATAGAGAAGTCGCTTCTACCTCAGTTGAGCCCAAAAGGTTTTATACTCTTGACGAATCCCTTGCAAAACACAGTAAAGGTAATCTCCCTCCCTCCCTCCCTCTCTCTCTCTCTCTCTCTCTCTCTCTCTCTCTCTCTCTCTCTCTCTCTCTCTCTCTCTCTCACACACACACACGCACGCACGCACGCACACACACACGGGGGCCCCGAGTGGCAAAGTAGTCTAAAGCACTCTCCTCCGTTACGGATCACTGCCATCTTACCTCTGTCTGCGTGGGTTTGAGTTTCGGATTCAGCCAATGTGTGTATGTCACAAAGCTTGCCAGTAACATCTTGTGGGTCGGTGGTTCTTTCAAGGGATTTTCCCGGATTCTTCCTATACCAATAATACTGGCCGCCATGTATAGCCTATCTAGTGCTGAAAAAATGGCATTAAACCCTACAACAACAACAAAATGACACGATGAAATGATTATGGTACATGTTTATATCAGCGAACTATTTTGCATTCACACTTTTTACTTTCTTGATCACATTTTCTCCAAACATCCACATATTTTCGTATTGAACTTGTAAAAATGTAAAAGCGTATTACGTCCTCCATTCATATAGGATATATAGATTTAGATTAGCAATAACCCTAATGCTGCTATATTATGAACAGAAAAAAATAAACTTATGTAGTCTGGTAGTGGTTAAACATGATTATCACTGTGAAATATAATCAAATGACATTTTTTCAAACGTTAACTGTTATTTAACATTTCGTATTCAGTATGTGCAGCTTTATATATATATATATATATATATATATATATATATATATATATATATATATATATATATATATATATATATATATATATTACAATGGACTTAATTTTAATTTACGTTAGCGCACAAATCCTGCCTTTGATTTTTGGACATGTTTAGTTTGATACACTCCCAAATTTCACAAGATTTTTTTTTTATACAAGTCGCTACGTTTTCTCTGCATATTCATTCAATCAAAAACAAACAAGACATTTTATTCCGAAATAGACATCGGAAAACATGGATGCTTTCGAGAGAGTGCCGCCATGGGCGCAAACGCTTTTACACAATGTATTGTGCATATATAGACCGGATCAGGCTCCTGACCTGCTGTAAATGCGTCGTCAATACTGCGGCCAAACACTGACTATGTAATCAAAGTGGAGGTGACTCCCAGGCGGATAAACAAAACAAGGACCAAAAACAATTTTTTTTTTAGAAAGTTTGTTTTATGAAAGCTCTGAAGCCTGACACAATTTAGCTCCGGGCCATACAAATCTCAAAATGCGTCATTGATGCGATATCTTATCACTGCATCATCATACGGTTATTAAATTTAATTTAGAAAATGGTTATGGACCATACTATTTATAGCAGCACACATTAATGTCGTTAGTGTGGTGACCGTGTGACAACAGTCGGCGACATATTTTGGGAGAAAAAGTATGCCTTATCTTAACTAACGCGACAATCCCGAGTGTCACCAGCCAATGAATATAGCGAGATGAAACAGGCGTCTGGCGTGTATTTAGAGAAAGGTTGTGTACCATAGAATTCCATCGCTTACTCACCAGTGTTACGTTGAGGGATCAAAATGTCTGGAAACGATCACATAAACACGCCGCATCGGAAAAGAGTCAGATAGGCAAACACGATTAATATGATATGCTGAATGCAATACTGACCGAAAAATTCGAGCAGCCAACCTCAGCATGCAGGCCGGGTTGTAATCGCCAGTCCCAAGGAGACAAAAGTCATCGCCAATTACTTATCCACACCTACAAATCCCAAAGGTAACAGTAGCTTCTACAAAACAGGGACACTTAACCGAGGATAACTAGAGAAAGATGGTTGACTCAAACCATCGTCAGCACCAGGATGTCCTGGTCAGAGCCCATAACATCCGGATATCCTGGACAAGGCCCATATCAGCAACATTTTATAAGCAACCAGAACTCTGAAAAAAGCAGAAGGCTGCCACGATGGCTGAGATCCCCAGCTAGAGGCCATGCAGGCTTCATCCATGATTATCAATGTGAAACATAATCAAATGACATTTTTATAAAGTTAACTATGATTTAACATTTCGTATTCAGAATATGCAGCTTCATCTGGGAGACTATACATTAATCCTATAACTATTGTTTCTAAAAAGAAAAATGAATAATATAAAATATTTACCGATTTAATAATGTAGGCAATGCATGAACAAACATTATGGCATGCAAATATTTAGATATATAATCGATTGATGGATAAAACATACCAAAACACGGAAATGTTAACACACTCAAAGTTTTCGTTTCCAGCAAAGGATATAGAAATCACTCTTACCTCAGTTGAGTAAAAAAGGTTTGATACTCTTGACGAATTTCTTGGAGAACACATAAAAGGTTCTCACTCTCTCTCTTTCTATCTCTCTCGCTTTCTCCCTCTTTATCTCTCTCACGCACGCACTCACGCACGCACGCACGCACACACACACACACACACACACACACACACACACACACACACATACATACATACATACATACATACATACATACATACATACATACATACATAATGACACGGGGGCTTCTAGTGTGGCAGAGTAGTCTAAAGCGCTCTCGGTTACGGATCACTGCCATCTCACCTCTGTCTGCGTGGGTTCGAGTCTCGGGTTCGGCCTATGTGGGTATGTCAGAAAGCTTGCAAGTATCTTCTCGAGGATCGGTGGTTCTTCCCGGAATTTTCCCGGGTTCTTCCTCCACCAATAATACTGGCCGGCATGTATAGCCTACGTAGCGCTGCAAAATTGGCATTAAACCCTACAACAACATAATGACACAATGAAATGATTAAGTTATATGTATCTTTCAGCAAGTTTTTTGCATTCACATTTCTTACTTTTTAGATCACATATTCTCCAAACATCCACATATTTTCGTATTGAACTGGAACATTTGAAAAGCGTATTAAGTCCTGCATTTATAAAGGCCATAGAGATCTAGTTTACTAATAACCCCAATGCTGTGATATTATGAACAGAAAAATTAAACTTACGTAGTCTTGCAGTCTTCATCCATGATTATCACTGTGAAATATAATCCAGTGACATTTTTTTTCAAAAGTTAACTGTTATTTAACATCTCGTATTCAGATTGCGCATCTTTATCTGGGAGACACTATATATTAGTCCATTGACTGTTATTTCTAAAGAGAAAATTGAATAAACGAAAATATTTACCAATTTAATAATGTAAGCAGTACATGAACAAACATTGGGACAGGCACGTATTTAGATATCTGATCGATTGATAGACAAATAAATACCGCAACAGGGACATATTAACACTCTCAAGGTTTTGGTTTTGGTTTCTGTCATTAGTTTGAGCACAAAAGGTTTTATAATCCTGGAAAATTCCTTGCAAAATCACTGTTATTGCTGGCTGCTTCTTAAATTGACAACGTTTTCTTGGATTGTTAGAGCATATCTGCAACCATAGCCACTGTTTAATAAGCATAAGTTTAAGAGTTTAATGTTGCTTTTTCTGAGTGTAAGATGGTTTACTCAAACCATCGTCAGCACCAGGACGTCCTGGCCACAGTCCGTAACATCCGGAGATTGGAGGCGATAAAGCTATATATTTTCACCTTTTAAAATAGAGACCGTTCTGATACAAGTGGATCCCCACAATTCGTGTCATAATTGTGGAATTCTGTGACAATCTTTGCTTCAAGTGGGCCATCCTCTCCAACCTACACTCCACCGACGACCATATCTATCGCACCTGATGGTCAACACAAGGACCTGTAATAGGTTTGCTGTCACTAACCACACGCATTCTCCAGGTCCGACCTTCTGGAAGACCACGCAAAGACAATTGTGGCATAATCCCAGATGACCTTGCTCCCTGAACCCGGTAAAAAGATGCTGCACTTAAAACACCTGTTTCACCCGATGCTAGTACAATACGTAATATACACGGGTTTGTCAGGCCCAAAATGTGCCTGTAGAGGAGCGCAACATCGATCCCGACAAACACAAACACAGGAACACACACACACACACACACACACATACACACACACACCCCGCTCCGTTGGCGTAATGGTTAGATCGTCCTCCGCGGAAGCGGGACGTCGTGAGTTCGATCCCCGCCGAGTCATACGAAAGAATTAGACAAATGGTACTAACAGGTGCCTCGCTTGGTGCTGAGCATTAAGATGTTAGTGTTATGACTGGTCGGCCTGTTGTCAGGATAATGTGACTGGGTGGGACATCATACTACATGTATTTGGCATGATGCTCCATTGCTAGACATCACTATAAATTGATTCACTGGAGACTTTGAAGCGAAATGACTGAATTGCTATTATAGCTACGTTAAAATTCTCAATCAAATACATACATACATACATACATACATACATACATACATACATACATACATACATGAATTAAAAAAGATGTTACACATTTAACAGTTTATTTATTTGATATTACCTATGTTTTCAGATGAGATATACTCAGATCATACAGACATACAATGTCTTACCAAACTGAGGAGTTTACAGCGTAATCATAACAGTAAATCAGTCAGAGTTTATGACAAAATCATGAAAACACCAGATCGACCCTGTATTCGAAAATCTCCACTCCAAGATTGCAGGACCAACAGGAGGCAACACCTACCTATAAAGATAAAGCCTCGGCCCCCTAAAGGACGGAATAACCATCACAAGAAAGTCAGAAGGTTTAGAGGACTACGAAAGAGATTTAAAATTTTCAGTTTGTCATAGAATTTGAAAATTAAATGACCACCTGTTGAATGATGCACACTAAACATTTAATCAGTCCGCAACGATTTAGCCTTTCTAAAGTTTCCTCGAACTTTATCAACCGATTTAAAAAATGAACATTTACCTACAATGCCCAATTGTGCTTTTTAATCTATTAGCAGAGGTAAATGACTAGATTTATTATTACGATTTCATAATTCATAAAACAAAAATCCGTTGTTGCCATTGTTATTCCAATCAGCTGACCTTTGATTGGCTGTGTTTAATTGTTCCCGGATGTTGATGCATAGACCAATGTATACAGAAAGCTAAATAATAGCTCCCTGAAGTAATAGAAGGAAGCAGAACCAGCCAACATAGTAATAATTCAAAAATAACGACAGTGAAACATTGCATGTTAGTTAAATTTGGTCTTCTAAAGTACCAGTTTTGGTCATATATCGGAAATTTTATTCTGTAAAAGTACTCGAACTAAAATTGATTTTTAAAGATAAAGAAAAGATTGGTAATGAACACATTTAAATGCTAGAATGTCTTTATGAGAGTGTTATGACCAATATGTTATAATACGAGATACATATGATATTACATGTATCATCTGAATGTATATCGGTACATGAAATTGAGATCAGCTTAGACGTCCGATGCATAATACACCAGTAGATTAGGGTCTACACAGCTTTGTGAGTAATCAGTCGTATTACGATACGGCCGATATGAATTAACACTGTTCTTATTTTGGCGTGATTTTACAAAAAACAAATCAGGTATATTGTAGTATGATACAGTATCGTTACATAATTGTATTATCAAAATGCTTCGTATTTTTGTCGTTATCTGATCAGCAACGTGACTTTCTGGTGATCTCAAAAGTTGGAAATATACCTTGGAAACCAAAATGTGACACTACACCATAATTTAGAACCCTATGCTTTACAATATCATCCACCATTTTTAAAACGTTCACCAAGACGTTGACCCTCCACCAATTTATTTTCTCCAGTATGACCATCCACCAATTGTCGCTTCCTCAAACACATACACCACCAACTTTGTATTAGGTTTATTTTTTGCAAACATCAGATGCTACTAGCTCTAAACAGTTATGAAAATGTTTGAACATTATTGCTCAAAATCTTTTAAAGATCTTATCCCCTTCCCCCTCATATCCTTTACAATTTCATGGCATACGCCATGTAATTTACTCTATGCTGAACAGTTTGTTTGTTTCTTTGATTAGGATTTTTAATGTAGCTTTAACACTTTTTCAGCCATATCCCTATGCTCAACAGACTTAACCATTTAAAAATAAAACAAAGAAGACACTAAATCAAAATTTTATAATTAACTATTTTTAAAACTTTTCTTGAATTGAATAGTTCACAACTTGTATTTTTACAAGAAGATTCACATTAAACTTAAATGTCGTTTATTACTCTGCAAACAATCATTTTCCTGTCTTTATTCTAATCCACCCACCATTGAATGAAATGAAACATGTTCAAAAAATACTAAAACATTTTATCAAAAACCAACACTACACCAAAAAACACAAAAACAATAGTTAATAATATTTTTCATAAAACAAGCAAATCCTGATAACGAATATTTGAAGAAGAAATAAAAATTATTTTGAACATTCATAGTATTGCTAAACGCACGAAAACAATATTATTCAGATTTTAAAACAAGAATGAACATTTTAATACCGCTAAAATTTGAACCAAGACTCTTAAACGTTATATTCACATTTTTCATCACAATATTAATAGTCACATTTAATATTTTTAAATAAACACAAAAGCAACAATAGTCACATTTTCATAAAACAGGAATACAGCTTAGTATATTTTAATGAAGCTTTTATCACAGTATATAGTAGCTGCTAATATGTGTCCCATCCTCTTCACTGACAGTTTCTTCCCTTAATCGAATAGTACATTCGAACTTTAACCATGTCTTGCCTAAAACACAATCTATCAGTTTAAAATGAAAGAAGAAAAAGTTAAAAGTGTTAAAAATGTATAATTGCTACAGAAAGCAGTCCAAGTCGGCCAGAAAGGTGCTGTTAATGTTCAAAGTATTTTAGACAGAAAACCTGTAACATACTGATGCTACACTAATCTGCAACAATTCTTATCTTTAACTTTCAAAACTAAGAAATGAAGGTTCATTATGTGATATGGATATTTATATTTTGCTCTTGATCTTGTCCAAAATCATGTTCATTATATACGAGACCAGGATAATTTTATTTCGGTTTTGTAAGCAAGATGTTTATCTCAATCATGGTCCAGAACGTTGGATCATCCCCAAGAATGCTTGGTGTGCCTGATGTTTGCCACATTCTATAACTTTAATAACATATTTTATCTTGTAAACATCTGGAATCTGCTAGAATGAAATTTTACATGAATTAATAGTTTTGTTTAGAAAATGCCTAATCAGAAATAGGTCACGTAGTGGGTTATACAATCTTGTTTATCTAGAAATTATTCATTCCAGCATCAATATGTCAGCAGAAATCGTTTATACTGTAATCTTATGACTTTGATTTTGGTGATACTTTGTAGTATTCCCTGTAAATATAAAGTGCTCAATGATACTCTCAGAAAGAGACATTAATTGGGAATTAGAATGATTTCAAAGAAGGAAACTTGGATTATATTACTGTAATTTAACAAAAGACTATTGACACATCATTTCAATTCAGCACATTGGTACAACAGTATACTGGAGACTACATGCCACTACAGGTACATCAACACTTTTAGCGTTGGAAATTATATGGAATACCAATAAAGATTATTCAGAACCTTAGTTTACGATTATTTGATAAAATTAAACACACACTACACACGATTTAAAAAGTGTGAAAATATAATGACACTTGTTTATAATTATTGACAGTAATAAGTAGACACATTACAGAATTAGGTTCAGTAAAGATTTACGAAATCACTAGCAGTGAGAAAAAATGGCGGATTTCATTCTGTAAATTGGTGTCACAGAAGAACATTAACAATAAGCATAATCATCTAAAACGTAATATATTTGATGAACAATAAAAGCAAATTTAATGAGGATATACCTATATTATTTGTATGTTTGGAAATGATTACATCTGCATATATAGACTGAAAACAGTAGGAGGAAATTTTGTATACAGATCTACCAAACTGGATACAGATAAGATAGTCTACCTTAAATATAAAAATACTGGCAAATAATGTTGTCTTTATATATTAGAATTTGTTATAAATCAAGCAATGGATCATCGATGTAGACCACAAAATATACCTTTGACGGATTTAAACATTCGTTATTAAATACGTTTAAATAGACAAGCTATACAATAATCGAATTAATGTTTCAAATCTAACTTTTCTATGAAATTAGAAAGACTTATAAAACCTGTAAAAATAACAGAAAGAGAAATATTCAGTTATAGAGATATGTGTCATTATTGTGAAATGTAAGATTTGTTCTAATCGGTATCATCTAAATAGACCAGATACGTAAGAATCTAAAGTGACTGTTTTATTTTAGTTTGAATCATATTTTTGAACATGATAGAGGATGCAGCCAACCAGCTAATACAATAGACTTTGTACAACTAAATGGGTTTGTCGCAAAATTTAAAAACTATCAGTAGCGAATAAATCTTTCATATAGCATTCTATATGGTAATTTGAAAGAATACTTCAGCCAGCAAGTAATTGTAAGACAAATCCATATAAATAATAGACAATAATAAAAAGAGATATCATGTTTGTGTGAAGAAATGAAAAAGTTAATGAAGTTTAAGAAATCGCGACCAAATCTAACTGGAATATGTAAAGTAGAATTCATGTGTATCTTAACCGTACTTTAATTTAAAATATCCAGATCATTATTCATCTGGCAATCATTATATATCAATAATTCCGAATATATTATGAAACGTACATATCTTTTATTGAGTCATTTGTATACAATAATTTTATCAGTATGATGATAAATTAGAATGATGTAACCGAAATGTCTAAGAAAACATATTATTCATGCCTTGATTCTTTAAAAAGGGTATTGAGGATAAATATATAACATCGAAAATTATTATTATTATTATTATTATTATTATTATTATTATTATTATCAGGATACAGAATTAGTAAAGTCGATTGCCAGTAGGTAAAAGATATGATGCAACGTTTTTATTCAAACTTTCTAGGAGATCATATATGATATATATTTGAAGAAATCTACACTAATTCTGTGTAATATTTTGATGACTTCAGATCTCCACGTTATAAACAATCTAAACTAGACCCATCACATTTTTTTAATGTGCATGGACTTGCATATTAGTTACAAATAAGCAAGGAAACATTAGCGTTCCGCATTAATTAAAATCTGTTTCTAATGACAGGATCCAGAATTAAAGATTGAGTCAGCACATTATGGAATATATATGATGAAATAAATCATGATTATTATACTGACTATAACGAGTGATTTATTTGCTGTGATAATGATAATCTCTGTGAGCTATTGTTATTCATAAAAATGTTTCATTGTATACCCATGTGAATGAAACAAATTTGGTAGTCCTTCAACAGTAATGATTATGTTTTGTATTGAAGGATTAAAATACATTTTCAGGATCAGTATTTAAAAATCTTCTACATCATATCAACTTTCGCTCGCGGTAATTCTATTGATTTTGCCTGTATTTTTTAAAAGGATTCTAATGGAATTACTCAGTTATCGAACTCTTTTATCCTTTGCACAAGTTTGATTAAATACCTTAAACAGAATTTGGTTTCCTGTTATTACTTCACATCCAACTACTTTATGTCAGCTCACGCTTTTGTAATAATAACAAATATTTATATTTCCACATATGGTTTTACGTCCGGATTTGTCGTATACTCCGCCTCTCTATTTTAATCCAATAAGAGATATATTGATTTTTTAAACAAAATATGTGCATGCTTATCTTAATATGTAAACAATTGTCTGCTTGCCTTGTATTTATGCAGTAAATAACACGCTGAATATTTCCATACAATCCCGTCTAGATGACCGTTATTATAAAAGATGAGAATGGATATACCTAAATAAATAATATATTATGGGCAATTTTCATATTAAATGAATGTCATAAGCATACACAAACCTGCTTTCTTCGTTTGAATGACACCTATGGCTATATTATTTAGTATGAAAAATGTATGCTCCTTGAAGATCCTCGGCTAATTGTCATGCGGTTAAAAGGGGGAAACAATCGTGATCGAATAATTCCCGCCTGCAGTCTGGAGTCATTTTGACTCTATGCCTACGTATTCCTATCATGCATAATAAATAGCTATGTTCTTCACTGAGCTGCGAAGTCGAAGTCACAGCTCAGCCTGATATCTTCCCTGTGTCGTCAAAGATCATTATTCAACGATATACGCGTCATACCGGTCGATAATTTAAGTCAATAACTGCCGATAGGGAACCGGGTGTCGCATCATAGAGGATTCGTTGCGTTCATCATTCTTCAAAATCATCCACCGCCATGCTTGGTTCATAACACATGAGCTGTCAGGAACAGTTTTTGTGGATAGTTGCCAAATTACTAATTTTATTTACACAAGTTACGATATTTCAATATTGGATTGGTTTCACATGCCATTATCAATGCAACTGTTAAACGTGCAATGTTTTATCTCAAATATTAGTTTTCATTTTGTTAAATATAATAATTACAAAGCAGCATTTATACACAATGGTAAAGATATTGTGACAAGACATGATTAAGGCTGAACATTTTAATTTCACTTAAAATACATAACACACAAACAAGTATTTTTATCACCCATACCTGATTTGATCATCAGAAAACTGGAGCTTTTGAAATATGCATCATTGCTTGGTATTATATAGAACATTGCATATTAAGGACAACATTCGAACATCGCTTGTCACATGTGCATATTTTCAAATTCTGTAGAAAACATCTTATTTGTTGAGTACCAGTATTCATTGATCTTTTGGTAGACACAAACCATAAAAATACTAAAGATGTCGACTTACATAACTCAGTATAAGCCGTAAATGATACCCCAACGAGTTCAAATTTCAGTCTAAGACATCGTTGCATTACATACAAGTAAATCAACACTACACCTTTAAAAACATTCCGGATTGCAAGTGTGAATGGATTTGAATATAAACATTTTCCCAAAAAACATTCCGTATAGCAAGTGTGAATGGATTAGTATATAAACATTTTCTCAAACAATATTCCGATATGCAAGTGTGAATGGATTTGTATATAAAAATTTTCCCAAATAACATTCCGGATAGCAAGTGTAAATGGATTTGTATATAAACATTTTCCCAAAAAACATTCCGGTTTGCAAGTGTGAATCGATTTGTATATAAACATTTTCCCAAACAATAAAACAGTATATAATGGTATAATGTTGTACGCCCATCCGTCTATTTATATAATATTGCTTCTACACAAGAAGTCTTCCAGATTAAACAGGTTACCCAACTTTGCAGGTAGCTTGCACTGGAGACGAAAGAAGCAGGTTCATTTCAGTGTCAAAGACGAAAGTCAAGGTAACTGGGACTGAAAGAATAACATTGATTTCCACATAATAACAATAGTACACGTTGATACATGTAGACAAAGCTTTGCAGTTGGGATGTATTTTGGGTATGGGAGAAGAACGATGATGATAGGGAAAAAACATCAAAGGTCTAGGTCTCTGTAATTCATAGAAGAATCATGGTTTCCACAATATATCAATAGCTCTGTAACACATAGCCGGTCCCATCGATGTTGGGTCTTTTAGTTCCTCGGAGAAGCTCAAAAATTCAAAGATCCAGATCACTGTAACTTGATGATAAAAATATTCCTTCTGCACAAAAAATCCAGTTATGGAATATGCACCATCACCACAAATAGTGATGATTTACAAGATAGATAAGAATGAAGCATATTGAATTTGGGTATTAAACATCAAAAGGTCAAGGTGAGTGTGACGTGTTTAATTAATAATGTTAGTAATAGAACACATACTTTGACACAATGCTTGTGAATATGTGGCTCATATGGAAATATAATAACTATTGATGTTGGAAGATGTGGTTTATATGGTAATGTAATAACTATTGATGTTGGAAGATGTGGGTCATATGGTAATGAAATAACTATTCATGTTGGAAGATGTGGGTCTTATGGTAATGAAATAACTATTGATGTGGGAAGATAAGGTTAAAATGGTAATGTAATTACTATTGATGATGGAAGATGTAGCTCATATGGTAATGTAATAACTATTGATGTTGAAAGATGTGGCTCATATGGTAATGAATGAACTATTGATGTTGGAAGATGTGGTTCATATAGTAATGTACTAACTATTAATGTTGGAAGATGTGGCTCATATTGTATTGTAATAACTATTGATGTTGGATGATGTGGCTCATATGGTAATGTAATAACTATTTCTTTTGGAAGATTATTTCATTTTGTAATGAAATAACTATTATTGTTGGAAGATGTGGGTGATATGGTAATGTAATTGCTTTTGATGTTCAAGCCAATGTGTCCAATGCCAAGACGTGAAGAGAATTGGTTTGTACAATAAGTTTTGTTCAAAGGTAATGACCTTGTCTGAATATTGTGGGTGGATTCCATGCATGTTTATTCATGTTCAAAGATCAAGAGGTCAGATGACATTACATGTAAGTCAAATAAAAATATAATTGATATTTTCATACGATCAGTTTAATAACAGATTGCACAGAGAAGAATTAAAAATGAAGTAGACCTATAGTGTGCCATTCATTTATTCTTGTTCGTGTTTGGCTGATTCTCACAGACGTTTTACTATATGCATTCCCTATATTTTAAGCACAGTCATCCGCTTTATTGAGGAGAGTTTACATCGAGATATAATTTACACATGAATAACTTATGACGAGTTTTGAGTTGTTTATCTCTGAAGTATTGTTAATGTTAGAAATACAGGATTTGATTATTGTATGCACACTTATGGAGAAACAAGGATTCTGTCGGCGATATCAAACGCTTTAGAAACGTATGTTTATTTTGTTTCTGATGTCCATTCGCTGATTATAGTAAACCTTATCACGTGGTGATGGAATGCTTCTTAGGGAGGTATGAATTATTGTTGGGCATCATGCTGCAGAAACTGTTACGTTTAAACAGCTCTGATGAAGTCCATGGCTATGATATGTTTTAAACATGATCCTATAAACATATTTCAACATCTCTAACTCACATCTTAATCTATAAATAACAACTACTAGTACAGATATCGCTCAGCAACATTTCTTGCTTTTTCAATGCCAATGCCAATAATAGATCTCATGAAACTTAAACGTTTCTAAATCAAAACCGCACACGAGTACTGAACCAAATTCTACTGTTTGATGGGGGAAAAATGAAATAGAAATATATTAACACCAGGAATGAAAGAACAACAATGGTTTCTTTTGCAATACATTCAACACCTTTCCAAGTGGTGGTAGAAATATTCAATGATTTTGAAACATAAATTATATGTGCATTGGGACGCGGCAGTACTTACGTCAGATTTTTTTATCCTGAGCACAAGCATATCGGTACAAGACGATTTAGACTATTTGAAAGGAATTCGAACGTAAAATGATGATGTATTTGACTTCAGACCCCAATTACGAGACGTATGATTATAATTCTAGAAAGCAATGTTTGGCAATCTCCATGTCAGCATCACTCTTTGCGAAATTCGTCTCGCACGTAAGTTTATGACATTACCTACAAAGAATCTTTGACCTTGGACAAAAACAGTAGATGAGTTTACTCGTATCGATTTGATAGAATTGTTATCATCAATCTGCTCAGCGGTGGTCTTACTTTCAATCAGAATATATGCGGATTGTTTCCAGCATTGTTCAGGTAAACTGTGTAATTGTCTGCTGTACTTCTTGTTTCAAGGCTGAATACTTCCAATGCTTAGATTTGGGGAGCAGCTGCTACTCATCAGCGGCAAAAACGTCATTAACAAACTGAAGACAGACTTTTACTTCATATTCCCAAATTAGCAATATTTACTTTATTAAATAAATTGTTCCCACTGTAAAGAATTAAAAAGCTCTCTTTTTTTCCAAATATCTTTGTCATTTGGCACTGGTACTAAGGACGACTAGATTTACTTTGTACAAACGATTCTTTACGAAATAGTTTATAGCCGGTATTTGCCCAACTGAAAGATATTTTTATGGATGGTACTGTCAGACAAACATACTTTGTAGTATGATACTACCAGATACAAAGAGTTGGTATCTAAGGTTGGTATTTATTGTACTTTCAGATTGAAAGAATTGGCATGTGTGGTACTGGTAGGATTTAAAAATTTGTATATTTGGTATTGTTATACAGAATGAATTTGTATGGTACTGACTGACAGAATGACTTGGTATGGTTCTGACAGACTATGAATTTGTATGGTATTGTCATACTGAATGAATTGGTATGGTATTGTCATACTGAATGAACATGCATTATACTGACAGCCTGAATAAATTTGTATGATACTGACAGACTCAATGAATTTGCATGGTATTTTCATACTCAATGAATTTGCATGGTATTGTCATACTGAATGAATTGGTATGATATTGTCATACTGAATGAATTTGAATGTTATTGACATTCTGAATGAATTGGTATGATATTGTCATACTGAATAAATTCGTATGGTATTGTCATACTGAATGAATTTGTATGTTATTGACATTCTGAATGAATTGGTATGGTATTGTCATACTGAATGAATTTGTATGGTACTGACAGACTGAATAAATTTGTATGATACTGACAGCCTGAATAAATTTGTATGATACTGATAGACTCAATGAATTTGCATGGTATTTTCATACTAAATGAATATGTATGGTGTTGTCATACTGAATGAATTTGTATGGTATTATCAAACTGAATGAAATTGTATGGTATTATCAAACTGAATGAATTTGTATGGTATTATCATACTGATTGAACTTGTATGGTATTATCATACTGATTGAACTTGTATGGTACTGACTGAATGATTTTGTATAATATTATCATACTGAATGAATGTGTATGGTATTGTCATACTGAATGAAATTGTATGGTACTAACATATTGAGTATATGTGTGATTTGGAATTTTAACGTAGCTTTAACATTTTCTAGTCACACTGCTACGAAATATGCAGTGTTGCAGTTGTTTCTGATGACTAGTACTGAGGCATCATGTCGCTGACATGAAGCATGATGTCCCACCCAGTTACATTATCCTGACACCTGGACAACTCTAACCATTTAGTGATGATGGTGTAGCTAGGCAGCTGTTAGTGCCATTTTGATTTTGATTTTGATTACCAATTAAGCCCAATACTGATTTTGGATTAAATTAAACTAATAAGGACGCACATTTGAGGACGCACATTTTTAAATGAGTTTTACGCAAAACACAACACTATCCCAGCATTGAAACATACTTGAGTTTATTGTTTCCAGGGGGATAAACAAGAAATTTGTTTTGTTTGCTTAGTGAAGCTGAATAAACGATTCGACAATGAACATTTCCCTTTAGACGGCAGCGAGAGCAATTTAAAAAAGCCTTTACTCCAGCCAATGTCTCTTGACAGGCCTGCAAGATTTCATTCTCCGGACGCACGAATCCGTATTTTCCCGTGTCCCTTAGTTCCGGTGGATAAGAGTATCCCTTTGCGTAATCATCTGAACCGCCAGCGGCCACGTCTGACAAACGGTATAGACGAACAACCACTGTATATTTGTATGGAAAAACTATGCTGTATTTTACTTCGCATTGTTCAAAACTAATCAATCATAATACGCTTCTGAGATAACAATGTTGATTGCGCAAAAAGTTTAATAATCGTAGAGGATTTATTTCTGCAGTAGATATTTACCAAACGATACCGGCTGTAGTGTAACTTATTTATGAGTTGAATGAAGCTATTAAAGATATTTAGTAGCTTTAGAATCTCGCTGCAAAATTGAAGTCCTTATTTAGTTTATATGCTTTTAAATTTTTATTAAAATCTTTCATAGCAACAACTCATAAAAGTTCCTGAACTGTAATACATGCTCAGTATTTATTTGGCTGCATACTCCTATTGCAGCCTTCGTGAAATAAAACTGTATCTGGCCAAGTTCCAGACATACATACATACATACATACATACATACATACATACATACATACATACATACATACATACATGTCTATGATCAGAGTTTACTCTCCCCTCCCCATTTCCCACTAAAATCAAAACCAGGATATAAATAGTTCAAATTCACGAACACCAAAATACAGCAAGTATGGGTTGAATTTATTTGTTCTTTAGTAAGCAAGAATTAATGAAACAATATGATATAAAAAAAAATATGACTGATTTTCACATGATGCTATATGTCTGCACTACGATGCCTTAGTGCTAGATATCACAATAAACTGCCACACTGCAGACATCATAACAGTATGACTAAAATTGTTAAATCTGCACATATTATCAGGAAAAAACCTCGTGATTTTATTAAGGAACGGGATTTCTCCATTCTGTTAGCAGACAAATCTTGCAAGATTTTCATGTACCTAATTTTTTTCCAGATAAGCTTCAGCCACTTCTTTTATAATGAAGGTAACTGTATTTAAACTTGAGGATTTTTTACCCAACCTACCATCAAAGTCATTAGTGAACAATTTTTGCTACTATTGGATTTAGTTCAGAATATATTCACAAACTTTGAATGTGCATATTATAATTTTTAAAAATCTTTTTTTTCTTTTTTATTACCCAGACTGATCCACACACACACACAGAAACATTTACACTTTTGTGCCAACTGCTCAGAAATAATAGCAACTATTCTAGTTAATATGGCTGTCTTCATTTCTTCTCTTATCCTTTAACATACTAAAAATTGTATGGACGTCATATATATATATATATATATATATATATATATATATATATATATATATATATATATATATATATATATATATATATATATATATATATGCTAACAGATGCATAGAAAACAATCTTCCGATGCAGATCTTAACAGCATCAGGAATGGTGACATTCATATGTAAACATATTAAACAATTCATCTGCCTCACAAATGGTAGCAATAAATACCATTCAAGTGTGACATCCAGTGAATTAAAACTGAAATTTATTTGATCACTGTGACACACTTTGTAGATATATCGAAAATTTGCAAATTTGTGCATGTTACAAAAGTGTAAAACACAAGTCATAAAAATCATTACAAGTGTATGGATGAAAACTAAAGAATGAAAATTTGATGTGATGCATTATACTGGAATTAAACTGAAGGAGATTGTGAGGTCTTAATTTTTCTGGTGGCTCACTTGACATGCGACCAGAAGGGTGTTGGCTCAGATCCTACTATCGAATCAGCCTGAGTCAGCTACCATATTGTATCACCGGGCAAAAGAATTTACAGCAATGATTTCAACATGATTTAACCATATGTGTTACTAAATGACAAAACAGCAAACCAAACTAATTGAATCTGACAATTTTCTAAGTATGCAATACAAGTTCCAGAAGATGCAGATCGGTGCACGTTACCAAAAGCTAAATACACACGTCATAAAAATCATTACCAGTGTACGGATGAAAGCTCAAGGATGAAAGATTGACATGATGCATTATACTGGAAGTACACTAATGGAGATGGCTGAGATGTTAAGGTATTTAACTTGAAGTTTTAGTTACTGGAATATTTCCTTCTGCAAGGTACTTTATTTCATTTGTCTCAAATCTACTTAAGTTGCTGTGCCATACAACAACAAAACATATATTTGCCTGTAATATATTTAAGAGCATGCAGCACAATCAATTTAAAATATACTGCATGCCCCATATAAATTTTATTTATGATGTCCGACCAAAAAGTTCATGAAATATCAAGACTTTTAAGACAGTTCCAGTATTTATCCTTCTAACTACAGAATAGATACGTATGAAGCAGTCTCTTTTCATGTTGCCACTTGTAACAATAAATGTATGTAATATACTGGCAGCCAACAAAATCTGACACATTGAAATATGTCAAGGTACAGTTAAATCTCTCAAAACTTAAGCCTCACTAAACCAAAATGTGGCCTACTAAAATGTGCATGTCAGTTTACATGAGTTTGAACAGTTCTCATACATTTACTTGAATTTTAATAGTGCACATCAATTTAAAAGGATTTAAGTGGTGGATACTAATTTACAAGATTTTTATAGTGCCTATCAATTTACAAAGATGCTGACCACCGAATTAAATGGTGTGAATTGATGTACATGGAATTTGATGATGTACATCAATTTACAAGGACTTTAACAGTTCATATCAATTTACAAGGATTTTAACGGAGGCCATCAATTTACATTGATTTTAATTTTTGTCTCTCAATTTACAAGGATTTTAATATTTTTCTATCAATTTACAAGGATTTTAATATTTTTCTATCAATTTACAAGGATTTTAATTTTTGTCTATCAATTTACAAGGATTTTAATATTTATCTATCAATTTACAATGATTTTAAGTTTTGTCTATCAATTTACAAGAATTTCCTTGGTGCACGCCAGTGAACAAGAATTTTAATATTGTGCCTCGATTAACCACGATGTTAATGGTGCACGTCCAAAGATGTTAATGGTGCAAATCAAGTTACAAATGTTTGTGTCAGTTTATGAGAATTTTAATGGTTAATTAACATGGATTTTAAGGGTGACTATACATTTACAAGGACATTTACAGTTCATATCAATTTGCAAGAATTTGAATGGAAACCATCAATTCACATGATTTTATTCATGCAGGTCAATTTACAAGGATTTAAACACATGACATTAGTTTACGAGTGGTTTAATTTAGCACATAAATTTACGAAGATATTTACAGTCCATATCAACTTACAAGGATTTGAATGGAAACCATCAATTCAAATGACTATTCTTGCAGATCAATTTACAAGGATTTAAACACATGACATCAGTATACGAGGATTTTAATGATGCACATCAATTTTCAAGGATTATTGAAAAGTGCACATCAATTTGCAATGACTTGAACAGTTCATGTCAATTTTAGGGTTTTATTGGTACATATCAATTTAAGGAATTTATTGGTGCATATCAGTCATAGAGGATTTTAATGGTGGATATTAATTTACAAGATTTATTTGGTGGATATTAATTGATGTTCAAGTATTTCAATCGTGCTCAGTGATATACAAGGATTACAAAGGTGTACATCAATTTACATGGACATTAACAGTTCTTGCCAGTCTACAAGGATTTTAATGGTGCACATCAGTCTACAAGGATTTTATTGGTTCTTATAAACTTACATGGAATTTAACAGTTCAAAACAGTTTACAATAATTTTAGTTGTATCCATCATTTTACAAGGATTTTGATTTTGCACATCAGTTTACAAGAAGTTTAATGGACACATCAATTTACAAGAACTTTAAACGTTCATGGTAATTTACAAGAAATTTAATAGTGCACATTAATTTACAAGGATTGTAATGGTGACCATCAATTTAAAAGAACTTTACAAGTTCATAGCAATTTACAAGGAATTTAATGGTGCAAATAATTAACAAGGATTTTAATGGACACGTCAGTTTACAAGGACTTCAGTGGTGCACATAAATTTGCAAGGTTTTTAATGCTGCACAACAATTTACAAGGACTTTAACAGTTTACAACAATTTACAAGGACTTGAGTAGAAATCATCAGTTTAAAACGATTTATTGCAGCATATCAGTTTACAAGGATTTAAACAGTTGACATCAGTTGACAAGGATTTTACTGGTGATATTAATTGATAATGATTTAATAGTGCACAAACATTTACAACTAACTTAACAGTTCAATTAAGAATGGTAATGTTAACCATCATTTTATAAGTATTTTAATGGTGCACATGAATTTGCAAGGCCCTTAATAGTTCATGTCAGTTTACAAAGATTTTATTGGTGCATATCAATTTACATGGATTGTTAAAGTGAGCATCAACTGAAACAAGATTTTAGTGTTAGACATTAATGTACCAGATTTTTATGGTGACCATTAATTTAAAAGCATGGTGCATATAGATTTACGAGTATTTTAATGGTAAACATCGATTTACTAGGATTTTAATGGTACACATTGATATACAAGGATTTCAATGGTACATTGATGTACAAGGACATTTACATTTTATATCAAATTACAAGGATTGTAATTGTGATCGTCCATTTCCAAGGAGTTTTATGGTACCCATAAATTTACAAGGATTTGACTGGAAACCATCAATGTACACAGACATAATTGGAATATGTCAGTTTACAAGGATTTTAAACAAATAAGAGCAGCCTTACATTCATTAATGACTGGCCATGTTCTGGCACTATCTTATGAATATATATTTGGATTAGAGTCATGTGTTAATGAAATCCACCCTTTGTGACTATGACACTAGCCTGATGCCCAACTCACCTTAATACTGTTAGTATTCAAAATGGTACATTAGGTCTGGGTACCAGTCAAAATCAGTGTGTATTTTGACTCTTATGACAATTAGCACATGCATATACTTCATATGGAAGAACACATGGCCATTTCTGTTATGTGCTTATAAGATACATCATCAAGTGAACAGTCTTGGCAGTTAATCATTTAGCACAACACACAGATCAATTTGTCATGAGAAGAAACGGCCTTCAGTATCTTGTTTTTAGACACATAACAACATTCTTTACTTGTAAAAGCCACCTGTGAAAATATTTTATGAATCGATTGATTTCTGATGTGGTATACATTAAAAACACAAACTACTAAAAATCCTTCTATTTACAATAATAGTATGCAGGTTCAGGAGTTTGCTATATTCATTATCTTGCCTTGAGATTTTACCTGTTTCTGTTAGGAAATGGTGATTTGCTCTGATAAACAGTTGACATGTGAATGTCAGCATTATTTTGACAATTATTGACAACAGGACTGGACAGTTTGTTGGCGTTTCATGACACATATTTGTTAAATTTTAAATGCCGCTCATTCATTTCCATTGGTAATGTCATGCGAGTGTCTATGGAATAGTTATTCATGTTTGTTTAGTTGTAACCAGAAACGGCAATATCATTTTCCAACATTTTGGATTTAAATTAAACTTTTGGCTCATATCTTGTGTAGGAAATTGTTAGGTATCTGATAAGATTTATATGATGCATTTGCTTATGCTTTTCAACTTGAACTTGTAAGCAGAGGAATCGTGAAGTGTGTTTCATTGGTCAAGGGTTGAAATGTGAGTCATTATTGCTGATGGAATGATTTGAGACGTATTTATTGTATTTGATGTGTGCTGTATTCAACTTGAAACAACTGGATAAACATACATATTTGACACATAAATATTCAGATTGATTTATTACTTGAAATAAGTGTTATAAAATGACATTTTTGATATTTTCCAGATTAGGTAATAAAGGCAGAGTAGAAAGAATTTTTTCACTTATATGGGAATGTTAAAATTTCTGGCAGGTTAAATAGTAAAACTGATTGGCTATGTTAAATGAGAAGGGGTTGTTCCCTGACAGAATTAAGGTGTTATTCAAAAACTTCAGTCATTCATTTAACAGCCCAAGTATTTCCTTCCGAAGGTCTTGAATCCAGAGGAGTAAAGAGTGTTCTCCTTTATAAATCACTAAAACAACCGGTTGTCTGGAAGAGAACCGGATCCAGAGAGGAAGAGAGGGAATTTGATGCTTTTAAGCGAGATATGGTTCTGATAAAGAACGAGATTAGTCTCAGTTGCACGCAATGTAAGCTCATTGATGTAAATTTTAAATTATTGTTAACATTTTAAATTCCTGCTTCAATTTTTCCTCGAGTTCAGAAATACTAAGCGCATGTTTTATGATTCATGTTGTTAGAATGTATTATACTATATGAATGAGTTCAGGTTTAGTGGCTTAGTTCTGAGATCGCTGCAGGTGATCGGTCGGCGTTTCCCTCTCTCTCCTATTTCTACTAGCCTCTTAGGGCCATCACAACTTAATCACAGACTGCGGGGTCTTTCCATTGTGCAGTAAGTCGTATATAGTTGTTTTCTTTCTCTTGAATGCAGTTCTCTTCCAGATAACATGTTCCTTTAGTGATTTATAAAGGAGAACACTTTTTTACTCCTCTAGTCAAATCTTATAAAATGTCTTACCACTCTACTCCAATAGACAACAACTCACGCCACCTCCCTTATTAACATAGAAAACGTGGAAAGAATTTTTATGTTAAAGACAAAAATGTTTTAATCTAGGTATGTATGGATTTAAAATTTAAATTAAAAAATAGGAAGATAATTCGCAGATTCTCGTTCATGCACAGTTACACTACCATTCAAAAAGGTGCGGTATTCATAGGATTTTAAACTGACTTCACACAACGATTTTTTATGCATGTTCCTTTCATCCGACCCCGTCCATAACGTTTTTTAAAATTTAACATTTACATTGTATACTTTAAGAACTATACGCTGAACTACTTTTATTTACAGGGCACAAAAATACGTCAGAAGGAGACAAACCCTGATCGGAAAATTGTCCCCCTTTTCTGTTACAACATATGTCGTCCCAAAAGCGAACAATCAAACCCATCAAGTGTATGTGCAGTTTTACAACTATCTCTTTGTATTGTAGTGAAATATGTTGCTTGCTCATTTTACTTATATTCTTGGTTTCGGTTTTTTATTTTTTTACAAATATTAAGTTCCTGGGGTCATAACAGCCTATTTGTCTCTTCATATAAAATGATGGATTAACATAAATATATATCACTTGGAATTCACACAATATTAGATCAAATATAGTTACCAAAAATAAAACATAGTTCACATGGCAGTTATGCCTACATTACCTGTACCGAATTAATATCCTAATTAACTATAACTATTTTGATTTTTAAATTGACAGCAGGTTTCTCAGGACTGTTATGCTAATTAAAACACAAATTTACTTAAAGTCAGGTAATATGTAGATATATCATATGAAAACAGTTTATTTAGCGTGCAATTATATGCAACCTCACGCTATTTAATACTATGTCACATGAATATTTTAAAGAAGTGAGGATTATATAGTTCTTACATTCAATAAATATAATTTTAATTTTCTGTTTAAGTTTGTTTGGTGTTTTGTGTTTGTTACGGGAAAGGCTAAGGTGGAAGAACTTGTGACAAACCATTTTGTTTTGCTACCATATGCAATAAAAATCTGTTTAAAATCGATTAGATAATCTGAATTATCTGGCAGATATATTAGATGATTCAGAATCGTCCTTACTTTAGAGTCAATCGTATTTGAAATATTAAATCATTTCTAGGCTGCATTTTTATCAGTAACTGCATTCATTTTAGAACTTTTATTCCTCAAAATAATCGTCTTTAAATGTGTATCTACTGAAAATATTATGAAGTCAATGATTCAAGAAAGTAAATTGTATTTGTTAAAATTTATGTTTCATTTGATCGTTGAGCATACTAATATACATGTCTATCGTCACTCCGAACTTGTAGAAAGAGGCTTGCAGAAGAATGTGTGGGTGTGTGTGTTTTATTAACTTAATACTGATTAGATATGTCGATATGGCATGAGGTTCAAAAGCTCGTAAGAAATATATATATATAATTGATACAGACACCCCCCCCACCCGATATTGCTTCTTAAAAAATCGTTGCAAGTAGTTTTTTGTTTATTTATTTAGTATTAATTTATTTATTATTTATTTCTTTGTTTCTACTATATACATTGAGAGTTAATAAAAATCCAAGAATTTGACAAATTGCATTAAGATGAAATAATATTATACCCATCTCTTAAACCGTTATCCACTCACAATAATAGAAATACTCATATCACTCCCAAACGCAGAAGACGGATACCTATCCACTCACAAATACAGTATACATCTCAATCGAATCATAAACACAGCAGACACATATCTATCCACTAAGAAATACAGCATACGTATCTATCCACTCACAAATACAGTATACGTATCTATCCACTCACAAACAAAGCCGGTATACATATCGAGGCACTCAATGCAGAAGCACTGGACGCAAAACAACCAGAAACAAATATAAAAATATGCATACTTTGCAAATTCTCAGAATAAAGATCAATCAATTTACATTACTTGACAATTTTAATTATGTGCAATTAATGTCATTTAGATTCAGGTAATATATAGATACTTAGCAGGTAAACAAGGATTATGTCAGATAACTGTATTACATGATTCTGTGAAATTTCTCAAGCCATATTGTGTATCTGCATCAGGTAATATAAATTCGAAGTCAAAGACAGATCAATTCGAATTACCTGTCATATATGGAAATATCTGGATATAATGCTGATTAATTACACATAATATTGGTATATCTACAACATAAACATATAAGGCAACTAAATATTACCTACATTTGTATGAATTTCACTTGCCATATTTCCCCATATATATCTTGTATGCACATTCCACATCGCCCAAGTCGAAAAGGGCGATAATAATTTAAAGTCATAATTTGACAAACGTTTTGATTGTCTCCCTTGGAATTTGCAACTTGAAATGTTGACGTCAGTTCCATTTTAGGCTGATTTGGAAATTCCCGATGTCAAAGTGAAACTTAGACGCACTTGGTTTCTCAAAGGTAGCAGATATGACGGAGCAGAATTTGAAATACCTTAAGAAAAGCGATTTCGGAGGAATGAGAAGTAGGAGGGGAAAGAGAAAACCGAATCAACTTTATGTGTATGACATCGCAATTCAATGTTTCGATTTTCCAAGTGGTCCACATTTCAATCAGTTTCCTGCTCAGTTGATACTAGAGATTTTCAAATATCTTTGGGCGTACGAGTTATTGAGAAAAGTCAGCCTGGTATGTAAGTACTGGTACAATCTTTGTAGGGACAGGGCTCTTTGGACCTCAATCACATGGAATGGGAGGCCGAGGACACTCGAACACCTCCTACAACTAACAAAGTACCAAGTGCATGTGCTTGTTTTAACCGACAACATATTTACGTTTTCAGACAAGGCTCTTGCTCTTCTTTTGAAGAAATGCACACATTTAAAATGCTTGAAACTTCCCAGGAATGCTTGCAGAGAATTATTCCAACGCAAACTCCCCAGAACAAACATCCTAGGAGGGATCGGTCAGTTGCACGTACTCTCTCTCTCTCTCTCTCTCTCTCTCTCTCTCTCTCTCTCTCTCTCTCTCTCTCTCTCTCTCTCTCTCTCTCTCTCTCTCTCTCTTAACATTTTGGACTATGTTAATGTTGTTTAGGACTATGTTAGTATTACATGTGTGAGTCCTGACTGTATATCTTGCATTGTAGATAACAGGGGTGAATTGCAACTTTCCGAGTCTATACTGGAATTCGTTCTGGTCTACATTATATACAAATTATATAAAACTTTAAAAAATTATCATCTAATCACCTTGTTATAAATGTACAAAAGCAAAATATATAGTTCACATATAGACTTTAGACATATTACTATGCTAGTTGTAGTCATCATCATCATCATCATCATCAAAATAATAAATTTTAGAGAAATCAATTGAAAAATACAGCAAGTATATCGTATGCGGTGAACCAGCAATTCATACTTATTATGACAGAATATCTGACTATCCCTAATCCCCCTCCAGCCCCCAGCAGCTTGTACCATATATCAGTTGTAAAAGTGAAACACATCAAATATATACAAAAATTGCACAAACCTTTAATACTCATTTCGTTAATTCATTGATAATTTCTAACACGATTGCCATTTTTTGTGAGGCTGAAACTATAGTAGACATCGCTGAAAGAAAATTGTTTAGCGTTGCATCCGAAATTTCATCTCACAGACATACAAACAATAACACGTGTGTAAATACTTTCATAACAAAACTCTACTTAGTACCAAACTAAATTTTCACATAGCCTATTTCGTTATACTCATTTCATTATGATATATTGAATATAACAACTGAAAATTGCAAGATGCTATTTGACCTCATTAAACACTACCCATTATACCAAGCTATTTGAGTTGGACTGGTGTGTCAATTTGAATTCCACCCTTCTCCGCTATAATGTATATGCAAGTTAAATTTATTTATAAAATTAGCGGTTGGCTACAACTATTGCTAAATTAAGTCAATAAAAGATAATGTTCTCCTTTCAATGGTAATGTTAAACAGTGAAACTATCACTGCGATTAATCGCTGTCCGTTGAAGACATGAATGGAATGGAATAAATTTCAAGTTTCATATTTTATATAAGACAAGGCATAATCTGCGTATGTAAATATAGCACTTCCATCAGGACGAAGTGAAATTGTTTTAGAGTAGAAGCATTTTTGGCAATTATGCACTGCAATAAATCATGTAATAAATCATGGCGTTAGGAATACTTTGTATTTTCTGTGCGCATATAAAACACACACACACACATACACACACACTGAATTTGTATGGACTCGGAACTACAGTGTATAAGAAAGAAAATCAATAAAAAGAACAAATAAAGATGATAAATATCGTCTATACTTAATAACAAGTTGAACTGCAAACAACAGAGAACCTGATCTGTCGTGGCATAATGCGATAGATAATTAGGGTCTATACTGTTTGTTCCACTTATTACTCCTAACTGAAAAGAACCAGATCTGACGGTGCGTGGTGTGAAGATTGATCTGGATTAGGAATGTTGCAGTTGGACTCGAATTATAAGCGAGTATGTACGGTGTGCAATAAGCGGGAACCGTTAAAGTTGAGCATATGTCTTCTCCAAATCTGATTTTATCGTTTTAACAAATTTATATTTTGTGGTGCTGACGTTGCATATGTTTAATTTGTTCGATGAAATATATCTGGTACAAAAGTAGAAAATGAAAATATTCTCTTTTTATTATATGTTCAAGTGAAAAATACAGTAAATTATTGGTGAAATAATATTCATATTTTTTAAAATTCCTATATTTTCACATGAGAAAAGGCAGATTTTCCCTATTATGTAATGCGACGTTTGATTGTACGAGCAGAGAGAAGAAAAAAAAGTTGCTCCTCCACCAAACAAAATTAAAAAAAAAACAGATAAAGCAGCAGAGAGGGCGAACCCTACAACTTTTTCAGACAAAAAATAGATTGAATCCTTAAAACAAAAAATAGAGCCTTCCAACGAAATCTCATATTTTAACCAAAAAAATAAGTCTCCATTTAGCAAACGGAGACTTTACGATTTTTCAATCAATTTTGGTCGCAACGTTGTTGTCATTCGCCCTCTCTGCTGCTGGCAACCCCAGTTCTGGTTAACAAAAAATAATAAATGATTTTAACCGAATATTTGATCCAGTCCGATACGATATCGTGTCCGAGGATCATGCAAATCATTTACGATGAAAATCCTTTTAGGACTTCACAAACAAACTAATCGCTAACACCTCATCTTGTAGATCAATTAGATTATTGGACTGATCTGTGAATTTGAAATTAATTCTGGTTAATGAATCATTATGACACCGCATATAGACTGGATTAACCGGAGACTCAATTATTAAAAATCCTGGAGGGGCTATTGGTGCAAACGAATAAAGAATATATCCTTGCTGAGCTTGATTTGATCGTTCGAGATTAATTTGATAGCTTTCTTCGATAACATCACATACTAAATTGAGCGCAATCACTGAGGATATATTCACGTTGAACGGAGCGATATGTCTGCCGCCACCATCTGGGTCATTATTATGTTTGAGGATTTTTATTTCCGGTGATGCTGTTTTTTTCCACGTATCATGAATTATTTTAAAACCAACATCGATGGTGTCGCTGAGAAGTTTTTTTTAGTTCCGGTACGTTATATCCCGGTAGTTTGAATGTGGGGATATCTTTGACGGGGATTTTATAGTCTGTTGCAAATTTTGTTCTCGTTGTGGGATTATCGTCATCTAATATATCCTGAATAATTTTTAAATTAAATGTTTCCATATCGTCGATAATTTTATTGCATGTTTCTACGACGCTGATAAATTCATCTCGGGTAAGAGTACCGGATTTAAGAGATATTAACAACAGTGAAAAATCATTATTCATTGCTGTGAAATTTTTAACGATTTTAGGTTCGTCAACAAAATGATACCCTCGCAATGGTCCACCCCCCACCCTATGTTCGAATCCGAGACCAAAAGAATCTATAGGAATTCTGTGTTCTTTATAACTCTTTATTGGATTATCAGGTTTTATCCTGTCTGTGATATAATCGGTTTTTTGTGGTTCTGGTAAATCAACGGTTTTTCCCCCTGGTGGTAATTCAAGCCATCCTAGTACGGTTCTAATAGAACTCTGATAGATATCTACGACGTATACTTCTGTGCTTATCTCAATTGCGGATGATAGCGTCGGCTCGTGAACCGTTATAGCGATTTTCGAATCTTTTTCAGTAATCGATTTTATTCTACGCGCTAATTCGTTATTGATTTGTTCGATTTGGTATGACCCTGTTATGAATCGAAACAACGTTCCAGTCTGGAGTCCCGTCGTCTTTATTCTTATTCGCAAATACCAGTGAATTATTCGGTTGTTGACCACCAAATGCTACCGATCTGATATTAGGCCAACTGTGATACATCCGTAGTTTTGCTAGCGCTATCTCCTTCACGGGGACTGGGCTAGGGAAATTCACACTGAATTCAGGATTCGTTGATGTTATTGATATCATGCTTGTTTGTACTGGGTTCGTGTTCTCCACTATTTGTTGAAGTAATTCCATCGGTGTTGTCATTGTTATTATACTCATGATTTATTTCTAATTTTGATATCGCGGAATCATAAATACTGACCATCACTGAGAACTCACTATTTGATATCGTTGAGGTTATTGAGATCATTCTGGTTTTCGGTTCGTGTTTTCCAATTCCATCGGTGTTGTCATTGTTATTATATTCATGTTGTCGCTCTAATTTTGATATCGCGGAATCATAAATACTGGCCATCGCTGAGAACTCACTATCTGATATAATTGTATTATCGAATGACGACGTTATCATCGAGGATAACTGCGAGTATGTGGTTGATACAATATGAAATTGAATTAAGTAATCTTGCAGTTTGCGTTGGCTGCACGATGATATCCTTTTTGTTATTCCGGTTGATATACCCGCGATTGTAGCCGCTGCAGAAATGCAAATTGGAACTATGACCGGGGCAATCATTGTAACCGATGCAAGTATTATTTCGGCGCCTGCGAGAACGCCTGACACCGAGTACATAGTAACATCAATTGCGGTGATTCTTCGTCGGTATTTTTTTATTTTTATTTGATACTCCTCGGCGAGGGTTTTGAGTCTAGTTTGAAATTCTCTGACCTGATTATAGCGATATTGCGATGATGAAATCATTTTTATTTTAAAAACGCTAGCGTTTTCAATTGTGAAATCCGAAGGATTTTCCTTTCAATTAAGTTATTTACTTAAATCCGCTACGAATTCCACATACCATGTTGTTGAAACCCTAACCAAATTTTTATCAGTAGATGTTATCGTGAACTGTTCAGTTGTATCCTTGTCGATGATCGTTGAAATTGTATTGTTGACCCCAGATGAACTCGACGATGAAATATTAAATTGAGTCGTTGTCACTAGTGTCAATCGATAAATACCCTTAACGGTTGCAGTGATATCTAATTTGTTGTTTGTAGGTGTCCACGCAAATGATCCGTGTTGGATTGTGTATACTACGTTGTTGGTTTTCTCATGAGGAATTTTTGTTTTTTCAATAATTGTTATCATCCTCGTTGCATCCCCTTTGATGGCTTCGATGAAGGTTTTCGTCTCATCGATGGATTTTTTAATATCATGGAGTTTTATTTCAATTTTATCCAACGGGGTTCCAATAAATTTATCAATGATATTTCTACGAAATGATGTAAACTGTTTTCCGTTATCCTCAATTCTAGATTGAAGTGTTGTTAGTTCCAACACAGAATTTTTCAACTCATCGTTGAGAGTTTTTAATCTATCTGTAATAGTCGAAACGAGTACACCCGGTTTGAGTTTACCCTGATCGGAAAATAACGCGATAGTATCCTCGATTGCGTTTCGTTGTTTAACCAATATATCATCCAACGACACATCACTAGTTTTCAATTTACCCTGACGATCTTGAAATACAACTATTTCCCCGGGGTCAACACTTGTTAAGTTCAACGTCTCAGCGATTTCATCTTCAATTATTTTTTTTATATCACCCGTTGCAGTGCCATCGAGTTTGGGTTTCAGGGGTCTTCCCCAAATATCAATCATTGTTATTGTAAAACTCTTTCTCTCTCTAAAATCTTTGATTTCCAGCGACTACTAGTGTATTCATTTACGACAACATGTGGTGGTTTTCCCCTTGGGTTACCCAAGGAGTTAGAAATAGCGTTAAGGACATTTAATATTTCGCTGCCACATATTGGTGGGTCATTCATTTGTTGTGTTGGTAGCGTAGAATACCAAATCTTCATTGGAAAAGTTTTTATATAACGCATAAACTCTTTTGTGGGGCTAATCCATATGAATCAAAATAGACAATCCCACGTGGATCAATAGCGTATGCAACCCAGTGAGTTCCGGGTCCGGTGCTGTTATCTAAATTAATGATTCTGGTTTCAGTGTTGTTTGGTTCATGTGGTAATTGATCTTTCATAAAGACACCTCTGAAATTTTTAATCGCCAGTTTTTAAGCAGTATCCATTAAATCAAAATTGGACATAGGAATCGAGGATTTGGGAACCATAGGTTCCTCAATTAATAAACCGGTCCTAGTCTCAGGCCTTTTCCGCTGTACCATGAATACGGGGTTCCTGGTAGTCTTAGAACCTTTCCGCTGTACCATGAATACGGGGTTCCTGGTAGTCTTAGACCCTTTCCCTTTTTTATATCCTTGTCCAGTTGCCTTCTTTAGTGCCATTCCTGCTGCAGTACCAACGGCTCCTAACGCCGCTGCTTTAGCCACCGCTGGGGCTGCTGTTGCAATCAATACTGGTATTGCAGCTAACAACGCGAATATACCGCCAGTTTTAATCATATTTTTGATAGCAGCCGCAGAAAGAGTAATCTGAACACCCTTTTTTGCTACTAGTGCATCATTGAAATGTTTTATTTTGACGAGTTGTCAGTGACAATTTATTTGCACCACCATTCATTTGATTGGGTTTCAACGAGATTGTGGTTCCACATTTTTTAGCCGATTCCGATTGCAATTTTTTGACTTGACCGGGGGTTAACGCAACATTAATAACACTATATGACATTATACATAACAGATTGATTCTAAATCGTTTACAATTTTAATCATAGATTTTCCACTGGTGCATCAATGATTCTCATTCTTCCTCCAACACCTTCAAGTAGCATTGATTTATCACTGAGAATGACAGCAACTGCTCTATAATTAGCAATACCACCAGGACGGGTTACACGGGCTCTAAAGTGTATATCAACGACAGATTGTCTTGTTAAATCAAGATGTTCCAGTGAAAAGTAATAAATCGGATAGAGGCTTTTAAAATCAAGTTGTGATATTTGCAAACCAGTATCCACATTTTGATCACGTGACATATATGACAACAGGTTATGATACACGCGTGCAATATGGTTGTGATTGTAATCAAGTTGTATATCCTCGGATGGTTCCTGCTGTCCGTTTATTCTCAGCGAGACTTCATTAACACCTAACTGATCAAATATCATATGACTTCGTTCTTGATTACCAACTCGTGCATTATTCTGTAACGCAATAAATATATGACGTGGTGCTGAAACCCCTTGTTTTGATGCCAGGTGCCATGTGAATGTACCATCAACATTGTCTTGTTTAATATCCGTAGTCACTGATAACCAACTCAACAATGATTTTCCTCCTTGGTCCATAAATGATAACAATTTTTCTTCTGTGGTGATTGATGGAGTTAACACTGGCATCCATAATGATAGTTTTGTTAAAATGATTTTACCATCAGCAACACCAGCATCACGCCAGATTGCATCATTATCAGTACCCTTTCGTACAAGCGCTACTGTGTGTTTAGTTCCATAAATAACTTTTCGGACGTTTCTACAGAATCCAAAAATATGATGCAGTGGAATCTCACATGAAAATTGTCGACGCTGTCCTTGTAATGTTGCTACACGTGTTGCAAATCCTATGTTGTAATTAGTAATATTATTTATGACATCAAAATCACCAGCTGGTCTTACATATCCGGCTGGTGCTGGATTAACTGAAGAAGCATGCGTTGCCTTGACTCTAGAATACTGGACGTGTTCAGGGTGATCAGTAATATCCTTAGAAAACATCATAGATGGACCAGCTGATCTTGTATAATCATCAGAATATCTCGCTAACCCTATGATTGTTGTGGACACATCAACTTCACGGTCAATGGATTTAATTTCTTTTCCATCAATGAGATATCTAGCGCTTTCAAATAACGCCATAATACCGTTATTGACAAAACCAACTTTGATAGTTGGGTTATTGTCATATGGTGTATTAGCAGCGACATTTGTTACAAGTTCTCCTTCTACTTCAATAAATGCCTCACACGGTAGAAAGTATTTACTGGTATCATGAACTTGAAGTTCAATTCGCGATCGGAGATCTGGTTGTACTGCGTGATAAGAATAAAATTGAAAATCGCGTACACAATCATTCTTGAGCACTGGGGCATCCATATCAAATGCTGGATCAGGTGACCTTTTGAACATTTTATTCTATTTATCAGAGTCTAAATCGTAAAATCCTACGGATTTTCATCGTTAACGATTTTCACCGTAAAAGATTTTTCATTGTCGTGTTTTTTTAAAGCCACTTCCCGCTATCATGTTTGCTATCATGTTATCTTGGTCACTCGGAGTCACCAGCGATGCTAATTTTTCATCTACTGCGTTATTTATTATTTTACTAACACTTGCAGGCATTTCCGCTGTAGATGGCAATGATACCTGTTTCTTTTTTCGTCTAACTAATGATGTTATTTTATTCTTTGCGGCTGAAAACGCTTTTCCGGCAAGATCTCCAACAGTACTAATACCCTTATCACGAATAACATCAATGGCTTTCATTCCTAGTTGTTTAGCTAACGGCATCACTTTTGGAGCCATTATTGAAAATAATCCTAAAATGGTATCACCGAAACCATCTCCGTAGTACGCATTATAAACAGGCAATCGTGAGTTTACCACATAGACGCTAGTTGGTTTGTCATGGTTGTAGTGTATGATCATTATTTGAAATTGTAAACAATTTTTCAATTGTTAAACAATTTTTCAATTAATCACTATGATACCCACTTTCCACTAACTCGCCAATGAAATCTCGATATGTTTTGATATCCATGATACCGCCTTGAAATAACCGCCTGCAGATATCAGCTGCTTCATTAATTATTTCTGGAGAGTTATTTCCAGCTCGTTTTCCTCCGATGAGAACTTCTAATCGTGATATATCACTGAGAATATTACCAGGACATGAAACGCTAGCGTTTCCAACTAGACCACTCCCCAGAAATTTCTTCTCATCGTATAGGTCTTGTTTTTGCTGTCTTATTTGGAGTTGAAAATTTCTCTTGAAGTCTCTGTATTCCTTCATCCTTCTATCTAAATTCCCAGTATTTATTTCATACACTATATCAGCCCATTCATTATGTGACATTCTATAATTCGTATAATTGTCCTTGAAAAACTTCTCTTGTGAATCATAGCTGTTAGCAGCAATTTCACCTAAATTGTCTATATTCTCCTTGAGAATTCGTTGTTTAGCGCTATCGGTAAATATAATTGATATAGGTAGTTGTCCACTAACTAGTTCTTCCTAAAATCCTTCAAATTTTCGTTTCGAAGCGGTTGATATATCCTGAGGAAGTGATTTTAAGGATTTTTTTTGTTTGTTTAGTTCTTTTTGCTATTTTTTCTAACACAGGGAGAAAAGTCTCTTCTTGTTTTTTTTTCTTGTTCAGAGATTGTTGACACTATCTGTTTCGTTGTTGTAGTTATTGGTTTAAACAACTCTTCAGATCCCTCAGCAAAATCAGTCTGAAGACTCTGTCGTTCTTGCAGTTTTTTCTTACAGAGTCGCGAATTGGTATAAATCTCCTATTTGCATCTAGTCGTTCACGAGCCAATCTAGTTGTTAATGCTTCATTGACCATTATTTGAAATCAGAAACAATTTTTCAATTGTAAAACAAATTTCCCGAACCCGACCTAACAGACGAAAACATTTGACATGTCGGATGATTTTTAACATCACCGTGGAAGTATTTAACAGCGTTACCATTGATGAGGAAAGTCACATAATTGCTATAAATAAAATAATTCTAACACTCCCCTCATTCTGAACCGTCCATCAATTTTTTATTCACTGATTTTGACATTTTCAATAAAAAAAATGCTAAAAAAATGAAAATCTCTCTGAGATGGGTCGACGACAAAATCTCTTTGAGGGTCGGTCACGGTCAAAATCGTTCATTTTCTTGAATTAACGCTCTTATGTTTCTAATTTTAGAATTAACTTCCTTTTTCAATTCGTATTCGTTACCCAATTCTTTTCGTATTCCTTCCACGATAGTATATAACGGAACAAACACACTTACGTCACTGGAAAATGCAAGAGAGTCCCGAATAGAATTTTGAATTTTTTTTGATGAGCGCATACTTCTTTGGTAGCATATATTTATTGTTGTTAACTCCGTATTCTATATCCTGAAAATCTGATATGATTTGATCAGGATTTAACCCTTCTGATAGTTTGATATCTCGACTTTTCAATTTTAGAATTTCATCAATAATGCTGTTCATGTTTTCAGGATTCATATTCTATAATAATTATATATTTCTACTTGAAAAATATGACGCATTAGACATAACTGAATTGAATTTTTTGTCCGCGATTTTTTGAAATCGCAGATCGATAAATCCCATCTGCAACTCTTTGTACAGAAGGTGAACAAATATTGAAATGCCTACCGGCGCTAGCTATCGATTGAAATATTTTTTCTTCTTTAGTTGCCGTGTTAAACGATTTCACGGGTCTCGCTTTTTTCGAGTATTTCCCAGTCTTTCCTCGTTTCAAATTCTCACTTTGAGTAACAGCTTGCAGATTTGATAAAGAATTGTTTTTCGAATTTGAATCCTTGTGATCAATAACAAAATCATCCTCGATCAATCCACGGAAACACTCATACACTATTCTGTGATTGAGATAAGTTTTCTTTTCTTTTCCCCCACCAACAGTAAACACCAAATACCCCATACCATTGTCAGCACCAACTGATTTCTTCATCCTACAGTGTCTGACAGTACCATCACTGGATGCTTCATAATTTTTAATCAGGGGATGTGGTCTAAATTCTTGGTTCATTTATATACTATATTATTGTTTGTCTAATTCGTTGTTTGGTCTAATAATAACATCACTGGAGAATCTTTCAATGTAGTCTTGAGGGGTTCTTATGATTTTATCCTTGACTCTGATTTTGTCAGGGACGTTGTGAGGGTCAGGGAGTTTTTCAGGGTCAAAATTTTTTATTGATTTTCCATTTTTTATTCTTTTGTCATAATAACGCTTCAACTCCCTGTATCGCTTTCCACCATAATTCAGACACAATTGTGATTTCCCCCTGACCCCAACCCCACATCGAATACATGGTAACAAACCAAGGCTTCCACGACGAAAGCTTTGCATATGATACCCACAGAATTCATTTCTACATGATTTGTTACACGGTGTCACTGATCCAATCATGAGCCATTTGCAGTGATTCATTATACATAAATCTTTCATTTAAATGCTTGTTTTAATTATAGTATGGAGGAGTTCAAGAGATTATCGAAAATTAAGCCTTGGAAAAATGCTAAATTCATTGATTATACCATGAAAGAATTCCAGAGATTATCGAAAATTAAGCCCTGGAAAAATGCTAAATTCAATCTTGATAAGGAGTTCCAAAGATTATCAAAAATTAAGCCCTGGAAAAATGCTAATTTCAATCTCGATAGGGTCTCTGATACACCAAAACGTCTAATCGGTGATAGAACTATACTGGGTAAAATCAGGGAGTGCTTTAATGAATTCTACCGAGACGGTGCAGTACACTGTTGGTCAACATTTCGAATTATTGATGAAGATGTCAATGTACCCAACATCGATGCTACCATGAACGATGAAAGAGCAGCTGAGATAATCTCACACCTTGGCTCGCCAAGGGGCTGGAAATCCAAGGGTGTAAAATCCAAAGGATTTTCATTGCAAAGCAATTCTCATCAGAAGTATTTTTTCAGAATAAAATTCATTATCGAAGTCGAAGGCAAATGGATTATCAGGGATAAATTTGAACCAATCCTCAAGGATAAAAAAGCTGTTATTGTGAGTAGAGATTCCAAACCAGGAATTCTAACTGGAATTGACATACCATACTACGAAAGATCTTATCCTGTAACAGCAATTGTTTATGGGATATATCCGTTAAATGATAAACCCGATATCGCAAAACTAGCTCCTATGAAATATTCTAGTTCACTGAATTGTGTAGCAACACGGATAATGGAACACTTCACAAATGCATCCCGATGAAATAAACTAACTGATCTGCGACGTAGGAAAATAACCGAATGGGAACTGACAGTGAAACAGCACGGTGCAAAGATTTCTGATATAGCTAAATTAGAAACATCATTAAGATTCCCAATAACCGTTATGACGATAACCGGAGTAGTTTTATACGAACCGATATATAACAAAAATGGAGCGCCAATACAAATTATTGATCATAACAAACACGCGTGGACACCTGCAGTAACAATATTTCCACGAGAACGAACTGTGAGATATATCCTTAAGGAGTTCGTCGGGGATGTTTTCTATGAAGAGAAATTATTTGATGCTATTCATGCGTTGTGTAAAAATGATCCTGTGTCAGTGTGGTTACTTAGAAGTGATGAAGATCCCGAAATAGGATTTGATCAATTTGTAAGACCAAATGGTGAATTATATCGCGTTGAAGAATTAGATAACAGAATGAGAAAAATCGCTAATGATTTTTCACCGGAGAGATCCCATGAAAAACTATTAACGGATAGTTTTACTATTCCATCAGTGGTAGCTCACTTCGCAAGAGAAAAAAACTCATGGCGTCCAACACGAAGTGATTTTCTCGAGGACGTTAAATTGAGTTGCGTCGAATTATGTCATGGAGGAGTGTGGAATACGAAATACTCACGTGATGGTATGATTTCAATTGATATATCCGCGTGTTATGCTGGAAGTTTTCTCGGGTATGGAGAATGTGCTGAGTACTTTAAACGATTTGGACACCCCACGCATGAAATGACTCGTGTTGCGATTAATGGTCCATTGCCTGATTTTGATTTAACTGGATTCGCTCGTGTGATATCATTCGAATTAGCTACAGGGTTACATCCGTGTAGTTATCTTTGGCTTGGTAGACATATATCTGAAAAGGCCTGGATTCCAATAGTGCTATTGAGATATATGATTGATTGTGGTATGTTAATATCGTTGATTGTTTCCGAAGCTATTATATGCTATCGAGCTCAGAAAGAAGTTTGGCTACCACAACCCGATCTAGATCGTATAATTAGCGAACAGCGAAAACAGTTTCCAGATTTCAATGAAGAATAAATCATGAATTGGTCTAAGGAGTTATTTGAAATCAAAAAAGAACAAGCAAAAGATTTTGGACGAAGAATAATCGGTAAATTTACCCAGGGTGGAAGATACGACAATGCAAAATATTCTTCGCGGTTGATCATAGACGTCGCTGAATACGATTTTATTGTAACGGATTTAACGAAACAGGGAAAACTTGTAAATCGTAAAGACGCTTACGATGGAAGACGATTAGGTACTATTGTTACATACTGTGATGGATATATTAAACAATATACGCATTTGAGAAGTTCAATGCTAGCTTATGCTTCTATCAATTTATTTTCGATGATAAATAGATTTCCTAATACCGCAGTTAGAGTAGCTACTGATTCGATGTATATACACAATAAATACAGATCAGCAGTGGCTGAATTCACATCCCCGGAGGAAGCGTGGAGGTGTTGGCGATTTAAAAAGGAAATGCTACAAGAGTATTGTGAATCCGCAGACGTTGCCATGGATGATAACTATCTTTCATGTAACCCCATTGAAATTCAATCAGAATTTTCTAATGCACCACCGGTATCTGATCCAGTATGTAGATACAAGACAGTTTATTTAAACGGTTGTGGTGGGTCAGGAAAGACAACTAGTTCCATTGAATTATTTCGTCGGTCAACCATGATTGTACTAACACCAACTCACAGACTCGCCAGAGAGATGATACAGCGATGGGTAAATGCCCGTACCTATCACAGTTTTTTTCGATGGAAGGGTGACAAATGGACTCCTGAGCGTATGGGTGATAAATTCATTCCTGAAATCATAATTTGGGATGAAATATGCACAGTGTCATTAGATGTATTACAAACATTTCTCGAGTGGTTGTTAAACAAAAACACAAAAGTCGTCATGTGCGGTGATCACGGTCAACCACCACCATTTGTCGGTGCATCTCCACATGAATGGCTAAAGGGTTTTGTAGACTACTATGAAGAAATTACCACTGATTATAGATCACTTGATGAACAATTACGAGAATTCAAAGCGCTAATTAGATTACAACCGGATAGAATCCAGTGTGAAATAGCGCGTGAAATAATTTCAGAAACTCCAATGAATGAATTCTGGGAAGCGTGGAGACCAAACGATTTGATAATTGCAAGTAGAAAAATAGTCAGAGACACACTTCAGATGAAGTTATTTGAAACGCATAAAGAAAAATTTGCAACACTTCCAGTACCGTTGTGTTATAGGCCTTCGGATACACGAAAACAGAATATAGAAGTTGATATTCCAGGACAAAGTGAAAAACAAATTCTCGTATTAAATGATATTGTGCTGGTTGATATCAGCGTCGTTGAAGATGCATTGCGTGCTAATAAATCCCCATGGACGCTAGGATACGCAGCGACGATACATTCTTCACAGGGATTGACTATATCGGATACAATTGTTTGGATGGTGGATAATCACATCGAATGGTCGAATTTAGTCTATCTTTCAGTATCCAGAGTACAAAAAATAAATCAGCTTCGAAGAATTGTTTTCGATGATGACACCCCCATGGATGATGCTAGCATCGTTGATGTTAAAATTATCGATAAAAAACCCTCCGGTTACAAACAACAAGACAAAAAAACCAACGAGAATTTGACATTGATGCTGAATTAATAATTACGCTGAAGCAACAACAGAATAATCACTGCGCAAGTTGCAATTGTATAATGCGTTGGCAGTATTCGGATAAAGATCCTCGCCAATTTACCGTAGACAGAAAAAATAACAATCTCGGTCATGTCAGAAACAATGTGATGTTGACTTGTCTTGAGTGCAACAGACGCAACGGCGCTAGTTAAGACCCCGCGGTGGTAATTGAGTATCGTCAGGAATCACTTGTAATTGTTCGCGTGCAAAACCCCGCTGAGGGGCAGTTGAATCCAATTTATAGATTGGAGGTCTACCAGTTGATCGTGTTATAGTAGATATCTTGTGTGCAGTAACACTCCAAATAGGATCAGTAGCCCTTTTTCTGCCACCTTCAAGCTCTCCTGGTTCGTATAAATACCTAACAGTGACATTACTACCAAGAATTGGCTGGGAAACGCTATAATCTTTTTGTGAATTTCTTCGAATTTCCATTTTAGGTATAGACTTCTTTTTAATCGCGTTGATAGGTTTCATGTTGATTGTTCTAGTAATCTCATTATTCAGTGCGGTAATCACAGCTGGTAACCTTTTGACCCATTCACGGGATCACTTTTCTTGGATGAATTTTTTTGCGTATTGATATCCAAATAACCGCTCAGCAATCGTCCGATTAAATCGTTCAACAATTGCCTGATCGCGATGTAACGCAGTATGTCCTCGTCTGATGGTGACATTATGATTTTTCATTGTTGATAACACTGCACCCTGAAATTCCTTGCCAGGATCAACTTGTAATAGATTTGGCCAGTGCAGAGGACCCCTTCGATAAATCCTTTCAAATGCAGAAGCTACTTCAGTAGCTGACTTTGTTTTTAACGGCTCTGCTTGCTTGTATCGACTCGCAACATCAACTACAGTTAACGCGTATTTGTAACCGTTGTCATGAGGTAAAAATAATATATCAGCCTGATGAACTTCATTAGGGACAGTCACATCAAAATGCGAGAAATTGATTTGTTTAGGACGCGGTAGATAAATTTGCCATATAGCCTGTTTGGATAACCAATTAGCCGCAGTGGTTTTTTTTCACTTTTGCGGCGTTGGCGAGTTTACTGATTGCTGCTTTACCCTTCCAGTATCCTCTCGGAGAATAATAAATAGATTCCATATTATTAATTACCAGCACCTAACATCAATTTACCTTTCATAGTCGATTTTATCAAAAATGAAGCCAATTTTTCTTTGAAAGATTTATCAGGAATAGCATTTAACGCATGAATTAATTTCACATCTGCTAGATGTCTATGCTGCAAATTGCTGCTTTTATAAGCAACATCATGAGCGTGACACGCCTTATCAATAGCGTTTATTGGTTCTTCACCACGTCGAGGTTGGTTTTGATCATCAAGTCTGATATCAAGTCTTGTTCCCGGTCCACAATAACTATACCCTGGAAGGTGTTTTTCTCCTGAATACTTTGCCCATGGGGTTCCAGGGAGTTTAGTTAGCTTGGCTGCGATATCACCTCCTCGTTTTTTTTTTAAATCATCATTTCCTGCAGATCTCATAGACACAAATCTAAATTTCTTTGTACCACATTGCACGCATTTACCAGAAAGCGCTGATCGGTTATTTTTAGTTGTAATCGCCGTCAAGTCATCTGTGCCAGTACGCGTTTTACACTTCACACAATATAGATCCATAATTTATGTATATAAATATGGATATAATTGATTTTTCAGCGACTAAAGCAAGAGAACCGGTTAAGCATCATGCAGCGCTACAGAACTCTATCCGGATGATTATAATCGGGCCATCTGGATCCGGCAAGACTCAATTGTTGCTCAATTTAATAATGAGATGGATGAAGTGGGATAAGTTGTATTTAATTGCCCCTAGCGTAGATGATCAACGATGCTATGAAGTGTTAAAGGATTTTAATAAAAACGCTTCAGAGATTGCTGGTGAGGGTATTATTGAATTTATAACCGATATTGACGAGGCACCATCAGTAGAAGATCTTGATGGAAGTATTAACAATTTAGTCGTATACGATGATGTAATGCTAGATAAACAAAAAAATCCTGCTAGAATATTTTCCCGAGGCAGGCATAAAAACACCGACGTGATATATGTCACTCAACGCTACACTCAGATTCCAAAAGTGATCAGAGATAACTGTAATATTCTTGCTGTATTCAACGGAGTTGATACTCATACTCTTAGAAATATTTGGCAGACATGGTGTTCCGATATGGACTTCAATCAATTTAGAAATTTCTTTAGTAATGCTCAGTCAACCCCGTACGGATTTATAACAATAAATTTACATGATCCTCGGACACGATATCGTATCGCACTGGATCAAATATTCGGTTAAAATCATTTATTATTTTTGCTAACCAGAACTGAAAGTTTCAGCAGCAGAGAGGGTGAACGACAACAAGTTGCGACCAAAATTGATTGAAAAATCGCAAAGTCTCCGTTTGCTAAATGGAGACTTATTTTTTTTGGGTTAAAATATGAGATTTCGTTGGAAGGCTCTATTTTTTGTTTTAAGGATTCACTCTATTTTTTGTCTGAAAAAGTTGTAGGGTTCGCCCTCTCTGCTGCTGATAAAGTTACGTCCAGTTGAGAGATCTTAAAATAAACTAGTGAGTTTCATAGGGTTTAGCATTGCAAAGTTTGGAATTGTATTGGATGTAATTAAGGAATAAGTTTTTACAAATATTTTTGTTGCACATCACGTTTGCCTTTGCTGCGTCAGATAATACTTCTGAGCTTACAAATGCACGTTTTCCAATTTTACAATAGCAGTCAATGAATTATGTTTGTTACACCTTGCTGAAAACTGGTCTAACTTACCAATGAATATTAACTGTCTGACTGAGATAGCAATTAGATCTCACGAATTACAGAGGACGTCGTCATGTAAAGAGTTTATTGGTGTCAAGCAGGAATCAACTATTGTTATCAAATAGGAAATCCTTTGAGTCAGCAAAACATAAAATTTAAGTCAAAGGTATTGTTAATTTGATCTTTATAAAGCTACGTTAAAATCTCTCTCTCTCTCTCTCTCTCTCTCTCTCTCTCTCTCTCTCACACACACACACACACACACACACACACACATACACACACACACATACATAAACTTTTATGTCTACTTTTAACAGCGCCTCAGAAGCGACTTTTTAACACAACACTTCAACATATCCTCTCTTCTCGTAGTTTGGGTTTAGAAATTCTCAGGGTGCATTATCCAGACAATTTTCAGTTTTGCTGAAATAAGAACAAACCTTTAAAAATGTTAGTACTTATAAAAACATTGTTGTGTATACAATACATCCAAAATCTGAATTATAGAAAGCAAAAGAAGAAATATAGGTTAAAGTGACACTTTCCTCAGAGAGGTGATAATCTTTGGGTTTCCTATGAGGAATACATGGACAACACCGCCAGATATATTTCCGTAACGTGTTGCAAAACCAGGGTTCTCGCGTGGACAACACGCTCTCGCATCAAACGCCGATGTGCGACTGACGTTGTACATGCTGCTGTCAAACACGTTTACAACCAATACAATGAAATGACCATGTCCGCGTTGTGTCATCGCTGTTAATGTACATCAGCAACGAGTAACGAATCATTCGACTTCACCATCTTAATATTGTAGCTGTACCGTGGTTTTATCTTATCGTATTAGAATTCGTATATGAATAGCTTGCTAGTTTATTATAACGTATACCTATATTTACCTGGACGTACTTGAGGTCCCGAGTGGCCGAGTGTTCTAAGGCGCTTTCCGTTACGTCTCACCTATGTCTGCGTGGGTTCGAGTCTAAGATTCGACTAATGTAGTTATGTGAGAAAGCTTGCCAGTAGCTTCTCGTGGGTCGGTGGTTCTTTCTAAAAGAACAACAACATCTACCTAGACATTCTTAACGTTATCACCTGGTAATCACATGTGTTCTGAATTTTGTAAAACTCGCTGCGGGTAACTATGAATTATTCTCTCAGATAATGTTCAAGGGTGACATCACTGTCGTAGCTTTTAAGTCTTGATCAGAGTTATTATAAAAAGAATTGTCCACAAGAGATTTCCTTGTTTTTTTTTCTCTCGTTAACGCCGATAATCATTTAACTAAGCAATACATTCCTACTGTCTACTCCTTCACGTGTACAAGAAACAGTAAACCTCTTTTTTTTAACAATCTACATGGTACAGTAATTAATATGACTAGTTTAAGACTGGCTAAATATATTTTATTCCTACATTTAACAAAATTGGTTACAAATAGCCATCTGTATCGGCTTTTATGTAAATAACACGTAAACGTCTAACACAGACAGACACATATTTAATATGAGTAAGCAAAACGTTAAATTTCAGTACAAGTGATTGTTAATTAGATTTTTTTAAAGCTACGTTAAAAATAAAAATCACACACACACACACACACACACACACACACACACACACACACACACTTTTCTATTGTATCCAGTCATCAGTATATATGTCTCTACTTTGAACAGCGCCTCAGAAGCAGCAGCAGAGGAGGTGAACAGACCAACTTTTACAGGCGTCGATTTAGCAAACTGAGGCTTTCTCGAAAATGCTTAATATAAGCCTCCATTCATCAAAATAAAATTAAAAAAAAAACGACGCCATTTTTGTTGTCACCATCCCCTTTGCTGCTTGGAACTTTCAGTTCTGAGTTAACGATGCTTGGAAAATTCGTGGAGTTTTCGGGTAAAAAAAAAGATGCCATTTAGTTGACGTTCACCTCCTCGGCTGCTAATGCGCTAACTAAATATTTGATCAAGTCCTTAAGATTTCACAAACAAACTAATTTGTAAAACCTCACCTCGTAAATCAATCAGATTATTAGATTGGTCAGTGAGTTTGAAATTAATTCTCGTTAACAAATTATTATGACATCGCATATAGACTAGATTAGTTGGGTCTTCAATAATTAGAAATCCTGGAGGAGCCGTTGGTGCAAATGAGTATAAAATATATCCTTGCTGAGCTTGATTTGATTGTTCGAGATTTATTTGATAATTTCCTTCGATAACGTCACATACTAAATTGAGCGCAATCACCGTTGAAATATTCACATTGTTCGGAGCAATATGTCTACCGCCGCCTTCTGGATCATTATTAAATTTCAGAATATTTGCTGGGGGATTCTTCGATTTTTTCCAATTATCGTGGATTCTTTTGAACCCAATATCAATAGCATCGTCAAGTTGTTTCTTTAGTTTATCCGGGTTATATCCAGGGATTTTAAAATCTTTAATCTCCGTTTTATTAATATTGTATAGATCCGCAAACTTATCATGTAATATCTCTTCATTTAATACTTCTTGAATAATTATCGAGTGAAATATTTTCATATCGTCGATGATTTTATTACCCGTTTCTACGACGTTGATAAATTCATCCTTGGTGAGAGAGCCGGATTTAATAGATATTAGCAGTCGTGAAAAATCATTATTCATTACTGTGAAATTTCCGTTGATGAGAGGGAGGTAGATTGAATGAAAAACTTTTTTATTTATGAACTTATCGGGGGTATAATCCTGATAATTTTTGACTTCATTGACGGGTTTTATTTTGTTGGTGATATAATCGGATTTTTTAGGTTCGGGTGGAAAATCCTTCGAATTTTCTCGCGAGTTATCCGGTGGTAATTCAGGCCATCCTAACACTGATCTTATAGAACTCTGATAAATATCTACAACGTATCCTTCTGTATTTATCTCGATAGCGGATGATAATGTTGGTTCGTGAACTGTTATAGCGATTTTTGATTCTTTTCCGGTGAGAGATTTTATTCTGCGTTGAAATTCAGCATTGATCTGTTCGATTTGATATGACCCAGTTGGTATAGAAACAACCTGCCAATCTGGTGTTCCGTCTTCACGATTCTTGTTTGCAAATACCAAGGAATTATTCGGTTGTTGACCACCAAATGCTACCGATCTAATATTAGGCCAGCTATGATACACTCGTAGTTTTGCTAGTGCGATCTCGCTCACGGGAACAGGAATTGGAAAATTAACACTAAATTCGGGACGTGTTGAGGTTATTGATATCGTGCTTGTTTTCACTGGTGTTGTATTTGTTACTATTTGTTGAAGTAGTTCTTGCGACGACATTATTATTATTATTCTGCTCTAATTTCAGCATTGTTGATTTATACAATTGAGCCATAGTTGAAAATTCGCTATCTGATATTGTTGTGTCATCCAACGACGATGATATCAACGAGGATAATTGCGAGTAACCGGCAGATGCAATATGATATTTAATTAAATAATCATGTAGTTTACTCTGGCTACACGATGATAGTTTTTTTGTGATCCCAGTTAATATACCAGCAATTGTAGCCACTGCGGAAATAGCGATTGGAACTACGACCGGAGCAATCATTGTAACCGAAGATAGTATTATTCCAGCAGCAGTGATTACTCCTGACACCGAGTACACGGTGATATCAACTGTGGTTATTCTTCGTTTGTATTTTTTGATTTTTATTTGATACTCCTCACAGAGAGAACTGAGTTTAGTTTGAAACTCTTTGACTTGATCATAGCGATACTGATTCGATGATGGAGTCATTTTATTTTAAAAGCGTTAGCATTTTCAATTACAAATTACTTTGTAATTTTGAATCGTGAAAGAATTTTTAAATCAATTTAATTGTTTACTTAAATCCACTACGAATTCTACGTACCACGTTACTGAAACCTTGGCTAGATTTCCATCTGTAGTCGTTATCGTGAATTGTTCAGTTGTATCCTTGTCGATGATCGTTGATATCGTATTATTGACTCCAGATGAACTACTTGATGATATTTCAAACTGAGTCGGTGATACTATTGTTAATCGATAAATACCCTTGACTGCTGCGGTTACGGTTAAAATATTGTTTGTGGGAGTCCACATAAATGATCCGTATTGAATCGTGTATACTACGTTGTTGACGATAGATTTATTATGAGGAATTTTTACTTTTTCAACAACGCTTATCATTCTCATTGCATCATCCCTTATTGCGTTGTTGAATGTTTTAAGTTCATCGATGGATTTTTTAATATCGGGAAGTGTTATTTCAATTTTATCAAATGGGCTCCCAATAAACTTGTCCATGAGGTTTTTACGAAACGTCATAAATAGTTTCGTGTGTTTTTCATATTCGGATTGAAGAGTTGCTAGTTCCAATATAGAATCTTTTATTGTGGTGAGTTTTGGTGTGGTTACTGGTGGATTTCCAAAAAATTCTAGCAGGGGTTTATCAATTTTGTCAACTATATTTCTTTGTAATGTAGTAAACTGATCAAATACAATTATATGATCATCATACTTATCATTAAGCGATTTTAATGAATTCACCGTGTTATCGTATGTTGTTAATTTATCCGTAATTGTTGAAACAAGTACACCTGGTTTGAGTTTACCCTCATCAGAAAATAACGCGATAGTATCCTCTACTGCGTCTCGTTGTTTAACCAAAATATCATTAAGAGAGATATTACTACTTTTCAATTTACCCTGACGATCTTGAAATACAACTATTTCACCAGGATCAACATTTGCTAGGTTTAATATTTCGGATATTTCATCTTCGATTAATTTTTTAATATCCTTGTTATCAATGGTTTCAACTCCACTATCAGGTTTCTTCAGCGATGATAAAGGTCGTCCCCAAATATCAATCATTATTATAGAAATCTTTTTATCATTTAAATCCGATGGATTTTCAATCTAAAGATTTTTAAGGAGATTTGCCGCTAGTATACTCATTTACTACTATATGAGGTGGTTTCGAAAATCTTTTGGATATAGCATCAAGTACGTTTAATACTTCATTACCACATATTGGTGGATCAAGCATTGTTTGTGTTGGTAACGTAGAATACCAAGTCCTCATTGGAAAATCTTTTATATAACGCATAAATTCTTTCGGCGGCGCTAATCCATATGAGTCAAAATAAATAATCCCACGTGGATCAATTGCGTAACAAACCCAGTGAGTTCCAGGTCCGGAGCTGTTATCTAAATTAATAATACCGGTTTCAACATCATTTGGTTGTGCCGGTAACTGATCTCTCATAAAAACCCCTCTGAAATTTTTTATTTTTAATTTTTTAGCGGTATCAATTAAATCAAAATTGGACATGGGAACTATATCGTTCCTGGAATTCGAAGACCCTTTCCGCTGTACCATGAACTCGGGGTTCCTGGTAGTCTTAGACCCTTTCCTTTTTTTTATACCCTTTTCCAGTTGCCTTTTTCAATGCCATTCCTGCTGCGGTACCAATAGCTCCTAATGCTGCTGCCTTCGCCACCGCTGGGGCTGCTGCGGCAATCAACCCTGGAATCAACCCTAACAACGGGAATATACCACCAGTCTTTTCCATGTTTTTAATCGCGCTCGTAGAAAGAGTAATCTGAACTCCCTTTTTTTCTTTCAGCGCTTTATTAAAATGATTAGTCTGAGTTTTTGTCAGCGATAGTTTATTCCCTCCGCCATTCATTTGATTAAATTTCAGCGTTATTGTGGTTCCGCATTGTTTAGCTGATTTGGATTGTAATTTTTTTAGTTGACCAGGTGTCAACGTAACATTGATATTACTATACGACATTATACAAAATAGATTGATTCTAAATCGCAAGCGATTCAATGGCGAAATTGCACAGCAATTTCCAATCCAAAGGATTTTCAATTATAGATTTTCAACTGGTGCATCTACCAATCTCATTCGTCCACCAACACCTTCAAGTATCATTGACTTATCACTGAGAATAACAGCAACCGCTCTATAATTAGCAATAGCACCAGCACCAACAGGACGGAGTACACGAGCTCGGAAGTGTATATCAACTACGGACTGTTTCATCAAGTCAAGATGTTCCAACGAAAAGTAATAAATCGGATACAGACCTTTAAAATCCAATTGTGATATTTGTAGACCAGTATCTACATTTTGATCACGTCCCATAAATGATAGCAATCGATGATAAACTCGTGCAATATGATTGGTTTCATAGTTAAGTTGTATATCCTCTGATGGTTCTTGTTGTCCGTTTATTTTTAACGAGACTTCACTACATCCGATTTGATCAAATATCATATGAGAACGTGTTTGATCATTTAATCGCGTTTTATCCTGTAGAGCAATAAAAATATGCCGTGGAGCTGAAACACCCTGTCGTGCTGCCAAATGCCATGTAAGTGTACCATCAATATTAGAATCCATGGTATCTGTGGACGTTGTCAACCAGCTTAATAATCTCTTTCCCCCTTGATCCATAAATGATAGCAACCGCGGTTCTACTGACAATGATGGAGTCAACACTGGCATCCACAGTGATAGTTTTGATAAAATTACTTTACCAGCGGCAACGCCAGCAGCGCGCCAGATTGCATTATTATCATCACCTTTTCTTACTAGTGCAACTGTATGTTTTACTCCATAAATAACCTTTCTGACGTTTCTACAAAATCCAAATATATGATGGAGCGGAATCGCACATGAAAATCGTCGACGATCTCCTTGTAATGTTGCTATTCTTGTTGCAAATCCTAGGTTGTAATTGGGATTACCATCTACAACTAAATCTTCAATACCAGCAGCAGCACCAGCACCAGGACCAGCAAAAGCAGCAGCAGCAGCACCAACACCACGATCATTTGGTCTTCTTCTTATATATGGAGTACCATTAGGATGATCAGTAATATCCTTAGAGAACATCATAGATGGACCAGCCGATCTAGTATAATCATCGGAGTATCTTGCTAACCCTAGTATTGTTGTTGCTACATCAACTTCACGTTCAATAGATTCGATTTCTTTTCCATCAATGAGATATCTTGCGCTTTCAAATAAAGCCATGATACCATTATTGACAAAACCAACTTGGATATTATCTGCATATGGCGCTGGTATCGCAGGAATATCAATAGCTGTTACGAGTTCACCTTCGACTTCAATAAAAGCTTCAGCGGGTAAAAAGTATTTACTGGTATCATGAACTTGAAGTTCAATTCTTCCACGAAGATCAGGTTGTACTGCGTGATAAGCAAAAAATTGATAATCACGTACAGAAGTATCTTTAAGTATTGGGGCTTCCATGTCAAATGCAACATCAGGGTTCTGTTTGAACATTTTTTATTATATACCCGTTGGTCTAAATCAAAAATTACAAAGTAATTAAAAAAATTCTGAAAGTAATTTAAAAAATTCTGAAGGAATTTTGAATTGAAAACCCAAGGAATTCATTTAGAGAAAATCGATTTTCATGAAATTATGTCGACGGATTAGCCAAAAAACAATACAAAATCAATAAAAAAAACATCGAAAATTCGATGAAACAACATAATTTTAGCCTCACAGGATAAAAAATCTGATCAAAATCGATTTTCTCTAAATGAATTCCTGGGGTTTTCATCCTCGATTTTCATGAAATTTTGTCGATGAATTGCATAAAAACACTAGAAAAATGAGTAAAAACACTAGAAAAATGAGTAAAAAAAGTAAAAAATCTAACAAAATTAGCAAATTATAAATATTTTATAATATAAAAATAATTTTCAAAATTCTAAAGAATTTTTAAACTAATTATTTAGTTGGGTGTATTTTAATAATGATGATGAAAATATCTGATAATGAAGATAACGTAAGTAGAATCACAAGTGATTCTGATACAAGTGATTCTGACACAAATATTTCTAATGCTAGCATTTCTACAATAACCATAACAACTGAGCATCCTATTCAAATAAATAGAATCACAAGTGATTCTGACACAAATATTTCTAATGCTAGCATTAGAAACACTAGTGTTTCTACAATAACTATCATAATTGGAAATCCTGTTCAAATAAATATTTCTAACGTTTCCGGCGAATCTTCTTAAAACCACTTCCCGAAAGCCCACTTCCTGCTATCATATTTGCTGTTATATTATCCTGGGCGTTAGTCATTAACGACTGTAGTTTTTTATCCACGGCGTTATTTATTATTTTACTAACCTGTGTAGGCATTACTGCAGTAGATGGCAGTGAAGTCATTCTAGAAATGCTAGCATTTCCAGGTTTTGATTGGAAATTCGAAGAATTTCGTCGTCGAACTAGCGCTGTTAGTTTATCCCGAGCGGCTGAAAATGCCTTACTAGCAAGATCACCAACAGTGTTAATACCCTTATCTCGGATAACATCAATTGCTTTCATTGCTGCCTGTTTTGCAAATGGAGCCACTTTTGGAGCCATTCTTGAAAATAATCCCATTATAGTATTACCGAGACCATCTCCATAGTATACTCGGTATTTTGGTAATCGTGAGTTTACCACGTAGACACTAGTTGGTTTATCATGGTTGTAGTGTATGATCATTCTCTATATAGAAACACTAATGTTTCCAAATGCTAAAGCATTTCCAAATGCTAGTGTTTCCAAATACTAAAGCATTTCCAATTATCTAATCACGAAATCCTACGGATTTCCAGTGACATTAGTCACTATGATAACCGTAGAAATTCGAAGAATTTTCGGCTAACTCTTCAATGAAATCTCTATATGTTGCAATATCCATGATACCACCTTGAAATAATCGCCTACAGATATCAGCAGCTTCATTGATTATTTCTGGTGAGTTATTTCCGGCTCGTTTTCCTCCTACAAGTATTTCTAATCGGGATATATCACCGAGAATATTACCAGGACATGTTACACTAGAGTTTCCAACTAAACCACTACCTGTTTTTTTAGTTGTACCAGTTGCGCCTTGAGAAGAGGGTTGTGTTATTTTAAAAAATTTTGATTGTTCTGGTAATTTAAGAAATCCAGGGTCTGATTGCGTTGTTGTAGATGATTCAGCTTTTTTTACTGCTTCTATAAATTCTTGATACGTTTTATCAGATTTTCTTGCCTGAGATGAATTTGTAAATATACGATATAACCCATTTTGCCAATCTAGTTTACTGAGTTTTATATAATCATCGTGGATATAAATTTTTCGTTGATTAAAACTCCTAACAACGAAATCAGCTAATTCTTCCATAGAATTAAATTGTTTATTTTTTAATTCATCTAATTTATCCGGGAGGAATTTATCATTGAAGGCAACTCTTTCACTAGTAGTATCACCCTCTTCTTCTTCTTCAGGTTCTTCTTCTTGTTGTTCTTGAAATTCTTCAGGTTCAGGTGGTGGTGAGGAAATATCAACATCACCTAATCGTTCAATTTCTTCCTGAAGTTCTCGTTGTTGTTCTTCTTGTCGTCTTGCAGTAGTTATTATATCACCAGGAAGTGTTTTTAATGATTTTTTTGATTGCTTAGTTCGTTTTGATATTTTCTCTAACACAGGGAGAAAGGACTCTTTTTGCGCGCTTTCTTGTTTAGAAATTGCTGTTTTCACACCCTCAGTTGCACTAACAATAGGTTTGAAGAGTTGTTCTGTATCCTCTGTGAAGTCAGTCTGAAATAATTGCCGTTGTTGAAGTTTTTCGCGGATTCTATCACGAAGGGGTAATATTTTCTTAAGAGCTTCAAGTCTTTCTCTAGCTAATCTCGTTGTTAATGATTCTCCTACCATTATTGAAAGAGTATTACTATTGTCAAATTAAAAAATCCAAAGCATTTTAGAAATGCAAATCATTTTAGAAATGCAAATCATTTCGAAAGAAATCACTAACCTAAAAATGCAAATCATTTTAATACTTCCTTGTTGTTACACACATAATTTTACTTCCTCATACCGTATCGGTTATACAAACAAAGGAGGCTCTCTACGCGTGGGCTCATCACCTTCAGAGTTTTCCATTAATGTTTTTAATTGTCTCACTTTACAATTAATAAGTCTCTTTTGTTCATATTCTAATCCTAATTGCTTTCGAACACGTTCAACGATGCTACATAATGGTACGAAGACATTAACATCTTCAGTATTTACTAAGCTCTCACGTATAAGCTTTTGGATATTCTTAATTAAAAAATATTTTTTAGATAGGACATATTTTCCGGTCTGTTCTGCAAATTGTATATCCTCGAAATTGGTCATAATTTGATCACAATCCAAACCTGAACATAATTTTACATTTTCAGCCGCTCGGGATAAACTAACAGCGCTAGTTCGACGACGAAATTCTTCGAATTTCCAATCAAAACCTGGAAATGCTAGCATTTCTAGAATGACTTCACTGCCATCTACTGCAGTAATGCCTACACAGGTTAGTAAAATAATAAATAACGCCGTGGATAAAAAACTACAGTCGTTAATGACTAACGCCCAGGATAATATAACAGCAAATATGATAGCAGGAAGTGGGCTTTCGGGAAGTGGTTTTAAGAAGATTCGCCGGAAACGTTAGAAATATTTATTTGAACAGGATTTCCAATTATGATAGTTATTGTAGAAACACTAGTGTTTCTAATGCTAGCATTAGAAATATTTGTGTCAGAATCACTTGTGATTCTATTTATTTGAATAGGATGCTCAGTTGTTATGGTTATTGTAGAAATGCTAGCATTAGAAATATTTGTGTCAGAATCACTTGTATCAGAATCACTTGTGATTCTACTTACGTTATCTTCATTATCAGATATTTTCATCATCATTATTAAAATACACCCAACTAAATAATTAGTTTAAAAATTCTTTAGAATTTTGAAAATTATTTTTATATTATAAAATATTTATAATTTGCTAATTTTGTTAGATTTTTTACTTTTTTTACTCATTTTTCTAGTGTTTTTACTCATTTTTCTAGTGTTTTTATGCAATTCATCGACAAAATTTCATGAAAATCGAGGATGAAAACCCCAGGAATTCATTTAGAGAAAATCGATTTTGATCAGATTTTTTATCCTGTGAGGCTAAAATTATGTTGTTTCATCGAATTTTCGATGTTTTTTTTATTGATTTTGTATTGTTTTTTGGCTAATCCGTCGACATAATTTCATGAAAATCGATTTTCTCTAAATGAATTCCTTGGGTTTTCAATTCAAAATTCCTTCAGAATTTTTTAAATTACTTTCAGAATTTTTTTAATTACTTTGTAATTTTTGATTTAGACCAACGGGTATATAATAAAAAATGTTCAAACAGAACCCTGATGTTGCATTTGACATGGAAGCCCCAATACTTAAAGATACTTCTGTACGTGATTATCAATTTTTTGCTGATCACGCAGTACAACCTGATCTTCGTGGAAGAATTGAACTTCAAGTTCATGATACCAGTAAATACTTTTTACCCGCTGAAGCTTTTATTGAAGTCGAAGGTGAACTCGTAACAGCTATTGATATTCCTGCGATACCAGCGCCATATGCAGATAATATCCAAGTTGGTTTTGTCAATAATGGTATCATGGCTTTATTTGAAAGCGCAAGATATCTCATTGATGGAAAAGAAATCGAATCTATTGAACGTGAAGTTGATGTAGCAACAACAATACTAGGGTTAGCAAGATACTCCGATGATTATACTAGATCGGCTGGTCCATCTATGATGTTCTCTAAGGATATTACTGATCATCCTAATGGTACTCCATATATAAGAAGAAGACCAAATGATCGTGGTGTTGGTGCTGCTGCTGCTGCTTTTGCTGGTCCTGGTGCTGGTGCTGCTGCTGGTATTGAAGATTTAGTTGTAGATGGTAATCCCAATTACAACCTAGGATTTGCAACAAGAATAGCAACATTACAAGGAGATCGTCGACGATTTTCATGTGCGATTCCGCTCCATCATATATTTGGATTTTGTAGAAACGTCAGAAAGGTTATTTATGGAGTAAAACATACAGTTGCACTAGTAAGAAAAGGTGATGATAATAATGCAATCTGGCGCGCTGCTGGCGTTGCCGCTGGTAAAGTAATTTTATCAAAACTATCACTGTGGATGCCAGTGTTGACTCCATCATTGTCAGTAGAACCGCGGTTGCTATCATTTATGGATCAAGGGGGAAAGAGATTATTAAGCTGGTTGACAACGTCCACAGATACCATGGATTCTAATATTGATGGTACACTTACATGGCATTTGGCAGCACGACAGGGTGTTTCAGCTCCACGGCATATTTTTATTGCTCTACAGGATAAAACGCGATTAAATGATCAAACACGTTCTCATATGATATTTGATCAAATCGGATGTAGTGAAGTCTCGTTAAAAATAAACGGACAACAAGAACCATCAGAGGATATACAACTTAACTATGAAACCAATCATATTGCACGAGTTTATCATCGATTGCTATCATTTATGGGACGTGATCAAAATGTAGATACTGGTCTACAAATATCACAATTGGATTTTAAAGGTCTGTATCCGATTTATTACTTTTCGTTGGAACATCTTGACTTGATGAAACAGTCCGTAGTTGATATACACTTCCGAGCTCGTGTACTCCGTCCTGTTGGTGCTGGTGCTATTGCTAATTATAGAGCGGTTGCTGTTATTCTCAGTGATAAGTCAATGATACTTGAAGGTGTTGGTGGACGAATGAGATTGGTAGATGCACCAGTTGAAAATCTATAATTGAAAATCCTTTGGATTGGAAATTGCTGTGCAATTTCGCCATTGAATCGCTTGCGATTTAGAATCAATCTATTTTGTATAATGTCGTATAGTAATATCAATGTTACGTTGACACCTGGTCAACTAAAAAAATTACAATCCAAATCAGCTAAACAATGCGGAACCACAATAACGCTGAAATTTAATCAAATGAATGGCGGAGGGAATAAACTATCGCTGACAAAAACTCAGACTAATCATTTTAATAAAGCGCTGAAAGAAAAAAAGGGAGTTCAGATTACTCTTTCTACGAGCGCGATTAAAAACATGGAAAAGACTGGTGGTATATTCCCGTTGTTAGGGTTGATTCCAGGGTTGATTGCCGCAGCAGCCCCAGCGGTGGCGAAGGCAGCAGCATTAGGAGCTATTGGTACCGCAGCAGGAATGGCATTGAAAAAGGCAACTGGAAAAGGGTATAAAAAAAAAGGAAAGGGTCTAAGACTACCAGGAACCCCGAGTTCATGGTACAGCGGAAAGGGTCTTCGAATTCCAGGAACGATATAGTTCCCATGTCCAATTTTGATTTAATTGATACCGCTAAAAAATTAAAAATAAAAAATTTCAGAGGGGTTTTTATGAGAGATCAGTTACCGGCACAACCAAATGATGTTGAAACCGGTATTATTAATTTAGATAACAGCTCCGGACCTGGAACTCACTGGGTTTGTTACGCAATTGATCCACGTGGGATTATTTATTTTGACTCATATGGATTAGCGCCGCCGAAAGAATTTATGCGTTATATAAAAGATTTTCCAATGAGGACTTGGTATTCTACGTTACCAACACAAACAATGCTTGATCCACCAATATGTGGTAATGAAGTATTAAACGTACTTGATGCTATATCCAAAAGATTTTCGAAACCACCTCATATAGTAGTAAATGAGTATACTAGCGGCAAATCTCCTTAAAAATCTTTAGATTGAAAATCCATCGGATTTAAATGATAAAAAGATTTCTATAATAATGATTGATATTTGGGGACGACCTTTATCATCGCTGAAGAAACCTGATAGTGGAGTTGAAACCATTGATAACAAGGATATTAAAAAATTAATCGAAGATGAAATATCCGAAATATTAAACCTAGCAAATGTTGATCCTGGTGAAATAGTTGTATTTCAAGATCGTCAGGGTAAATTGAAAAGTAGTAATATCTCTCTTAATGATATTTTGGTTAAACAACGAGACGCAGTAGAGGATACTATCGCGTTATTTTCTGATGAGGGTAAACTCAAACCAGGTGTACTTGTTTCAACAATTACGGATAAATTAACAACATACGATAACACGGTGAATTCATTAAAATCGCTTAATGATAAGTATGATGATCATATAATTGTATTTGATCAGTTTACTACATTACAAAGAAATATAGTTGACAAAATTGATAAACCCCTGCTAGAATTTTTTGGAAATCCACCAGTAACCACACCAAAACTCACCACAATAAAAGATTCTATATTGGAACTAGCAACTCTTCAATCCGAATATGAAAAACACACGAAACTATTTATGACGTTTCGTAAAAACCTCATGGACAAGTTTATTGGGAGCCCATTTGATAAAATTGAAATAACACTTCCCGATATTAAAAAATCCATCGATGAACTTAAAACATTCAACAACGCAATAAGGGATGATGCAATGAGAATGATAAGCGTTGTTGAAAAAGTAAAAATTCCTCATAATAAATCTATCGTCAACAACGTAGTATACACGATTCAATACGGATCATTTATGTGGACTCCCACAAACAATATTTTAACCGTAACCGCAGCAGTCAAGGGTATTTATCGATTAACAATAGTATCACCGACTCAGTTTGAAATATCATCAAGTAGTTCATCTGGAGTCAATAATACGATATCAACGATCATCGACAAGGATACAACTGAACAATTCACGATAACGACTACAGATGGAAATCTAGCCAAGGTTTCAGTAACGTGGTACGTAGAATTCGTAGTGGATTTAAGTAAACAATTAAATTGATTTAAAAATTCTTTCACGATTCAAAATTACAAAGTAATTTGTAATTGAAAATGCTAACGCTTTTAAAATAAAATGACTCCATCATCGAATCAGTATCGCTATGATCAAGTCAAAGAGTTTCAAACTAAACTCAGTTCTCTCTGTGAGGAGTATCAAATAAAAATCAAAAAATACAAACGAAGAATAACCACAGTTGATATCACCGTGTACTCGGTGTCAGGAGTAATCACTGCTGCTGGAATAATACTATCTTCGGTTACAATGATTGCTCCGGTCGTAGTTCCAATCGCTATTTCCGCAGTGGCTACAATTGCTGGTATATTAACTGGGATCACAAAAAAACTATCATCGTGTAGCCAGAGTAAACTACATGATTATTTAATTAAATATCATATTGCATCTGCCGGTTACTCGCAATTATCCTCGTTGATATCATCGTCGTTGGATGACACAACAATATCAGATAGCGAATTTTCAACTATGGCTCAATTGTATAAATCAACAATGCTGAAATTAGAGCAGAATAATAATAATAATGTCGTCGCAAGAACTACTTCAACAAATAGTAACAAATACAACACCAGTGAAAACAAGCACGATATCAATAACCTCAACACGTCCCGAATTTAGTGTTAATTTTCCAATTCCTGTTCCCGTGAGCGAGATCGCACTAGCAAAACTACGAGTGTATCATAGCTGGCCTAATATTAGATCGGTAGCATTTGGTGGTCAACAACCGAATAATTCCTTGGTATTTGCAAACAAGAATCGTGAAGACGGAACACCAGATTGGCAGGTTGTTTCTATACCAACTGGGTCATATCAAATCGAACAGATCAATGCTGAATTTCAACGCAGAATAAAATCTCTCACCGGAAAAGAATCAAAAATCGCTATAACAGTTCACGAACCAACATTATCATCCGCTATCGAGATAAATACAGAAGGATACGTTGTAGATATTTATCAGAGTTCTATAAGATCAGTGTTAGGATGGCCTGAATTACCACCGGATAACTCGCGAGAAAATTCGAAGGATTTTCCACCCGAACCTAAAAAATCCGATTATATCACCAACAAAATAAAACCCGTCAATGAAGTCAAAAATTATTAGGATTATACCCCCGATAAGTTCATAAATAAAAAAGTTTTTCATTCAATCTACCTCCCTCTCATCAACGGAAATTTCACAGTAATGAATAATGATTTTTCACGACTGCTAATATCTATTAAATCCGGCTCTCTCACCAAGGATGAATTTATCAACGTCGTAGAAACGGGTAATAAAATCATCGACGATATGAAAATATTTCACTCGATAATTATTCAAGAAGTATTAAATGAAGAGATATTACATGATAAGTTTGCGGATCTATACAATATTAATAAAACGGAGATTAAAGATTTTAAAATCCCTGGATATAACCCGGATAAACTAAAGAAACAACTTGACGATGCTATTGATATTGGGTTCAAAAGAATCCACGATAATTGGAAAAAATCGAAGAATCCCCCAGCAAATATTCTGAAATTTAATAATGATCCAGAAGGCGGCGGTAGACATATTGCTCCGAACAATGTGAATATTTCAACGGTGATTGCGCTCAATTTAGTATGTGACGTTATCGAAGGAAATTATCAAATAAATCTCGAACAATCAAATCAAGCTCAGCAAGGATATATTTTATACTCATTTGCACCAACGGCTCCTCCAGGATTTCTAATTATTGAAGACCCAACTAATCTAGTCTATATGCGATGTCATAATAATTTGTTAACGAGAATTAATTTCAAACTCACTGACCAATCTAATAATCTGATTGATTTACGAGGTGAGGTTTTACAAATTAGTTTGTTTGTGAAATCTTAAGGACTTGATCAAATATTTAGTTAGCGCATTAGCAGCCGAGGAGGTGAACGTCAACTAAATGGCATCTTTTTTTTTACCCGAAAACTCCACGAATTTTCCAAGCATCGTTAACTCAGAACTGAAAGTTCCAAGCAGCAAAGGGGATGGTGACAACAAAAATGGCGTCGTTTTTTTTTTAATTTTATTTTGATGAATGGAGGCTTATATTAAGCATTTTCGAGAAAGCCTCAGTTTGCTAAATCGACGCCTGTAAAAGTTGGTCTGTTCACCTCCTCTGCTGCTGAAGCGTATGTTTAACACAACACTTCAACAAAATCACACTTCTCGTCGTATGGGTGTATACACATTTTCAGGATGCATTATCAAGACAAATTTCATTTTAGCTGCAATAAGAACAAACCTTTCATTTATATTTAAAAAATATGTCAGTACATGTACTTATAAAAACATGAGTTGTATATAAAATATATCAACAAACTGAATTATAGATGGTAAAATAAAAAGTATAGGCTAAAATGACATTTTCCTTTGTCAGCATGTGTTAGAGATTCAGTCAAATATCGAGTTTTACGATACTACTACATGCAATGTCTGCTAACTGAACTTCTAAAACACATTTTATAATCTTTGATTGATCACGCTCTTGAATGCCTGCATTATTTGACGAAGATATTTATTTAAAATTAATCAAATCTACACCTGAAGAATACAAATCTTTATCATTTTTAAAAATAATTCTGAATTTGATTTTTACCTGTATGCAGTTTAATGATTGCTGGGATGGATTATTGGGATTGATCAAAGAAAAAGAAAGAAAGACTTTCAAAAAATACAATCACATCTAAATGTATAAAGGTACAAACACTCACAAAATTGCTAAGAATTCATTTGTATCTAAAACGATAAATATAAAGGAATTAATGGTGTTATTAATAGCGATGATAGTAAAAATGAGCGGTATTTCAAATGTTTCATTCATAAAATGCGTTATTGATGTGAATAGCAGCCGATCAATATGTACTTTAATTCATGATTTAGGATAAAGTTAGTTTATAAAGGTTAAAATGTTAAGCAATTTTAATTCATTTCAGTAATTTTCTTATTAAATGATATATAAATGAATCGATGTATAACAAGTAGATCATAGTGATCTGTCGTATTGATACACATGTTTTGATGCCGACAACTGGATGTGTTTAGTAAATGGACAGATGTGATCACATAAATATCAATGACCTCGATAGCCTAAAATCTGTCGCAGTAAATTACATTTTTGACATTTTGTAGAATATTTGACCATATCTGACCACAATGTTAGTCCGATTCAGAAATACTCCAGAGCTGGCTTATCACTGTTGTCAAGGTGGTAAGGGGAAATGGCACATATTCGTTTGTGTCTTTGAAGAACATCATAAACTGGCCAATGGATCATGTGTAATCGTCACTCTATCCGGCGAGTCCTAATATCGTAGTATCAATGCCAACTTTATCCAAGCTGGCTTCGATTTCTTTTACACTGATGAGATAACGCGCGCTGCTGAACAACGTCATGATAGCATTGCTGGCATATCCGACTTTATCGTTGTCATTGTATGCAGCATTGATGTTGGAGAGATCTTGAACCTCCTGTGATCCCATATTTGTCAACCGATGAGCAAGAGCAGTTTTTATGCATTCAAATACTCGCAATGCAACGTCGTTAGCGATTGGTGCAGCTCGCGATGCCAGAGAGGCGATAACGCACAACACCGTCAAAGCTATTTCCGTAATATGTTGCGAAAAAGGGTTTTCTCGCGTTGACAACACGCACTCGCGTCACACGCCCATGTACGACTGCCGTTCTACCTGCTGGTGTTAAACTCGTTTACAAGCAATACAATACAATGTCCATGTTTGTTTTGATGTCATCGCTGTTAATGTGCATCAGCAACGAGTTATTAAGCGACTGCAGCATCTTAATACTGTAGCCGTACCGTGGTTTGATCTTTTCGCAGCAGAATTCGGTGAACAGTTTTCTAGTTCCAAAGCACCAAATTTGTTTTAGGCAGCTTCAGTTTGGACTTCATGCTGTGCAGTCCAATGAACCTACCATTGAATATCTTGAGCGATTCGAAGTCCTGCTCGGCAATCAACATGTGGAATATTCTTTGTTCACTGTCCCAAACATGATCCAAGCAAATATGTTCTCTAAATTGTTTTCAACGAACACACATCATCCACGAGCGCACATTGATACGGTACAGGGACATCCGCTCGCGTGGAACCAACAACATGTCGTTGAGAATCGTAGTATTGTTTTGGTTGTAGTGAAGATCGTCCGGGTAGTCCAAATTAACCTCGAAAAAGTATCCAACGTCTCTATTGCTGTTCTTCGCATGCACGTGCATCAATGGAATCGATCCATGTAAACTCGACCACAGAGATCCGTTACATCATCGCCTAAAGTTACAAGTTATGGTCAACAAAACATGTTTGGGACGGCAGGGTCGTATTTGTTCATGAGAGGGGTGATATTACGTTCGATAAACAAATGTTGATTGATGTATGTGAGCAGTTTTAACTCGATTTTGGCTTTTGATAGTAATGCGTCTTACGCCATTCCTGACTATGGGACTTAATGCGTGGGGTCATTTGCTCGGAAAGTCTCAAAGACAACCGAGAGCTGCAACAAGTTCGTGCGCAAATACAGATCATTGTAGTTAACGGGGAATTATTATTAACTTCTTTTTTTTTTGGAGTTTGCTACTTATAACTGTTTAAGTTTACATTCGGTTTTCTTTTAGTGCAATTCTAAACATTTTCCGATTTGTTTTTTGTAATATGTCTTATACGGGGATGTATTCAATCGTGAGTGAATTTTTTTTTGTACGGTGTTTGGTTTTACCTCATGCTTTCGAGGCAGTGATTTATTTTGTAAGTTATTATGATTTGCTGGTTTCTTCAAATTTGTAAATGAATTCGTAGCACAATATAAAATACCTTTTGAACTCAATCAGAAATCTAATTTATCTTTAGTTAATCAATATTCGTAGCGTTTCTGAAATGATATATTTGGTGATTTATAACTTCAATAGAGTCTATATTGCCTGAAATGAAAGTAATTCCCTTTTCCTATACTCACAACCACTTACTGCATTATTACTGTCGGAAGGCATTATACAGAGACAAGAGTAAAAAATATGTATTAAATTTTATGGCTTAAAAAAGCTTTAAGTTCGACCTTTCTATGAATCTCTGTTTGAAAAGCGTCTGTTGGTTTAAAACTGGCATTTTTTATTATTAATATAAACTAATTATAGCGTAGAAAACAATTCCAAAATATTCCAGGCCATTGACATATTGGCACCTGTGAAGTATGCTAATATATATATATATATATATATATATATATATATATATATATATATATATATATATATATATATATATATATATATATATATATATATATATATATATATATATATATATATAATTGCATCCACGTTCATTGCTTAATAGTGTATTGCTTCTTTACATTTTTTGCAAAAATATTTGTAAAAAAAAAATTTAATGAGTTTTGTTTTTGCAAGTTCATTTTCCCCCCTTGCTTTACCAATACATGTTGTGAGCTGAATGGTGCTTGATTGCATATTTGGAAGATTTTGGTATTTTGGATATTAATGAAAAGTATTTAAAAAATTTGTCGCATCCAGGTTTTTAAATGTTTTCTCATTTTAAAACGTTCTAAACTACCGCGAGCATCAAATAAATCTTTAGTAATTATAATGTTACCATCTTTGTTAAATGAAATTTTTTGTAACCTTAAGTGCGTGTACGTCATCTTACGTGGATATATATATATATATATATATATTCAGGAATTGGGAGACTATACAAATCTCGCAGCTTATGTCATTGTTACCTAGTGTCCAATATTCAAGACAAAAGTCATTGCCAATGGTGACGTAGGGAAAACAAATGGAAAACATACATTACAGTCATGTCATCTTTACAGAAAACATTGCAGATTGCAGTGATCTGAAACGGTTAACGCTTTAGACCACTCGGCCAATCGGGGCCCCAGAAACAAGAAATAACATAAGCTTCTCAAAATATTTACCATCAAAACAGAAATGTGTCACGGTCGCAGCAAGGTGGAGAAAACCAGAGTCACCGAGCAGAGAGCTACTGCTCTTAATCGGTCTTTAATGATGTACGCGTATGCAAAGTGAGATATTTAGTTTTTACCTGTTTTGGTGAGTATTACAACCTCAGTAAAATAAAGCTTTTGTAATATCAGTACAGAAAGTGAGAAGTAAGAATGATCTGAATGGGTGTGCCATCAAGATGCTTTGACTAGTTCAAGATTATATGAAATCGCATTGTAAGAAAACCAAGGGATTCGAACTGCCAAAGCTGAAAGGTAAATAGTGAAAACATTTTTAAACAAAGCAAAGGAAATGATTCTTGACTGCACACCTGTATGTATGTATGTATGTATGTATGTATGTATGTATGTATGTATGTATGTATGTATGTATGTATGTATGTATGTATGCATGCATGCATGTATGTATGTATGTATGCATGTAAGACAGTATTTTATTTCATATATTGGACATTCTACAATAAAAACTGAAGCTCAAATGAATTGCTTCTTTCGGCAAGCGCGAGTGTCCTCTTATGTTGTAATGATATAGATATATACAACATACATACACACAGTCAAGGATATCGAGTATAGCATTCGTGTGTCTTTAGTCCGCTGACACTGACAGACGAGACGAAACGACAGCGTAGATAAAATTTGATCTGGATCTCGCCAACTGCATTACTAGTCACATGACTATACAAATCTTGCAACCAATGCCACGGACATCAGAGGTCCAATAGTCGCGTGATATCGACAAATGAAGTAATTTTCAATCTTGTTGCAGGGAAAACAAATCGAAAATATAAATGAAAGTCATGTAATTTATACAGCAAAACGAAAGAATATAAACTTAACAAAATATTTTTCCTAAAAACAAGGACCAGACGTTTGTCACCGTCTCACCGAGGTGGAGCAAACCAGATTCAGCAAGCAGAGAGCCCATGTAAAAGGCTATAGTTCCGCTGTAGCAAAAGAAGCATCGCTGACACGACTATGTTCGCAATGTCTCAGAAACTAAATTATTATGGTCAGTTCTTATTGATTTCTAGGTTGCTGGCTTAGCATATTTATACCTATTTCTTTTTTTATTGTACTTAATCTACAGCAGATATACTGTAGACTTTGTGTATTACTTGCTTTTTGTGTTTTGTTTTGTTGTCGTTTGTGTAATTATCTCGTATAGACCAGTCTTTCACTGTTGTTTGTGAATGTTTCTGCACATATATTATTTGCTTAACATTATCTTTCTTGATCCATTGCTTTTAGAAAGACTGTGTGTGTGTGTGTGTGTGTGTGTGTGTGTGTGTGTTTAGATTAAAATACAATTTTAATGTTTTTTTTCTTCCTCAACTTTTGTAAATATCCTAGCAATCATTAAATCAGTTTCTAATATACAAATATCAAGTTAAATTGAACAATTATTCCAATGAACTATAGTTAGTTCTATTGAATGTACTGTATATCTGAGACATTGTTTTAATAAAATATACAGCATCATTACAAACTTAGATCTTTGCCAACTTCATTTCAGCTCAAAATGATTTCGTTGAAATGTTTCTTCATAGTTGAACTTTCAAGGCCTCGTTGCATGTAGTCATAATATTGGATCACTGATATGCTGACAGTTATATCTTTGTTCAAATGAATAGAAGGTACCGAGAAGCAAACGTTATTGTAATATTAAAAATCAGACCAATACAACTTAATCAGTTCTGTTTCAAAGTCATGAAAAAGGATATATTTTAAGCATATTAGTAATGCGATAGGTGTGTAATTACTGTAAAACTTGAATTAAAAGATCAAATGTGGAAGTACTTCTGAGTTAACTTTCCTAGGGAAGATGATCAGTGGCGGGAGGGTAGGTAGAATGGGAGTGGAAATTGTTTGCGGGGCAATTTTTTTGGAACTCTGATTAATTGATACGTAAAGTCTTTATTTTATACTATGTCGACTTTAATATGAACCCAATTCCCTACTATGTTGACGTTGATATGACCCCCGTTCCATACTATGTTGACGTTGATATGACCCCCGTTCCATACTATGTTGACTTTGATATTACCTCTATACCATACTGTGCTGACTTTGATATGAACCCAATTCCATACTATGCTGACTTTGTTATGAACCCAATTCCATACTATGTTGACTTTGATATGACCCCTATTTCATACTATGTTGACTTTTATATGACCTCTATTCCATACTATGTTGTCTTCGATAGGACCCCTGTTCCATACTATGTCGACTTTGATATGACCCCTATTCCATAGAATGTACTTCACCAACTTGCCACTATGGAATTTTTCTATCTAAAGTACTTTAAATAAAAATGGCAATGATGGATAAACTTTTGAAATGATGAATTCCGTGTGAGTCGGAGTTTGAATTTCATATGATTTAGCTGGTTTTAAATTTTCGCCTGTAAACAAATTAATACATCGTTGCATAGTTTACATTTCGCATTGTTGGTTTTTTTTTTACAAGCTGCTGTCAAACTCTTGGTAAGCAATGTATTACAAACTACGTTCATAAAAAAGTGCTCTAATTCGAATGTTCAGGTCTTCAATTCAGCTTTATTTACAAGCGAAAGAGAATAACATATATGGTGCAAAGCTTTTATCAACGTTTACTGAATCGAATTTATTAACTATATGGCAAGTTTACTATCAGCGGTGCGTTAAATGACATTGGCTCCGATATGATAAAGTATGCTTGTAATCCTGCCAGATTCCGTTGTACATTACGTATTGATTACAAAGTATTAATTAGTTAATTATGATAATTCAGATAAATGATGATTTATTATTGATGTATCATCCTTAAAAATCCAGTTCATGCAACTAGAAGTACGTGAATATAAAGAACTAGCAACAATTATTTCACGTATGTTGGGAGATATATATGGATTGCACAAGGCGTAGGATGCATGCGTTTTTGCTTGATTTTTGTTGCTTTTTGGTATTAAACAATTAAACAAAACTTGTATATGATAGAAATTGGAGGAACAAAATTATATAAAAATATAAAATTCCACACAAATTGACGTACAAGCAATTTTAAGGTTAGAAAAAATTACATCTACCAATGCAGAATGTTTAATGACTGCATCTCAGTTTTTCCAAGAATTCAGACCAAACGATAAAATATATTATTTTACAAAGTAACAAACCTACCTACATACATACATACGTACGTACGTACGTACGTACGTACGTACATACATACATACATACATACATACATACATACATACATACATACATACATACATACATACATACATACATACATACATACATACATACATACATACATGTCCGATATTTGTGTAAAATCCAATTATTAGGATCAAACGTGTTTGCTTCTCTAATTGCAATGTTGTACGAGAATCATAGTGAATTGTACAAGTTTAAATATAGCTCAGTTTGCACAAGTTGTTTCGGTTCACACTTGATTGAAGTTAAAAAAAAAAATATTGTTTAAACCTTTCTCTACAGTCAAGAATCATTTTCTTTGCTTTCTTTAAAAATGTTTCCACTGTTTAATTTCAGCTTTGGCAGTTCGAAGATATTGGTTTTCTTACAATGAACGTAAGTTTTTTCAAGTGTCCCGATTTTATTACGAAGATGTGATTTCATATAAGCTTGAACTAGGCAAAGCATCTTGGTGGCACACACACATTCAGATCATTCTTACTCAGAGGCGTCGCTAGGGGGCTGCGGGGTGTGTGGACCGCACCGTGTGACACTATCTCAGATGGGTTACACCAAAATTAAAAATTGCAAACTTTACAGAGCGCACACTGCTCGGTCTAGTCGGAGTTCATAAGCGGATAATCGATCATAGTTAAATACATAACTAGCTGGCACAGGGTGCCACCATGCAGTCTGCAGAGCGTCTGGTGCTTATTTGAATGAGATTCAGAGCTGGTCGGAGCAAAATTTGGAGTTATTTGCGAACGCGTTAATTAATGAGGTAGAATAGATTTGGAGTCATTACCCCACTACACCATTTTAATGGATGTGTGGGCAAATCGCTTATCTTGTGTGGTGAACACTCTTTTGCCGAAAATACTTCATGTATAACATTTGTTGGTACTCTTGAGAGAATATTTTCCTTCTTTGCTACTTCCACTCATCGATGGGATGTTTTAATTGAACACACTGGATTGTCTGTGAAAAGGTTATCAACAACACGTTGGAGTAATCATCATGCTGCTGTTAAATCAGTGAAAGATAAGTTTGATGAATGAATGGCGGCGATTGAAACTCTACGTGGTCCTCGTTAAAATTTGGACACAAGAGGTACAGCACAATGTTTTTTACAGGCTGTCTGTGATTTCACGTTTATCTGCTACATTTACCTTTGGGTTGATCAACTTGAGGACGTTAATCTTACACCTGCAGAAAAAGACTTAACTCTTGACAAAGTGGAGCGTGCAATTGAACAAGCACTTTTAAAATCAGACCAATATGGAATTTCGGTAGAGATAAGATTAAGGTTCAAGAAGAGAATGGCAGGGGAACAATTAAGAGATGCTGGACTCTCTCTGCGAGAAGAAAACAGTAGGGAGATGCTAGAGCGTATTGATCGTTTTCATTCTGAACTTCAGATCAGATCAACAGCGATCAAGGAAGTAGCAGATATGTTTGGGGCTATTCAACCAAAGAGTCTACTATCAGCAAGTGAAGAAGAGTTATTGGTGTCCGTTCCCAAATTAACCTCTTTCTATGATGAGTTATTAGAAGACGAGCTTTTAAAAGAAATACCAAGGCTTAGAAGGCACCTAAAGGCAGGTGATATTGATCTTCACATAGCCATGGACTGGTCAGTATTTGATGTTTTGAAATTCATAGCTAAATGGGACATCCTAGAATCTATCAAATATTCTCGCTAAGCCATCAATTATTTCAAACGATATGCGTGTCTGTGGCTTCATGTGAGCGGAGCTTTTCAAAAATAATGCCTATAAAGAACTATTTAAGATCCACCATGGGACAGTCAAGGGTTTCTGATCTGGCTCTTTTATCAATTGAAAGTGATACGGTGAAGGATATTGATTTTGATGCAGTGATTGACAGGTTTGCAGCTTTAAAGACCAGGAAAGGAACATTTTAAATTCAGTACGTTTAATATAAAAATAACTATAACTTAACGTTGTTAAGTTCTTAAATAATTTTATTTCTGATCTTCAATTAATTTGTTTTTGTTTCTTCTCAGTTTTATGCTGTGGACTTATTTTAAGAAGAAGAAATCACTGGTGGAAATCTGGAGGGGTGAAACCATGAGTTTACCGCACTGGGTGACACCATCCCTAGCGACGCCGCTGTTCTTACTTCGCACTTTCTGTAATGACATTGCAAAAGCTTTATTTTACTCAGGTTGTAATACACACCATAACAGGTAAAAACTCAATATCTCACTTTGCATAAGCGTACATTATTAAAGACAGATTAAGAGCAGTAGCTCCCTGCTTGGTGAATCTGGTTTTCTCCACCTTGCTGCGACGTGGCGAATTTCTGTTCGTTTTGTTTTGAGGGTAAATATTTTGAGAAGCTCATATATTTTTTCTTGTATCTGGGGCCCCGATTGGCATAGTGGTCTAAAAGCGTTAATCGTTACAGATCACTGCAATCTCACCTCTTTCTGCGTAGGTTTGGGTCTGGGACTTGACCATATGTAAGAAACCTTGCCAGTAGCTTCTCGTCGGTCAGCGGTTCTTTCTGGGGTTTTCTAGGGTTCTTCTTCCACCATTACTACTGGTCGCCATGAATAGCATATCGTGTGCTGAAAAATAGCGTGAAACCCTGCAGGAAGGTTTTCTGTAAAGATTACATGACTGTATTTTATATTTTCCATTTGTTTCCCCACGTCACCATTGGCAATGACTTTTGTCTTGAATATTGGACACTAGATAACAATGACATAAGTTGCGAGATGTGTATAGTATCGCAATTCCTGAATATATATATATATATATATATATATATATATATATATATATATATATATATAAGGTTAAAAAAATTACATTTAACAATGCAGAATGTTCAATGACTGCATCTCAATTTTTCAAGTATCTAGAACAAATGATCAAATATATTATTTTACAAATTAACATACATGCATACATACATACATACATACATACATACATACATACATACATACATGCATACATATATACATACATACACACATACATACATAAGATTCAATGCAATGCAATGTATACATACATGAATAGATACCTACCTACCTACCTACCTACCTACCTACCTACCTACCTACCTACATACATACATACATACTGGTCAGACATTGGTATAAAATTCAATTATTAGGATCAAACTTGTTTGCTTCTCTAATTGCAATGTTGTACGAGAATCACAGTGAATTGTACAAGTTTAACTGTCGTTCAGTTTGCACAACTTGTTTTTGGTTCACACTTCATTGAAGTTCAAAACATAACAATTAAACCATTGTTTAAACCTTTCTGTGCAGTCAAGAATCATTTCCTTTGCTTTGTTTAAAGTGTGTTCACTAGTTACCTTTCAGCATTGACAGATCTTTTCTCTTTGTTTTCTGAGAATGAATGTAAGTATTTTGAAGTGTCCCGATTTTATTACGAAAATGCCATTTCATATAAGCTTGAACTAGTCAAAGTATCTTGATGGCACACCCATTCAGATCATTCATACTTCGCAAGTTCTGTACTGATATTACAAAAGCTTTATTTTACTGAGGTTGTAATACTCAACATAACAAGTAAGATCTCAATATCTCACTTTGCATACGCGAACATCATTAAAGACCGATTAAGAGCAGTAGTTCTCTGCTGGGTGACTCTGGTTTTCTCCACCTTGCTGCGACCGTGACAAATTTATGTTCGTTCTGTTTTGATGGTAAATATTTTGAGAAGCTTATGTTATTTCTTGTTTCTGGGGCCCCGATTGGCATAGTGGTCTAAAAGCGTTAATCGTTACAGATCACTGCAATCTCACCTCTTTCTGCGTAGTTTCGGGTCTGGGACTCGACAAATGTGAGTATGTGAGAAAAATTGCCAGTAGCGTCTCGTCGGTCAGCGGTTCGTTCTGGAGTTTTCTAGGGTTCTTCCTCCACCATTATTACTGACAGCCATGTATATCATATCGTGTGCTTAAATAGCGTGAAACCCTGCAGGAAGGTTTTCTGTAAAGATTACATGACTGTAATTTATATTTTCCATTTGTTTCCCTACGTCACCATTGGCAATGACTTTTGTCTTGAATATTGGACACTAAATAACAATGACATAAGTTGCGAGATGTGTATAGTATCGCAATTCCTGAATATATATATATATATATATATATATATATATATATATATATATATATATATATATATATATATATATATATATATATATATATATATATATATATATATATATATATATAATTCCACACAAAATGACGTTCACGCACTTAAGGTTAGAAAACAATTACATTTAACAATGCAGAATGTTCAATGACTGCATCTCAATTTTTCCAAGTATCCAAAACAACTGATCAAATATATTATCTTACAAATTAACATACATACATACATACATACATACATACATGCATACATACATACATACATACATACATACATACATACTGGTCCGATATTGGTGGAAAATCCAATTATTGGGATCAAACTTGTTTGCTTCTCTAATTGCAATGTTGTACAAGAATCATAATGAATTGTACAAGTTTAACTATCGTTCAGTTTGCACAAGGTGTTTTTTTTTCACACTTCATTGAAGTTCAAAACATCAAAATTAAATTATTGTTTAAATATTTATGTGCAGTCAAGAATCATATCCTTTGGTTTGTTTAAAAATGTTTCCACTATTTACCTTTCAGCATTTACACTTCGAAGAAGTTTCCTATATTCCAAGGAACGTAAGTATTTTGAAGTGTCCCGATTTTATTACGAAGACGCCATTTCATATAAGCTTGAATTCGTCAAAGCATCTTGATGGCTCACACTTTCAGATCATTCTTAATTCGCACTTTCTGTAATGACATTACAAAAGCTTTATTTTACTTATGCTGTAATACTCACCATGAGAAGTAAAAACTCAATATCTCACTTTTCATACGCGTACATCATTAAAGACCGATTAAGAGCAGTAGCTCTCTGCTTGGTGAATCTGGTTTTCTCCACCTTGCTGCGACCGTGACCAATTTCTGATCGTTTTGTTTTGATGGTAAATATTTTGAGAGGTTTATATTATTTCTTGTTTCTGGGGCCCCGATTGGCCGAGTGGTCTAAAGCGTTAACCGTTATAAATCATTGCAATCTCACCTCTGTATGCTTGGGTTAGGGTCTCGGATTCGACCAATGTGGGTAAGTAAGAAATCTTGCCAGTAGCTTATCGTGGGTCGGCGGTTCTTTCTGGGCTTTTCTAGGGTTCTTCTGACATCATTAATACTGACCGCCATGTGGAGTCCATGACGTGGTGACAAATTTCGTTAAATCCAACAAGATTTTTTTCTGTAAAGATTACATGACTGTAATTTAAGTTTTCCATTTATTTTCCCTAAAACAACATTGCAAATGACTTTAGTCTTGAATATTGGACATCTGATAACAATGAAATAAGTTACGAGATTTGTATAGTCATGTGACTAGTAATGCAGATGGCGAGTTCAAGATTATATATACATATATATATATATATATATATATATATATATATATATATATATATATATATATATATATATATATATATATATATATATATATATATATATATATATAATTCCACACAAAATGAAGTACACGCACTTAAGGTTAGAAAAAGTTACATTTAACAGTGCATAATGTACAATGACTGCATCTCAATTTTTCCAAGTATCCACAACAAATGATCAAATATATTATCCTACAAATTAACATACATACATACATACATACATACATACATACATACATACATACATACATACATACATACTGGTCCGATATTGGTGTAAGATCCAATTATTAGGATCAAACTTGTTTGATTCTCTATTTGCAATGTTGTACAAGAATCAGAGTGAATTGTACAAGTTTAACTATCGTTCAGTTTGCACAAGGTGTTTTTTTTCACACTTCATTGAAGTTCAAAACATAAAAATTAAATTATTGTTTAAACCTTTCTGTGCAGTCAATAATCAATTCCTTTGCTTTGTTTAAAAATGTTTCCACTATTTACCTTTCAGGATTGAGACATTTCGTTTCTTACAATGAACGTAAGTATTTTGAAGTGTCCCGATGTTATTACGAAGACGCCATTTCATATGAGCTTAAACTCGTCAAAGCATCTTGATAGCACACACATTCAGATCATTCTTACTTCGTACTTTCTGTAATGACATTACAAAAGCTTTATTTTACTCAGGTTGTAATACTCACCATGAGAAGTAAAAACTCAATATCTCACTTTGCATACGCGTACATCATTAAAGACCGATTCAGAACAGTAGCTCTCCGCTTGGTGAATCTTGTTTTCTCCACCTTGCTGCGACCGTGACCAGTTTTCGATCGTTTTGTTTTGAGGGTAAATATTTTGAGACATTTATATTATTTCTTGTTTCTGGAGCCCCGATTGGCCGAGTAGTCTAAAGCGTTAACCGTTACAAATCATTTCTCACCTCTGTATGCTTGGGTTAGGGTCTCGGATTCGACCAATGTGGGTAAGTAAGAAACCTTGCCAGTAGCTTCTCATGGGTATACATACATACATACATACATACATACATACATACATACATACATACATACATACATACATACATACATACATACATACATTGTTGCATGCATGCAGACAGACAGACAGACAGACAGACATACATACATACATACATACATACATACATACATACATACATGCATACATACATACGTACTATTCTCTATATTTGCATTGATGTTTTTTCTTCAATATATCCTTAAAGTAACATTGTATGTTGAATTTCACCTTGTCGAAAATCAAATTTATTTTCTACTTTACCTGAATTATTTTAAAAACAAAAGTGTGCAAACATATATTAAGTAACTAGAATATTATCTTTGTGTGTGCGTTTAATGTTAGGGTTATTATTAATATAAATTAACATGTTTATTTTGGTCTAGGTCTAGCTTTTTAGGATTTATCTAGCGTACCTGAGACTGTCCATGTTATATTTTATAATTTTAGTAATTGACTTTCTAATTTGAACTAACATTTTTGGGGGGTAAAGATTAAGAAATTGTAACATGTATCTGATATGTAACTGGGTATGTACACAAGTGACGACAGTAGCATTTAATCGTTAAGATTATGAAGAGACGATAATGCATGTATTGTAAAATTTTAAACAAAATATTCGGTGTATGCAATAAAGAATTGCATAAAAGTAATGAATGAATGAGATACTCTAATATTTCGCCTCAGTTTCATTCGAACTTGGCGCATACACTAACATAATAGTTTTGAAACCATATAATTAAAACCAAAGAAACCAAGATCAAATAAAATCTTGTAATTGATATTATAAACCATTAATATTTTTAAAAATACATACAGAAAAGTTTGTATTGCTGCTGTAAAGTACTGTAAGTAGAGTAGAGAAAAGCTAGTAAAACAACACACAGTATTAGTAAAAACGCCATCTCTTCCTGACGTAGCGAAATCAAAAGTGGTATTTGACAGCATGATTACGTGATGCCGTATAATCAATTTACTGTAACACGGGATTCCTAAATAACTTCTGCGATTATATTTGTGTTGTATGATATATCGTAAGATATAAATTCCTGTCCAACTACCATGCATACATAAATTTATGTATATTTCATTTGTATTGATTGTTTGTTAGGTTTATATATTTCATAAGATACTGTGGGTTATGTATAGTTTTAGTTTGTAGCCGATTTTGTCCAAACTCGAGTTCGCGTTTTTGGTGTACCTGGCCAAAATCATTGATTTGTTTTGATTCTGTAAACAAGATTTTCATTATTAATATTTTCTTTGTGAATATAAGCACATGCATACAACATGTGGACTTAATTACGAATGTATGGATATACATCACATTAATCAAAAAGAAATATGAGGTAAATGATTTATATTAAAGCTTTCTCTTTGTGTAGTGTTCATCTCCATAGCGATTTAATGTTTCAGGGTTAAAAACACATTCATACTAACTGATTAATAGTAATTGCCAATTTTTAAATTACATAACAGGTCTAATAATAATCCAAAACTATTGCTAGAGTTTATAGGTGACAGAGTGCTCATTGTGACTGCTGGGAAAGTCAAGTTAAAATGTGCAAAATTCGTCATCTATGGGAGACATTTGAATTAAGCAGGAGTGGGTAACTAAAATCGGAAGTCGTTTAAAAGTAATTTAAGGTATAATAATAATACTAATTATATATATATATATATATATATATATATATATATATATATATATATATATATATATATATATATATATATATATATATATATATATATAGTCAACGTTCATCTCAATTGTTATGTTGAAGTAGAATTTTGGTTGTTCTGTGTTTCAGATTTCTTCCGTTTATATATCTATGGTAAGTATTACGAGGAATCACAATTGTCTTTTGCAGACAAATCACAAACATGAAAAGTATATTGATTTGAGTGCACTAAATACTCGCTAAATCACTGTAACATGCTTAATAAACTCCCAGAGCAATGCTAGAATTTATAGTTAACTTGGGTTGATCACTGTGATTGTTGGGAAACTGAGGGATGGTTGACGAACCTATTTTTATATTATATTCAAACATATGTGGATATAGTTTGCAGCAATCTTTGAATTTAGATTTAATAAATGAAAAAATTATGATTCTAAAACATGATAACAAATGACTTCTGCCATCAATATTACTCACTGTAACACGCTCAATAAACTCCCAGAACAGTACTTGAATTTATAATTAACTTGGAGTGATCACTGTGAATGTTGGGAAATTCAGGGATGTTGACGAACCTATGTTTTATATTATATTCAAACATATGTGGACATAGTTTGCAGCAATATTTGAATGGAGATTTAATTTAAATGCAAAACTATGATTTTATAACATGATAACAAATTACTTGTGCCGTCAATAATACGTAGTTCGAATACTTAGTATAGTGCTCGTTATAATTCTATGTTTAAAGTTTCAAGTGCCCTATCTTGATTTATTTAGGTAGCGTTAAGAACAGCCTATTTATATACTATACGTGTTTTTTGTAATTATCTTGGAGATGACTATCCATTTGCGCTTAAATATCCAAAGTGCAATATCTTGACAAAATATGATATTGCTTCAAGTATTTTTGACGTCTATTATTTAGAGTCTTACAACCTTTGTACGAAGGTCTTGTGATAATTGTAATATCATCCCTAATTTTTTCTCTTCTTGGCGAAATAATTGAAATTAAGGAATTGCCGTTTAATTTGTAATATGATATCAGAATGTGTTATATCAGATTTTAATGTATTCATATAAAACTAGATCTAATAAATCAATGTTGCTATGAGAAGAAATAATTTAAAATTTGCACGCGCGTTTCTAAAGACAAATTGTATATTGCTTGTCAAGTTTTGATGGCATACTTTTCACATAATATGAAACGGAAGTAGAAACAAACTCATCCATCCAATATCATATGCGATCCATGCATACATTCAATATACTTTTCATGTTTGTTACGCATGTATTCCTATTTTGGCAAGTAGACATTTGTCCATGATATAGCAATAATAAAAGTTACTGTCATCATTCATCCGAATTATCAACACCCACTACCTAATACTTCGTAAACAACACGTAATACACAATGGAAGGATTAAACATTCTCCTTGGGTCGCATCATTACAAGAATAGGTTCCATACACACACATATACCACTGTCATAAACGTTGAATTAGTTTACACAGAACAACTTAAATCCTTTTCCGAAATTTAAACTCTGACTCAGACAGTAATTATTGTAATTATGGTGTCAAAATTTGAACAGTCACATTTGTCCGTCATTGCAACTTCTTTTCATTATACGTTTGAAATGATGACATGGAAATCGGCAACGTGGTGAAAGAACATTTTATAGAAAAGGGGTCATAACAAAGTCAGCAACGTCTGTACATATCAGTTAATCAGATCTCTGAAACATGTGTGATCAGTTATCATCATTCCCACATCCCATTGCTGATCGACTCCCCATCTATCCTTGATCATATTACGTCCGAAAAATAACTCAAATATAGTTCAGCATTTGGTTTTTCATTCAGGTTTTGTAATAATTATACAGTCATAGGATACGTAAATTTTAACACTAACTTTTTAGTTTTGTAAAGTCCGTAATGCAGATGTCAGGTTCGTATCAATACGATGTGCAGGTGCCAGTTACTATGCCTGTAATGCTCGAAGTAAACTAACGTCTTACTTAGTTTTCGCGTTCGTGTTTTGGTGTATTTATTTTCTTGGACGAATCGACTAGGATATTTGATTCACTTGGGAATAAATTCATGCCAAGCCATTCAACCACGAAAGACTACATAACAAATGAACGTACAGAGTACTATTTAACTATTATTTCGAGAAAAATTTCAGTTCTAATTAAATGAGTAAAGCTTTCCTGGAAAAAATACTTGGACGTTTGGAAATGCTTCACATGATACATTGTGATTTCAGCTATGCCAAAAGGAACTTTATCATCATCTTAAAAGTCTTAGAAAACGTTGGTGTAACCCAACTTGTATCTCATTTGAAGTCAGACAGTCTTTTTAGCAATGTACAGTCTGCATATCGCCCTTGCCACAGTACGGAAACTACTCTTCTGAAAGTATTTAATGACATTCTCTCTACTTTGGATAGTGGAAAGATTACAGTCCTCACTCTCCTGGATTTATCTGCAGCATTTGACACAACAGACCATGATAAATTACTTCACAGACTCCAGCATGTATTTGACATTCAGAATAGAGCCTTACAGTGGTTCAAGTCCTACTTAGTCAACAGGACACAAATTATATCTGCAAATTGAATACTTTCCAGCCCAGTTTACGTATGTTGTGGTATTCCATAGGTATATGTTCTTGGACCTGTTCTCTTCCTTCTATACACTCAGTCGCTCTCAAGTGTCATGTCATCATCACCCAGTGTCGCACCAATTGTATGCTGATGACACCCAAATATACAAGTCTAGCCACCCAACTGAAGTTGATGCTACCATCCATGGATGACATGTAACAAGCTGCAGATGAATGATGATAAAACTGAAGCTATTCTGATCACAACACAAATACGTTCTCATTCAGATCCTTTACCTCAGATAATAAATAGCAGCAACACCAACATTAAATTCTCACAGTCAGTATGAAACCTAGGTGTTACTCTGGACAGTACTCTCACATTGCACCAACATGTTATGCATATCTTGAACTGAGACGCATCAGTTCAGTTCGTAAATATCTTTCAGTTGATGCCACTAAAACACTTGTGTGTTCATTAGTACTTTCAAGACTGGTGTATTATAACTCAATTCTGTCTGGTTCGTCACAATATTTACTCCAGAATCTTCGAAACGTTCAAAACACTGCTGCACGGATCATCTTTGGAGTACCTCGATCAGAGCACACCTCACCACTGCTCTGTACCCTACACTGGCTATCGATTCGATACAGAATCAAACACAAAATGTTTTCTCTGTGCTATGTTTCAATGACAGACTCCATTCCAACATACTTATCCAGCCTCACCCATGTGTATACACCAGCTAGATACTTACGCACTTCAATTGTATACTCATTGTTCCCACGGTGAAAACAAAGTCATATGGTCAACGTTATTTTGCATACCAGGGCCCGACGACGTGGAACGAATTGCTCATTGATATTAGAAACAAAGACACAGTAATCCCTTTTAAGAGTGCTCTTAAAACTCACCTGTTTCGACTGCAGTTACAAACTAATCATGTTTTGTATCTTATATGTTTTCAGCACATTTTTATGTGTTCCAGTTTCATTGAGGATGTTTTTTGGTTTTTTTTTGTCATTTTTTTTCTGTAGTGTAGTCATATCATTATTGATGGTGTAAAGCGCTTAGAGCTTTGAAAGATTAGGCGCTATACAAAGTCCTCATTATTATTATTATTATTATTATTATTATTATTGATCTAGTTGTTGAAGCCATGTCCAGATGGGCATGATGGTCTGGGCTTAGGAACAACTTACAACTTCTAATTTTATATTGGCGAGAAGGTGTTTATATTGGTACAAGTTCCAATTCCTTGTCTACTCGTCTAGAATCAAGGGATAACTTTCTTTAATCATTAACTTACTTTTTGTATCAGGTGTGTCAGGTAGTTTTTTTTAATAAAAAGATATTAATATATTCATCATCAGCACATAAAGGACTAAAAAGAGAGAGAAGATGAATTAAATTGGTTTGAGCAGATTTTTTAAATTCTAACCAACAAGTGTTAGAATGTGTCAATAGGACAACGTTCGTTTGCACACCAAGGTCCAACAACGTAGAACGAATTTCCCACTGACCCATTAGTCACAAAACACAGTGATCCCTTTCAAGATTTCTCTTAAAACGCACCTTTTTGGACTGCAAGAACAAACTTAAAGGCATAATAATGTTTTCTACCTTACATATTTTCAGCATTGTTTACATATATATTTTTATGTTGTGTAATTTCAAGTTGTTTTTTTTAAAGTCGTGTAATTATATATGTCGTAAAGCGCTTAGAACTTCTAAAGATCAGGCGCTATACAAAGTTCTCATTATTATTATTATTATTATTATTATTATTATTATTATTATTAATATAAGGCATTTGTTTACGTTAGGTGAAGGAATGTGCAGATTATACAATATAGATATAGCTTCTAACTGTATTGTTACAGTAATAAAATTGTTGTGTTTGTAGGTATCTAAATAGCTCACTATGCAATTTAATTGTCTATTTGTAATTTTCAAGTATATCGATGGTCATAGGACAGAGGTTATAAGTTAGCTCGAATAGGTTTTTGTGTTGTGTCTGGGTTGTTACAAAAATAATATTTCTTTAGTTAGTTTTCTTGTTTAAGGTTAAAGGAGACAATAAACCAATGGAAATATATCATAATAATAACAGCACTAATAACAGACGAAAACCTTATTCTGAAGTATCACATGAGACCGCAATGTCAATAGTTAGATATTGACATATGTTCTAGGAGCTGAATTTCCGTGACCTCGCATGCAAACTTTCCGCACCTGTTCGGTTACTCTTGTGATGTCACGTTATAGTAGTGACTCCAGAATCCCAACTGGCCGTTCTTCATTGCATAGCACATTTAAAAAAGGCTGTGGACAACATTTGTTTTCTCTTTTCGAAACGATAAAGACATAAAGAAAGTATGGATACATTATTACAAGCGAGCATATTTCAATTCAACGCCATACGGCACTCCGTGCTCATTACATTTCTCAAAGGAATGTTACGAGAGGGATCCTGAAAAATAGCAGGTCTAGGATACGCACATGCTATGCCAAGACTTAAAGTTGAACAGTTCCAGACATACCATTGTATATTCTAAATCTCGGGAAAAGTGTCAAACGTATGAGTTATGCAAATAGGTAGAAGACCGAGTACTTGACCACAACATGTAACAATCAATTCACAGATCTTTTATTTATACCATCAATCAGTTCTAATAAAATTATGACATCACAACACCTAATCGTGCGGATGAAATGTGTAAAGGTATTTTCAAGAACACAATGTAAATCAAGTCGCCATTGAGATGTGACTTTAATAAAATTGAAGCTTTGCTAAAACATAAAATTCTTAATCCCTGACACGGTCGAGAAAACACAATTTTCAGTAATCTTTAAAAAAATTATTTAAAAAAAAAACAACAACCTTTCAGTCTATGACTGTTGCACGTAGAATGTATAAACGGTAATCTGTAATGATTGGAATTGATATAGAACTATCCCTTGGGCAGTTTAAATAGCAGCTATTAAAAGAAAAGAGGTCAGATATAAAATCAAAATTTCACATTAAGTGAATGACAATAGAAATTGGGGGTAGCGACTATTTACCCCGCCCACTTGTCCCAATGTGCAAGCGCCCATGGGACACCCCATTTCTCCCTGTGATACGCCTTATTATCCCCCAGGACAATACCCTTTTTATCATATTATGGTCTGCATAATAGGTAGAGGTTAGAATTAAGTACACACACATAAAGGCAGTTTAACAAATTAACAATTGATCCTTATCATTGCACTTATCTTGTGAAAAGGACTGGCCTTCTGACATAATTCGAAGAAACCATGTGCTACAGAGTGTGCATGTAAGCACCAGAAATTGATTAGCAAATAAAGGATGCCCAGTTTTGTTGTAACTTCGATGCCAAAGACGTCATTTTAACAGTTCAAATCTGCAGTCAAACGTTACCTTACATGTATGTGGCAACTATTTTCCCACATTTTATATCCCACCGTTTTTACTTTCGTTTAAGTGTTAAGACATGCAACACTGTTTACTGAATGAATATATTTATTCTGAATTAGTTCTTTGGGGGCACATATACTGCGTCGCATATTTTGTTGTCTTCCTTCTTTTAATCTAATCATTGTAATGAAACTTTACATATATGGTAGAGGAATGTCAGGTGTTAACTGGCCGAGTTTCTTTGGCGGAAATGGAGATTTGATTTTTTTGCAGAGATAATTATGCATTGTGATCATTCATAGGTTTAAAACTAGTTGGTGACCATTTTGTTTACTACAGTACTAATTAAGTGGTTAAAGAATCAGAAATTTACGCGAATAATTTTTAATCTTAATCTATTTACTGAAGACAAAAACTGTCGTGTGATATTATTTATTTTGTCACTACAATATCACAAGTGATACAATAAAATATGGCATTTGTTAATTGCACACTTGATATCTATTTAAGTATGGTTTTTCTTGTTCTGAGAAATGAAAATTGACAGTCATATTGAAATAACCGAGAGTTCTCTGCGAAAAATCAGGATATAGTACGCGATAGGGAGGTAGGTGAGGAAATGCCTCCGAAATTGGGATGTTTTCTTCTTTCTTCTCCGGGCTTGAGAGATAACAGATATTAACTGTTCGAGTTTGTGGAATTTCAGTCAGGGCTAGTGAGTTTATTTAAGTAATCAGCCGGGGGCCTGTCCTTAAAAAACATTTATTTCAGCACTGACCATTACAGTGCATGATCTATTTTAACGAGACATGTATATACTATCAGATTTGTCAATACGCTAACTGTATCATCCTTTTAATTTCTTAATGTTTAAATTAATTACTTATGAATTTCACTTTGCAGATTTATTTCTGGGGTCCTGTTTGTGTATGCAAAACTAATACTTAAATTAGTCCCCGATGAAAACCATTTGCAATGCCCATTACACCTGCCCGGTAATAGATATTATTTCAGACACAAGTCGGTCCCCGATCAAGTCTCATATTTCAGTATTATCTCTCATGAATGTATATTTTACAAGATATCATTCCTTAGGTGTGTGTGTGTGTGTCTACCTGGGTTTGTGTGTGTGTGTGCGTGTGTGTGTGTGTATGTGTATGTGTGTTGTGAGCAGGTAATGAATATGTTATTACATATAATACGATTGAACCTTATCCTTCTTAAATGAATTTATTGCATTGTGGCAACAACAACAAAATTTGCATTGGGCACCATCACTTAATCGTTATCACATTTTTGCACAGCACACGATGCATCAGTATTTATTTTAAAAGTACATTGGTTTATTTTTTAACATTCCAAAATATGGAATATGAGCACTGTCTTACTGCTGACTTTTCTGCTGTCGTAAACACATTGTTAACACATATTTCAACAGATATAGTTATGCGCATATCTAGGAAGCAGATTCATCTTTTGAATGTGCAACCCAAGTCTGATCCCCTCCTGTCTGTTTGGCTTGCCATGTTTTGTTTGTATTCCAGGAATGGCCAGTATTGCTTCACGGGACCACGTGATCGGTTGTCTCATCAAAACTCGGAAAAACTCGGCGATTTACGGAATCGTGGTATCTTCCGCGCAATATAATCACTACCCGCTATGACATTGAATTTATAATCATTACAGTCTAATTAAAATGTGTGGAGAATTACATGCATAAAAGGAATTTCGTTATTTCTGCTCTCCTTTAATCTGATGTCAGATTCATGGCAAAGAGAGGAGTTTAGAACTATATAGTTGTGTGTGTGTGCGTGTGTGTGTGTGTGTGTGTGTGTGTGTGTTGGTTTTCAGTCTAAAGGCATTACAATTGACTGTATTTTATGTTGAACCTAAATCCAATCCCTCAAACTCAAAGCTGGCAAAATGTTTACCTCTAGAGAACCCTCTTGGGACTTTGAGCATTTCACCTTTGCCTAGTCTGAAATGGTGTGTCATCATATGTTGTGTGTGTTTATAGTTTTAATTTAAAGTTGTTACAATTACTATAAATAGTCGGTCAATAGTGAAACATTTTCAAAGGACTGGTATTATGAGTTTCATTAGTATTTGTTAAACGGTTACTGCAGTATGCAATGGACCCTGATGGTCTGGGCTTAGGATAACCTCATGATTGATAAGTTATGGCGCGTATCTAAAGGTTGTGGAGCGATCTCTCCTTACCAAGATTGTCACCTTGTGCGGCTGACACTGATGGTCTGGGCTTATGACCAACTTATATATTCAGTAGGGTTTATGGAAGTTATACATTTTCTAAATCAATCGTGTTACCTTGATAGATCAGCTCTTATGGTATGGGCTTAGGTCCACGTTTCATTTCTTATTTTTATGGGAGTGAGGGGGTGAAACTAAATGTGAAACTAAATGTCGCGTCTGCCAAGTACGTCGATGAACGGGAAGTCTTGGCAAACTGTTACAAATATTTCGACGTGTTTCGTCGGTAAGGTAGTAAATGTCCCACGGTCTCTGAAGTCTTTACATCCCTCTTTGAAGATGGTCTGTTCTGGGATGAACACCAATTGATTGGGAACAATACCATAGGATTATTCTTTTCTGGCTATCGTTACATCAAAACGGCTTTTTCCTCTTCTCTCTGCTTGGAGTCGGGTGTGTAGTGGCTTTTGTTTTTGGAATAAATGAAAAACACTCTCTTCATCGATGAGCATAAATTTGCTTCTGTGTCTGTTCTTAGTAGCTAAGGACCACTTCTCTCTGACTGTTGATTTCAAGGGTATTGTCAAATTCGGCATACTAGATGGCGCCTAAAAACTGATGATCAACACGGATTTTGCCTGATTGTATAGATGGGAAATGTCCTTCATTGATGCTTTCATCTGGAGTGAAATAAAACAAGTCCTCACATGCAATATTCTGATGCATAGTCTTCGGTGCTTTGGTTCCTAATTATTCAGTACATTCAAACAAAACCCATTGATCTCTCAAGGAATTATCCTATGTAAATCTAGATTCAACTGCTTATACACAATGTCTTGTCGTCTCGGGTGACATCAGTCGTGGTCGCATAGAAGTGTTGGAACTGTAACTGGCTTTGATTAATAGTTCCATTGAAGTATGTCACATGCGTTTTGTTTGGTGAATTCTCCAAAATCAGTTTCGATCCGCTACTAAACTATAAATAGAGACGCGTTTGCTCTTTGTGTAGAAAGCACGACTGCCATCTCAAATGTGTTGCTTGATTCCAACAGTTTATTATTGCAACTGCCCGGGACACAAGTGTCCATTTCTGTCAAAATAATTTATGATGAGAGACAATGTTGTCTCAAAATGCTATTATACGAATTAATAGTCCAGAGAAGCTTGTGACAAAGAAAAGTGTAGATGTTTGATTATTGTTAACAATTTCGTTCATCCCATCTGCCATTTTCGCGGTCATCCTAATGAATCAGGTACAGAGATATTAATCCAATATCGGCAATCTTTATTGTTATGTATGGGAGTGTGTTATGTCTGTGCTACTTTTGTCTATGGAGCTTTCTTTCGCATTTATATTACCCTACTCTTTTTATGGTATTAGTAAAGTATTTTGTGACTGTGCGTGAACATTCTTACAACTTGCTCTCCGTTTGCATCACTTCTAGCGAGTTATTATGTTTGTTGGTCAGTCTATCTGTGGGTGTTGATCTGTAGGCATTGCTGCTGGTGAGTAACACTGTGTATTGGTTAGTATCCATGGATTATGAATGGTAGATGTGGATGCAGGTATGTAATACTATGTGTTAGTCAGTAGATGTGTTTGTTAGTCAATCAAAGACGTTGTCAGTTTATGTGTATTGGTCAGTATATGCAGTTGTAGCTTTAAATTTCTCCATGTCTCTGTACAAATGGCAACATGGCAGTCTCATATTATTGTTTATAGTGTTTTATTTGCCTCTAATATTAATTTCCCATTGTCATCATGATTTTACCTAAACGCGGCATTTTGACGACATAACACTACTTTTACAATCATCCTGTGGATTTTGTGCATTAAAGCAACATAATGGTACTGTACATTTCTCGTTCGTGTTCTCCGTTTTCCCCCTAGTTCCACTCCTATCCTATAAGTAATCTTTTATGCGGCTCTAATCGCCATTTATTCACCTACGAATACTACATCACTTTAAAGTGACATAGGAAATTAGCTAGAAGGATTTGGCAAATATATTTACTGCTAAAAACGCACTGTTTTCCTACAATGTTCTGCTTTGTGTCAAAGTATTGACATATATGATGAAAATATAAAAATATACTTATCACCTAATGTTCACGCAGAGCTAAATAACTCGTAGCATGTGGTCCGAAAATGATAGATGTTATAAGGTGTCATGAGAGATAAAAAAGGTGGTGCGGCTATTGGGCCATCATAAATGTTATTATGCGGCCATCGGGGTGCTTTGAGTTCGAGACACCTGCTCTATGTCAATGGCAAGTTCCAAGTGCATTTACTTTATTTTTACGTTACCTTTAAAAAAGGTCAGGCTAAAATTGTAAATAAATATGAATATCTCGTTTCCTATATTGCTTTTACTAAAACTTATTAGTTCCACACTGTTCATGGAGACATTACTTCTTGTTAGAGTCTGATATTTAAATATGTTCTTGTACATGCGTAAGTCATGCGTAAGTCATAGTCCAGATCCATTATTATATAGTGTCATATTTAGTATATAGTAAATTATTCTATGGTTATAGAATTTCATATTGCGTATGCGTATCTTTACATAGGTGACTATATTTTAGTCTATTGACTATTGTTTGTAAAGCGCAAAAGGAATGGGAAACTATTTACCGACTTTCATAAGGCAAACAATAGCTATATGCATGAATAAAACAGAGCAACGAGCAGATACATTGGTAAATAAATGATTGATCACTGGATGGATAGATTAGACAAAACAATCTAAAAGAGAAAGAGTGAAATATTAACACAATCATGCTTTTTATTTCTTTTACAGCAGAAGATATACAAAAGGCTCTTTCCTCCGTCGAGCATAAAAGGTTTCTAACTCCAGAAGTATTCGTTTCACAGCACAGAAAAGGTACTCGTTGTCTTTCTCAAACAAACACACCAGCATACACACGTAAATTTAATATTAAATCTTCAATTAGAAAGCGGTTTGACCGAATTTATTAGTTACATTAGTGTAATAAGAATAAACCAATGTTTTCGCTTGCTACATGTGAGGGTGACAATTTTTCGCGTGGATTGTGGAAGCAGCACCGACAACATAGCCTAGTCGTGTGACAAATTCCATTAATTACAGTCACGTTGTTATTGTTTGATGACTGCAAGCCATTAGTCTTGATGTCTTATGGGGACCTCAAATAATAATACAAATAGTGTTGCCAGCCTGGGAGTCTTCTTCGGTCTTGACGATGAGTCAGTGTAGGAAATACTGGATTTTATTGTATATCAATAATGTAACAAGGTAAATTAATCCATTTGTTCTATATGTGTTCCAGATTTCATGTTGTGATGATTCTGTTCTTCTCAATATGTACACCCAATATCTGAGTAAATCATATATTTATCTTGTGTACACTATTGAATGACAGTTTACCTCTATCTATTTCGTGAATGTTGGAGGTGAACGCTTAGGTGATGGGAATACACGCATCATCCAACATACAAATCACAGTACAGAAATCAGCATGGTAGTATATGCCAGAGATGCACGAATGTCATCGACTAGATGTTAATTGTGATTGAATGTTTTCGCTGACTAAGCTTGCAATCTATTTTTACAAGCATACTGCTGCAACGTGGAATTTATTGTCAAGCGATATGAAGACAGCATCCCCAATTTCAGTGAGAGCTATACAACTGGCGAGGTATAACACCAAATATTCACCCTGTATTGTCTGCCCGATTGTTAGCACTTCTGCAAAAAACCTGGTACCAATGAGAAAGTACTTAACTTTATCATAGAGTGTACCCACTATGTCGATAAGGACTATCCTAAGATAAGTTATGCCTCAGTTATTCCACTCTCCAAGATCTTGAATCATGAATTCATGGCACAAAATGTGTTATCAAGACCCAGTCCATGCATGAATGTGCAGTACAGCCAACGAAAATCGTGAGATGCGAATGGCTTTTACGAGTAAAAGATGAAAAGCATCTTCCAGTCACTCATAGGAGAATGGAAAAATTCACTCGCTCAACATTACTTAATTACAACAATGACCTGTGCTTTTTATGTGACAACGGACTATTATCCTTTTCACGTGACTGCTACATACCTTTACGTAGTTCTCTCAAATAAGCTGTCGAGCAAAGGAGAAACGAAAAGGAAGCTCCACAACAAGCTCTGCACATCGATAAACCGATAAAAGGAGCATGCATTTGACATTACATACTACAAGCGGTGGTGGGCAATAACGTCACAAATGTCTTTCACAGAGCAAAGAACCAATCGGTGTCTAAGCCATGAGCAGCTGATAAATTGTAATCAGAGGCGAAATTCCTCGGTCTGACTGAAGGAACGTTCTTTGAGGAAATGTAGTTGGCATGACTGCATTTCATAAAGGTATACATTCTATCTGCTAACAATTTGGTGAAGCACGACATCAGTCGCAGAAACTAAAACAGCTTACACAAAAAGAAACACCAGGTGTGGAAATCTTTGCTGAGATGAGCAATTAATGCAACTAACGAAAATGGTCATTTTTCAGGTTTCCATATAGATGTTACAAAGGATTTAATAAACGAGCAGTACTTCTAGTACCAGTGGGTCATTGAAGGGCCAAACACAATGATATCAACTGACAAAACGGTTTCAAAAATGAACATGCAATCAGCTAGCCTTGTACAATTAACAGCAATATTCATCTTGTCCGGGGATAAGGTCTGCAGCAAACAAGCTCAGAACATCAGGTTATATGTGAAATGTCATAACAGCTAGCAGTTGGATAATCCATTCATCAAGTCTCTCGAAGTAAGAAAGCCACTGAGATCTTGCATAGCTTTAGGATGTGAGATGAATACAACAGACTCCTGCAAGTGAATGTCATAAGTGGTGCCGACCGTACAAGCAGTTTTGCAGAGAAGAGAAAACTTGCATTCTCGAAGATTTTTCAAACTTCCAATTATGACAGAATGACTACACTCAAAAATCCAGTCACACCCTCAGTGCATAGTGATGATACCTTTGCTGCTATCAAGTAGTTCATGTACCAGATGTGGGAGATAAGTTTAGGTAAAGGTATTATGCAAAAAGGCAGGCACAATCGAAAAGGCTACCACCAAAAAAAGATGCATTCCATCAAGCAATTATACAAGCTCACTACCAGGATAAGAGGATATGTTCTGTGAATAATTTTATATACTTGTAAATGAGGACCTTTCTAGTGTTGTAGACGTACATATATAAATATTAGACCTGCAGTAGAGCTTCGTTTCTCTTTAATATTGTAGCATCCATCAGCAAAGACTAAGACTTGTGTGTAGATTTGTCTGAGAATGTTGTAATTAAAAGTAATCAATACAATATATATATATATATATATATATATATATATATATATATATATATATATATATATATATATATATATGTATATATATATGTATATATATATATATATATATATATAGATATATATATATATATATATATATATATATATATATATATGCCTTGTGATAGCAGTACTGATAATAAGTTTGTTACAAGACTATTCCACTTATTTAGATCAGATGGACAGTACAAAGTCGTAAGAACTCAATAATTGTTTAATATGAAAATCATAGTTTTTGTGTTCTTAAACTCATTGCGGTATTTGAAATCTGCCTACATATGGATATATTTAACGTTGGCATGGTTTACTTTCTACACATACAGCTGTGTTTACGATGTTTTTATTGTCATTGTGGTCCAATAAGGTATTGAGAATACTGGCTTGCTTTCATCAGACAATTCGTACAAGACTTCTCATGCTCCCTGACGTACCTCTGTATAAGCTACATAAATTTAAATAGTAACAATATCTCAAATGTTCTCTCCAATTTTAGTAAAATGTTCAGTGCTAATGTATTTCGAAAACGTTTTTGGTCATAATTAAGTCCGATTCCTATGTATATGATAATTCTTTTGAGTAAGCAGAGCTACTTATGCTTTTGTGATCGACCAAATACATAGTGTTGATAATATAGTTTACAAACATTTTAGTTTTTACTTGTCAACAAAAAATGCCTTCGAATTTTAAACATAATTGTATTTGGCTAATTCCTACACAATAGCCACGCTCTCTGTGGAACTTCCCGCTACTAACTTGTCATGCATGTGAACATATCGGTTTGTATTTTCACGTCTAATCTATCAATTAAGCTCTCAGAATTATATCGTATCCTAAGTTCGACCATATTATCAATTTTTGTTTCGAAAATTACATACAATAATAATACTCTTCGTTCAATATATAATTTGCTAACGAAATCGGGAGAACAAATAGTGAAGTTGCAACGATATAAAGTTGTGCATAAGTAAACTTTAGCGAAGTAACAGTGTCGCACTGGATAAGCATGCCAAGACACTTGGATGTAGGGATGACTGGTAACTTAATTAAACAGAGGTCTAACTCATTGATAAGATGTTATTCAGTCATACGAATGAGATTGATATGTGTGGTGTGTTAGTTACAATTTACAATCACATCCAATCAATCATTTACTCTATATAGTACATGTAGTATTGTCTTGTATTACATGACCTATTACCAAAGTTTACTTCTCAATCATCTTCTTGAATGATGGACGGAAAAGGGATGGGAGTGGAAGCTTCTATTCAATTTAAAACTTTCCTTTTAAGTTGAAAACAAAATGTTGAACTTTTTCCTTGAAAGCCAATTTCAAAATTGAATGCCAATTAGAAAGATCACTGATCTGCCCCATACACTTGTTAAACTGGACACAAGAACTGATATACCATTATGTATTGTCATTATATTAAAATATTAATTTACCTTTCATAAATACATTTTTGAACTATGTTCACCAACAAATATTACATACATACATACATACATACATACATACATACATACATACATACATACATACATACATACATACTTACATACGTACGTACATACATACATACATACATACTGTCACGTTGTAAGGATTAACCAGATTTCAACATGAATATGTTATTCCCTGAGGCTAATAATTCCGCGCCGTTTATATTATGAAGGTCAATTCGGTGAACAATTACCAGTTCAGATAAAGATCATACAGATGAGTAGGAACACAGGACAGGAGGACAGTCTATCACAATAAGTAATTCGGCAAATAATGGGGTGTCAATCCAGTTATTTGACATGGTCATAAAATTCTTGACTGGCCTTATTTGATGCGGCCGGTTACGCAATAATTCTCATCACATGTTTCACGGGCAAGTGGTGGAATTATGTTTTCGGATCAAAGGAACATCAAGTGTGGGTCTTGAAACAACCTTTGGCAGACTGTTGGGAGGGAGCAGTGTCTGATAATTATATGAATCAACATCCACTCGGACTTGAGCAAGGTGTGGCCAACATTATAATCGCATGTTTAACTCTATTATCTTAAGAACTGAACGTTAGTTGTCGCTAAACTCATCTTGCGGAAATTATAAGGATAGTTACGCTACTCCGGCGTCATTCGAAATTGGCGGGAAACGTGTTATTCAGGGAATTACAAGGAGCTTCAGTACAGAAAGCTTTTAGAGATCATAGGAACTGTAGGAAAGAGAGAGGAAATTACCCCAGTGCAGTTTATTCGAGTCCCTGGGAGACAAAAGCAAAAGGAAGTACAGAGGCAGAAGTTAGATGGTCTGGAGGGAATTGGATTACCAGTCCAGATAAAGATCATACAGATGAATAGGAACACAGGTCAGGAGGAAAATCTATCACACTAAGTCAGATGATGAAATAGGCCGTCACTTGGTTGAGTAAAAGACGAGTGATAGGGTTTTAATTTGAATTTTATTTGAGAGATGACTGTTATTGAATTATATTAAATTGTGATTAGAATTTTACACTCCGGGATTCGGAGCTTTGCATCTTTCTGTCACTACTTCAATTTCTGACAGTAACGATCCAGGTGGGTCTTCTGTTATAACTTAAATAATATTGGAAGCACCCCACCCAACCTAAGTAAAGGGAAACCTCTACACATACATACATACATACATACATACATACATACATACATACATACATACATACATACATACAGACAGACAGACAGACAGACAGACATACATACATACATACATACATACATACATACATACATACATACATACATACATACATACATACATACATACAGATGAACGGATAAAGATGTCACACATTTCTTACTTTGCAATACTTTAATTCATTTGATATATTATATTTCTTCAGGCAACAGACTCTCGCAACATCCGGACAAAACTTTCTAAAGAGTTTAGAATGTGTATTACAACGTGATCGTGTCAGTAGATCCGTTAGAATGTATGAAACGGCCACAAAATCTCCAAAGCAATCTTGTTTTCGAAATATTCCATTCCAAGATTGCAGAATGGATAGAAGGCAACAACAACCATGCGAGATAAAGCCTCGACCCCCTAAAGGACGGAGTAACCAGCACAAGGAAATCAGGAAGTTTAGAAGACTACAAAAGCGATTCAAAGTCTACAGTCTGAAATAGTATTATAGAATGATCTCATTATGAATGATTAGCAACTATTGGTATGATGACCAGTCTAACAATAAACCTAATTAATAGCTGATTCACTGAACTAACAGAAGGAAGAAACAGCACGCAGTGAAGTGAAGAAACAAAATCAACAATTGTGATATCTCGTATATTGATTTTGATTTTTCTATATTATCGAATCTGTCATGTATTAGAAATTGTCCTGGGGGAATGCATTCTAAACGTCTTTAAGATTGGTAAACGAACTAAATACAACGTTATATGTTTATTTTCAGACGGACCTTGTTTAGGCAGAATAAGCATTTTAGTTATAAAGGAAAAGCTTCATTCTGCACGTAGTACAGAAGACACATATCGAAGGCTACCAAGAATTGCCCTTCCACCATTTTTAATTTGTTTACAAATCCGAGACCCCATGGTACTGGCCACCATTTTCAATAAATATTCACCAACATGTGAAATGCACCATTTCCTTATCTAAGATATATGACACTTCACCTTTTAAACATTCTTTTACGTTATGACCTTTCACCATTTGTAATTGTCTTAAGAACGCTTATGCCACCTATTGTTCACCGTTTATAGAAAGCCTGATGATATTATCTTCCAAAAGTTATGAACAATTATGGAGACCAACGCTAAAAAATGAAAATTTAGCTCCTTTACCCATCATATCCTTTACAAAATTTCTTGGAAATACCTTTATCACGTGCCCTTTTCTATCCAGTTTTAACCATTAAAATCAACACGAATTCATAGTTTTCGTTATTTTCAAAATTTTAAATCGATAATGAAATCTGACTAAGACTTTCCAGCCATCAATTTTAATTGCTTTTATCCGTCAACATTAAATATTCCAAAACACATGAACCACCTGCCGTTATATCAAACAAACGTTTTACAAAGCAATACAACACCATTAATACATTTTGTCACAAAAAGAACAAAAGCGATAAAGGACCATCATACAATGTTATAGGAAAAATAATAAACACCAATCTTTACCAAATAAACTAAATTCACAAAAATAGTATTATTTACATTTTACACAGCCCCGTAAAAAGGAGGACTAAAGCACTAATTTTCAATTTGTTTACAATAACACACCTCAAAGCCTTTATTCAAATTTAGACAACAAAAGACAGTGTTTTAAAATTAAAAAAAAATAAAACATAGTAATAATCATTATTCTTGCAAACAAAAGTAGGAAACAATATGTTTAAATTTAGAAAACGAACACTAAAATGCCAGTACTCAAAATTGTAAAAAAAAATTCCACTTAAATACCATTAAAAAGACATTTTAAATAAACTTCAAAACACCAAAAGCCACATTATTCACAAACTAAATTGGGAATAAATAGATAGACCATATTATGAGCGAAATCCAGCAAAGATAAGTTAATTAAGGAAATGAATTGTTTGACCAAAATATTAAGTAATTTCTAAAGACAACATCAACGTCTCTGCAGTGAAAAGTTTTCATTGAACTCTTGCGACAAGAACATGAAAATATTGAAAATGAAACTAGAAAACGGGGGAGATATTCACAGTTCTTACCAAGGGATATAAGTAATATCACATATTAAAATAATATTTTATCCATTAAGGAAAGTCTATGAATGAATAAACCTATTTGGTTTTTTAATAATACATACATATGGAATTACCGAAGTCCATAAATGAGAAAGTTAGTATCTGAAAATAGTATTCTAATTTCACTAATTTTCATAAATTCAGAGAAGACATTTTTTTTACAGAAATCAGAAAAGTAATATTAGGACCCGATGCAATATATATACTGGAACACTGGGAGTAAAAAAAATGTCAAAGAAAAAATTTACGAGGCGACTCCATCTTCGTGCAAAAAATGAGGTGTTAAATGCTGTGAAAGTTTTGAAATCTAAAATGAATGCCATTTGTGTGCGAATAAAATACATCAGATCATACACGACAAGAGCACGACATAGTGCTGATGTAGTTAAAAGCTTCTACTTCAATATTGGTTTGCATATTGCTTGCCGATACGGTTAAACATAAAATAAAAAGGAACTTTGCTTCTTAGCGAATAACGGATATATTTTATCTTGTGGGTGAAAAACGCAAGTATTTGCAAGTGTGCCTTCGCCACTCGTGAATGAAATTTATCCATAATTTCTTTATCTATTAATTTATGCAATATTTGCTATTATTTTACAAATATGCCAAAACATAACATGAAATTAATAATGATGATAGCAAATATGTAAATGATGCGATGAAATAATTTAATTTTAAAACCCATGAAGAACTACACGACTATTATGTGAATATATTTACACTAATTATGTTGTATATTTGTGAAGACGTTATATCTGTATGCTTAAATAATCCTAAATGATACCTATCACATGAGTTTAGTGCACGCGAATTCGTTCCTAATGTTAATTAAGTGTAAGTAACGTAAAATTTGAATTAGAGTTACTCATAGAGTTTGATACATTTTTAATGATGAAATCTGGAAACTAAAAGTGAAACAGCTTCATACGGAATATATCTGCTGAGGGAAATTAAGAATATTATGCTGAATATATCGATGAACAAACAAGTGATTTATGTGCAGTGTTTTTATAATATATATATGTGCGCTGTTTTGTTTATAGCAGAAACGTTTGTTTGCTTCATTGCCCTGTTGTTTATTTTGTTTATGCCTTTGTGAATAAAACATATTTGGTAAAGCTTCTACACTCTACAGTAATAACTATATTTTAGTATGGAATTAATATATTTGTATGGATAAGTATCCAAGTTTGTTGCTATTTCTTTATGCATTGTATCTTATTCCTTTCATGCCTGTTGGTGGTGAATCCATTGTGACATTGGGTAAGGGTGTATTATTATCTTCTCCAATAATGTTCTCCCTGTTGATGTAATAATGAAAACGATGTCCATGTCTATACTTCTCGTTAATGGGGTTGACCAATATATCGGAAGTAATTCGGTCGTACTGACGACAAATTTTCTTCAATTCATTATTTTGGTTAGGGTCCTTTTTCACTTTAGATGTTTTCTCTAATTCACTCGTAAGTCAATAGTCTAGAAGACAAACCAAATGATAAAATGAACAATGATCGGTTCATATCGGAAATTCGAGTGGTTTTCTAAACGTCATTTGGTCGACGATAAACTAGACAGTTTCCCATTAGAAGCTGCTGATATTGCCGTTTGTAGCTTTTCGCTCATAATACACTGCTCTACTACAAATGTTATTGCAAATATTGTTAAGCACAACTCTTAAAATGTCACGAAAATATTCAATTCCATTATATTACAAAAAACACCACAACAGTGACAAATTGTTGTATGTCTATTTCCAGTCGTAAGATTTTGCATCCCACCAGCAGTGGTTGAACCTTTTCTGTAGAGACATTGTTAGAGGCTTCGATGGCTCATGACTTGGGAATGACATCATTATTTTGATAGTAATTTACATTGGGATTGGATAAAATGGTGGACATTAATGATACAGATTTCTTATATAGAATCCTACTTATTTCTGAAGCTCACATCTAACTCAGGTCTGGTGAAGAGTAACTACTGAGCATGCCACAACTAATGATGACTTTCCTATGATATATTTCTCTTCTTCGAGTGAAAGTAAAAAATTAAAAAGAACACATGTAGTAAATAAAGATTATGGGAACTTTTACGAAAGTTTCAAGAAATAATGTCGTAATCTTATATACTTATTTAAAACTCAGATTTCTTCCCAAATGAGTGCTTCCTTACATTTAGGCACATTTGGTTTGCTATCGAAACATTTAAGAAGTAAGTTTGACACATTATATCATTTCAAGATAAATATTTTTCATAAAACTTTCTGTGTAGAAATCCAATGATTTTTTATGCTTGAATTATTATAATATTTCCGCAAAAAAAAAACATCCGTTCATGAGCCCATTTGCGGCGCGGATCTAACACCATCAGTTAATCCATCAAGTCGTTCCCCCGCCACCCTCGAGGAGGTGAAATTGCTGTCATCACAAAGAATTCCACGAGGTAAGATCTTAAACAGCAAACAACCTTCAGTTTCAGCCAAACATCGTTTGAACTAGTCCAAACAAAATTCACAAAGGAACAAAGGTGAGTCTATTTTATCTGCCTCTACCACCCTCCTCCTAGCAGAAAAAAACAAGCTGACTGAATCTATCATTTTGGAGCAGTTTCCGAATCTCCTGAAGTATGGAAATTCGATAGGTGGAAACGTGATTATTCTGAAAGATTTTAACTTTCACTTTGACTGTCCTGGAAACAAATACACATCAAAACTCTTAGTTTCCATTCATGTTTTCAACTGTATAGTTAGTTTTTCAGCCCACCCATAAACATGATCACATTTTAGACTGAATTCTTGACAGACCTGATGATAATATTCTACATATCACCCTTATCTCCCACGAACTTGCATCATATCACCTATGCATTATTTGTCATATGCACGTATCAGTCCCTAAACCTCAAACTTTATTTGCTATTAAGAGAAGCGTCCATATGATAAATAGAAACAAATTAATGCATAACATTAAAGAAAACCTAAACTTGCTGACCTTCGACAGTAGACTTGCCTGCGTTCATTGCTTGTAAAACATGCCCCAGCCACCAAGGGCAGATTCTCAATTTCAAAGTGTTCTCCGTTGCATAGCAGTGTTAAGGAGCAGCTTCGCACAGCTGAAAGAGATTACCGTAAAGTGGAGAGGCTTTGACTTTCTACCAGACACTATATTCATAAACAAATCTATGAAGTCGCTAAGCAGAACGTCACAAACATAGTCCATTTAGTCCATTTATCCCACTACAGTACTAAAATCACGGAAAGTTTTGGTTGAAAAGAGCTCTTCGAGATTACGAAAAAACTAATATCAAGGAACAAATGTACACCAATTCCATATACACTTTCTCCAATAGTTCCGGACCAATTGGCAAATTTCTTCTTTGACAAGGTACGAACCATTAGAGATAAGCTTGACAACACAATTTCAATTGACTCGTAGTCACCATACAGTTGCGATACAGAATTTCAGCGACAACCGTTAGCAGCATTTCAACCTGTCTCTATGGATTTATTACGGATAATCGTGTGGAAGAGTGCCCCAAGGTCATGTGAACGTGATCCAATTCAAACATCACTGCTGATTGAGAGCTTAGATCCAGTATTGCTTTCAGTAACTGATGTTATTAATACCTCTCTCTCATCCGGAGAATTTCCATCATTTTTGAAAATCATTATTGTACAGCCTCTGCTGAAGAAACTTACAATCAAAGATAACAATTTAAAGAACTACCACCTAGTTACAGATCATCCGTGCATATCAGAAATCGTATAAAAAGTTGTTCTAAGAAAATTTTTATCTCATCTGAATTCAAACAGTCGTTTTAGCAATGTATAGTCTGCACATCGCACTTGCTACATTTCTGAAACTACTTTTGTGAAAGTAGTTAATGGCGTTCTCTCTGCTTTGAATAGTGGGAAGACTACAGTACTAGCCCTCCTTAATTTTGTCCGCAGAATTTGACACAAAAGACCATATATTACTTAGCCGTCTTCAACATATATATGACATTCAGAATACAGCCTTACTGTGGTTCAAGTCCTGCTCAGTCTACAAGACACAAATTGTATCTGCAAATGGACTACACTCCAGCCCAGTTTATATATGTTGTGGTGTTCCGTATAGGTCTGTTTATGGACATATTCTTTTCATTCCGAACACTCTGCCGCTCTCAAGTGTCATAGATCATCACCCAGTGTCTCACCAATTGTACGCTGAGGACAAACAAATATACACATCTAGCCACCCAATTGAAGTTGATGATACCATCCAAGGAGTAGAGAGGTGCATTTCTAATGAGAAATCATGGATGACATGTAAGAAGCTGCTGATGAATTATGATAACACTAAGGCGATTCTTATCACAACACAAAGACTTTCTCATTCACATATTTTACCTCAAACAATACATATCAGCAACACCAACATTAAGTTCACACAGTTGTTACTCTGGACAGTAACCGCACACTCCTACAATATGTCATGAACATATGCAAGGCTACATCTCTTGATCTGAGACGCAACAGCTCCTTTCAGTTGATGCCACTAAATCACTTGTGTGTTCATTTGTAATTTCAAGCCTGGACTATTGTAATTCAATTCTGTCTGAGTCATCTTGATATATACCGTCTCGATATCTACTCCAGAAGCTTTAAATCGTTCAAAACACAGCAACGCGATCATTTTTAGAGTACCAGGAGCAGAGCATACCTCCACGCTGCTCTGTACCCTTCAATGGCTGTCCATTGAATGCAGAATCAAACACAAAATATATTCTCTGTGCTACGTTTCACTGACGGACTTCAGTTCAACATAATATCTAGTTTCATACAAATCTACAAATTGACATGATCTTCTTCTGACAATCGTATTCACACGATGAAGACGAAGTCATATGGGCAACGTTCGGTTGCATAACAAGGAATGAATTGCCGACTGAAAAAAGACACAAAGACACAGTGATCCCTTTCAAAAGAGCAATTAAAACTCACCTTTCTCGACTGCAAGAGCGAACTTAAAGACCTAATAATGATTCCTACCTTAAGTAGCATCAGCATTGTTTGTTTTCTTTTTAAATGTGCTTAGTTTTTGTTTTATGTGACGTCATATCATGATAGCTGTTGTAAAGAGCTTAGAGCTTCTAAAGATTAGGCGATAAACAAAGTCCTGAATATGTATATATATATATATATATATATATATATATATATATATATATATATATATATATATATATATATATATATATATATATATATATATATATATATATATATATATGTGTGTGTGTGTGTGTGTGTGTGAAAATATATATGATAATTTGTCATCTGCTTTATATTGCTGGAGACTGGAGTAAATTTATGTGCATCAAATATGCACATTTTCCTGCAGTGAAGATTAAATTTTTTTTATTTGTGTAAAAATATTTCCGCTCTTTATCTTTCAGTTGTGAATTTTCTATGCCAGACCTGCATTAGATTTTGTAAATATTAGAAATGTACCGTATTTATTACAAAAGATATGATGCCAAGTATCCATGAAATGGTAAATAAATATTGATGACAGACACGTTTAGAATATTCTTGCTTCTCATTTTCTGTAATGATATTACAAACCATTTTTAAAAAGGCAGGTAAAAACTTAATATCTTACTTTGAATGCGTGTACATAATGAATGAAAAATAAAATTATTTTTACATTCAAACCACCAATTGAAACCAGATTGGCAGCAGTATGGCAATTATCAATTATAGGGAATACCAACAAATTAATATATATTACAACATAATGAACGATTGGAAAATACGTTTAAAGAAAAGGAATGGTTTGAAAACTGTTAGTAATATCAATTTCCTCATTGGTAAAAGCAAAATTATAGAGGAATAATATTTTCGAATTTATGTGAGTGTATTTAAGGTAAAGAAATTACTGAGAGAGAGAGAGAGAGAGAGAGAGAGAGAGAGAGAGAGAGAGAGAGAGAGAGAGAGAGAGAGAGAGAGAGGGGGGGATGAACTGTAAGCACTTTTAGATTTAAAGATTAAGTCTGCATAACTCAGTGTTTATGGTGAATTTAGTATGATATATTTGTATTTTTTGACTGAAAAGAAATGAAAGGAGAGTAAAACATATACAGCAAAGTCTACAGGACATTTTAAAAACTTTAAAAGAAATAATATCGACCATCTTACACGGCTTTCTTAAATCGTCATCCGAATTCATAAACTGTTAAAATCGCGTTACATTTTGTGCAATAATATAGAAGTTTGGTACATTCTTTCATGTCAAGGCAATATATCCCATTGGCCTTTGCTGCAGATACCAATGAATTTAGGTTCAAACGTTATGATATTTCCGTGGACTAGTTTTCGTTTTAAAATCTTCTAGTTGTTTAAATTGAATGTGTATATGTTTTCGTTTTTGTAGAGTTAGAAAATAATGATTTGAATGTCTACATAAAATGGTCAAGAAGTTTTACCTTAATGTCTACATATCACCAAGATAATATGAACTTTATATTTTGTCCATTTTAATTTAACCAGACATCATTATGTTTGTTTGGCTGGCAGGACCTGTACATATATAATATATTCAGAGCACTTTACAGTATCGTCTATAAGAAAGAAAATTATATTATATATAACTCTATTTTCCATACACCATTGCATCCGATCTTGGTAATTTCACATTATTAAATTGAGTATAGACAGCATTTCTTCTCTGTTATCGTCCTTTAGAGAAGGTAATAAATAGGAATCGAATTGTTCCACACTGTAGTCTTCAGAAATATAGACGGCGACCAAACATGTTTTTGGGCGATGGCAGCAATCTGTGTTGATGACAAAAACCTCAAAGACTTTAGGTTTTCGATAAAGACTTACATCGTTAGCACACTCCTCTGAATTCCAGTAAATGTTTGTGAACTGTAGATGTTCGTTTTCACAGGTAATGTTAACCATTGACTTATCACTTGATCTTTTCTTTAAAAACGTTAACGATGTAAGTCGGATAAAGGAAAGTTTGGGTATTCTGTCAAGATAGTTTTGATGCCGTTAGTCTATAATGGAGTACAAATATCGAATGATCACATAAGTCGATACACCGCTCTTTAAATAGTGTCTCTTCTGGGATAAGTCCCATGTTTCTTCCAGGTACTCTTCCAAAATTACTTGCTGACTCCTTAATAATCATTGGTAGATTTTCTTTTTACTAGGATTACCGCCTTGGCAACCGTAACAATAAACTCTGACCAGGAGTGGTTTCAGTTGTGATTTGTGTGGGTAAGTACCAAGGAATGCAGGACGCCAAAGTCTTCTTCTCTCATAGGAGCCGGGCTTTTAACCGACGTAGTTCCTGCAATTGAAAAACATCATCCTCTTTGATGTCAATGGGTTTGTGTTCTGTCTTTTTCTTTATAGTTTAGGATGACTTATAGCAGAATTTTGCTTTCAATGGTACTTTGTCAAATTCGGCGTACAGGATCACTTTCACTGTGTTCTAGATGGCGACTAAAAACTAAAGTTTTCACGAAATTCTACTTGTGATCTAGGTGAAGTAGAGGGCTTTATAGTTTTTATTATTCCGAAATAATGTACTCATGCTATAAGATCTTCAGGCGGAATCGTTTAATTGGTTGTATTTAGTATTTGGATGAAATTGTTCAATCAACTTATTCTTTTTGCTGGAAATACAAGGTGATAATAATTAATTTTCTTGAACAGTAAACGTGAATGCAGACAATGACATCGTTTTACGTATTATTGCGATTCATCAAAAACCTTTTTCGCATCCCCATGAAATAGGCCACAACAGGTACATCAATTCCTTCAGCGTTGACTCTTATTTCGAACACCACTGGAATTGAATTACAACTTTATTCATTAGGAATGCCGATATTATTGTTTGCACTATTTTGATATTTACTTTGCATTACCGCAAATTCTTTTAAAATGTTCACTTTGCATTATATAGAAATAAATTATTTGCTGAATTTTACAAAACTTGTTGGTGTTTTCCCTTTTTTCTATTTCATACTTTTTTCTATTTCATACTTTCAGACCATAGAGTCTTAACAGTACATCAGACAAAGAAATAGAGAAATATTATCACTGAAACTATTGGTATTCTTTTCTAGCAAAAGCGATAGAAATCGCTCTTCCCTCAGTTGAGCACAAAACGTATCTAACACCAGAAGAATTCATTGCAAACAAAACAGGTACTCTTTGTATCTCTAAAACAAACACACACCATCATACATGTGTAAAATTGATATTAAAGCGTAAAGAGTAAAACTACTCTAACAATAACACTAGTCTATTGTAAGAAATTAGACCCAGTTTATGACGTACAATAACGTAATAAGAATGCACCACTACTTTCGCTGAATGCGCGTGAAACGAACAGCTTTTTGTCCGGATTGTCTGATCAGCACTGACATCATAACCTATTCAGGTAGCATGCTAGATGAAATACAATGCCTTGGGAATAAACTAGTCTAAATGTCTTAAGGGAAATCCAAAGTAAAGGATAAATATTGTTGGCAGTCTGGTAATCTGCATTGATAATGGTGATGAGGCAATGTATGAAAACAATGTGTGCATTGTGCATCGCATAGCATTGTATAATAATTTAACATGATAAATTTAATCCATTTGCTCAATATGTACTTCAGATTGCATCATGTATTTTATTCTGCACAATATATACACTTTGCATTTGTGTAAATACTGTATGTTTGGTTATGAACAGCGTAGAGTGACATCTAACCTCAACGTATTTCATGAAAGCACAAGGTGAAAGCTATGGTGTTGGGTGCACACGCATCATCCAAAATAAAAAGCACAAACATTCAATAGATAATCCTGAACAATATAGACTGTATCATTGGTCAATATAAACTAAATGATTGGTTTGGAATTGCGCTTTCTCTTGATAAAACTACCTTTCTAATTCTTCGAACATCCTGCTGTTGCTGCATTTATTTCTATTGTTATGGAGACAACATCTCCAGTTCAGGTGTCACTTGCAAACGTGATACCATCAGCTCACTCTGTAACTCACTCTGCGTCACTTGCCAAATATTGACATATGAGGCATTTGCGTAGAAACCTCATTCCAATGAGTAAGTACTGAACTTCATAAGAAAATGTGCTCACTACGCTGATATATACCATCCTGAGAATAGCATATGCCTTGGTGACACCATATTCCACAAACTTGAAATCAAGACGTAACACATGGCACACATAGTGTAGATTCAGTCCATGCAATCATTTATTCAGTAGTGGTGCTGTCAGTATGCAACTTGCAACAAGGCTCTGTGTCCTTTTATATCAAACCGGAACGGAATTCCAACCAGAGTGCAAATTCCTCAGTTTGCTTGAGGGAACGTTGCCTGATGGAAATGTAGGCAGCGTGACTGTACTGCAAGAGGTATACTCCAGCAGTGTTTTAAACCAAGATAGTAGTCGCATAAACCAAATCAGATCATACAAAAATAAAATCCAGATTTGGAATTCTGCAAACTAAAAGGCGCGAATGAAGCATCATGTTTAGCTCTCACGATATGCTTCCATCCAGCAAGAGGAGGACAGCAATATCGAGAATAATATGGGCACAAAGGTTATGTACAATGCAGCATCTTGTGCTGAGAAAAGCAAGCAATAAAGCTAGCAAAAATGGACTTAAGTTTGTTCATTTCACGATGTTACAGACCAAACAGCTGATAAGAAGTTTTCAGAAGTGAACAAGCATGCCTCTAACCTTGCACAAGGTACATCGATGATTATCCTGTCCCGATAGACGGTCGGCAGCACAAACGTACAGAGCATAATGATAACACATGAAATGTCATAAAAGCTAATAGTTGTCGTAGCCATTGAACAAGTCGTTCGAAGCAAGTAAGTCATCGACATCTTGCATAGGCATGGAATGCCATTTGAATACAACAGACCCCTGATGTGAGGCTGAAGATGATGTACCAGATTTAGGGTTCATTGTTCCAGATTTAAGGCGCTCGATGAAATAAATGCTGATCAAAATAAGATACATTCCATCAACCAGTTATCCAGGCTCACTGCCTGACAAGCAAGATGGATATGTGAGTGAAAGCATATTTTCCAGTTAAAACCTCCTTTATCAGTTAAAAACAAAATATTTAGCTTTTCTCCTTGCAAACCAACAATATTATTCAAAATGTAATGGCCATAATTAGGAACCATTTATTAAACCAAAGAACTGTTATGCCATTAAGTATTGCCATTGTATAAAACTATTAGGTCATATATCGGAAATAAATTTATAAACTCATTTACTCAGCTAGCATGGATACATAAATATAATATAAACATACATACATACATACATACATACATACATGCATGCATGCATGCATGCATACATACATACATACATACATACATACATACATACATACATACATACATACATACATACATACATACATACATACGAACATTGCCGATGAACCGATAAAGATGTCACACATTTATTACTTTGCAATATTTTAAGTTCATTTGATATTTCCTACCTTTTTCAGCTTCCATATTTCTCGCAATATCCTGATAAATATTTCCTGGAGAGATTAAAATGTTTATTACAGCGTGATTGTGACAATAGAACAATAGATCCGCAACATTTATTGGAGAAGAAAAAACCACGAGAACTTCAAGGCCATCAACATTAGATTTTTGGAATGGATAGAAGGCAACACAAACTGAGCAAGATTAAGTCTCGACCCCCTAAAGGACAGAGTAGCCAACACATGTAAGTCATGATGTTAAGAAGACTAAAAAGAGATTTAATGTTCACAAGTTTGACATATTATTTGGGGATTGGATGATCTCATTATAAAAGATGTACAAAAATGATTTTACCAATCAACCATTGTTTAGCTTTCTAACGGTTCCCATACAAATATATCAACCAATGAAATATAATCATTACCTACCTTACACAAACGTCTTTTCTAAAATATTTGCACAGGAAAACATTCGAACTATTAATACTCTTTTACAATTTTGATGACGAAATTCCAAAGCACGAGTCGTGACCATTGCTATTCCATTCACTCGACTCTTTGTTGTCTGTGATATGGTCGTTGCAGATTCTTGGTGCAGAGACCAGTCTAATCAGGGATGCAGACTTTTGGTGCAGAGACCAGCCAGTCTAATCAGGGATGCAGAGTCTAGGTGCACGAATGCAAAATTATTCAAACTTAAAGAAATAAGCAAAAATGCAAAAACACAAATAGATACATTTCTCACAAAAATGTAATAATCATTACGTTTGCCATAAACGTACACAATATCATTTTTCGAACACTAAAAGCCTGTTACCAACAATTTAAAAAAAATACCACTTAAATACCATTTAAATTTTTTATCAAATAAATTCTCAAACGCAAATATTCACAATTGTTACAAAAGAAGTGTGAACAAAAATGGAGATGATTTTATGTTGAGTAAAAACCAAAGAGGATTCAGTTTAATAATGGAACAGATTTCTATAACCAAAGGAGTAAGAATTTCTAAAGACAAAATACCATCTGTAATGAAAAGGTTTCTTTGAATACTTTATATAAAACTTGGAAAAACGTAATTGACAACGATACCGGAAAATCGGGGTGATATTCTCAATCATTACCAGATTATACATGATATAATAAGTAATATATCAGAGATCAAAAAAATTATTTTATTCATTAAGGCACGTCTATGTAATGAATAAACGTATTTGGTTACCTAATGATAAATACCCTTGGAATAACTGAATATTAGATAGATGATAATGTTAGTATCTCAAAATAATAATCTAATTACACTAATGGTTATCATCATAATTTCACACAAAAAGATAGAAAGAATTAGAAAAGTAATTTTAAGACACCCTGCAGTATATGCACTAGGAAACTTAAACGGAGAAATGTCACCGAAAGTTTAAATAACAACAAATTTAATTCGCTTTATTATGTGTAGTGAATCATTGGAGTTTTCATCAAAAATCATTTTCGTAACGGGAATACTGACGTTTTTTCACTGTATACGCGTTCTGGTCTCGTGTTAATTTGGCCGTCTCAAATGCAGACGAACCTACTAAAAACCTACAATATGCAAATACTTTTGTTCAGCAATTCTTTTCTACTAATAGGTACTGTTTTACTTTGCAGAATTGTGTTACTAATAATATATTCTAAGAAAATAATTCAAAACAAAGCATAGGCGATACACCTTTGATATTATTATTTGATATGAAGTAAAAGTCTGTTACATCATTCTGTTGTACGTATTGCTAGCCAATACGTCTGAGTAGAATATAAAAAGAAACTCTGCTTGCTCACAGTGAATAACTGATCTATTCTGTCTTGTGGCTGAAAAATGTAAGTAATTTTCTTTGTCGCCGTCACTCGTGACAATAGTGCTTCTTTTTCCCACCTTCGATGCATTATTACCGTAATTAACTCGGTTCAGTCTTTTCAAGAAAAGAACCTACCTATACTAAATGATGAAACATTTGATTGTTGCATTACAATACATGTCATACTCAAATGTAATGAATTCAGAGTATTGACAATATGTAACATGTAGGGTACAAAGCTGTAGGGAGGTGTGTTCTGATCGTGGTATTCTAAAGATGATCTGAGCAGCTGTGTTTTTGATCTTATAAAGTTTCGGAGTAGATATTGAGACTAACCAAACAGAATTGAGTTACATTAGGTCAGTCTTGAAAGTACTAATCAACACACAAGTGTTTTAGTGGCATCAACTGAAAGATATTTGCGAATGAAGCTGATGCGTGTCAGCTAAAGATATTCAGCCTTGCATATGTTCATATCATGTTGGTACAATGTGAGATTACTGTCTAGAGTAACACCTAGATTTCGTACTGACTGTTTGAATTTAATGTTGGTGTTGCTGATATTTATTGCATGAGGTAAATTATGTCAATGACAAAGTTTTTGAATTGTTATCTGAATGACCTCAGTTTTGTCATCATTCATCTGCACCTTGTTACATGTCATCCATGATTAGTTCACGTCAGAAGTGCACCTCTCTACTCCTTGGATGGTAGCATCAACTTCAGATGGGTGGCTAGACTTGAATCTTTGGGTACAATTGGAAATACACTGGGTGATGTTTGTATGCAATGAAGTGAACATGTTCGAAGAGCAGACCCATGTGGAACACCACAACATAGATCAACTGGGCTGGAGTCTATTCAATTTGCAGATACAATCTGTGTCTTGTTGACTTAGTAGGACTTGAATCACAGCAAGGCTATATTGTGAATGCCAAATACATGCTGGAGAAGGTGAAGTAATATATCATGGTCTATTGTGTCAAATGCTGCAGACAAATCAAGAAAGGTGAGAACTGTAATCTGTCTGCTATACAAAGCAGAGATAATATACTTAACTTCTTTCACAAGAGTAGCTTCAGTAATGTGGCAAGGGCAATATGCAAACTGTACATTGCTAACAAAAAGTTTGAATTCAAATGAGATACAAGCTGGGTTAGAACAACTTTCTCTAAGAATTTTTTTTTATATGATTGGGAGATTAGAAATTGGGCCGTAGATCTTTAAATCGTGATGGTCGAGTGTTCGTTTCTTCAGCAGTGGCTTTACAATACCAGTTTTGAAAACTTATGGAAATTCACAGGATGAGAAAGAGGTATTAATAACATCAGTTAGTGAAGGCAATATTGGGTCTAAGCAGTCAAGCAGCAGTTATGTTGGCATTGGATCAAGTTTACATCATTTTGGTGACTCTTCCACATGATTGTCCGTACTAAATCCATAGAGACAGGTTCAAATACTGCTAATGGTTGTCGCTGAAATTCTGTACCGCACCTTTATGGTGACGACGAGTCAATTAAAATTGTTATCAAGCGTATCTCTAATGGTTTGTACCTTGTCACGGAAGAAATATGCAAACAGATCCGGTAAGTATACTTGAGAGAAGGTAGTTGGAAGTGGTGTACATTTGTTCCTTGACATTAGTTTGTTAATCATCTCGAAGAGCTCTTTGCAGCTGAAACTCTCCGTGATCTTAATACTGAAGTGGGATAATTTACCTAAATTGACTATGTTCTTGAAGTTCTTCTTAGCGGCTTCATATATTTCCTTATGAATAATGAGCCTGATGGAAAGCCAAGGCCTCTCCGATTTACGGCGGTCTCTTTTATCAGTGCGAAACTGCTTCCTAATACTGCTATACCACGGAGGACACTTTTGAATTAATACTCTGCACTTGGTGGCTGGGGCATGTGTTTCAAGCAAAGAACGCAGGCAGTCATCGATTTGTTCTGCTGTAGGATGTCAGCAAGTTGTTAGGTTTTCTTGGATGTCATGCATTAGTTTGGTTCTATTTATCATACTGAGGTTTCTCATAGTGGCAAATAATGGGGGGGGGGAGGTAGGTACTGTTACGTGCAAATGGCATATAACGCAGAGGTGATCTGATGCAAGTTTGTGGGATACAAGGGTTGATCGTAGAATATTATCATCCGGTCTGTGAAGAATCCAGTCCAAAATATGACCAAGTTTATTAGTGGGTTGGTTAACGGACTGTTTAATGTTGAAAACATTTGTGGAATGTACGAGAATTGATGTTTATGAGTTTCCATCACAGTCTGAATGAAAGTTAAAATCTCCAAGAATAATCAGGTTGCCACCTATCGAGATACTATACTCCAAGAGATTCGGAAACTGCTCCAAAAAATAGAGATTCAGTCAGCTTGTTTTTCTGCTAGGATTAGGGCGGTAGAGGCAAAAGAAAATGGACTGACCTCTCTTCCAGAGCGAGTGATACTTGGACTAGTTCAAACGATGTGTAGCAGAAATTGAGGATTGTGTTGTATTTAACACATTTTATCATGGAATTCTTTGTTATGACAGCAATTCCACTTCCGCGAGAGTGACAGGGGAACGACTTGATGGAGTAAACAGTGGGTGTAAAATCCGCGCACTTGGGCTCATCGCCTGATGTTTATAGCTATGTTTCTGTCAGGAAAAAGACGTCGATAGTCTGATCGTTGATAAAATTAACAATTTATGTGCACTTTTACGGTGGTACTAATGACTGGGCGTTGAATAATGTGATACGCACTGGTATCTCTGGGATAGTTGCACCAAATTAGCCATTTAAAAGGGTTTTGCACCAGGTTATCTAAATTAAATCCCGAATATGTAATTGTTTAGGTGGAAAGGGCGAAATGGAGATAACTAGAATTCTTCTTCCTGTTCTATCATTGAAGTAATGCTGAATGTAGGCTCAGTTCGTTTAGTCTTGAACACCATGTAGCATGGATATTCAAGAAGTGGTCATTTGAAGCAATTAATGAGGGTCCATCATATCATAAACAGGTTGACTGGCGATCACGTGATGGCGGTTTATTCAAGAACAAAGGACATGCTATTAGTGGAGCAAGGCAGCTGAGAACAATTCTAATAGTTCTCGTTTCCAAATCAAGGAGATGAAGAAACACATACGAACTGAACAGACAATGCATGATGAAACACAAGAAATAATGTAAGCGAAGAAAGACAATAAGTACATATAGAATGAAAAACAGCACAAAATATGAAGATCTGCTTCAAGCTGGTTAAGCGTTAGCGGCCATATTTCCGGATATTTTTGATTTGTGTAAACTCAACATTAATTCGTTATACTGATTTGTGCAATCATTGCTTGTTAAACGTTCTCGTTTTCACTCTTTTTCCAATGGACCCATACATTTGTTCTGCCATTTCAAATTAGTTGTAGTCTTTCAAATTTTAAATATAATGATAAAACCAGCTACTATGTACATGTATCTCTTCATATAAACGAATGCAGCAGCTAGTAAATATATACGAGAAGCATACGTTACCGAGTCGCACCTGCCAACAACAATCGGAATTAACACAAATTCAGGTTAAATTTAGTACCTCTCATAAAAATCGTTTGTGTGGCAGATATACCTGTATTACCTGAACCTAACTAAACTTATCTCGCAGTAACTATATATTACATGAGATTATTTAAAATTCACGGCAAGTATCAACATATCAGTTAAGAAAAAATAAGTTTAGAGTCAGTATTGCTAATTACAACACAAGTTAAATTCAAAGAGTAGAGGATATATATCAGGTTATATATATATATATATATATATATATATATATATATATATATATATATATATATATATATATATATATATATATTATATATATATATATATATATATATATATATATATATATATATATATATATATATATATACATATCAGGTTATATATATATATATAAATATATATATATATGTATATATATATATATATATATATATATATATATATATATATATATATAACCTTATTTTTTTAAACTCACGGAAGGTATCTGAATTATATTAGAAAAATTAGTTTTAGGAGGTCGATAATGATAATTGAAACTCAAATGAAAGAATAGTTTACTGGCAGCATTTATTTGTTACCTAGCACAAATATATAGTATCATATAAAGTTCCTTTAATTTTGTAACAATTAAGACCAATATATTTAACATAAAGAATATTGAATTATTGTGAATTTCGATCACATATATTGATTACCTTAAATAAAATAAGTTATGAAATAAGGGGAGCGATTAAAAACGGAATTAAATTTAAGTAAAATTTGTTCGGGTAATATATAGTTGCTTAAAATAATCCTAGTTTATCATAATGTCATTCTGTGTTCCCTGAACCTTGTATGCATTATCTCCAGGTAATCACATGCGATCGGAATTTTTGTGAACTTTACAGCAGGTGCTTATGAATTACCTCAAATGATACGAATTATCTGGCTGATAATGAAATATTCCATGAAGCCGAACTGCCATTACCTGCTAGTCAGTTGTAGTTGAGAGCAACTTCATTGGTCAGTTTTGCTTTAATTTTAGAACTTAAATCCCTCACAACCCTCGTCTTTATATTTGATTCTAAATTAAAATACATCATTTGTATGCAGTCAATGCTTAAAGATAGGGATTAATTTGCTTCAACATTCCAATTCATCATTGACCAGAATTAATATGTTATTTTTAGGGTTTAGCGTCATTTTCCAGCACACGATGTGCTATACATGGCGGCCAGTATTATTGGTGGCGGAAGAACCAGGGAAAACCCCCGAAAAGAACCACCGACCCACGAGAAGCTACTGGCAAGCTTTTCTCACATATCTACAATAGCAGAATCTTAGACTCGAACCCACGCAGACATAGGTGAGACGGCAGTGATCCGTAACGGAAAGCGCTTTCGACCACTCGGCCACTCGGGGCCTCCAGAATTAATATACATAAGCACATGATCAATCCGAACTTGAAGAAATAGGCATGGAGAAGAGGTTTGGGAGGGGAGAAAGTGTGGTGGTTATGAATAATTACTTCGTATATTCGTAACACAGCATTTATCATAATTAATTATATTTTTAGGCGCCTGCATGTCAGCTCTATTACGAAACAAAATAACAAGGCAAAATCGTTGTCAGCAGATTATAATCGTATTTATTTATTTCTACAAAATATACATTATGTAGTACGCAATTCACGATATAGGTTTGAACATTAACTACATTTTTAAAAATGAACATTAATGATAATGAAGTCCGCGCCTAATCAAATACACAATAAAATGTTCCAAATAATGTATTTAATAAGATTGTATTCATCTATCAAAACGATATCAAGTCACAAATACACTGTATAGGCACATCCGAGCACGCAACGCATTAAGGTCAGGAACTATTGCGATACGTACCTGATAAACTAGGTTTTGCTGAGCCATATCTCCCCTAGTTTTCTTGCATATGCACTTTCAGCTTATATTGTGTCATCAAAACAGATACGAAATATACGTCATATTATTGATAAACATGTTTGAAACTTGCAAATTGAACGTTGTAACCAATTGTCATTAGAACGGTTCTATTTTGGGATGATTTCAAAACGTTTCTGATGTGAAAGCGAAAGTTAGTGGCGCTTTGTTCCTTAAGAGTGGCAGATATGTCGGAGCGGAGTTTGAGATTCCTTGAGAAAAGAGATTTCAGAGGAAGAAAAGGTGGGACGGGAAAGAGAAAACAGAATCAACTTTATGTGTGTGACATAGCAAATCAATGTATCTATTTTCCAAGAGGTCCACATTTCAATAATCTTCCTGTTGAGTTGATACTGGAGATTTTCAAATATCTTTGGGTGTACGAGTTATTGAGAAAAGTCAGCCTGGTATGTAAATACTGGTATAATCTATGTAGAGACAGGAGTCTTTGGATCTCAGTGACATTGAATGGTACTCCGAGAACACTAGGACAATTCCTACAACTAACAAAGTACCATGTGCATGAACTTGTTTTAACCAACAGCTTTTGTAACGTTTCAAACTTTGGTCTTGCTTGCCTTTTGAAAAGATCCACAAGTTTAAAATGTCTGACACTTCCCAAGAAGACTTGCAGAGAATTATTCAAACTAATGCTTCCCAAAACTAGCATCCTCAGAGGAAAGATGTGCAAGGGTAGTTGCGGTAATAGTGTTGTGTTCCATCTCTCTCTCTCTCTCTCTCTCTCTCTCTCTCTCTCTCTCTCTCTCTCTCTCTCTCTCTCTCTCTCTCTCTCTCTCTCACACACACACACACACACACACATATATACACATACACACACATAAATACATAATGACACAATGAATTGATTATGTTACGTATTTATCTCAGCGAACTATTTAGCATTCACTTTCTATTTCTTACATTTTAGATTGCTAATTCTCCAAACATCCACATATTGAACTGGAAAATTAGAAATTGTATTACGTCATGCAATTATATAGACCATTGAAATTGTATCAAGGCAAAAACCAAAATCCTGTGATATTATGAACAGAAATATTAAACTTACGTAGTCTTGCGGTCGTCATTAATAATTATCACTGTGAAATATAATCAAGTGACATTTTTATAAAGTTAACTCTTATTTTACATACATATTCGAGGCTTGGCGAACCATTCCATCGAGCAGCAAGAAGGGTGAACAGACCGAAACTAATTCACACAATATAAAATAATAAATCGAAACTAATTCAGACAAAATAAACAAAATAAACGAAACTAATTCAGGCAAAATCAAAAAATTAAACTGAAACTAAAAGATGACAGTTTTGGTTTCAACCAAAGTTTCTATTTGTCAACCAACACTGTTGTGAAAATCGATAAAATCAGTAATTGCCATTGTAATGCAAATTTATTGTCATAAATCCATGTGGGACCGACTTAGCATGACTAAAGAAATTTTTGAAGCGATTATAACCCATTCCAACGATACACCAGGTCTGGTGAATATTTCTTAGCGTATGAGTGTCAACTCCATTAAACACAGCAAGAATATTACAGTTATCCCTGATCACTTTTGGTATTTGTGTATATCTCTGAGTAACATAAATTACATCAATGTTTTTATGTCTACCTCTGGAAGATATCCTGGCAGGGTTTGCTTGTTTATCTAACATCACATCATTATTATGTGGATTTACACGTGAACAATTACAAGTGATACCCGAGGATACCCCATTACCGCCGCGTGGTCTTAACTAGCACCTCTGCGTCTGTTACACTCAAGACTGGTCAACATCACATTATCTCTTTTATGACCACGCCTATTATCCTTTCTATCCACGGTAAACTGGCGAGGGTCTTTATCCAAATACTGCCAACTCATTATATAATTACAGCTCGCGCAATGATTATTCTGTTGTTGTTTCAGCGTAATTATAAATTCAACATCAATATCAAATTCTCGTTTATTTTTTTTTTGATCCTGTTGTTTATAACCAGCGAGTTTTTTTCTGGTTATATCATCATTGACAATATCACTTATTGTGGTTTTATTAGCATCTAAAACAACTCTTCTCTGTCTCTGACTATCTTTATACTTGCCACTATCAAATCGTTTGGTCTCCACGCTTCCCAAAAAACATTTAATGGAGTTTCTGAAATTATTTCACGCGCTATTTACACTGGATTTTATCCGGTTGTAATCTGATTAATGTTTTGAACTCACTTAATTATGGACCAAGTGATTTATGATCAGTATTAATTTCTTCATAATAATCTACAAGATTCTTCAGCCAATCATGCTGAGACAAACCGACAAATGGTGGTGGTTGACCATGATCACCACACATTATCACACCTGTATTTTTCAGTAACCACTACCCGAGACACGACACTTTGCATATCTCATCACAAATAATGATTTCAGGAATATATTTCTCACCCATTCGATCAGGAGTCCATGCGTCACATTTCCATCGAAAACAAACTGATATGTGCAAGAATCAACTGCTCGTTGTTTCATCTTTCTGGCAAGTCTGTGTGTTGGTGTTAGCACAATCATGTTTGACTTCCCTCGAAATAATTCGATCACTCACATCCATTTAAGTCAACGGTTTTATATCTACATACTGTATCGGATATCGAAGGGGCGCTCGATAATTCTGGTATTTGATTATTTTTTATGTAATTAACTTCAATCGTAACATCTGCTGATTTAGAATAATCGCGTAACATTTCTTCTTTTATTCTCAATGACCCCCCAACACTCAGAGGAATTTGTAAATTCAGCCACTGCTTCGCTATGCTTGATATCTATATAAAATGAATCAGTGGTGACTCTAGCCGCAAATTCAGGAAATATATTTATCATCGATAGCAAATTGATAGAAGCATAAGCCAGCCTAGATGCCCTTAGATGTACGTATTGCGGAGTATTTCCATCAATGTAGCTAACAATTGTACCGAATTTTGTTCCATCAGACAAGAAAGCATGTTTACGATTGACATATATAGCTCTAAATGTTGCATCCGCGATTATAAAATCGTATTCAGCATCATCTAGAATTAATCATGAATAATGTCGCTTGTGATCATATGTTCCACCCTGGGTGAATTTACCAACTATTCTTCTACCGAGATCCTTTGCATATTTCTGACCTAAAAGAACTCCTTGGATGCTTTAAGAATATTTTCTTCCCCGAGTTCAGGAAATTTTTCTTTGTAATCGTTAATTATGCTATCAAGACTATCGGTTTGTGGTAACCAAATTTCAGTCTGCGCGTGACACGATATAATTGCCTCGGAGACAGTCAGCGATATCAATATTTTACAACCGATCATATACCGTAATAACACTATTGGTACCCAGTATTTTTCAGATATATGTCTACCAAACCAAACATAACAGCATTGATGAAGTCCTTTATCGATCTCGAATGATACTACACGAGCGAATCCGGTTAGATCAAAATAGGGTAAATTCTTAAATTCGTTAAACCCTTCATATATTTTACCTATCATGCTTCTATCACTTATTAGACCCTTATTTGGTGCATCTAAGGAGACTCTATAGAGATTGAATTTAACATTTTTCCAGGGTTTGATTTTGGATAATCTATCAAACGCCTTCATATTATAATTAAAACAAGTATTTAAATAAAGAATTTATATATAATGAATCACTGGAAATGGCTTATGATAGGATCAGTAACCATTTGTAACAAATCAGGCAGAAACGAATTCTGTGGATATCATTCACAGAGTGTGTGAAGAGGAAGCTTAGGTGCGATACCTTGTATACGATGTGCTGTGTCTCCTTTTGGTGGTAAACGATACAGGGAACTTAAGCGCTATTATGATAAGCAAATCAACGACTCTAGCCCTGACTCTGTCCCTGACAGCATTAATGAAAAAGTCATAAGAACACCTCAAGACTATATTACTAGATTTTCAATAAATAATAATTAAACCAAGTAATTAATTAGACTAATAATATATGTATATATTATTGAGCCAAGAATTTCAACCACATCCTGTGATCATCATCTATCAAGCATCGCGTGATGGTGTGGTCAGAAACCGCAAGTTAAAAAAGCCAGTGGGTCTGTTGATAATTATGGATATCTCAAATTTATTGCTGGAGGAAAAAAGTATTATTTGTCTAGATTCGTGGTCGAATGTTTCCACGGATTGATCGAAGATGGTCTTGTAATTAAATCATATTCATTCGAATTTTACAAATAACAAATTGGAGAACTCACAGGCTATCACTGAGAGTGAGAATACCAAACGCGGACGTCCTGGAATGTACTTAAAAATTGCAAAATATGTCAAATCACTCAACATAGAAACTAACGAAGAAAGAAAATTTCAATCAATGAATGAAGCCGGCAAGTATTTTGATAGTTGTATACCTTGGGTTCTACGTGTTGCAGAAAATATTACTAAGTCAGCACTTTCAAAACGATTTGGGCAAACAAATCGGTTTGATTATTATACAGTAAAGTCTTATTAACATTATATTTTAAGATCTCTCTATAAAGCAATTTTTCGTATATTCGTGTACGGTTTTATGGGGTAGTTTAGTTGATGATGATATAGCCCTAAGTACATTTAATACCTGCTGGCCGCATATTGGTGGGTCGGTCATTTGTTGTGTTGGTAGTGTGGAGTACCAGATCGGAATTTTTAATTGATGTATATAACGCATACATTCTTTAGGTGGCTCTAACCCTTACGAAACAAAATAAACAATTACACGTGGATCAATCGCGTATGCAACCCAGTGAGTTCCAGGTCCGGTGCTGTTATCGAGTTTAATGATACCGGTTTCATTGCTGTTTGGTTGTTGTGGTAATTGATCTCGCATAAAACACCTATAACGTTTTTTATTCTTAATTCTTTGGCAGCATCGAGTAAATCAAAATTTGACAATGGTGTTAGTAAACTGTACCCGTTAGTGTCAGGCCGTTTCCGCTGTACCATGAATCCGAAATTCATGGTAATCTTAGGCCCTTTCCTTTCACTGATCGTTTCCTTTTTTTATATCCGCTTCCAGTCGCCTTCTTTAATGCCATCCCTGCGGCGGTACCAACAGCTCCGACAGCGGCAGCTTTCGCGACCGCGGGGGCGGCGGGGCCAATTAGAGCTGGTAACGCAGCGAGAAGTGGAAATATACCACCTGATTTGATCATGTCTTTGATCGCGGACGCAGAGTGTAACCTGAACACCTTTTTATCTTTGCTGGCATCATTGAAATGCTTAATCTGACGAGCTGTCAGTGATAGTTTATTCTAACCACCAAATATGTGATTGTGTTTTAACGATATTGTAGTTCCACATTTTTTAGCTGAATCCGATTGCAAATTTTTAATCTGACCAGGAGTCAGAGTAACATTAACATGACTATATGACATTTTATTTAATACGAGATTGATCTAATTGTCTACGAAATTTTTCAATAACATTTACATGATTTCTACTGGCGTATCAACTACCCTCATTCGTCCACCAACACCTTCGAGTAGCATTGATTTGTCACTAGAATGATGGCAATTGCTCTGTAAGAACCGCGTATGACGGGTGGACCTGGAATGTCAGGAGGAGGTTGTGTTACACGAGCATAGAAATGTATGTCAACGACGGAATGTCTGGTTAAATCAAGATGTTCCAACGAAAAGCAATAAATCGGATATCGATTTCTAAAATCTAATTGTGATATTTGCAGACCGGTATCTACATTATTATCACGTCCCATAAATGTCAGCAAACGATGATACGCGCGTACTATTTGGTTTTGTCCGTAATTAAGTAAAATATCCTCGGATGGTTCTTGTTGGCCGTTTGTCCTTAATGAGACTTCAGTTACACCCAGTTGATCAAATATCACATGGATGCGTGTTTGTAAATTTAATCGCGTGATATCCTGTAACGCAACAAATATATGCGGAAACACCCTTTTTTGATGCATGTGCCATGTAAATATACCGTTAACAGAAGTCTCCATAATATCTGTTGTTGTTGTTAGCCATGATAGCAATGATTTACCAGCTGTATCCATAAATGATAGTAATTTTTCCTCTGCGGTCATTAATAGAGTCATTACTGGCATCCACAATGAATGTTTTGTTATATTTACTTTATATCAGGAACACCTGCACCATGCCAGATTGCATCATTATCATCATCTTTTTGCACGAGGACTATTGTATGTTTCGCTCCAAAGATAACCTTTCTAACATTTCTGCAAAATCCGAAAATATGAAATAGTGGAATCGCGCATGAAAATAACCTACGCGGTCCTTGCAACATTGATACGCGGCATTAACATCACTGATAATATCAAAAGCTTGATCTGGAAGACACTATACATTAGTCCATTGACTGTTATTTCTAAAGAGCAAAATCAATAAATGAAAATATGTACCAATTTAACAATGTACGCAATACATGAACAAACTTTTGGACAGGAAAATATTTAGATATTTGGTCTATTGATGGACAAATAAATACCGAAACAGAGAAATATTAACAAACACAAAGTTTTGGTTTTCGTTTCCAGCAAAGGATATAGAAATTGCTCTTACCTCAGTTGAGCACAAAAGGTTTTATACCCTTGACGAATACTTGGCAAAACTCAGCAAAGGTACTCTCTCTCTCTCTCTCTCTCTCTCTCTCACACTCACACACACACACACACACACACACATACACACTGGCGTGCACGCCTAAATTTGATACTGAAGGGTAAGAATGCAAGTTTCCAGCTAATGCAATTTGACAGAATTTATTATTTACAACAATATAATAAAAACGCATCACTGCTTGTGCTTGCTGCTTCTGAAATTGACAACGTTTCCTTGGATTGTTAGAACATATCTGAAACCATTGCCACTGTTTAATAAGCATAAGTTTAGGAGTTTAATATTGATTTATTCTGAGTGTATCATGGTATAAACTGTCACTTGCCGAGTCACACACGAAATAACGCCCAAAGAGAGTTATGTAAGCCGTGAATCGGCAACTGACAGTTTATACCACGATAAACTCAGAAAAAACAACGTTAAACTCTTATAATTGCAATTATTTGAAATTTTATTTATTTTTTATAGTTACTATAATTGGGATTTTTGAAGATTTTCCTATCAATTTTAGAGCCAGTAAAAGCGTATGAATTCTTGTTGAACTGTCTGCTACGTAGCTATTTAGAAAACAGGAACTTCTCCATCCGCAACGTAATGACTGTGTCAATATCAAACAAACTATTCTACCAATGGAGGCGATTGAAGGTTTTGATCACTCCATAACATGGTCATAATATTTTACCTAAATTGGGATATGTGATTTAAGTAGATGTTCAATATTCTATGCAAAGGTTGGTTTTTCTTGTTTGACATACGAATGACTCATGGATGTTATGCTATCACGAGTTCATTGTGACTAGTGACTTGTCCTGACAGGTGAGTAACCAATTGTCGCATATTAAATCTATTTTCGTGTTGATTACCGGTTACCTACAGGGCTACTTGCAAATAAAATTAAGACTATTGCTAAATGGTTATAGTGGTAGAGGTCCAGAAGTCAAACAGTGCAAGAAAGCATATAACAGTATCGACATGGGATGTAGCGGATCTCCGTCCCACCCCTGATCGCAACTATCAAGGTCAGCATATTACATTTTAGGACTTTGAAAGCCCTCCTCCCAATCCCTATATACATTTACCTATAGTTTGAAAGTGCATTAACTACAATGTTCTTTGCAGAGTTTGAGTTTCTCAGCATTTATTTTTCAGATCTAATCAAATAAATAATTAGTTATATTCCGAAAAACAGTAAGGATGTGTTTTTTGATTCTATCAAATCAAGTTATATAATTTTCTAAATAAAATATAAACCCATCGTTTTTATTTTGTTTCAAAGGCGTGCAATTTGTGTGTCTTCCAATTCAGTGTTACGTTAATTAATTTACACGTGACTATTTATAGAAGTTTGTATAAAGTGTTTCTCCGTACAGTTTATACAGAAATAAAAGCAACTGGGTCTGATCACATGAATATATTCTGTCCAATGGAAATCTTCCCCCCACTCATCAACTGATGCAGCTGCAATTATATAGTAATAAATGTACATATCACTTCCACTTTTCGTGACATTTGCAGTGCTTAATTCCTAATTCATTTAACTTTCATTAAACATTTTACCATAATTAATTTCATTGTTTACGGTCATTGTTATGCATGCTTATGAATGAGCAGAGCTACCTCTGCTTTTGCGATCAGCCCAATACCTATATTTGTAGAAAATACAATGGACTTTTAATTTATCTTTGCACACATATCCTGCCTTTGATATTTGGACATATTAAATATTGATATATTCCCAAATTTTACAAGACCTTTTATATGAGTCACTACGCCCTCTCTGCATTTTCATTCAACCCAAAACAAACAAGACGTTTTATTCCAAAATAGACATTGGAAACACATGTTGTACCTGAATGCATTCGAGACAGCACCGCAATGGGCGCAAACGCTTTGACACATTGTATGGCGCATACATAGACCGGACCAAGTTCTGGCCTACTGTAAATGCGTCGTCTATACTGTGGCCAAACACCGACTATGCAATCGAAGTGAAGGGGGCTCCCAGGCGGACAAACAGAGCAAGGGCAAAAAAAAAAAGTTCGTTTTATGAAAGCTCTGAAGCCTAGCACAACTGGGTTCTGGACCACAAAAGTTTCAAAATGCGTCAATTAGAGTAGCATTGATACGATATCTTATCACTGCGTCATCATACGGTTGTTAAATTTAATTTAGAGAAAGGTTATGGATCATAATATTAATAGCAGCACACATAAATGTCGTAAGTGAGGGGACCGTGTGACAACAATCGGCGACTTTTTTTGGGAGAAAATAATATGCCTCAACTCAACTAACGCGACACTCCCGAGTGTCACCAGCCAATAACGATAGCGACCTGCAACAGGCGTTTGGCGTGTATTTAAAGAAAGGTTGTGTAACATAGCAATCTATCTCTTACTCACGAGTGTTACCTTTAGGGATCAAAATGTCTAGAAACGATCACATACATTCGGAAAAGAGGCAGATAAGCAAACACGATTATTATGATATGCTGAATGCAATACTGAGGGCCAAAGTCTAGCAGCCAACTTCCGCATGCAGGCCGGGCTGTAATCGTCAGTCCCAATAAGACAAAAGTCCTTGCCAATCACTTAGCCACACCTACAAACCCCAAAGGGCAGAGTAGGGTCTACAAAACAGGGACAATTAACCCAGGATAACTAGAGAAAGATTCTTGACTCAACCCATCGTCAGAACCAGGAAGTCCTGGCCAGAGCCTATAACATCCGGAAATCTTGGTCAAGGCCCATATTAAAAGGGACCACTGTATCTTTGTGTCTAATTTCAATGGGCAATTCGTTCCACATTCCTGGATCCTGGTATGCAAAAGAACATTGTCCATATAACTTCGTTTTCATAGTGGGAACAATGAGTATACGATTGTCAGAAGACGGGCGTAAGTTTCTTGCTGGTATATACTCATGGTTGAGGCCGGATAGGTATGTTGGACTGGAGTCTGTCAGTGAAACATAGCACAGAGAACAAATTTTGTGTTTGATTCTGTATAGAATTGATAGCCAGTGTAGGGTACAGAGTAGTGGTGAGGTGTGCTCCGATCGAGGTACTCTAAAAATGATCCGAGCAGCTGTATTTTAAACGTTTTCAAGTTTCTGGAGTAAATATTGTGACGAACCAGACATAATTGAGTTACAATAGTCCAGTCTTAAAAGTACTAATGAACACACAAGTATTTTAGTGACATCATCTGAAAGATATCTACGAATGGAACTGATGCATCTCAGTACAAGATATGTAGCCTTGCGTATGTTCGTGACATGTTGGTGCAATGTAAGAGTAATGTCTAGAGTAACACCAAGGATTCGTACTGACAGTGAGAATTTAATGTTGGTGTTGCTGATATTTATTGTCTGAGGTAAATGATGTGAATGAGAAAGTCTTTGTGTTGTGATCAGAATAGCTTCAGTTTTATATCATTCATCTTGTTACATGTCATCCCTGTCATGCAGCTTGTTACATGTCATCCCTGATTTCACATCTGAAATCTGAAATGCACCTCTCTACTCCATGGATGTAGCATCAACTCCAGTTGGGTGGCTAGATTTTAGATATTTGGGTTTCATCAGCGTACAATTGGTGAGACACTGGGTGATGATCTATGACACTTGAGAACGGCTGAGTGTATAAAATGAAAAGAACATATCCAAGAACAGACCCCTGTGGAACATCACAACATACATCAACTGGGCTGGAATGTATTCCATTTGCAGATACAATTTGTGTCCGGTTGACTAAGTAGGACTTAAACCACTGTAAGGCTATATTTTGAATGCAAAATACATGCTGCAGACGGTGAAGTAATATATCATGGTCTATTGTGTCACATGCTGCAGACAAATCAAGAAGGGTGAGGACTGTAATCTTTCTATCCAAAGCAGAAAGAATGTCATTAACTACTTTCAGAAGAGTAGTTTCCGTACTGTGGCAAGGGCGATATGCAGACCGTTCATTGCTAAAAGTTTGAATTCAAATGAGATCCAAGTTGGGTTAGAACAACCATTTCTAAGATATTTTTACGAATGCTAGATTAGAAACTGGGCAGTAGTTCTTTAAATCGTTATGGTCAAGTGTTGGTTTCTTCAGCAGAGGCTTTACGATGGCAGTTTTGAAAAATGACGGTAATTCCCCCGATGAGAGAGAGATATTAACAACATCAGTTAGTGAAGGCAAAATTGGGTCTAAGCACTCAAGCAACAGTTTCTTTGAAATACCCAAACGCTATAGGAGCTATCCACTGAGGACCAGTGGGGTAGGCTAAGTCTCGGCTGAAGTGGATGCTTCTAGAAACGTTCACTGAGAATGTTTCATGGTGGCGGCTGGTGAGATTGGAGGCGATAGAGCTAAACATTTTCACATTTTAAAGTACATACCGTTCCGATACAAGTGGATCGCCAAAATTCATGTCATAATTGTGGAAACCTGTGACAATCTTTGCTTTGAGTGGGCCATACTCTCCAAACTACACTCCACCGACGACCATATCCAGCGCACCTGATGGTGAACACAAGAACCTGTAATATGTTGATGTCACTAACCACACGCCTTCTCCAGGTCCGACCTTCTGGATGACCACGCAAAAGACAATTGTGGCATATACAGATAACCCTAGATGACCTTGCTTTCTGAACCCGGTAAAAATACGCTGCACTACAAACACATGTTTCACCCGATGCTAGTACAATAATTAATATACGCGGGTTTTCGAGGTCCAAAATGTGCCTGTAGAATCCCGACACACACACACACACACACACACACACACACACACACACATACGCCGCTCCGGTGGCCTATTGGTTAGAGCGTCCTCCGCGGAAGCGCGAGGTCGTGGGTTCGATCGCCAGAAGAGTCATTCCAAAGACTTACAGAAATGGTACTAACAGCAGTCTCGCTTGGCGCTCAGCATTAAGATGTTAGTTTTATGACTGGTAGGCCTGTTGTCAGGATAATGTGACTGGGTGGGTCATCATGCTACATGCTTGTGGCATGATACCCCAGTGCTAGACATTACTATAGATTGCTTCACTGTAGACTTCGCTGCGAAATAACTGAATTTGTTTAAACCTACGTTAAAATTCCTACTCAAATGCATACTTACATACATTCATACATACATACATACATACATACATACATACATACATACATACATACATACATACATACATGCATGCATGCATGCATGCATGCATGCATGCATGCATGCATGCATGCATGCATGCATGCATACATACATACATACATACATACATACATACATACATACATACATACATACATACATACATACATACATGCATGCATGCATACATACATACATACATACATACCACATGAACTAATAAAGACGTAACATATTTAACAATTTATTTATTTAATATTACCTATGTTTTCAGATGACTTATACTCAGATCATAAAAACATACAATTTCTTACCAAACTGAGGAGTTCACAGCGTGACAGTAGATCAGTCAGAGTGTATGACAAAATCATGAAAACACCAGATCGACCCTGTATTCGAAAATTTCCACTCCAAGATTGCAGGACCAACAGGAAGCAACACCAACCCATAAAGATAAAGCCTCGGCCCCCTAAAGGACGGTATAACCATCACAAGAAAGTCATGAAGTTGCGAGGACTAACCATCACAAGAAAGTCATGAAGTTGCGAGGACTACAAAAGAGATTTAAAATGTTCAGTTTGACATAGAATTTGGATATTAAATGACCACCTCTTGAATGATGCACACTAAACATTTAGTCAGTTCGCAACGATTTAGTCTTTCTAAAGATTCTTCGTACTTTTATCAACCTACTGAGAAAAAAAATAACATTACCTACTTTGTCTAATCGTGCTTTTTAATATATTCGCAGAGGTAAATGACTAGATTTATTATTATGACTTCATAATTTACAAAACAAAAATCCATTGTTGCCATTGTTATTCCTGTCAGCTGACCTTTGATTGACTGTGTTTAATTGTTCCCGGATGTTTGTGCATAGACCAGTCAAACAGAAAGCTGAATTAGCTCCCGGCAGTAAAAGAAGGAAGCAATACCAGCCAACATAGTAATAATTGAGAAATAACGATAGTGAAATATTGTATGTTAAATGTGGTCTGCTAAATTACCATATTTGATCTTATATTAGAAATTTTCTTCTGCGAACGTACTCAAAATAGAATTCATTTTTATAGATTAAAAAGAGATTGGTAATAAAAACTTTTCATTGCTAGACTATCTTAATGAGAGTGTTGCGAACAAAATGTTCTAATACGAGACATATATGATATTATCATCCGAATGTATCTCGATACATGAAATTGAGATCAGCTTAGACGTCCGTTGCATAATACACCAGTAGATCAAGGTCTACACACCTTTGTGAATAATCAGTCGTATTAAGATACGACCGGTATGAATCAACACTGTTCTTATTTTGGCGTGTACTTACAGGAACAAATAAGGTATTTTGTATTATCATACTCTATCGTTACATAATTTTATCATCAAAAAATGCTTCGTACTTTTGTCGTTATCTCATCAGTAACGTGACTTTCTACTGATCTCAAATGTTGGAAATATATTGGAAATTGTTGTTCAAAAGTTCAAATGTTGCTTGTACAATTTTTAGTAATCGTACCCGAATTGAATACAGCATTAAATTTGCATCCTTACCAAGGTCTCGGGATCATTTGCATTTTGGGTTGCCCTTTGTTTATGTAGAGGATTTTTTATTCTTGAAATATAAACAGCAAGAATCAAACCGCAAGTAGTGTACACCTCGAATCGCCTTGAAAACCAAACTTTGACACTACACCATTATTTAAAACCCTAGGTGTTACAATACCATCCACCATTTTTAAAACGTTCACCAAGACGTTAAACATCCACCACTTTTATTTTCTACCGTATGATTATCCGATAAGTGTCACTTCCTTAAAGACATAAACCACCCACCTTTCATTAGTTTTAATTGTTCCAAACATCCAAGGCTACTATCTCTAAACATTTGTGAAATGTTTGGACATTAATGCTTATAATCTTTGAAAGATTTTAGCCCTTTTCCCCTGATATCCTTCACAATTTCATGACATATGCTAGGCCATTTACTCTATGCTAAACAGTTTGGTTGTTTGATTATGACTTTTAACGCAGCATTTTACAAATTTCAGCAATATCGCTATGCTAAACAGGCTTAACCATTTAGAAATAAAACAAAGAAGACACTACATCACCATTTAATAATTAACAATTTTCATAACTTCGTTTGAATTAAACCGTTCACAATTTATAATTTTTAAAGAAGCCTCACCTTAATCTTCAATGTTGTTTACCACTCCGTAAACAACCAATTTTCTGTCTTTATTCTAATCCACCCACCCTTGAATCAAATAAAACATGTTCAAAAATACGAAAACATTTTACCAAAAACAACACTACACCAAAGTCTATAAATCAATAATAATCGTATTTTTCATACAACAAGCAAATCCAGATAACGAATATTTGAAACAAAAAAAAAACACATTTTAAACATTCACAGTTTTGCAAAACAATATTATTCCAAAATTTTTACCAAGACTCTAAAACATTATATTCACATTTGCCTTCACAATATTAACAGTCACATTTAATTTATTTAAATGAACACAAAAGCAACAATAGTCACATTTTCATAAAAAACGAATACAGCTTAATATCTTTTTAATGAAGTTTTTATCAAGCTCTCCCCATGGCTCACAGTATACAGTAGCTGCTAATATGTGTATCATCCTCGTCACTGACAGTGTTTTTCCTTAATCGAGTAGTACCTTCGAACCTAAACCAAGTCATACCGAAAACACAAAATATCAGTTTAAAATGAAAGAAGAAAAAAGTTAAAAGTGTTAAAAATGTATACTTGCTAAAGGAATCAGTCCAAGTCAGACAGAAAGGTGCTGGTAATGTTCAAAGTATATTAAACAGAAAACTGTAACATACTGACGATACGCTAACCTGCAACAATTCTTGTCTTTAACTTTGAAAACTAAGAAATGAAGGTTACAAGTATGTTGTTATGTATCTTTAATTTTCATTGTATGTTAGTTAGTTGTTTCATTCTTTTAGTACATTATATGATATTGGTAATTGTATTTTGCACTTCATCTTTTCCAAAATCACGTTCATTTTCTACGTGACTTAGAACAATTTATTTCGGTTTTGTAAACAATATGTTTATCTCAATCTTGGTTGAGAACGTTGGATAATCCTCATGAATGTTTGGTGTGCCTGATGTTTACCACATTCTATAATTTTAGTAACATATTTTATCTTGTGAACACCTGGAATCTTCTAGAATGAAATTGTACATTAAGTAATAGTTTTATTTAGAAAATGCTTAATCTGAGCTAGGTCAAGTAGTGGGTTATACAATCTTGTTTATCTAGACATTATTGATTCCTGTAATAATAAATGGGCATAAATCGTACAAAGTGCTCATTGATACTCTCAGGAAAGAGACATTAATTGGGAATTATAGTGATTTTAAACAAGGAAACCTTGGATTATATTACTTTTATTTACAAACGACTATTGGCACATCATTTTAATTCAGCAAATTGGTACTATAATATACTGGAGACTACATGTCACTACAGGCACATCAACAATTTCAGAATATGGAATACCAATAAAGATTATTAAGAACCTTATTCATTAGGACATGTGTTAGTAAGTCTATGACTATTTGGAATTTAATTACGTGTTATAAATGTGGTAAAATTAAACACACACTGCATACGATTTAAAAAGTGTGAAAATATAATGAAATTTAAATGATTTTATATTGCAGATAATGCTGCTATCAGAAAAAAAGATAATTACTGTGAATGTGGAACAGCCGTTAATAGTGTTTAGTTATTTAAAATAGTACAGTTTACAATAATCGTAACTTGAAAATAGTAGTATCATAAATATGAATCATGTTTGCAATACAATTATAATTGAAGAAAGAGTGATATATTCTGTGTTGAAAACTTTGATTGATAAAGGTATACTAGGACTTAAAAAGGACATGTTCTGGCTCCTTTAATTCTTTTTCTAGAAACCAAAGAATATTAATGAATCAAAAACTATAATTATCAAAAGATAGATAAAATATTCCTTTAATAAGAGTTTAAACGAACAAAGCATTAAAACTAGACAACACGCTGACTGTGACTTGCTTATTATATAGTCTACCTTAAATATTAAAATACTGACAAAAAATTTTGTCTTTATATAATAAAATTTGTTATAAATCAAGCAATGGATCATAGATGTAGACCAAAAAAATATAACCTTGATGAATTTAAACATTCGTTATTAAATACTTTTCAACAGACAAGCTATACAATAATCGAATTTATGTTTCATATCTAAATTTTCTATGAAATTAGGAAGACATATACAACCTATTAAAATAACAGAAAGAGAAATATTCAGTTATAGAGATATGTGGAAGTATTGTGAAATTTGAGATTTGTTAACTAGTATTATCTCAATTTACCAAATACACAAGAAACTAAATTAAAATTGTTTGAGCATGATAGAGGATGCATTTAACTTGCTAATACAATATACTTTGTGCAACTAAAGGGGTCTGTCGCAAAATTTGAAAACTATCAGTAGTGAATAAATGTTTCATATAGCATTCTATATTGTAATTTGAAAGTATAATGCAGCCAGCAAGTAATTATAAGACAAATCCTTATAAATAATAGACAATAATAAAAAGAGATATCATATTTATGTGAAGAAATGACAAAGTTAATGAAGTTTAAGAAATTGCGACAAACTCCAACTGGAATATGTAGAGTACAATTCCTGTGTATTTGCATTGTACTTTAATTATAAATATCCAGAACATGTGCCACTCTTTATGTTCTGGCAGTCATTATATAGCAATAATTCCGAATATTTATGTAGCGTACATCTCTATTAATGAGTCATTTGTGAACAATAATTTTATCAGTATGCTGATAAATTGGAATGATGTAACCGAAATGTCTAAGAAAATATTCTAGATTCTTTTAAAAGGGTATTGAGGATAAATATATAACATCGAAAATTATTATTATTATTATTATTATTATTATTATTATTATTATTATTATTATTATTTATCAGGATCAAGAATTAGTAAAGTCGATTGCCAATAGGTAAAAGATGTGATGCACCGTTTTAATTCAAACCTACTAGTAGATCACTGATGATTTATATTTCAAGAAATCTACACTAATTCTGTGTAATATTTTGATGACTTCAGATCTCCATCTTATGAGGAATGTAAACTATACTCATCACATTATTTTAGTGTAAATGGACTTGAGTATGATGCTAGTTAAAAATAAGTTAGGAAAATTAATGTAGAGCATTAATTAAAATCTGTTTTTACTGATTGGGTTGAGTCAGCACATTATGGAATATATATGCTGAAATAAATCATAATTATTATACTGACTGTAACGAGTGATTTATTTGCTGTAGTAATGATAACCTCTGTCAGCTATTGTTATTCATAAAAATGTTGTTTCATTGTATACCCATGTGAATGAAATATATTTGGTAGTCCTTCAATAGTACTAATTATGATTTGTATTGAAGAATTAAAATACATTTTCAGGATCAGTATCTTAAATTCCTCTACATCATATCAAAATTCTTTTTCAATTCGTTCTCCATAAATCTATTGATTTTCCTTGTTTTTTTTTATAGGATTCTAATGGAATTACTCAGTTATCGAACTCTTTTATCCTTCGCACAATTTTGATTAAATACCTTAAACAGAATTTGGTTTCCTGTTATTACTTCACAGCCAATCGTAACTACTTCATGTCAGCTCACGCTTTTGTAATAATAACAAATATTTATATTTCCACATATGGTTATACGTCCGGATTTGTCGTATACTCTGCCTCTCTATTTTAATCCAATAAGAGATATATTAATTTCTTAAAAAAACATATGTGCATGCTTTTCTTAGTATGTAAAGCATTGTCTGCTTGCCTTGCATCTATGGAGGAAATAACTCGCTGAATAATTTGCATACAATCCCGTCTAGATGACCGTTATCATAAAATTTGAGAATGGGTATACCTAAATAAGTTATAGATTTTTGGCTTGGCAATTTTCATATTAAATGAAAATTGTAAGCATGCAAAATCCTGATTTCTTCGTTTGAATGACATCTAGGTCAATAATATTTAGTTTGAGAAATGTATGTTTATTGAAGATCCTCAGCTAATCCTCATAAGTGGTTAAAAGGGGGAAACAATCATAATCGAATAATTCCCGCCTGCAGTCTGGAGTCGTTTTGACTGTATACTTACGTGTTCCTACCATGCATAATAAATAGTTATGTTTTTCACTGAGTTGCGACGTCAAAGTCATAGCTCAGCACGATAGCTTCCCTGTGTCATCAGAGATCATGATTCAACAATATACGCGTCATACCGATCTATAATTTAAGTCAATAACTTCCGAGAGGGAATCTGATCCTGCCGCATAGAGGATTCGTTGCAGTATTCATCATTCTTCAAAATCTTCCACCGCCATGCTTGGTTCATAACAAATGAGCTGTCAGGAGCAGATTTTGTGCATAGTTGCCAAATTACTAATTTTATTTACTCGAGTTATAATATTTGAATCTTCGCACGGTTTCAAATACCCTTATCAATTAATTGTTGAACTTGCAATATTTTGTCTCAAATATTAGTTTTCATTTTGTTGAATATGACAATTACAAAGTAGCATTTCCACAAATTGGTAAAGATATTGTGACAAGACAAGATTCAAGCTGACCATTTTAATTTTACTTAAAATTCATAACACACAAATAAGTAATTTCATCATCTTGATTTGCTCATCAGAAAACTGGAGCTTTCGAAATATGCATCATTGTTTGTCATTATATAGAACATTGCATATTAAGGACAACATTCGAACATTGCTTGTCAGATGAGTATATTTTCAAATTCCGTAGAAAACATTTCATTGGTTGAGTACCAATATCCATTAAATGTTTATTAGACACAAACCATATAAACACTAATGATGTCGACTTACACAACTCTGTATAAGCCGTAAACGATACCCCAACTAGTTAAAATTTTAGTCCAAGACATCGTTGCATTACATACACGCAAATCAACACTAAACATTGAAAAATCATTCCGAATTACAAGTGTGAATGGATTTGTATATAAACATTTTCCCTGAAAAAGACACTTTGACCTGTTATTCAATTAACTGATTTGGATTTAGTAGTTTATCCGGCTATTTATATAAAATGGCTTCTAGACAATACGTTTTTCAGATTAAACAGGTTATCCAACTTTGTAGGTGGCTTGCACTGGGTGACGAAAGAAGCAGATTCATTTCAGTGTCAAAGACGAATAGTCAAGATCACTGGGACTGAAAGAATAACATTGGTTTCCACATAATAACAATAGTTTACGATGATTCAAGCAGCAGAGAGAGTGAGCCGGACAACATTTTTAAACAAGTTTTCACTGAAATCAGGTTTCTATGGCCAAGATGTGGTGAATCGGATACAAGTTTTCAATGAAATCAGGCAAATAAATCATTGATTAGGCAAAAAAAAAATCAATGAAATCAGGCAAAAAATAATAATGAAAAATCAATGAAATCAAAAACTTTTCAAGAGATTACAACGTCGTTGTCACTCACCCTCTCAACCGAATATTTGATCCAGTCCGATACGATATCGTGTCCCCTTTCAGGATGAAAATCCTTAGGATTTCACAAACAGACTTATTTGTAAAACCTCCTCTTGTAAATCAGTCAGATTATTAGACTGGTCAGTGAGTTTGAAATTAATTCTGGTTAATGAATTATTATGACATCGCATATAGACTGGATTCACCGGAGACTCGATTATTAAAAATCCTGGAGGAGCTATTGGTGCAAATGAATACAAAATATACCCTTGCTGAGCTTGATTTGATCGTTCTAAATTTATTTGATAGCTTCCTTCGATAACATCACATACTAAATTGATTGCTATCACCGATGAAATATTCACATTGAACGGAGCAATATGCCTGCCACCACCATCTGGGTCATTATTATGTTTGAGGATTTTTATTTCCGGTGATGATGTTTTTTTCCACGTATCATGAATTATTTTAAAACCAACATCGATGGCATCACTGAGAAGGTTTGTTAGTTCTGGTACGTTATATCCTGGTAGTTTGACTGTTGGAATATCCTTGACGGGGATGCCCCTGCCGTCTGCAAAAATTTTTCTTGTTGTAGGATTACTGTCATCTAATATCTCTTGAATAATTTGTGAATGAAATGTTTCCATGTCATTGATGATTTTGTTACATGTTTCTACGACGCTGATAAATTCATCTCGGGTAAGAGAGCCGGATTTAAGAGAAATTAACAACAGTGAAAAATCATCATTCATTGCTGTGAAATTGTCATTGATTTTAAGTTTGTTAATAAAAAGATATTTCCCTCCCTTATCTATATTGCTAAGAGCAAAAAAATTTCTAGCAATACTGTAATCACTATAGCCTTTTACTGGATTACCAGATTTTATCCTGTCGGTGATATAATCAGTTTTTTGTGGTTCTGGTAATTTAACGGGTTTTTCCCGGGGTGGGATTTCAGGCCATCCTAGTACGGTTCTAATAGAACTTTGATATTTCAATGGCAGATGATAGTGTTGACTCATGAACTGTTATAGCTATTTTTGATTCTGCTCCAGTAATCGATTTTATTCTACGCGCGAATTCATTATTGATTTGTTCGATTTGGTATGATCCAGTTGGTATGGAAACAACGTTCCAGTCTGGGGTACCGTCGGGTTTATTCTTATTTGCAAACACTAAAGAATTATTGGGTTGTTGACCACCAAATGATTTTGACCTAATATTAGGCCAGCTATGATACACTCGTAATTTTGCTAGCGCTATCTCCTTCACTGGGACCGGAGAGGGGAAATTCACACTGAATTCTGGATTCGTTGAGGTTATTGAGATCATGCTGGTTTGTACTGGGTTCGTGTTCTCCACTATTTGTTGAAGTAATTCCATCTGTGTTGTCATCGTTGCTATACTCATGATGTATTTCTAATTTTGATATCGCGGAATCAAAAATACTGACCATCACTGAGAACTCACAATCTGGTATGGTTGAGATCATTTTGGTTTTTTCTGATTCCATCGGTGTTGTCATCGTTGCTATACTCATGTTTTTGTATTTCTAATTTTGACATCGCAGAATCATATATATCTACCATCGCTGAAAACTCACTCTCTGATATAATTGTATCATCGAGAGATGACGATATCAATGAGGATAATTGCGAGCATGCAGTGGACACAACATGAAATTGAATTATGTAGTCTTGTAATTTTCGTTGGCTGCATGATGATATTTTTTTTGTGATTATTGAAATAATTCCAGCGATTGTTGTTGCCGCAGAAATGCAAATTGGAACAGCTATCGGAGCCATCATTGTCACTGAAGACAGTATAATACCAGCTCCGGTGATTACACCACTCACTGAATACACGGTAACATCAATTGCGGTAATTCTCTTGCGATATTTTTTTATTTTCATTGCATACTCCTCAGACAGGGTTTTGAGTCTAGTTTGAAATTCTCTGACCTGATCATAACGATATTGCGATGATGAAATCATTTTTTATTTTAACAACGCTAGCGTTTTCAATTACGATTTACTTAAATCCGCTACGAATTCCACATACCACGTTGTTGAGACCGTAACCAAATTTTCATCAGCAGTTGTGATTGTGAACTTTTCAGTTGTATTCTTGTCGATGATCGTTGAAATCGTATTATTGACCCCGGATGAACTGGACGATGAAATCTTATATTGAGACAATGGTGTCACTAGTGTTAATCGATAAATACCCTTAACGGTTGCAGTGATATCTAATTTGTTGTTTGTAGGTGTCCACTCAAATGATCCGTGTTGGATGGTGTATACTAAGTTGTTGGTTTTCGCATGAGGAATTTTTGTTTTTTCAATGACTGTTATCATCCTCGAAATATCACCTTTGACGCCTTCGATGAAGTTTTTGGTCTCATCGATGGATTTTTTAATATCAGGGAGTTTTAGTTCAATTTTATCTAATGGGGTTCCAATAAATTTATCAATGGCGTCGGTTGTTGTTTTTGTTGCTTCGTTGATAACCTTTTGATCATCAACAAACGTTTTAATTTCAGCGATAGATGGTGTAACTACAATTGGAGACCCAAAGAACTTTTGAACGACATTTCTACGGAAACCATTGTAGTTTCTTAAATGATCGTCAAATTCTTTATTGTATTCAGTGAATCTATCTGTAATCGTCGAAAAAAGTACACCTGGTTTGAGTTTACCCTGATCGGAAAATAACGCGATAGTATCCTCGATTGCGTTTTGTTGTTTAACTAAAATATCATCCAACGACACATCACTGGTTTTCAATTTACCCTGATCGGAAAATAACGCAACGGTGTTCTCGATTGCGTTTTGTTGTTTAACTAAAATATCATCCAACGACACATTACTAGATTTCAATTTACCCTGTTTGTCTTAAAATACAACTATCTCATTAGGATCAACATTTACTAAATTCAACGTCTCAGCGATTTCATCTTTAATTTTTTTTGTTATATCCTTGATAGAACCAGGGGTTGCAGTGTCATCGGGTTTGGGTTTCAAAGATCTCCCCCAAATATCAATCATGTTATTGTAAAACTCTTTCTCTCTCTAAAAAGCGATTACTAGTGTAGTCATTTACGACAATATGAGGTGGTTTTCTAGATGCTGAAATAGCATCAAGGACATTTAATACTTCACTGCCGCATATTGGTGGGTCATTGATTTGTTGTGTTGGTAGCGTAGAATACCAAGTCTTCATTGAAAATTTTTTTATATAACGCAAAAACTCTTTTGGCGGGGCTAATCCATATGAATCAAAATAGACAATCCCACGTGGATCAATAGCGTATGCAACCCAGTGAGTTCCAGGTCCGGTGCTGTTATCGAGATTAATAATACCTGTTTCAGTTTTGTTTGGTTGATGTGGTAATTGATCTTTCATAAAGACACCTCTGAAATTTTTAATCGCTAGGTTTTTAGCAGCATCCATTAAATCAAAATTGGACATGGGAACCATTAATAAACCGTTCCTGGTAGTCTCAGGCCTGATCCGTGAACGGATTTCCCGCTGTACCATGAATACGGGGTTCCTGGTAGTCTTAGACCTTTTCCGCTGTACCATGAATACGGGGTTCCTGGTAGTCTTAGACCCTTTCCCCTTTTTTTATAACCCTGTCCAGCTGCTTTTTTCAACGCCATTCCTGCTGCAGTACCAACGGCTCCTAACGCCGCTGCTTTCGCCACTGCTGGGGCTGCTGCTGCAATCAATGCTGGTATTGCAGCTAACAATGGAAATATACCGCCTGTTTTAATCATATTTTTGATAGCAGCCGCAGAAAGAGTAATCTGAACACCTTTTTTGGCTGCAAGTGCATCATTGAAATGTTTTATTTGACGAGTTGTCAGTGATAATTTATTTGCACCACCAGTCATTTGATTCGGTTTCAAAGTGATTGTGGTTCCACATTTTTTAGCCGATTCTGATTGCAATTTTTTGATTTGACCAGGAGTTAACGCAACACTAATAACACTATATGACATTATACATAATAGATTGATTCTAATGGAAAAATCGTTCAAAGATTTTCTACTGGGGCATCTACCACTCTCATTCTTCCACCAACACCTTCGAGTAGCATTGATTTATCACTGAGAATGACAGCAACCGCTCTATAATTAGCAATACCACCAGGGTTTACACGGGCTCTAAAATGTATATCAACGACAGATTGTCTCATCAAATCGAGATGTTCCAGAGAAAAGTAATAAATCGGATAGAGGCTTTTGAAATCCAATTGTGATATTTGTAGACCGGTATCCACATTTTGATCACGTGCCATAAATGACAACAATCTATGATAAACTCGTGCAATATGATTTTCTGTGTAATCAAGTTGTATATCCTCGGATGGTTCCTGCTGGCCGTTTATTCTCAGTGAGACCTCTCTAACACCTAACCGATCAAATATCATATGGCTGGAGAGTTGATCGCCAACTCGTGTGATATTCTGTAACGCAACGAATATATGACGTGGCGCAGCAACACCTTGTTTTGATGCTAGATTCCACGTGAATAACCCGTTGATATTTGATTGCTTCACATCTGTACTCACTGATAACCAACTCAACAACGACTTTCCTCCTTGGTCCATAAATGATAGTAATCGTTCTTCTGCGGTGATTGCTGGAGTCAACACTGGCATCCACAATGATATTTTTGTTAAATTGACTTTACCGGCATCAGCATTTGAATTTGCAGCATCTGCTGGAATCCTCCAGATTGCGTCATTATCATCACCCTTTCGTACAAGTGATACTGTATGCTTAGCTCCATAAATAACTTTTCTGACGTTTCTACAGAATCCAAATATATGATGCAGTGGAATCGCGCATGAAAATGATTTACGCGCTCCTTGCAACATTGAAATACGTGTTGAAGCTCCTAGATTGAAATTATCATCTTTGTTTATAATCATATTCTCGACCTCAGCATCACTATTATCACGTTTTTTTTGGTCGTCTTACAACAAATTGATTTCCACCAGCGGTATTTGTAACATCTTTTGCAAACATCATAGAAGGTCCTGCTGATCTTGTATAATCATCAGAATATCTCGCTAACCCTATGATTGTTGTAGCCACATCAACATCACGATCTATGGACTCAATTTCTTTTCCATCAATGAGATATTTTGCACTCTCAAATAACGCCATAATACCATTATTGACAAAACCGACTTGAGTATCAGCTGGATACGGTGCTGGTACAGTGGGAGTCTCAGCAGCTGTTACAATTTCTCCTTCGATTTCAATAAACGCTTCACAGGGTAGAAAGTATTTACTGGTATCATGGACTTGAAGATCAATTCTTGCTCGACTATTTGGGTCTATGGCATGATAGGCGTAATATTGATAATCGCGTACAGAATCATCCTTGCCAACTGGGGCGTCTATATCAAATGCTGGATCACGTGACTTTTTGAACATTTTATTCTATTTATCAGAGTCTAAATCGGATTTTCAACGCTAGCGTTTTCTAAAGCCACTTCCTGCTATCATATTTGGGTCGGGAGTTAAAGCCATTGATGCTAGTTTTTCATCTACTGCGTTATTTATAATTTTACTAACACTTGCAGGCATTTCTTCTGTGGACGGTAACGGTTTCTTTTTTCGTGATTTTACTAATGATGTTATTTTATTCTTTGCAGTTGAAAACGCTTTCCCGGCAAGATCTCCAACAGCACCAATACCCTTATCACGAATAACATCAATGGCTTTCATTGATAACTGTTTAGCTAACGGCATCACTTTTGGAGCCATTCTTGAAAAGAATCCTAAAATAGTATTGCCTAAACCATCTCCATAGTATGCTTTATAAACTGGAAACCGTGAATTAACTACATAGACGAGGGTTGGTTTATCATGATTGTAATGTATGATCATTATTATAAAAACAATAGTGTTTTCAATTGCTGTGATACCCATCTGCTAACTCGTCAATGAAATCTCGATATGTTTTGATATCCATGATACCGCCGGCAAATAACCGTCTACAGATATCAGCTGCTTCATTAATTATTTCTGGAGAGTTATTTCCAGCTCGGAATCCTCCTACAAGAACATCTAATCGTGATATATCATGGATAACACTATCAGGACAAGTGTTTCCAATCCTTGGATTTTGCAGCCCACTTCCGCTATAACCAGCTGCTTCATCTATTTTTTCTAAATCCGTTTCTTGTAAATAATCATCATCATCATCGCCACGTGGTATTTGTTGTTTTTTAGGAGAAAAAGATATTTTCTTTGCAGGTTGCTGTCGCCGCCCTTTCAATTTTCGTTGTTTAAACTCTTCGTATTGATTATACACTGTATCCACCGCATTGATATATTCAATGTATGATGCACTATCTGTCTTTTTTTTGACTTTTTCCAGTTTTGATTTTGTAGAATATATCAGCCCAATGGGTTAAATTCTTAACAAACTTTTGATGTTCTGGTTTCAACATTTTTTTTCTGTTTTCATAAGACGTAACAACAAGCGTAGGAATTTCTGTTGGATCAGTCCCATCAATTGCTGCTAACGCTTCCGCGTTAAATCTCATGCGTAAGTCCTCTACTGTTCTTCTTGATTCCATTTGTTTTGTTTGTTCAGTTTTCGCTGCTATTTTTTCAAGTTCACCAATAACAGATTTCCCCGTCTCGGGATCATCTCCCAGTAAAGCACGCTCAACCCCTTTCGTTGCTGTGGTTACTGGTTTAAACAATTCTTCAGACCCTAAAGCAAAATCCGTTTGTAAACTCTGTCGTTGTTGTAGTTTATTCCGTACAGAGTCACGAATTGGTACAAATCTCCTGATTGCATCTAATCGTTCACGAGCCAATCGGGTTGTTAATGCTTCATTGACCATTATTTGAAATCGCAAACCATTTTTCAATTGTAAAACACTTGACATGTCAGATGATTTTTAACACAGTCATGGAAGTGTTATTTGATTGTTTTAATGGCTCTATCAATGATGGAGAAAGTGTCCAAATTGTATATAAAATAAATAATACTGTCACTTCCTCCACTTTTTTGACATGTCAGATGATTTTTAACACAGTCATGGAAGTGTTATTTGATTGTTTTGACAGCTCTATCACTGATGAGGAAAGTCACCAAATTGTATATAAAATAAATAATACTGTCACTTTCCTCACTTTTTTGACATGTCGGATGATTTTTAACACGGTCATGGAAGTGTTATTTCATCCTATAACAGCTTCTATCAGGGTTGGCGAAAGTGCCATAATTGTATATAAAATAATTAATACTGGCAGTTTCGCCATTCTATTTTGATCAATCTGACATACTTCTTGAGGGTCGGCTAAAAAAAATGATATGGTCGGGCAATCAAAAAATGATAAGGGGGGTCGGAATCAAAATTGTTCATTTTCTTGAATTAACGCCCGTAGGTTTCTAATTTTAGAGTTGACTTCTTTTTTCAATTCGTATTCGTTACCCAATTCTTTTCGTATTCGTTCTACGATAGTATACAACGGAACGAACACACTGATGTCACTGGAAAATGAAAGAGAGTCTTTAATAGAATTCTGAATTCTTTTGATGAGTGCATATTTCTTGGGTAGCATATATTTGTTAGTGCTAACTCCGTATTCTATATCCTGAAAATCAGACACAATTTGATCAGGATTTAAGCCATCTGATAGTTTGATATCCTGATTTTTCAATTTTGCTATTTCAACTATGATGCTATTCATGTTTTCAGAATTCATTATTCTATAGCAATGACATATCTCTAATTGGAAAATATGACGTGTCAGACATAACTAAATCGAACTTTTTGTCCCGTCCCTTTTGAAATAGCCGATCGATAAATCCCCTCTGCAACTCTTTGAACAGAAGATGAACAAATATCGAAGTGCCTACCGGCTTCATTCATAGATGAAAATATTTTCTCTTCGTTAGTTATTGTATTCAAAGATTTCACAGGTCTCCTCCAAACCGTTTTGCAAGTGCCAGTCTTCCCCTTTTTCAAATTCTCACTTTGTGTGATAGCCTGCAGATTTGATACAGAATTATTCTTTGTATTAGAATCCTTGTGATCAATAACAAAACCATTCTCGATCAATCCATAATGACATTCATACACGAAACGATGATTGAAATAATTTTTCTTTCCAGCGCTAAACATCAAGTACCCTTGATTACTTACAAAACCGACCGGTTTTTTCAGCCTACGGTTTCTTACAACACCATCACTGGATGCTTCATAATTTGTAATCACTGGATGTGGTCTGAATTCTTGGTTCATATATACTATTCTATTGTTTGTCTAATTCATTGTTTGGTTTAATGATTACATCACTGGAGAACCTTTCGATGTAGTCTTGCGGAGTTCTTATGATTTTGTCAGTGACGTTATCAGGGTCAAAGACTTTTTCAGGGTCATAATTTCTGATGGATTGTCCATTTTTGATTCTTTTATCATAATAACGCTTCAATTCCCTATATCGCTTACCACCGCAATCAATACACAATTGTGATCTTCCCTTAACCCCAACCCCACATCGAATACAGGGTAACGGACCAAGTCTCCCATGTCGAAAACTTTGCATATGATACCTACAGTACTCATTTTTTCTGCATGATTTGTTACACGGGGTTACATTTCCCATCATGAGCCATTTGCAATGATTCATTATACATAAATCTTTCATTTAAATACTTGTTTTATGTATAGCATGAAGGAGTTCAAGAGATTGACTTCGAAAAATGCTAAATTCAATACCGATAGATAGTTTAAGAGATTGTTGAAAATCAGTCCTAAATTTAATATCGATAAACCCAAAAAACGTGACAAACGTGACAAACGTCCAAAACGTCCAAGAGACGGAAACATGAAAGAGTTTAAGAGATTGTTGAAAATCAGTCCTAAATTTAATCGCGATAGACCCAAAAAACGTACAAAACGTCCAAGAGACGGAAACATGAAAGAGTTTAAGAGATTATTGAAAATCAGTCCTAAATTTAATCGCGATAGACCCAAACAACGTAACAAACGTCCAAGAGAAGGAAACATGAAAGAGTTTAAGAGATTATTAAAAATTAGTCCTAAATTTAATCTCGATAGACCCAAACAACGTAACAAACGTCCAAGAGACGGACCCTGGAAAGATGCTCAATTCAATCTTGATATAGTTTCTAATACACCCAAGAATAAAATTCTTGATAAAGCCATCAGAGACTGTTTTAATGAATTCAAGCGTGATGGAGCATCTTATTGTTGGTCAACATTTCGAATTGATGGTGTTGTTGACGCTACCATGACTGATGAAAAAGCAGCAGAGATCATTTCACGTCTTGGGGAAAAAAGTCATTTTTTCCGAATCAAATTCATTATCCGTGAGAATGGAAAATGGATTATTAGGGATAAATTTGAACCCATCTTGAAGGGCAAAAAAACTATCACTGTGAATCAGGATTCAAAACCAGGAATTTTGACCGGAATTGATAAACCCTACTACGAAAGATCTTATCCTGTCACAGCAGTTGTTTACGGGATCTATCCGCTCAATGAAAAACCTGATATTGCAAAACTAGCACCCATGAAATATTCGACAGGGCTCAATTGTGTAGCAGAACGAATAATAGAACACTTCACTAATGCGTCCCGGGGAAATAAACTAACTGATCTAAGACGAAAAAAAATAACCGAATGGGAACTGACAGTGAAACAGCATGGGGCAACAATTCAGGATATAACTAAATTAGAAACATCATTGAGATTTCCAATATCAGTAAGAACAATCTCCGGAGAAGTATTAAAAGAACCGAAATATCAATCAAAAAAAGGAACCCCAATTGAAATTATTGATCACAACGCACACGCGTGGTCATCTGCAGTAACAATATTTCCACGGGATAGAACCGTAAAATATCTATCCCAAACCGAAGAGTTTTTTTCAGAGCAGAAATTATTTGATGCTATTTACCATTTGAGTAAAAACGATCCTGTGTCAATGTGGCTATTTCATAGTACTTCAGACGAAGAATGCAAATTTGATCAGTTTGTAAAGCCCAACGGAGAATTATATCGTACTGAAGAACTGCATAATCAATGAAACAACTGGCTAGTGAGTTTTCTGAGGACGGGGAGGAAATCGAAGATCAATTATTAGCAAACTGTTTTACAGTACCATCCATTGCAGCACATTTTGCTAGAAAGAAAAACGCGTGGAAACCAACACGGAGTGAGTTCTTATCAGATGTCAAATTGTCCTGTCTTGAATACGGCCATGGAGGATTATGGAATACAAAATACACCGCTGATACCGTTATTTCAGTTGATATGATTGCGTGTTATCCAGGAAGTTTTCTTGGGTATGGAGAATGCAAGAAATATTTCAAACGATTTGGACACCCCACACACGAAATGACCCGTGTTGCTATTAATGGACCACTGCCTGAGTTTGATTTAACCGGATTCGCTTGTGTGGTATCATTTGAAATGGCTGAAGGACTTCATCCGTGTAGTTATCTTTGGATTGGTAAACACATGTCTGAAAAACACTGGATGCCAATAGTGTTATTACGGTATATGCTTGATTGTAAGATGTTAAAGTCATTAATTGTCAGTGAAGCAATTATATCCTATCAAGCACAGAAATCAGTCTGGTTACCACAACCTGATCTAGAAAAAATAATTAGCGAAGAGCGAAAACTGTTTCCTGATTTTAATGAACAACAAATCATGGATTGGTCCCAACAGTTATTTGAAATCAGAAACAATGAAGCAAAAAATCTTGGACGAAGAATAATCGGTAAATTCACTCAGGGTGGCAAAGATGATAATACGAGATATTCTTCACGATTGATTATCGACAACGCTGAATACGATTTTGTAATGGCGGATTTAACGAATAAAGGCCTATATGTCAATCGTAAGGACGCATTTATGTCCGATGGAACCAAATTGGGTACAATTGTTACTTACAATGATGGATACAATCCGCAGTACACACATTTGAGAGCTTCTATGCTCGGTTATGCTTCTATTAATCTGTTTTCGATGATCAATAAATTTCCTAACACCGCAGTTAGAGTTGCCACTGACTCATTTTACATAAACAGCAAAATGGTTGATTTTAAGGCTACTGGCAACGAGAATTGGGGATCATGGAGAATTAAGAAAGAAATGATTCATGATTATATTCCATCAGCAGATGTTACCATTGAAAATAATTACTTAGAAAGCAATCAGTGTTCAGAATTTTCTAGTGCACCAGCGATTTCTGATCCAATCTGTAGATATAAAACAGTTTATTTAAACGGTTGTGGTGGGTCAGGAAAAACAACCCGGGCAATTGAGTTATTTCGTAGAAACGCTAGCGTTTCTAACATGATTGTGCTAACACCGACTCACAGACTTGCAAGAGAAATGATACAGAGAGGGGTAAATGCCTGTACCTATCATAGTTTTTTCCGATGGAAAGGAGATAAATGGACTCCTGAGCGCATGGGAGAGAAATTTATTCCTGAAATTATCATTTGGGATGAAATAGACACAGTGTCAGAAGATGTCTTAAAAATATTTCTTGAGTGGTTGTTATTGAAGAATACAAAAATCGTCATGTGCGGTGATCACGGCCAACCACCACCATTTGTCGGTGCATCTCCTCATGAATGGCTAAAGGGTTGTGTAGACTACTATGAAGAAATTGATACTGATCATAGATCACTTGATGAAAAATTAAAAGAGTTTAAGAAATTAATTAGATTACAACCGGATAGAATCCAGTGTGAAATAGCCCGTGAAATAATTTCGGAAACTCCCATGAATGAGTTTTGGGAAGCGTGGAGACCAAACGATTTGATCATTGCCAGTAGAAAAATAGTCAGGGACACACTTCAGATGAAATTATTTGAATTGCATAAACAAAAATTTGCAACACTTCCAGTGCCTCTTTGTTATAGGCCATCGGATACACGAAAACAGAACATTGAAGTTGATATTCCAGGACAGAGTGAAAAGCAGATTCTCGTATTAAATGATATTGTGCTGGTTGATATCAATGTCGTTGAAGATGCATTGCGTGCTAATAAATCCCCGTGGACGCTAGGATACGCAGCAACAATACACTCTTCACAGGGATTGACTATATCGGATACAATTGTTTGGATGGTAGATAATCGCATAGAATGGTCGAATTTAGTCTATCTTTCAGTATCCAGAGTACGAAAAATAAATCAACTCCGAAGAATTGTCCTGGATGATGAAATCATTGGTGATGATAATGACACCACAATAGATGATATTATTGATAAAAAACTCTCCGGTTACAAACAACAAGACAAAAAAAACAACGAGAATTTGATATTGATGCTGAATTAATAATTACGCTGAAGAAACAACAGAATAATCACTGCGCAAGTTGCAATTGTATAATGCGTTGGCAGTATTCGGATAAGGATCCTCGCCAATTTACCGTTGACAGAAAAAATAATAGTCTCGGTCATGTCAGAAACAATGTGATGTTGACTTGTCTTGAGTGCAATAGACGCAAGGGTGCTAGTTAAGACCATGCGGTGGCAATTGAGTATCCTCGGGTATTATTTGTAATTGTTGTCTAGTAAAAACCCGCTGAGGGGCAGTTGAATCCAGTTTATAGACTGGAGGTCTACCCGTAGATCGTGTTATACTAGATATCTTATGTGTAGTAACACTCCAAATAGGATCAGTAGCTCTTTTTCTACCCCCTTCAAGCTCTCCTGGTTCGTATAAGTACCTCACAATGACATTACTACAAAGAATTGGTTCGGAAACGCTAAAATCTTTTTGTGGTTTTTCAGGTATTGACTTCTTTTTAATCGCATTGATAGGTTTCATGTTGATGGTTCTAGTAATCTCGTTATTCAGTGCAGTAATCACAGCTGGTAACCTTTTAACCCATTCACGGGATCTTTTTTCTTGGATGAATTATTTTGCGTATTGATATCCAAATAACCGCTCAGCAAGGGTTTTATTAAATCGTTCTACAATTGCCTGATCACGATGCAGTGCAGTATGCCCTCGTCGTATGGTGACATTATGATGTTTCATTGTAGATAACACTGCACCCTGAAATTCCTTGCCAGGATCAACCTGCAATAGATTTGGCCAGTGCAGAGGACCTCGTCAATAAATCCTTTCAAATGCAGAAGCTACTTCAGTGGCCGATTTTGTTTTTAACGGCTCTGCTTCTTTGTATCGACTTGCAATATCAACTACAGTTAATGCGTATTTGTAACCGTGGTCATGTGGCAAAAATAATAGATCAGCCTGATGAACTTCATTGGGTCCGGTTACATCAAAATGCGAGACATTAATTTGTTTAGGCGCTGGTAGATAAATTTGCCATAGTGCCTGTTTGGATAACCAATGAGCCGCAGTGGTTTTTTTCACTTTTGCGGCGCTAGCGAGTTTACTGATTGCAGCATCAATAGCTGTTAGCTGTTACATTATCATATGAGAGACATCCTCCAACATCAATAGCTATTTCATTACCAAATGAGAAACATCTTCCAACATCAAATGTTATAACATTACCATATGACCCACATATTCCAACATCAATATTTATTACATTACCAGATGAACCACATCTTCCAACATCAATAGCTACTGCATTAAAATATGAGCCACATCCTCCAACATCAATTATTATTACATTACCATATGAGCCACATCTTCCAGAAACAATTATTATTACATATCCATATGAGCCACATCTCCCAATATCAAAAGCTATTACATTACCATATGAACCATATCTTCCATCATCAATAGCTATTACATTACCACATGAGCCACATCTACCAACATCAATAGCTATTTCATTGCCATATGAGCCACATCTTCCAGCATCAATAATTAATAAATTACCAGATGAGCCACATCTTACAACATCAATAGCTATTACATTACCAAATGAGCCACATCTTCCAACATCAATTGTTATTACATTACCATATGAGCCATATCTTCTCTCATATGATAATGTAACAGCTATTGATGTTGAAAGATGTGTGTCATATGGTAATATAATAGCTATTGATGTTGGAAGATGTGGCTCATATGGAAATGTAATAGCTTTTGGTGTTGGAAGATGTGGCTTTTATGGTAATGTAATAATAATTGAAGTTGGAAGATGTGGCTAATATGGCAATATAATAACTATTGATGTTGGAAGATGTGGGTCATATGGTAATGTAATAACTTTTGTTGTTGGAAGATGTGACTCATGTGGTAATGTAATAACTATTGATGTTCGAAGATGTGACTCATCCGGATATGTAAGAATAATTGTTTCTGGAAGATGTGGCTCATATGGTAATGTTAGAATAATTGTTTCTGGAAGATGTGGTTCATCTGGTAATGTAATCAATATTGATGTTGGAAGATGTGGCTCATATGGTAATGTTAGAATAATTGATGTTGGAAGATGTGGTTCATCTGGTAATGTAATCAATATTGATGTTGGAAGATGTGGGTCATATGGTAATGTTATAACTTTTGATGTTGGAAGATGTTTCTCATTTGGTAATGAAATAGCTATTGATGTTGGAAGATGTCTCTCATATGATAATGTAATAGCTATTGATGTTGAAAGATGTGTCTCATGTGGTAGTGTAATAACTATTGATGTTCGAAGATGTTACTCATATGGATATGTAATAATAATTGTTTCTGGAAGATGTGGCTCATATGGTAATGTAATAATAATTGATGTTGGAAGATGTGGCTCATATGGTAATGCAGTAGCTATTGATGTTGGAAGATGTGGTTCATCTGGTAATGTAATAAATATTGATGTTGGAAGATATGGGTCATATGGTAATGTAATAATAATTGATGATGGAAGATGTTGCTCATATGGTATTGTAATAGCTATTGTTGTTGGAAGATGTCGCACGTATGGTAATGTAATAACTATTGATGTTGGAAGATGTGGGTCATATGGAAATTTCATAACTATTGATGTTGGAAGATGTGGCTCATACTGTAATGTAATAATAGTTCATGCTGGAAGATGTTGCTGATATGGTAATGAAATAACTTTTGATGTTGTGCCAATGGGTTCAATGCTAAGGCGTGATGATAATTGGTTTGTAAAATAACTTTTGTTTTAAAGTAATGACCTTGTCTAAATGTTGTTTGTGGATTGCATGTATGTTTTTTCAGGTTCAAGGATCGAGCGGTCAGATAACATTGTCATGGTATGTCAAATAAAAATATAATGGATATTTTCATGCGTTCAGTTTAGTAACAGATTGCACAGAGAAGAATTAAAAATGAAGTGGGCCTATAATGTGCCGTTCTCTTACTCTTGTTCGTGTTTGACTGATTCTCACAGTCGTTTTACTATATGCATTCACTATATCTTAAGCACAGTCATCCGATTATTTGAGGAGAGTTTACATCGATATATAATTTACACATGAATAACTTATGACGAGTTTTTGAGTTGTTTATCTCTGAAGTATTGTTAATGTTAGAAATACAGGATTTGATTATTGTATGCACATTATTAGACACTTATGGAGAAACGAGGATTCTGTCGGCAATATTTTACGCTTAAGAAACATGTTTATTTTGGTTTTGATGTTTGCTGTTTATGATAAACCTGATCACGTGGTGATGGAATGCTTCGTAAGGTGGTAAGGAAAACCAGTCATTGTGAATTTTTGTTGCGCATCATGCTGCACAGACTGTATATATTAACAAGAGGAATAACAGAATAACAATGGTTTCTTTTGCGAAAAATTCAACAGCTTTCCAAGAGGTGGTATTAATATTCAATGAGTTTGAAACATAAAATATACGTGTCTTGGGATGCGGCAGTACTTACCTCAGATATGTTTTATCCTGAGCACAGGCATATCGGTACAAGACGATTTAGACTATCTTAAAGGAATTCGAAAGTAAAATGATGATCGATCTGACTTCAGAACCCAATGTTGAGACGTATGATTATAATTCTAGAAAGCAATGTTTGGCAATCTCCATGTCAGCATCACTCATTGCGAAATTTTTCTCCCACATAAGTTTATGATGATACCTACAAAGAATCTTTGACCTTGGACAAGAATGGTAGATGAGTTTACTCGTATCGACTTGATACAATTGTTATCAATCTGCTCAGCGGTGGTCTAACTTTCAATCAGAATATATGCGGATTGTCTCCAGCATTGTTCAGGTCCACTGTGTAATTGTCTGCTGTACTTCTTGTTTCAAGGCTGAATACTTCCAAAGCTTAGATTTGGGTAGCTCCACCTACTCATCAGCGGCAGAAAGGCCATTAACAAACTGAAGACAGCTTATTACTTCATATTCCCAAATTAACAATATTTACGTTTGGAAATAAATTGTTCCCACTGTAAAGAATTCAAAAACTCTCTTTTTCCAAATATCTTTGTCATTTGTCACTGATACTAAGGACGACTAGATTTCCTTTGTACAAACGATTGATTACGAAAGAGTTTATGGCCGGTATTTGCCCAACTTAAAGATATTTTTATGTATGGTAGTGTCAGACGAAACGAGTTGGTATGTAAGGTACTGCCAGACGAAAAGAGTTGGTTTTTATTGTACTGTCAGATTGAAAGAATAGTCATGTGTGGTACTGGAAGGCTTTAAAAATTTGTATATATGATATTGATATACTGAATGAATTTGTATGGTACCGACAAACTGAATGAATGTGGATGATATTGTTATACTGAATGATTATGTATGGTGTTTTCATACTGAATGGTTTTGTGGTTACTGACGGACTGAATGATTGTGTATAATATTATCATACTTAATGAATTTGTATGGTATTGTCATACGTAATGAAATTGTATGGTACTAACAGACTAAGTATATGTGTGATTAGGAATTTTAACGTAGCTTTAACAATTTGCTAATCACACTGCTACGAAATATGCAGTGATGCAGTTGTTTCTGATGACTAGTACTGAGGCATCATGCCCCAGACATGTAGCATGATGTCCCACCCAGTTACATTATCCTGACATCTGGACGACTCTAAACATTTAGTGCTGTGGGCCAAGCTAGACAACTGTTAGTACCACTTTAACTGTCAGACAAAACGCTTTTTATGTATGGCACTATCTGACTGAACATATTGATATGTATGGTACAGTGCAATCTTTAAAATGAACCTTTTGGTATGTCCTAAGGACTGGTCGATAATACACGTGATTTTAACGCGTTATTCCTTTTTCCAAACGTTTCAATGATAAATTCATCGGTTACCAGTGCGCTTTCAAATCCAACTGATGAGAGTGTAAACAATAGTATAATTGACATCCTAACTGATCTATTCATCGACTGATAGAATCATCACTTGTTGATTGATTGGTTATTTAATATTTGTGTGAATTTTCCAGAAAATACACCTGACTGTAAAGTATAGTACTACTTTATGCTTCAATTGTCTGCTAGTAACAGATGAGAATCGTAGACAAGATAACATTTTGTTATATTTATAGTATTCCATAGCAAAACAGCTTCTCAAAATTTCACCAAAAAATGCAAAAGTTCAAAAAGCTTGCCTTAAAGGCTTCCATTTTAGATCGATTACACGCTTGATATTATTGAAGCGATATTCAATATTATCCGGGTGGGTAGATTAAATTAAGATATATCTTTATTTCCTTCTTACCTTAATTATAAACATTACATTATCATTACATACATGATGATAATGGGCGATTTAGTTTGTATTAAAATGGGATCTAAAGGAGGAGGCCAAATTAATGATAGGTACATTTCATTAGACTGGGGAAGTGCACGATTTTTGGTCTCCGCAGTTTTAATACATGGTTAACAACAATATTGTCAACCAGGTGTTAAGACTGCAGATTACCAATTAAGCCCAATACTGATTTTGAATTAATTAAACTAATGAAGAACCACATTTTTAAATGAGTATTACACAAACAACAACACAATTTCAACATTGAAACATAGTTGAGTTTATTGTTCCGAAGAGGACAAACAAGAAATCTGTTCTATTTGCTGAGTGAAGCTGAATGATCTATTCGGCAATCTTTAGCAGCAACAAGTCATAAAAGTTTCTGAAATGTAATACATGCTATGTATTTATTTGGTTGCATACTCCTATTCCAGCCTATGTGAAATCAAACTTGTATCTGGCTACGTTGCATACATACATACATACATACATACATACATACATACATACATACATACATACATACATACATTTAGCGATAATCTTAATTTCATTTGGAATTAGACACTGTAGTTAGTCTAAACTGTTAATGAACTCGAGAAAAGATTTAAAGAAGCGAAAATTGGTTAATCGTATGTTTGGACAATAACGATTCGGCCAAGTAACAACGAACTCGTGAGAACTCATCGAATCCTAGTCATTCGTATATCAAACAAAACAACGCATCCTTTCCTTTAAGTCTTGAACTTCTACTCTGATCACACATGCCAATTTTAGATAAAAGAACAATCTGTGCAATGATGAAAACTTAAGATCGCCATCGGTAGAATTCTTTGTTGATGTTGATGTTGTTCATGCATTTCAGAGAGAGAATCGCCTGTTCTATAAAAAGCTACATAGAAGACGCCCTCAAGAAAAATTCATACGATTAAACAATGCTTTAAAAAGGGATTGAAAATATCGTTGGGGAGAATACAATACAAAATAAATATAATGATATAGAATTGTAATTATAAGTTATTTAATGTTGATTCGGCAACTAACAGTTTATGCCACGATAAACTCAGAAACAAACATTAAACTCGTACACACACACACACACACACACACACACACACACACATACAAACATACATACATACATACATACATACATACATACATACATACATACATACATACATACATGTCTTTGTGAGGGAGACGTGTGAGAACATGTATAAAGCTTACTTTAGAGCAATGATCAGATTTCACACTCCCCTCCCTATATCCCACTAAAATCAAAACCGCTTATAAATAGTTCACATACAGGAATACCAAAATAGAACAAGTATGGGGTGTATGTATTTGTTTCGTAGGAAGCAAGAATTAATGACACAATAAGATATCAAAGAAAAACATGACTGGTTGGGACATGATGCTATACGTCTACACCATACATGCCAACCATTACGCTTTTGGCGTAATCATTACGCTTTTTCCCACTAAATTCCGCGTTACGCGTTAACGTTTATAGATTACGCTTTTTCGATATATCCATCTTGCAAAAAAAAGAAATTTTTTTTTTTCGTTTTTATTAGCATTACTTTATTTTTTACATACTGTTTTATTTTTAAATAAAAAATACCCCGCTTCTACATAACTACGATATACGAGTATACTTGTCCGTGGACTTTCCTAATATTCATGTTCTATTTATAGCAACTATCATGTTACTAAGATACTTTCAAACTTTCGACCTCATATTCTATTTATAGCGGCTTAGTGAGGAGAGAACAGACTGGTTTCTATTTTGTTTAAATCATTATGCACATACTCTTTGTTCTAATTTTGTATAGTGCAGAACCAGTCTAAAAGTTTTTTTGCGCTAAAAAGTATTAAAAAATTCTCAATGCGTTTATGAGTGCAAAAAATATCTCTTAAATAATTTCACAGATGGGTTAGAAAAAGTCAATAATAAACAAAGCAAAATGTAATCAATCCTCCAAACACGACGAGGGCATCATCACGTGACGTCTAATCGTTGGCGCTAAATGGCTTCAGATGTTAAGATGGATTCTAGTCTTTGTGTATGTTAGAGCACATTTTTTTCCCCAAGAATTTCGCAGATGGATCAGAAAAAAGCAAAACAACGAGTCCTCCAAAGATTCAAAGATGAATATATGAATGGCATAATACAGCGTTCCATTCTAGGACAGCATCATGCTCATTGCAGGCTGTGCGGAAACGATTTTAGCATTGGTCATGGTGGTAAATTTGATGTGGAAAAACACATGAAAACAAGGAAACACATCGAATTAGCTCGCCTTACGAACTCTAATACTAAGGTAACTTCTTATTTACAGCAGAGCTCAAGTGCAGACTTGAATACTATAAATGCTGAGGTGTTATTTACCGAGTTTTTAATAGAACACGGACTACCCTTAGCGGTAGCAAACCACGTTGGTCCCTTGTTCAAGCGGATGTTTCCTGATTTCGAAAATTGCGGAAAAATATGCTTGTGCAAGAACAAAATCATCTCACATTGTTCGGTGCCTAGCAGAAGATACTTCACTTAAAATTGCAGAAGCAATGAAAATTGGGCCGTTTAGTATTGCCACAGACGGGAGTTGTGATTATGATGATAAAAAGTTGTACCCAGTATGTATTAGATACTTTGACAGTGAAAAAGGCAAAGTCATGAGTGTTCTTCTTTCTTTACCAGAATTAACGGTAGATTCCACTGGACAAAACATTTTTGATTTGCTTGACAATGTTTTGAAGAAACATGACATAAGTTGGCAGAACTGTATGGGGTTTGCAGCTGATAATGCATCAGTGATGACTGGAATTCATAAAGGAGTTGCATCCTATATTTTGAAAATGTCTCCATCAGTGTTCATAACAGGTTGCCCCTGTCATTTAATGCACCTTGCTGCTGATAAATTAGAAGTAGATATTGGCCATTTATTAATAGATATCTATGATTACATGCTCCATAAATTCCCATATGGAGATGAACTGCTTTTAAATGCTTCAGTTGCTTATGTAAATGAGAGACAGTCAAAAAGCTTCAAAAGTGTTAGATTCTTTGTCAAGAGATATCCCTTTCTATTGCCACCCTTGTCTAACTTGGATCATCTGGAAGAAGAATTCCTGAAGTATCAAGTTGGGATTCTACCTGACAATATACTTAATGCAGATAGAGTTGATGTGCAATGGCACCTTATTTCCCAGCTAAAAGACTCTATCCCTGGAAGAAATAAATTTCCTCTTCTTTGTCAGGTTATGAAAGGAATATTGGTTCTTTACCATTCTAATGCTGACTTTGAGAGATTGTTCAGTGTTGTTAACAAAAATAAAACTGAATTCAGGTCCAGGCTAAGTAACCCGGTACTGGGTGCTCTACTGGTATGCAAAACATTCATGGCCTCAGCTGGTACAAAATGTTTTGAAATGCAACATGACAATCTGTTGCTTTCTAAAGCTAAAAGTGCTACATATGAACACTTGAACCATTAATGAATGATAAAAGATGAGAAAAGCAAATAAATCATTGTTAACTGTAATGGTAGTATGTTATATGTGGATTACTCTTTTTCTGCTTGGATTCCTCTTTTTGACCACTTGGATTACACTTTTTCCTCGTCAGGGGTTGGCATGTATGGTCTACACTATGATGCCTTAGGGCTAGATATCGCTATAAACTACCACACCACGGACAGCAGAACAATATGACTAAAATTGTTAAAGCTGCAGATAGTATCAGGAAAAAACCTCGTGATTTTATTAAGGAATGGGATTTCGCCATGCTATAACTGTAAGCAGACATACCTTGTAAAAGTTTCATGTACTTCATTTGTTCCAGATAAGTTTCAGTCATTTATTTTATGATAAAGGTAACTATATTTAAATTTGAGGATATTTTTTAACCCCAATCTACCATCAATGTCATTAGTGAACAATTTTTGCTACTATTGGATTTAGTTCGGAATCTATTCATAAACTTTGAATGCGCATAACAAAATTTTTAAAATCTTTTAATGTCTTTTTTATTACCATGACTGGTCCACACACACACACACACACACACACAACCTGTTCTCCCCAGTTTTAAAATAGTTTTCGGCAGAGAGATGTATCCTATAGAAACATTTACACTTTTGTGCCAACTGCTCAGCAATAATAGCAAGTACTAATTAATAGGACTGTCTTCGTGTCTTCTCTTTTTTTGACATACTAAAAATTGTATGGACTTCATATATATGCTAAAAGATGCATATAAAACAATCTTCCAATGCAGATCTTAACAGCATCAGGAATGGTGACATTCATATGTATACATATTAAACAATTCATCTGCCTCACAAATGGTAGCAATAAATACCATTCAAGTTTGACATACAGTAAATTAAAAATTAAATATATTCGATCACTGTGACACACTTTGTAGATATTCAAAAATATGCATATTGGTGCACGTTACCAAACGTGAAATACACAAGTCGTAAAAATCATTACCAGTATATGAATGAAAATTCGAGGATGAAAATTTGACGTGATTCATTATACTGGAAGTACACTAATGGAGATGGCACAGATGAGTCGTATATACAGTTGCCTAAGCTCTCGAATACAATTAATAATACATTTTAAGACGCGCAGGTCATCGCAGACACAGTATAGAAACACGTATGTAATAAATTATTTCAATACACACAATTCAACGGACTATCACATATACTGTTGCCAATGGCGTAGCGAGGATATTTGGCGCCCAGGGCAAAACGGAATTGTCAGAAACAGAGAGTGACATAGAATCTAGAACTAACTGCTGTAATACGTGTTTTAATCGTAAATGTCCTTAATTTTAAAAATATTACAAAAATGCAAATGTCCTCAAACAAATTTGGGATTGACATACAAATGGACATCATTTTTATACTTATTGCTCCCCCTCTGAGGGCAAAAAAAAATGAAGATGGTTTGAGATGATGAAGTGAATCGTACTTTTCTGTCCACTGTTCATTTCCATATTAATGATGCTCACATTTATGTTAAGCTTGACAGGCAGACATACTATGATGAATAGAAAAATCATTTTCATTAACTACAAGTGACTCAATTTCTCTTGCAAAGTAAAATAAAGAAATAGTGTGTTAGAAACATGTACTTTATTTAACTGCCTGTCATGTGAAGGGAGACATGAATTTGAAAAAAAAGTATTTCAACATAGAAATAAAAACAATAAGACACACTTGTATAATATATATATATATATATATATATATATATATATATATATATATATATATATATATATATATATATATATATATTAGCACAAATACTACCTTTGGTCGCCTAAAGGATATATCTCCTGTGTATTTATATAAAAACCTGAAATTTTTTAAAAGCGCGGGTATCTAAATTATATTAGAAAAATTAGGTCTTGGGGGTCGATAATGATAATTAAAACTCAAATGAAAGAATATTTTTCTGGCAGCATTTATTTGTTACCTACCACAAATAGATAGTATCACATTATCTTTATGTTTATTATTATTATTATTATTATTATTATTATTATTATTATTATTATTATTATTATTATTAATAATATAAAGTACCTCGAATGTTGTAACAATTAAGACCAATATATTTAACATAAAGAATATTGAATTATTGTGAATTTCGCTCGCATATATTGATTACCTTAAATAAAATGAGTTATGAAATAAGGGGTGCGATTAAAAACGGAATTAAATTTAAATGCGATGATATGCGATGATATGATATGTGATGTGTCATGTGACGTGACGTGACGTGACGTATGACTACCATTCTTATGGTAGTTATGGTAGTTTTTTTTTTCTTATGGTAGGGTCTTTTCTTATGGTACTATCTTTTCTTATGGTAGTTTCTTTTCTTATGGTAGAGTCTTTTCGTTAACGGTAGATATGCGTGCGTGCATAATTTATGCAGACGAGCAAAATTTAACGTTGGACAGAGGAAAATTTAACATTGGATTGAAAATTAAGCTGCGCGGGGATGCCTGAGCAGCTAGAGGGAACGTTGCTTTTGAAACTTCCAAAATGAACGTTGTGACCAGTTCTCATTAAAACGGTTCTATTTTGTGATGTTTTCAAAACCTTTAAGAAAGACAGAAATGCCGGAGAGGAGTTTGATATACCTTAAGAAAAGCGATTTCGGAGGAATGAGAAGTCATAGGGCAAAAAGAAAACCGAATCAACTTTTTGTGTATGACATCGCAATTCAGTGTTTCGATTTTCCAAGAGGTCCACATTTCAATAAGCTTCCTGTTCATTTGATACTGGAGATTTTCAAATATCTTTATTCGTACGAGTTATTGAGAAAAGTCAGCCTGGTATGTAAGTACTGGTACAATCTATGTAGGGACAGGGCTCTTTGGACGTCAATCACATGGAATGGGAGTCCGAGGACACTCGGATACCTCCTACAACTAACAAAGTACAAAGTGCATGATCTTGTTTTAACCGACAACTTATTTACGTTTTCAGACAATGCTCTTGTTATTCTTTTGAAGAAATGCACACATTTAAAACTCTTGAAACTTCCCAGGAATGCTTGCAGAGAATTATTCATACGCGAGCTCCCCAGAACCAACATCATCATAGGACGGATCTCGAACGGTCAGTTGCATGTCCTATCTCTCTCTCTCTCTCTCTCTCTCTCTCTCTCTCTCTCTCTCTCTCTCTCTCTCTCTCTCTCTCTCTCTCAACATTTTGGACTATGTTAATATTGTTTAGGACAATGTTAGTATTACATGTGCGAGTCCTGACTGTATATATTGCATAGTAGATAACAAGGGTGAAGTGCAATTTTCCGAGTCTATACTGAAGTTCGTTCTGATCTACATTATATACAAATTATATAAAACTTTAAAGAATTATCATCTAATCACCTTGTTATAAATGTACAAAGGCAAAATATATGGTTCATATATAGACTTTAGAAATACTACTACTATTAGTCATCATCATCATCATCATCATCATCATCATCATCATCATAAAAATGATAAATTATAGAGCAATCAATTGAATAAATAAACAAGCAATTCGTATGCGGTGAACAAGCAATTCAAACTTATTTTGACGGAATATCTGACATTCCATAATCCCCCACTGCAAAAAAATCATGTAATAATTAATGGCGTTAGGAATGCTTTGTATACGTTTAGGTTGACTGTACGTGAGACGGAATTCTTGCTATAAATATGCTATATTCTTAGATAGTTTTAATAAAAAATGTTTAATGACGCATATGAATGAACGTGTCAATTTAATCACGAGTAATATCAAGCCGATAGAAAAGGGACGTAACTCATGAGTCGTAGAGGAATGATGTAGACTGGTTAGAGGTCTTGTGGCTCATTGCATGCATTATGCATACTATCCTGGACATTTCCGTGCGCACATAAACACACACACACACACACACACACACACACACACACACACGCACACACACACACACACACACACACACACACACACACACACTGAATGTTTCAGGATTACAGTGTATATCTGCAAAGGAAATCAATAAAAAGAACAAATAAAGATGCGAAATATCGTCTTTACTTGATAGCAAGTTGAACTGCAAACAACAGAGAACCTGATCTGTCATGGCAGAGTGCGCTGGATAATTAGGTTCTATATTGTTTGTTCCACTGATTAATCCTAACTGAATAAAACCAAATCCGACGGTACATTGTGTGAAGATTGATTTGGATTTGGAATGTTGCAGTGGGACTAGACTTATAAGCGAGTATGTACGGTAATAAAAAAAAGCGGGAACCGTTAAAGTTGAATACATGTTTTCTCCAAATCTGATTTTATCGTTTTAACAAATTTATATTTTGTATTGCTAACTTTGAATATTTTGTTCGATGAAATATACCTGGTACAAAAGTAGGAAATGAAAATATTCTCTTTTTATTATATGTTTAAGTGTGAAATACAGTAAATTATTGGTGAAATGATATTCATATTTTTTAAAATTCCTATATTTTTGCATTAGAAAGGCAAATTTTATCTATTATGTAATGCGAAGTTTGATTGTATGCGCAGAGAGAAGAAAAAAAACCGTTCCTCCTCCACCAAACAAAATTTAAAAAGACCCTGATAAAGTTACGTCTATTTGAAAATTCTAAATAGAAGCTATGAGTTTGATAGGGTTTAGCATTGCAATTTTTGGAATTGTATTGGATGTAATTAAGACATAATTGTATTTTACAAATAATTTTGTTGTACATCACGTTTGCTTTTGCCGCATCAGATACTACTTCGGAACCTACAAATGCATGTTTTCCAATTTTACAATAGAAGTTCATGATTTTTACTTGTTACACCTTGCTGAAAACTTATCTAACTTGTCAATAAATAGCGACTGCCTGACTGAGATGGTCCTGTTTGGTCTTATTAGATCTGGCCACGAACTACATAGCACGTCGTCATGAAAAGAGTTTATTGGCATCAAGCGGGCATTGACTATTTTTTTTAATATCAAATATGAAATCCTTTGTTGAAAAAAATCATTCTAAACTGACCCTGGCCTTTGACATATTTGGAAGTGATGAAAGTTATAAAGAAAAAAATATATAACATTCTCTTATGCAGTAATGAAACAAATGTACTATTATGATTTGATAGAAACCATAGATATCTTTTGCTTAAATAATTGTATTTAAAATCAGCTTTAGAAACTGTTATTATTGCACATCTAGAGAATTCAGCTGATGGGAATAACACGCTTTGAGTACAGCATTAGGGTGACAGAATTACATCATGTTGTGTTATTAAACTGCAGCACGTATTTGTATATGAATTCATCAAAATAATTTATAATTCCGATTATCAAGCTCAAATATTCATGTTTAAAACAGAAAATAATATTTACAAATGAAAACACACATGTGCCGCCTTAATACCGTGTCGCCTTAATGTCAACACACATCTGTGATGGTCACAAAAACCTTATGGCGACAAACTCTTCACACACATATTCTGTCTAGTTCAGCATTAAGGCGACATTTTTTCTCAGTGCTATATTGTTATCCCAAACAAAATATTAAACTAAAATTATATATTAAGATGATCAGATTGATAAATATATGCCTTTACAACTGTAATACGTATGTTTATTCGCATATATGTTGTTATAATCTTCATTCACATATTCTGTCTAATCCAGTATTAAGGCGACAGTATTTGTAACTATCCTATTGTTATACCAAACAAAACAAAGGAATACAATTACAGTATATTTTCAGATTATCAAAATCATAAATATATGCCTTTAAAACTCAACGTCTGCTCATCCATTTCCAAAAGTGTTTATTTTTATATTTTTTTTAATGTCATAGGCAGTTAATACACTCTAAGACCGAAGCTGCACTATTGTTTTCAAGCCATAATATTTTTTTAATTCCTTCTAAAAGTGTTTATTCATAAAAGTTTTTGTACCAATGAGTAGATGAAAACAATCCCCCTCCCATCCCATATATTGAAGTGTCCTCCATTAGAAATATGCTTCAAATGAACTAATAACCAGCATGTTTAATCGGGTTGATACAAATGTATTTTAGTGCAATATATCCATTAATCACTAAAAGCAATCAAATGTACTTATTTCATGTTCTAAAATGTTACTCCAATATTTATCACAGGCTGAATTAGCACATTTCTTGCAGCATCCCGCGTGATAATGTTAAGTGTCTACCGTTTATGAGCTGTATGTGTTTGTGTACATTCACATAGAAAATATAGCCAGAACTCATACTTCTCCATCTCATTGTAAGTTACAACAGCACTTAAAAAGGTGAACAAAACAAGATTTAAAAAAAGAAATAGCATGCCTATTGATGGATTTTAACTCAATTCGATAATATGAGTAATGCCATATATACCTATAGACCACTAACGTGTTTTTAAGGGGTGGGCTATTGCGCTTTCCGTTACGGATTACTGCCGTCTCACCTCTGTGTGCGTGGGTTCGAGTCTAAGATTCGGCTAATGTAGTTATGTGTGAAGGCTTGCCACTGGCTTCTCGTGGGTCTGTGGTTCTTTCCAGGGGTTTCCCCATGTTCTTCCTCCAATAATACTGGCCGCCATGTATAGCTTATTGCGTGCTGAAAAATGGCGTTAAACCCTGAAAAGAACCCACACAAACTTGCTTACATATGGAATATGTAAATTTCTTGGTGAACATATTCTCAATATATATATTGATGAGCAGTGAAAATTCGTATTCCAATTGAGTGAATTATCAAGATTATTACGGTCTATAGCAAAATAAAGATATGATATTTTCTTGGTACAAGTGAATAAAATATATATTTCATTAAGTGTATTTTAGCAATTCACAAAGTAAAAAGTTCATTTCATATTGAATATCGATTATTTAAAACTCTTTTAATTTTCAGGTCAGTATTATTAAATGTATCTAAAAGTTACCAATTCGTGTCACACAAAGTGCTTAAAACGAATTAGGTACTTTTAGTTATATTTAAATTTGAAAATTGCCGAGTTCCAGATACGAAAAATTCGCTATGAGGAACGAACTATGAGGTTTTCACCGGCGAGATTAAATATATCGTTTATTTACTTATTCATCCAGACCAAGCAAATTTTATTTTAATTTTATGCTCAGATGTATTGACTAGAAATCTTATAAGATTGATAGCAGATTTCTTACTGTATCCCATGAGCAGCACAGTTGGAGGGGCTTGGGGGTTGGGTTGGCCGAACTTTGGGAGAGGGTGCAAAGATTCACTCCCATAAGACCCCAATTATATATTTGGGTCCTGGTTGATTTATTATTTACCCAAATCCTCGTTTGCAAGATCTAGCTGGTGTTTTAAACTCCATATGGGCTAGACCCATAAGTGGATTGGGGGAAGAGTTAAGACTAGAACTGGTGGGTCAGCTGACCTTTGTTAAGCCTCCTCCCACACTTCTGCCAAAGCCCCGATTCTACAATCGGGCCATGTGAAAAATATAGATGTATTTGTTGCCAAAAGCCAACACGACCCTTGTATATAAGCCTGGTTGGCAAGACTCCTGTGTTTTTTTTTTTGTTTTGTTTTTGGAAGGCACCATATAGATGTCCCCCCCGCCATCATTTAATACATTTACTTTTTATTTTGAATTTTGAATTTCCGGCATAGTCCGGTGTACTAATTCTTAATTTTTTGGGAAAAAGAATACCAAAAAATTAAAAAGCGTATTGTTTTTAATGGCTATTATATTGTGTCGATCTTTGTCCTTTTTATGTTTATTTCTTTTGAGAACGACTGTGTTCGAGACGGGTCCGTACATTTATTAAATTTAAATTGTACATTAACCGCCTCGAGTTTGGTTGTCTCTATTTATTTATATTTAGGCTCTTAATTTTTTTCTAATCGTTTGTTTGGCCCTTTAAACAGAGCTCTCTGTGTTGCTCGGGAGCCTGGTTTTGAATAGTACTCACCAGCCCATGCGTATTGGGAAAACACTTCAAAACTCCTATGCTGCTCTATACTTATTGCATTAGTGTTTTGTCTGCATCATGTTTCTCTGAGTGGATTCCCCACCCCCCGACTCTTTCACGGGCCAGTCCACTTCGCGTAGCGCCATGTGATTTAGCCCTTCTTCTTCCACTTAAGGTTCCCTGTCCCCCCTCGTACTTACCACTTAAGGTTCCATGTCTCCCCCCTTGTGCTCCTACCCTAGCTATGTGTTCCAATAATTATGATTTGCCCTCATAGTTTCCAATATAAACTATGTGATGTTGTATACTAATTGCTTGCTAAAGTTTCCGTCTAAATATAGTATGTTTTTTGTTTGTATTATTGAGTTGTTCTTATTTTTAGTGTTATGTCAACTCTTTTCTTTCTATTCTTATCACATTCAACCAATACATATTTTTTTTTTGGGGGGGGGGGGGGGGAATGTGTGAATTTTTAGACAGTGGACATTTGGGCGATACTCAGATCAAATGCCGTCTCACTGCAACCTCTCCCGTCAACCACGCGTCATGCATTTATTTGAAGTAGAGGCTTTGTATTTTTAATGACCCTAACTTGACCCAGTTTCCCCAGGCACTAATTGATGTTTATGTGTTCATGTTCAACTTTGTTTTTTAATCCTATTTATTGTGCTATCTGTAAGCCATTTGTGTGCTGTTTTTGTATCTATTTCCCATAGTTCTCTATTGTCCCTATATTTATTTAGTAATTCTTTTATTGATCTTAATTTTCGTGGGTCTTCTAGTAGTTTCGATCACCTATTGTTTTTAGATGTCATTTCTCTGCTTCATAGAGAATCCGAAATAATATATATATATATATATATATATATATATATATATATATATATATATATATACAGAACATGATAAGGTATTTTTGGCTCTGCTTTCATGTCCTTAAATCTATTTAGAATGTTGGTGTATTTTATAAGGACGGGGTTTGGGAGGGCCAGGCATCCACCCTCTTTCCGTCATTATATAATGTGTCCTTGTTTATGTAGTGCGTTTTAAATCCAGATAAATATTTAATAATTTCATTATCTAAAATTTTTAAATCTTCGATTGTTATGTCTACTGATTTTAAAATTTAGTTTAAGTGCACATTTAAATAAATTTTTTGTTACTTGGGCTCGTTCCATTAGGCACAATGGAGTAAGTGCCCAGGTTTTGATATTTTCATTTATTTTTTCCCTGATTTTCTTGAGGTTTTGTTTTTCCACGCCCTTTCCAAAATAGATCCCTAGGGCCTTTACTTGGTCTTTAACTATTGGGACTGTTAATCCGTGTTGTATACTTCTCCAGTTTCCTATTAGTAAGATTTTCGTTTTCTCAGGATTTATTTTCGACAATGAATCTTTTCCAAATAATTCAAATTCCCGTAATAGTTTTACATAGGAATTATGGTCATGTACAAAGTTAGTGCAATCATCTGCATCTTGTAGCATTTTAACCTCTTCTCTGATATTTGGAACTTTTATCCCTTTTATTTCTTTATAGAGTCTTTTTTAATAATTATAATTTATATCGCTATTATATATAATAGCATAGATAGTAGACACCCCTGTCTCACTGATCTCTTTATATAAATTTTCATGTTTTCGCCCCATTTACCTGTACATACGAGTTCTTGTCTCTGTACAGGATTTTAGTCCACTTTGGGAAACTTTTTAGAGACTCGTCGAAGAGGGCTACCGAAACACACGCGCAATTTTATAGTCGAGTACGCGTAATTTTTTTTAATAAATGGATAAAAATGTCTGGCACCGCGTTAACTTATGAGGGAATACGTAAGGAAATTTTGAAGGGGCATGTCCTAAGTATTTACAGAAAAGACTTGTGTTTTTTGCGGAGGTGAATTCTAACCCTTTGATGAAATAAGCGTGATGGTGGAGCGCTATGAGAGCGCGCACTTGCGTCCAACCACTTGGAGTGGTAACGACCGACCTGGAAACGGTGAGCATAGAAGGATCACTGAGGTGGAACCCCAGAGACGAAGTGGTCAGAATGGTGGGAGACTAGGGCCGGAAATCCCAGCCAAGGACATTTCCGTGGGTCGGGAAAGACTCAGGCTCTAGAGAAGGATACCTCGGGGAGGAAAAGTGAGCCAGTGTGTTACGGCTGCAACAGACCAGGCCATGTCGTTAAGGACCGTAATAAGTATCGTCCGACCACGATACATTTGGTAACTCCGAATACTGTTAAGAATCGAGAAACAGTGCAGTTTACTACAGCGATAGCTACGGTCAACGGTGAGAAGGCGACAGTACTGTATCCCTTTTTAACGGCTGCAGTTATCCGGCCTTGGTTGATAGTAGGTATGTCAAGCCTTGAGATTACACAGGTGAGGCGGTTGAACTCCAGTTGCTAAACGGACGAAGGATTCGCTTCCGGCCCTTGATTCGCCGAAAGGTAAAGGGACGAATTGAAGCAGCGTGTATGTCGAGACTGTCTCATGACGTAATATTAGTGTGTAGGTATGTATTACCTCAACCTAACCTTATGACGTATATCCCTGTACATGTCGGGTCAGTTTAGACGCGGGCTATGAAGCGAAGGTCGGGGTCAAAGCCGCTAAGACCCATGATTTCGCTCATAGACAATTTGCTACCTGTTGAGTTGGGGAAACTTCAAAAAGAAGATTTGTCTCTCAACAAGGTACGCAGGTACGCAAAAGATGGGTCTATATGGAAATTGCCAGACGGCTAGGTGAAGTTCGCGACAAAACGCGGTATTTTGTATCGGTACGCCAAGAAAGGGACCGATACGTTCAAGCACGTTTTGGTGCCCGTAGCGAAGCAAATAGAGAAGTGCTTAGGCTGGCATATGAGGGTCTTCTTGGAAACCACATGGTCGTGGCGAAGGCCAGACATAAGTTGGTAAAGGAGTTCTACTGGCCAGGTGTGTGTGCATGGGGGATGTTCGGAGGTTGTTTTTTTGTTGTTGTTGTCATGCGACAAGTGTTAGCGAGTGGCACTTAAGACTTAACAGGATCACGGAATTCCAGGTAGAGCTTTTACCTCACGCTGAGTCAATTTTTTCCGGAGTGGCCAGTGCGAAATATGTTTCAAAAATCGATCGTCCAAGGGATACTGGCAAATTCTAGTTCGAAGTGAAGACAGAGCAAGACCTGCTTTCGCAACTCCATATGGGACCTACCAGTGGTTAGTCATGTTAGTCGGGGTGCAGAATGCGCCGAGCGTCTTCACCAGTATGATGCGTAATTTACTGGAACCATTAAGGGGGACTGGAGTTTCGAACTTCATGGACGATTTACTCTTAGCGACAATTTTATGGGACGAACATATCATTTTACTGAAAAACTGGAATGACAACACGACCATCTAAGTGCCATATAGGGTTTAGGAAACTAACCTACTTAGGTCATACCCATAGCGAAGAAACGTTGGCCCCAGATAGTTCAAAGGTCGACAAACATGGACGCAGTACGACCGACCACTAAGACGGAAGTTCGATCTTTCTTGGGATTTGCAGGGTATTATTGACGATATGTTGCTAACTACAGCGCTATTGCAAGCCCATGGACTGACTTGACTTGGAAAAAATTAGTATGGACAGACGCATGTGAACGAGCATTTCAGACGTTAAAGGACAGACTGACGTCAGACGCAATTAGTGAAATTGCCTGATGTGACACGAGATTTTGTTTTATGTACGGACGCTTGTGACAGAGGTTTAGGGACATTGTTATTGCAAGAGCATGACGGATGCTTATTCCAAGTTGTATACAGTAGCAGGAAATTATCAACTGCAGAAAGTAATTATTCAGTCTCTGAGATTGAATGATTGGCTATTATCTTTGAGATATCTAAATTCCAACGCTACCTGTATGGCCGAAAAATTATTTTGGGAACAGACCACCAACCACTCGCCCATTTGGCTCAAGCTAAGTTGACAAATGGACGATTAATGAGATGGTCACTATTTCTGAAACAATACCAAATTCATGTACGGTGTATTAAAGGCAGCGAGAATGTAGGGGTTGACTGCTTAAGTAGAATAGGGACGTCTGAGGTGAAGGGGTCACCTGAGGACGTGTAAATGAACCAGATTAGATCTCCACAAATTTGGAGAGTAAAATACCGATTTTATTCTTCAAGGAAGGGCCTATGTGAAGGGGCAAGTTTCTGGCGATCTATCAAGAATACATTAGTTGAGACCAGAGAACCATTAACTAGATTTACGGAGACACGCGCGTATCATATCGCTATACTGCCGCGTACGGTATTGTTGCATTATAGTGTGACTGTTTGTCTTATTAGAGTCGTTGTTTATCCAGCAGCCAGGCTGACTGTTAGGGACACGGTAGACTTCATTTTCATGGAAAAGTTGTCAAAATTGAGAAACCGCAGAAATTCTGCTACTTAATACTGCCAGATCATGCTGATCCGACTTTAGCGACTCTGAAAGAAAGGGCAGCAAAACTATTTGATACTGATTGGTCACGTTAAAAAAGGGATGTGTTTTCACACAAGATTAATGGGATTTAATAACGCCCTTATTGAAATTGAAGTCTTTACTGTGAGAGGACAAGAGATAAAATTCACTACAGGCTACGAGCGGAATTTGAAAGAGATTTATTCGTAAAAAGGTGTGGTCCAGGCAAGCCGCTACTACTGGCTGGGTGACGAAACCACAAAGGAAGAAAATAGCTTTTTAGACGTATTGATGTTACGTAACATGATTGTATCCCGAGACGGATGGTAGCAAGTATCATTTTTGAGATCTAAAGTTCTGAACAGCAACAGAGGAAGCGGAAAGCTGAGGACTAGCAGGTTATGAAATCGTACATTGCGTTGACTTCGATTGTTTAACTCGATCCTATGATGAACTAAAGCTATCAGTAACAAATCGGCTAGTTCATTTAAATCTATTTGAATTTAATTGTAATTCGGTGGAAGTTGTATTTCTAAAAGCAGAGTATATTCTTAATGAAAGGAATTTTCACAATTGTTTATGTAATTGATTCAATTGTTTATCTCTACGGGGGCTCGTATTTGTTTGTTCATTATATCTGCTCAGATCACTATATCTATTTCCATCTATAAGTTTCACCACTTATCTTTACTCGAACCTTGGTAATAATATCGAGGGCGGTCATCTCTTAGATAACAAGTAACAAAAAGGGGTGGGTTATATTATTTCTTATTATATTTTTGCAACCCCGTGACAGTGGGCAACAAAAATATATAAATCATTATCCCCGCTCCATGACACCTCCCTATCTCATTTCCCTTGTTTTGCTGAGAGCCCATCTCTAGCTGGTGATTTTTTTCCTTCTTAATTTATTGTTCTTATAATGTTTTCTTGCGTGACAAAATCTTCACATATGTTTTTATGTTCTGTGGATATCGTCTCGCATTTTATCTCTTGTAAATATTCGTCCGTTTGTCACTTATTTCTTGTGATATGTAGAGTTCTCCGTAAGTCTTGTATGTGTTTTAGAATTCTATTTTGTCTTTTGTTATTATCTCCCCTTTAATATTGAGCGATTCTAAAGATTTTGTCTTCTCCCAATCTTCTTAGTTCTTTCCTTTTATATAGACCCTCTGCAATTTTGTATAGTTTTGTAAATTTTACCGCTTTAATCTCCCTCCCTTTATGTTCTACCTTTTTCTTTTTATTAAGCTTTTCCTTTGGTGTTTACTTTTTGTATTCTGTATTTACATGTTTTCATTAAATTTTCTATCGCTTCTTTCTCTAATTTTATTTTACCTATCCTTAATTTTGCATAGTATGTTGCTATCTTTTTTAATCTCCCTCTTAAAGTGTCCAATTCTTTTATTATGTGGATATTCCCTTTATTTGTACAATTTTCTATTTCTTCCTTAATTTCCTGACCAAAGTCTATGTTATCTAAGATCTTGTTGTTTATTTTCCATGTCCCCTGTCCCATTTTATCATATTTATTTTCCTTATTTCTACGTTAATTAATTTATATTTACTACTCTTATATATTTTTTTTGTTCCCGAAAGTGTCCCCCAAAATGTATTTATCCTACTCCCCTTATTATCTTTGTAATCGAATGTGTATTCTACCCTGTGCATATGCAGTCTCCTGTATGTCAATCAGTTTCTGTGTCGTCAGTATGTATTCCATTTTGTCTCTAAACCTTATGTCATCTGTTGTCAGTTGTCCTGTTCTGTCTATGTTATCACCTACACAGTTTAAATCCCTCCTAGTTTCAAATTTCCTATAGTGTATTTTTCTAAATATTTGGCCAGTTCGTCAATAAATTAATTTATTGTGCCTATTGTTGGGAATGTACACATTGATAAAGTTTATCTCACCCATTACAATGTATATTAATCTCCCCTTCAAATGGTTACCATCCTTAATTCTTTCCCATTTAACCACTCTTTTTTTTTTTAATAAAACCGGCCCCCACCCCGTCTTATATTTTTCCCTATACAGTCGTTAGTAATTATAAAACTGTCCATACCTCTTTCCCTCTCAGGTTTCAGTCCATTATGTGTCTCCTGCATAAATAACACGTCATAGGTTTCTAATATTTTTGTTTCTTTCTAATTTGTCCCTATTTATCCCATCTGCGTTTATAGACAGCAAAATTTTTGTCCTCCATTTTCTGTCTATCCCAGGTTGTCGTATTATTTTTTTCAGATTATGGTTGTATTTTATTTTTGCATTGTCTAACTTTGTGTGTGTGTGTGATCCATTTGTGTTCATATATTTTTTTTTCTAAGGAAATGCGGGTCATCACAGATGGTATCATTGCTAGTTCGCGAATGGTAAAAATCGCTTGTGATGTTCGACGAGTATAGTGTGTCTCTCTGTTCGTATTGTTTCCCGTTACTCTTGTCCCTTCGGATGCACTATCATTGTCTGTTCTCTCCGTTTTCCTTAGACTGTTCATTCCCTTCCCTTCTTTACTTTTGTTCTCCCTTTTTTCCTTGGCTTGTTCTCTGTCTATTTCTTCTTCTTCTACCATATTTATCGCAACGTTTTCTTTAGTGTCCTTAATATTTTCTGTTGCTGACGTTGATATATTACTAACCTTCTTTTTTAAGATTCCTTTTCATTGGTGCTATTGGTGTTGGTGTTGTGAGGGGTATCATTCCTAGTAGATCCCCCATGTCTTTCTCTTCTTCTATCTCCTTTCCCTTTTCACTCAGTACATCAAATATGTTGTGATTTTTTTGTTGTAGTAATGGGCACTTTTCATGGGGTCTTACCCATTGTGTTGCTAGGGCTTCGAATATCCCTCCACTTATCAGCACATGATTGGTTCTGTGTTATTTCCTCCTGTGTTATTTCCTAAGCTGTTGTTGATGGGCTTTGTGGATTTTTTGTGGAGAATTTATTACTTGTGCCGCAACGGCACCTGCATAAGTCTTGGTGCTGTCGTTAGGTTTGGGTGTTCCCTCTTTGCAATCCCATAGGCCGTGACCGGTTTGCCCGCATCTGGGGCACTTTCGATCGTCCTCGCACCCCCTGTACCAGCCTTTGAGTTTAAAGCCCAGTACGTAAAAGAACATGGGGATTTCCTTAGCCTCTTGTCTGGTTATTGTTTGTATTCTGCCTACAGTCTGAGTGGGGGAAAAGCCCCAAATGGTTGCCATCTTATGATAGTTTACATTGGCTCTCAACTTTTCCTGGGCTTTGCTAACTAGTTCGCACGTGTCTATCTCAAGCGGGAGTCTGTTCACATGCACTTCGACAGTGTTTAGGCCCACCTCTCTCTCGAATGGTGATCCCTCCCTTACTATAGCCTTTGCACTTTTTACCTCCAGCATCTTTACGGCTATAAATGGTGTGTATAGGTCTTTTGGATGTAACATATATTTGTTTAGATCCGCATTCTGGAGGGCCTCAATATTTCCAATGTAGTATTTCATCGCTTGTAGTGTCGCTAAGATTTCCGTCTGGCGTGGCACTCTGCTTTTCTCCAGTAGTTGACACCTATCAGGATGGAAGACCAGCAAGACATTATGCTGTATTGTAGTCCTGAAGTATTTGTTCAGCTTTGACTTCAGTGCCTTTGGCGGCACATCTACCCCTCCAGTGGCCGCATTAAATTCTGAGTTCATATCCAGTGTTACGTATATTTGATTTAAGTCATTTACTGTTTGTTTGTCAGATTCAATTTTGACATTTTAAGATTAGGATTCATTCATTGGGAGATATTTTTTTTAAAAAAAGTGGGATGACTTGTACTTTACGAATAAACACCAGATGTTGACCTCATTTCTGACATGGCTTCAGAGTTGTAAACAATCTTTAAAAATGATTGGTTGATTCCAAGGACATTAAGGAGCTTTGTTATAAACATCTTTCTACTCTTAGTTTGGTCATACGGTGTGCATGAAATTTTTTTAAAGTAAATTTGTTCTAAAGATTCTATAAGATCATGTTACCCCTTCCTTGTTTACGTAAAAACTGGTATATAAATTATGTTTTGAAGCGAACTATTTAGTAGAAGTTGGGCTGTTAGAATATTAAGTTGTATTGTTTTGAGTTATTGGAAATTATTTTAATTCGTTTGGATCAAGAGGATTTATTTTATTATTTATCTGGGAAATAATTGTGCTCATTGAATTTCATAAGACCAGAACTGATTTCATCACGTGACATCGTCTTCCATCTTGGATGCTTCACTAAGATTCGAAGTGGGAATTATTTGGACATTTTATTACTAGGACTTTTGCAATTTCTCTAGTGAATAATATTTTGAATTATTTTTGGATTAATTTTGGAATTGATTCTTAAAACCATAAGTTTATTTTTCTTTTCTGGAAAATATTTGTGCTCAATAAATTGTTTATTAAGTTTTTACAAGCTTGTTATTTTCACTCTTTCTATGTTACTGTTTATTCGAGCCTAAGCACCTAACACCAGCAACTGCTCGATGTTCATCCCGTCTGTAATGTCAATGTCGGTCATGGGTCTCACACTAATACACATCTGGTCATTGTTATGTTTTGCTTTTTTCTTTAAAACAAACCGGTCAATGTATGTGTTTAACTGCAACATTCTATATATTCCTACTTTAACTTTTAAATTGGGCAGATATGTTCTGTCCAAAATTGTATCTTATTAAGGAATCTAATTTTTTCTAACTAGAATAGTTGGTGAACAACCTGTACTTTGTAAACCAAAAAGACTGATCTTTCTTAATCTGCACAATTTTCTCAACTCAATGCAACCTGTAAAGAAAGGTGAACAAATCTTTTTCTTACTTCTCCGCGTGGGAAGTCCGTAATCCTTATTGCGATAATAAACACTTACTTTGCTTTTAAACAACAGTTATTAGAATTGTTTTGAAATCCGCACAAGTCAAAAGCCATACATTGTGACATGAAGGCCCAAATGAGGTATCGTGGTGCAAACAGAAATTATGTTTGCGCATGTCGCTGCGTTTACTTAATTAACTGTTTGATGTGCATTTAAGTACATCCGCAGACCGTGATGTGTAACTGAATTGCTGTTGTATTAATAATAATAATAATAATAATAATAATAATAATAATAATAATAATAATAATAATGTTTCTGCGCTAACTATGGAATATCTCACACCTAAAATAGCTCAACATTGACTAGAAACAATTATGAAATATCTCCCCGTCAGTGATTCTATCAAATAGCAACTATAGCAACTTCAAGAAACTCAGGTGGAATTTTCAGAAGGTACAGAGCAGTTATCTAAATTAAATGTTAAACCAACCAAAACAAATTGTTACGGCAACTGTGGCAACAAAAAGATCTTTAAAAAATGCCAGAGGATATTGCTGGTCAATGTCAACCCATTCCACCACCTCATTAACCTCTTTAACCACAGCCCGGAGCTCGACAACCGCCACCACCAAAGTTAGAACATGATAGATACATATACTGATGAAGATGTTGCCGCTATCAAAGATGCAGACCAAATACTTGATATTGCCGTGTTTGGATACGGGAGTAAACAAACGATACGTAAAACCAGAGTATGTTAAAACTCTACAAGCTGCCTATTGGGTTAAATATTTATACTGTGTTACTTTCAATATTAAGCAGATCACATCTGATAAAGATATTAATAAGTTTGTTATCAATGACTGGACAGCAAAGGAACATACTGCAAGAGTAAACTAGAAAACGAAAGAAAAACAAGAAGAATAGAAGCATACACTTGAAAAAGCAGCAGGGAAAAGATAAAATCAGGTGTAAAAACCAGATCTGAAATAAGGATATAAAATGTAATAGCCGAGTCAGAGGCATCCGCCTTAACCACAATCAGATCCGCGCAATATATCTTGAAAAAGCTACAGTAAATGACCGTGCTACTCCTAATAATATAGTTTATGGTCCTATGGAGGTTCTTCTGCAGGCTCTCGTACGGCAACCACCATGCTATACTCTAGGTTTTTTTAAAATAATTCCTTCGTCACATGGGCTAACAAACTCATATCTATTGTCGATGATCACGTCGAATGGTAACATTCAGTGTATTTGGCATTATCTAGAGCTTCAAAAATGTGTCAGCTGCTGACAATTGTCCGCGACAATTCCGAGATAGTTTAAAATCAACTTCAGGTGAGATCCACCGATGGGATCCATTGCGTGCCAGTCCCAGACACCGTAACGAAAAGATTAGATTGCTATAGGCGAGAAGAAAACAAAATATACGCGAGTTTGATCTTGATGCTGCATTTATCATGACGATTAAACGACAAAATAATTATTGCGCCTCATGTAACACATTGACGTTGTGGGAATATTTTCCTAAGGACGTACTATAATTTACCGTGTACAGAACCAACATATGAAGGTAAGATGGCCGCCATCGCTTAACTGCTTGAGAAAGTCTCTTCCGTTTTAGTGCTATTTTTCATGATATTTGTGCTTGCTGTCCATCTTCGTCTACATTATTGTCTTTCATCATGCATTGGCTGTTCCGTTCGTATGTGTTAATTCATCTCCTTGTTTTGGAAACGAGAACAATTAGAATTTTTCTCAGCTGTTTTGTTCCACTGTTAAGACGTCATTTGTTTTTTAATAAACTGCCGTCACGTGATCACCAGTCAACCCGCTTATAATATGACGGACCCTCAATAATTGGATTAAATGACCACACCTTGTCTCTAGATAGTACATTGTGCTCAAGACTGAACGAACTGGGACTACATTCATCATTACTTAAATGTAAACGGAAGCGAAATCAAAACGTTGTCACAAAGATGGCCGGCGTAGAACAGGAAGAAGAATTCCAATTATCTCCCTTTCGTCCGTAACAGATAAACAATTTAAAAATTATGTCGTTAATTTTGATAACATGGTTAAAATTACTCAGAAATCGTCAACCGTTGTGTCAACTATCCCAGGGATACCAATACGTATTGCATTATTCAACGCTCAATCAGCAGTATCACCGAAAAAGCGCACAGAAATAGTAGCAGCAGAGGGGGTGGACAGATCAACTTTTTAGGCGTCGACGAGGTTTCCTTCTCATTAATATTTAATAGAAAGGTCTATTTGACAAATTGAGGGTTCCTAGTAAATATTTAATAGAAAGGTCTATTTGGTTCCTTGTAGGGGTCCAATGGGAAAAAAAGACGCCATTGTCGTTGAAATCCTCCCCCTCTGCTGCTATGGGTTAATAATTATTTTACGATGAAAATCGCTACAATGAAAGTTCTTTAGGATTTCACAAACATACTAATTTGTAGAACCTCACCTCGTAAATCAATTAGATTATTAGACTGGTCAGTGAGTCTGAAATAAATTCTCGTTAGCGAATTATTATGATATCGCATATATACTGGTTTAGTTGTATCCTCAATAATTAGAAATCCTGGAGGAGCTGTTGGTGCAAATGAATATAGAATATATCCCTGCTGAGCTTGATTTGATCGCTCGAGATTTATTTGATAGCTTTCTTCGATAACATCACATACTAAATTCTATGCAATCACTGAGGATATATTCACATTTTGAGGAGCAATATGTCTGCCGCCTCCGTCTGGGTCGTTATTATGTTTGAGTATTGTTGTTTATGGTTTACATTTGGTGAGTATCCTAGAAAAGTTTTCTTGAATAAGATCATTAACATATTCTTTTAGTTCATTTGCGTTATACCCAGGAAACTTGAAATCGGGTAAATCAGCTTCTGTTATATTGTAGCCGGTTATGAATTTTTGTTTATCCCCGTTCTTGTCATTAATTATTACTTGAATTATTCGTTTGTTGATATATTCCATGTCAGATACAAGTTGATTTAATATCCTTATGTGTTTTATGCTCTCATCACGTGATCTTGTTATATCAGATAGATGCTCTCGAAAGCTCCGTCGTAGTTGTTCTAGTTGTGTTCTATGTAATTGATTAATCTCTTTCAAATAATCAATGGTGTTAGTTAATGTAAATGTAATTGTAATGGATGAATCAGGAGTTTTCTCAAAATCAAAATACCATTGCATGGTATTGTTATCGATAAATGTAAATCTATCGGTTAATTTTGTATTTTTTATATAATGTAAATATTCTCGATATGATGGGTTGATTTCATGATATGATTGTACATTCGTGACATAATAAGATTTTTTTGGTTCGGGTATTTGAGATGCCTCAGGTGGTATTTCAGGCCATCCTAGTATTGTTCTTATAGAACTCTGATAGATATCTACGACATAATTAGGTGAATTTATCTATATCGCCAATGATAGTGTTGGTTCATGAACCGTTATAGCAATTTTCGATTCTGTTCCAGTAATGGATTTTATTCTACGTGATTTGTTCGATTTGGTATGACCCAGATGGCAGCGAAACGACGTTCCAGTCTGGTGTCCCGTCTTCATGATTTTTATTCGCGAACACTAAAGAATTATTCGGTTGTTGACCGCCAAATGCTACCGACCTAATATTAGGCCAACTATAGTTTTGCTAGCGCGATTTCCTTCACGGGAATCGGAATAGGGGAATTCACACTGAATTCAGGATTGGTTGATGTTATTGAGATCATGCTGATTTGTACTGGGTTTGTGTTCTCCACTATTCGTTGAAGTAGTTCTTGCGGTGTTGTCATTGTTATTATATTCATGTTGTATTTCTAATTTTGACATCGCGGAGTCATAAATACTTACCATCGCTGAGAACTCACTATCGGATATAAATGTATCATCGAGCGACGTCGTTATCAAAGAGGACAATTTCGAGTACGCGGTTGATACAACATGAAATTTAATTATGTAGTCTTGCAGTTTACTCTGGCTGTATGATGATAATTTTTTTTTGTTATTATCGAAATTATTTCCGAGTTTGTTGTCGGTTCGGATATGCAAATTGGAACAGCTATCGGAGCAATCATTGTCACCGAGGATAGTATTATACCTGTTCCGGCGATTACACCACTCACAGAGTACACGGTAACATCAACTGCGGTGATTCTTCGTTGGTATTTTTTTTATTTTTGTTTGATACTCCTCAGTGAGTGTTTTGAGTTTAGTTTGAAACTCTCTGCCTTGATCATAGCGGTATTGAGATACCGAAGGTATCGTCGGTGATGTCATTTTATTTTAAAATCAGTTTACGATTTCAATTTAGCTGTTTACTCCAATCCGGTACGAATTCCATATACAATGATACTGAAACTCTAGCCAAATTCTTATCAGTGGATGCTATCATGAACTGTTCAGTTGTATCCTTGTCGATGATCGTTGATATCGTATTATTGAACCCAGATGAATTCGACGATAATATATTAAATTGAGTCGGTGTTACTAGTGTTAATCGATAAATACCTTTGACGGTCGCGGTGATACTTAGTATATTGTCTGTAGGAGTCCACGCAAATGATCCGTGTTGGATCGTGTATACTACGTTATTGGTTTTCTCATGAGGAATTTTTATTCTATCGAGAGATTGTTTCAAAACTTCATTGTCATCGATAGATTGTTTCATCGCAGTTATTTCATCTAGAGACTTTTTTTATATCCGCTAGTTTCATTGTGACCGTCGGTGGAGTTCCAAACAATTCTCTAACAATTTTATTTCGAAGTGCGTTAAAATCTTATTCATGCTTTTCGTTCTTTCTTTCAATTTCATCTATTTTATCATGAAGCTCAACTAATCTATCCCTGGATTCTTTTATTGATGGTAAATTCGGTGATATCGCCACTGGTTCGCCGAAGAAAGCCATAATCGATTTTAATTCGTTATTGACAGTTTTAATATTGTCCATAGAGATTTTTATTAATGTAGTTTGAATTTTAACTCATCGTTAAGAGTTTTTAATTTATCCGTAATCGTCGAAACGAGTACGCCGGGTTTGAGTTTACCCTGATCGGAATATAACGCAACGGTGTTCTCGGTTGCGTCTCGTTGTTTAACTAAAATATCATCCAGGGAAACATTACTAGTTTTCAATTTACCCTGACGATCTTGAAATACAACTATTTCATTGTGATCAACTCTTGCTAAGTTCAACGTATCAGCTATTTCATCTTCGATTATTTTTTTTATATCACCGGTTGCAACGCCATTGGGTTCGGGTTTCTTCAGCGCTGATAAAGATCTCCCCCAAATATCAATCATGTTATTCTATATAATCTCTCTCTAAAATCACTTCGTTGACGACTTCGTTTTTGCCAGCGACTGCTAGTATATTCATTTACGACAACATTTGGTGGTTTTCCAGACGTTGAAATAGCGTTAAGGACATTCAATACTTCGTTGCCACATATTGGCGGGTCATTCATTTGTTGTGTTGGTAGCGTAGAATACCAAGTCTTCATTTCATGAAAAGTTTTTAAGCGGTTTATATAACGCATAAATTCCTTCGGCGGCGCTAATCCATATGAATCGAAATAAACAATTGCAGGTGGATCAATCGCGTATGCAACCCAGTGAGAACCAGGTCCGGTGCTGTTGTCGAGATTAATAATACCGGTTTCAACGCTGTTTGGTTGTGCCGGCAACTGATCTTTCATAAAGACACCTCTGAAGTTTTTTTTTATCGCAAGATTTTTAGCAGCATCGAGTAAATCAAAATTGAACATTGGAGTCAAAGAATCCTCTCGAGTTAATAAACCGTTCCTGGGATTCTCAGACCTTTTCCGCTGTACCATGAATATGGGGTTCCTGGTTGTCTTGGACCCTTTCCTTTCTTTTTTTTTATACCCACTCCCAGTTGCTTTCTTTAATGCCATCCCTGCGCGGTACCAATGGCTCCTTGCTCCGCCGCTTTAGCCATGCTGGGGCCACAGACGCAATCAACGCTGGTAACGCAGCTAACAACGGGAAAATACCACCTGATTTTATCATGTTTTCATAGCAGCCGCAGAGAGAGTGATCTGAACGCCTTTTTTATCTTTGAAAGCATCATTAAAGTGTTTTACTTGACGAGTTGTCAGCGACAATTTATTCGCCCCGCCAGTCATCTGATTGGGTTTCAGTGTTATTGTGGTTCCGCATTTTTTAGCTGATTCCGATTGCAATTTCTTGAGTTGACCGGGAGTTAACGTAACACTAATATAACTGTATTTCATTATACAATAACAAATTGATCTAATTGTTACATGTTTTCCACTGGTGCATCTATCATTCTCATTCTTCCGCCAACACCTTCGAGTAGCATTGATTTGTCGCTGAGAATGACAACAACCGCTCTGTAATTAACACCGCCAGGGTTTACACGAGCTCTAAAGTGTATATCAACGACGGACTGTCTTGTTAAAACAAGATGTTCCAGCGAAAAGTAATAGATCGGATACAGATTTTTAAAATCCAACTGTGATATTTGTAGACCAGTATCAACATTTTGATCACGTCCCATATATGACAATAGACGATGATACACACGTGCTATTTGGCATCGTAATTTAGTTGTATATCCTCGGATGGTTCCTGTTGTCCGTTTATTCTCAGCGAGACATCACTGACACCTAATTGATCAAATATCATATGGCTGCGTTCTTGAGAGTCTAATCGATTTCTATTCTGTAGCGCAACAAATATATGACGCGGAGCTGAAACGCCCTGTTTTGATGTCAAGTTCCACGTAAATGTACCACCAGCATCAGAATCATTGGTATCTGTACTCGTTGTTAGCCAACTCAGCAACGACTTTCCTCCTTGGTCCATAAATGATAGTAATCGCTCCTCTGTGGTGATTGATGGAGTCAACACTGGCATCCACAATGATAGTTTTGTTAAAATAACTTTACCGGCAGCAACATTAGCATCGCGCCAGATTGCATCATTATCAGTACCCTTTCTCACGAGTACTACCGTATGCTTTGCTCCATAGATAACTTTTCGGACATTTCTACAGAATCCAAAAATATGATGCAGTGGAATTGCACATGAAAATTGTCGACGTGGTCTTTTCAATGTTGCTACGCGTGTTTCAAATCCTAGGTTGTAATTACCATTAACACCTTTTTTAATATCAAACGCCTCTGCTGGTCTTGCTTCGTGTTCACCAGTATCAACTGGTTGATCAGCATCGATTGGAACATTTGGTCTTGCTCGTAATTTAGTATACTGAACGTGTTCAGGGTGATTAGTAATATCCTTAAAGAACATCATAGATGGACCCGCTGATCTTGTATAATCGTCAGAATATCTTGCTAACCCTATTATTGTTGTGGCAACATCAATTTCACGCTCTATAGATTCAATTTCTTTTCCATCAATGAGATATCTAGCGCTTTCGAATAACGCTATGATACCATTATTAACAAAACCAACTCTGACATTTGGGTCATTTGCGTATGGTGGATCATTATGAGCATTATCATTTCTTACAAGTTCTAATTCCACTTCGATAAATGCTTCACAAGGCAAAAAGTATTTACTGGTACAATGAACTTGAAGTTCGATTCTTGATCGCAGATTTGGTTGGGTTGTATTGCGTGATAAGAATAAAATTGATAATCGCGAACAGAATCATCTTTACGCACTGGGGCATTCATATCAAAGGCTGGATCAGGTGATCGTTTGAACATTTTATTATATTATCTTCGTTGATCTAAATCATCGTCGTGGTGGTGGTGGTTTTTTTAAGCCACTTCCCGCTATCATATTTGCGGTTATGTTATCTTTGTCACTTGCTGTCAACGAAGTCACCAGCGACGCTAGTTTCTTATCTATTGCATTATTTATTTTTTACTAACCCGCGCAGGCATCTCTGCTGTAGATGGCAGTGGTCCCAATTGTGGTTTCCTTCGCCGTCGAACTAGAGCTATTAGTTTATCCTTCGCGGCTGAAAACGCTTTTCCGGCAGCATCTCCAACAGCGTTAATACCTTTATCAAGAATAACATCAATGGCTTTCATTGACAATTGTTTTGCTAGCGGCGCCACTTTTGGAGCCATTCTTGCAAATAACCCTGCAATTGTATCACCGAGACCATCACCGTAGTACGCGCTATAAACCGGAAATAACGAGTTTACTACATAGACGCTGGCTGGTTTATCATGGTTGTAGTGTATGATCATCTTATTTAAATGATATTTATCTAATGCGATGACTTCGTCACCGATGACTTAGTCGCTGTAATAATCAGTAGGATTTTCCACTAACTCGGTAACGAAATCTCGATATGTTTTGATATCCATGATACCGCCTTGAAATAACCGCCTGCAGATATCAGCTGCTTCATTAATCAGTTCCGGTGAGTTATTTCCAGCTCGTTTTCCTCCGATGAGAACTTCTAATCGTGTTATATCGCTGACAATATTACCAGAACAATGAATAAGAATCCCACTGGAATCTCTTAATCCCTTCCCGAATGATTGTTTAGTGATACCAGTTGCACCTTTTTCAGAATCAGCTTCTGCCATTATTCGTATTTCATCTGGGATTGGGTCTGCTGAATATGCTGGTGGTGGTTCTGTAACATCTCTTATCATAGCATTAAATTTAGAATAATCAAATTTTATTTCGTTTGTTATTCTAGTTTTCCTACGGTTTGCTAAAACTATTTTTTTTCCCCAGACGATGCTGTCTTTTATAAAATCTTTAGACTTATCATCTTTTAAATACATATTTCTTTGTTTAAAATTGTCTTTAGTAAATTTAACTAACTCAGCGTCGTTTGTGATATCTCTAATTTCAATTAACGCATCATCTGTAAATATCCTTTCAGGTATATACTCTTCTTTTGCAACTGCGTCTTGTTCTTCTTCTGGTTCAGGTGGTCTAGTAATAAGTTCTTGTGGTGGTCTACTAGTAATTTCTTCAAGTTCTTCAACAAGTACTTGTTATCGTTCTTGTTCCTGTTGTCTTACAGCAGTTATTATATCACCAGGAAGTGCTTTTAAAGATTTTGTTTGTTTGTTTGGATCATTTTGCTATTTTTTTCAGTTTCCGTTGCTATTTTTTCAAGTTCACCAATAAGAGGTTTTTCTTTTCTTTTTTCCCCCGTTTCGGGAACACCTCCCCATATAGCACGCTCAGTAGCTGATATTACCCCTTTCGTTGCTGTGGTTATTGGTTTAAACAACTCTTCAGATCCCGCAGCAAAATCCGTTTGTAAACTCTGTCTAGCTTGTAGTTTATTCCTGACAGAGTCGCGGATTGGTATAAATCTCTTAATTGAATCTAATCTTTCACGAGCCAATCTAGTTGTTAAAGCTTCGTTGACTATTATTAAAACATTAAAGCAATTTCCAATTTGAATCTCGAAGAGATTTTCATGTACGATATAGTAATTTTGTCATCATCAAATGATTTCTACGTTTTAACCCGACTCAGATAGACAAGCAACAAAAAAAAAACACTCACTAACATATTTTTCAGTTAATTTATTTCCTTGTTCATTAATCAATTATATACCTTTCCATTGTATTTGCAACAGTGATGTATTTATACTAACGCGCTATACTGTCAAATTGTTAGTTGTATCCAGCGGTTTGTTTTCTTAATTTTCTTGAATTAACGCCCGTTTATTTATAATCTTCGAATTAACCTCCTTTTTCAATTCATAATCTCGACCCAACTCTTTTCGTATTCCTTCCACAATAGTAAATAACAGGACAAACACACTTACGTCACTACAAAATGCAAGAGAATCGCGAATAGAATTCTGGATTTTTTTAATCAGCGCATACTTTTTTGGCAGCATATATTTGTTAGTAATAATACCGTATTCTATATCTTGAAAGTCAGACATAATTTGGTCAGGGTTTACATTGTCAGATAATTTAATATCTTGGCTTTTCAGTTTTGAAATTTCAGCTATAATCCTATTCATATTTTCAGAATTCATATATGATAATACATATTTCAAATACAAAATTAAAAAAAAAATTGGGGGTCTATTTTGACCCGTTTTTTAGACAGCACAAACATGTTAAGGACAGCACAATGCCATTACTACGGTTTTGGGTAGTTTCTAGGCATACATAAAGGATGGATATATACAATGAATGATGTCAATGAATGATTATACAATTCTATTCGAGTGTTTTGGCAATTGTATAGGGACAGCACAAACATGTTAAGGACAGCACAATGCCATTACTACGGTTTTGGGTAGTTTCTAGGCATACATAAAGGATGGATATATACAATAAATGATGTCAATGAATGATTATACAATTCCATTCGAATGTTTTGGTAATTGAATAGGGACAGCTCAATGCCGTTACTACCGTTTTAGGTAGTTTCTAGGCATACATAAGGGATGGATATATATAATGAAGGATGGATATATACAATGAATGAATTGGATGGATATATACAATGAATGAATTGGATGGATATGTACAATGGATTGGATGGATATATACAATGAATGAATGATAAGGGACAGCACAGGGGACAATACGACATATAACAATGAATGAATGAATAGATATATACAATGATAATGAATGATGACACTCCTACATTCAAATTGCAACCACTTAACCCCCCCACCTCACAAAATAATCCTGGGTTGAATGAAGAAATCATTCACACCACGGTGTGGTGTGGTTGGTATAGTGGTTGCAATTTGAATTTCTGAGGTGCCCACCCCCAATTAAAACCATCTGTCGGCCACCGTTAGCAATAATGCCTGTTACGGGTTTCGAACAAATCCATATACCTTTGTGTAAGTGTATGTATGTTTTTTTAAAGCTGGACTGGATTACTGTCAGTGACTTTATTTTACAGGTTTTCCATGAAACAAAACCGAATACTTAAAAGAAAAAAAGAAAAATATAATTATTTGTAAAACACTATATATTTGATTCGTTTTCTTACAAAATATATTATATTCCACTGAGCTAACGGTTCTTATAATATACAGGTAAGCTAATATAATCAATAACGAACAGGTGTGATGTATGACGTAAATGGTTCGATCACAAAACCACAACGGACTGAATGAACGAATCCATATATCTTTTGTGTATGAAACAAAACCGAATATTTGAAATAAAGAAAAAAAACCAATTATTTGTAAAATACTACATATTTTATTCGTTTTCTTACAAAATATATTATATTCCACTGAACTAACGGTTCTTATAATATACAGGTAAGTTAAATACAGATAGGCGGATAAACACGAACAGATGTGATATACGTCAAACGCATGTGAATTATAGATGCCACAATCGTATTTATTTTAATCTATATACTACTTACTGACAATATTAAAGCAGAGCCGAGCGATTGTAAGCACTGCATATTTGTATCGTTTTCAGATAATTACACTAAATGTTTTTACAGGTATAATGTATAAATCAATAACATATGTTACACGCGTGGTAACTGTAGACAACCGATCAATACTAACTTAGGCTGACTGTCGGATAATGAATGACGTCAAACTCGGTAGTATTTATATACACAATAAAAGAATTATAGAATCCACGTACCTTTTAGGTATTTATTGACAACCAAAAAGACAAAAAAAAAAAGAATACATCCGTTTGTAAATACTTCGTATTTGATTCGTTTTTCTTACAAAACAGATAATTGATTGAGAACTGTTATAATTATAACAGCCAATCAGAAATCAGATGACACAATGTTTAAAAAAAAAACCATTGAGTCACATATACCCGGACGAGTTATTTCCCTTAATACCAAATAGTATAAAACACGATTAGACATACGAAAACTGAATCTTGTTTGTAAAACGCTTCGAAAATGCAGAATTTGTCTTCCCTCTGCAACATATCGTACGAAGGGTATACAAATATCAAAATATCTACCGGCTTTTTTCATAGATTGGAAAACCATCTCCTCGTTATTTATTGTATTAAAATATCTTACAGATCTTGCATTTTTTTCATATTTCCCAGTCTTTAATCGTTTTAAATTCTCACTCTGTGCAATAGCTTGCAGATTATTCAAAGAATTGTTCCTAGGATTGGAATCAATGTGATCGATAACAAAACCATCCTTGATCAATCCATTATACACTTCATACACGAAACGATGGCAGTAATATTTCTACTTCCCAGCGCCAAACATTAAATATCCCATACCATTGTCAAAACCGACCGGTTTCTTCAGCTTACAGTGTCTGATAATACCTTCACGGGATGCTTCGTAATCTCTGATCTCAGGATGTGGTCTAAATTCTTGGTTCATTTATATACTATACTATTGTTTGTCTAATTCATTATTTGCTTGAATGATGACACTACATGGAAATCTATCGATGTAGTCTTGGGGTGTTCTTATAACTCTGTCGTTGACTCTGTCAAGGACGCTGTCAGGGTTAGAGTCATTGATGGAGTTCTTAATGATTTTTTTAACTCTTTTATCATAATAACGCTTCAGCTCTCTGTATCTCTTACCACCACAACCGAGACACAACTGTGATTTTCTTCGCACCCCTTCCCCACATCTTATACATGGAATTGGGCCAAGACTTCCGTTACGAACGCTTTGCATATGATACTCACATAATTCCTTTCTGCATGATTTGTTACACGGGGTTACTGATCCAATCATAAGCCATTTGCAATGATTCATTATAATATATACTCTATTTAAATACTTGCTTTAATTATAATATGAAGGAGTTTGAGAGATTATCAAAAATTACGCCTTGGAAAAATAATAAATTCAATCTCGATAGAGTCTCTGATACACCAAAGGGTACAATTCGTGATAGAACCATGATAAGTAAAATTCGTGATTGTTTTAATGAATTCAAGCGCGATGGAGCATCTCATTGTTGGTCAACATTTCGAATTGATGGTAGTTTTGATGCTACCATGAACGATAAAAACGCAGCAGTGAGGTATTTTTTAGAATCAAATTCATTATCCGTACATAAACGGGAGATTGGATTATTCGGGATAAATTTGAACCCGTCTTAAATAATAAAGAAACTATCACTGTGAGTCACGATTCCAAACCAGGAATTTTGACTGGAATTGACAAACCAAACTACGAGAGATCTTATCCTGTAACAGCAGATGTTTATGTGATATATACGTTAAATGATAAACCTAGTATTGAAAAACTAGCACCGATGAAACTGTCGTCAAGAATGAATTGTGTAGCAGAACGAATATTAGAACATTTCACAAATGCGCTGCGTGGAAATACATTGACTGATATAAGACGTAAAAATATAACCGAGTGGGGTTTAACAGTGAAACAACGTGGAGCAACAATTCAAAATGAGGCAGCGTTAGAACGAATACTAAAATTCCCAATATCGGTAATAACGATAACAGGTGAGATATTATACGAACCGAAATATAAACCGAGAGGAGCTCCAATCAAAAGTATTGATCATAACGAACACGCATGGACATCTGCAGTAACAATATTTACGCGGGATAGAACCACAAAATATATACCCGAGGGATTTTCAGCTCCAGAATTCTCTGAGAAAAAATTATTTGATTTTATTCACCAGTTAAGTAAAAACGATCCTGTGTCAGTGTGGTTACTTCACAGTGCTGAAAACCCCGAGGGTGGATTCGATCAGTTTGTAAGACCCAATGGAGAATTATACGGCACTGAAGCCCTCCAACAGGCAATGAAAAAAATAGCTAGTAGCTTCTCGAAGAGTTTCGACGACCAACAATTATTAACAAACTGTTTTACAATTCCGTCGGTTGCAGCTCACTTCGCGAGAAAGAGAAACACATGGAAATCAACATGAGGTGAATTTCTCACAGACATCAAATCAAGTTGTATAGAATTTAACCACGGTGGATTATGGAATACAAAATACGACCGTGAAAGTATTATTTCAGTTGATATAGTTGCGTGTTATCCGGCGAGGTTTCTCGGGTACGGAGAATGCGCTGAATACTTTAAACGATTTGGACATCCCACACACGAGATGGCCCGTGTTGCTATTAATGGACCACTGTCACATTTTGAGTTAACCGGATTAACTCGTGTGGTATCATTTGAATTGGCTACAGGACTGTTATGTTTGGATTTGTAGACATATATCTGAAAAACACTGGATGCCAATAGTGTTATTACGGTATATGATTGATTGTAGAATGCTGATATCGCTGATTGTCAGTGAAGCGATTATATCCTATTGAGCTCAGACTGAAGTCTGGTTACCACAACCCAATCTACATAGTGTAATCAGCGAACAACGAAAACAACTTCCCGATCTTGACGAAGAAAATATCGTGAAATGGTCCAGACAGTTATTTTAAATCAGAAACAAAGAAGCAAAGGATCTCGGTAGAAGAATAATTGGTAAATTTACTCAGGGTGGAAAATATGACAATAAACGATGTTCTTCACGGTTGATTATAGATAGCGTCGAATACGATTTTATAATCACGGATATTACATCTAAGGGCATATACGTGGATCGTAAAGACGCTTTCTTGTCCGATAGAACAAAATTTGGTACAATTGTTACTTACAACGATGGATACAGTCTTCAGTATACGCACTTGAGGGCGTCTATGCTAGCTTATGCTTCTATCAATTTATTTTCGATGATAAAAAGATTTCCTGACACCGCAGTTAGAGCAGCCACTGATTCATTTTATATAGACGCGAAACACAGCGAAGCAGTGGCCGAATTCACAAAGTCTGACGAGAGTTGGGGATCATGGAGAATTAAAAAAGAAATACCGTGTGATTATTCCAAATCAGCAGATGTTAGGATTGAAAACAATTACTTGAAAAATAATCAGATATCAGAACTATCTAATGCACCGCAGATATCTGATCCAATATGTAGATATAAAACAGTTTATTTAAACGGATGTGGCGGGTCAGGAAAAACGACTCGTGCGATTGAGTTATTTCGTGGGAAATCAAACATGATTTTGCTAACACCGACCCATAGACTTGCAAGAGAGATGAAACACCGTGGGGTAAATGCTTGTACTTATCGCAGTTTCTTTCGATGGAAAGGCGATGAATGGACTCCTGAACGAATGGGTGAGAAATTTATTCCTGAAGTCATAATTTGGGATGAGATATGTACGGTGTCGTTAGATGTATTACAAAGATTTCTCGATTGGTTATTGTTAGCGAATACTAAAGTAATAATGTGCGGCGATCACGGTCAACCACCACCATTTGTCGGTTTATCCCCACATGATTGGCTAAAGAATTTTGTAGACTATTATGAAGAAATTAATACTGATCATAGAGCACTTGATAAACAATTACGCGAGTTCAAAAAACTAATCAGATTACAACCTGATAGAATCCAATGTGAAATAGCGCGTAAAATAATTTCAGAAACACCATTAAAAGATTTTTTGGGAAGCGGGGAGACCAAACAATTTGATAATCGCAAGTAGGAAAATAGTCAGAGATACACTTCAGATGAAGTTATTTGAATTGCATAAAGAAAAATTTTCAACACTTCCAGTACCGTTATGTTATAGACCTTCGGATACACGAAAACAGAATTTTGAAGTTGATATTCCAGGACAGCGTGAAAAGCAGAATTTAGTGTTAAATGATATTGTGCTGGTTGATATCAATGTCGTCGAAGATGCATTGTGCGTTGATAAATCCCCATGGACGCTAGGTTACGCAGCGACGATGGATTGACTATATCAGATACAATTGTTTGGATTGTGGAGAATCACATCGAGTGGTCAAATTTAGTTTATCTCGCAGTATCCAGAATACGAAGAATAAATCAGCTTCGAAGAGTTGTTTTAGATGATAATGACACTACAATAAGTGAAATTGTCAGTGCTGACATAATCAGAAAAAGCTATCTGGTTATAAACAGCAGGATAAAAAAAATAACAGAGAATTTGATATTGATGCTGAATTAATAATCACACTGAAACAACAACAGAATAATCACTGCGCGAGTTGCAATTGTATAATGCGTTGCTGTTGGTCGGATAAAGACTCTCGACAATTTACCGTAGATAGAAAGAATAGCAGTATTGGTCATACCAAAGATAATGTGATGCTGACTTGTCTTCAATGCAACGGACGAAGAGGTGTTAGTTAAGACCACGCGGTAGTAACTGAGTATTCTCGGGTATCACTTGTAGTTGTTCACGAGTAAATCCTCGCTGAGGAGCTGTCAAATCCAGTCTATAGATTGCTGGTCTACCAGTGGATCGTGTTATGTTAGATATTGTATGTACAGTAACACTCCAAATAGGGTCAGTAGCCCTTTATTTTTACCACCTTCAAGCTCTCCAGGTTCGTATAAATACCTAACAGTGTCATTACGGAGTATTGGTTGTTTTGAAAAATCTTTTTGTGGTTTTACTAGTATATACTTCTTTTTAATCGCGTTGTTTGGTTTCATATTAATCGTTCGAGTAACCTCGTTATTCAGCGCGGTAATTACGCCTGGTAATCTCTTGACCCATTCACGAGATCGGTTTTGGTCCAGCGGTGATGTCCTTTTATCCAAACTTTTTCTCCCCTAAACTGGATGAACTATGTGCTGTTTTGAGTTAATAGAGTATACAGCCCTATACGCCCCAGCCCTTATCGTTGAGTTGGGGGTCTGTATGCCTAAAGTTGGATACAGTTGAATTGCAACCTTGTGCTGTGGGGCCTGGTACTCTTGGTCTTTTATACTACTTTATACTATCTAAATTGGGACCATAATTTCGGGACAGAATTTTATGATATTCTGGTCTCAGACCATCTACTTATATTTAATATTTGGCCTTCTGACTTTCGAATTGGATATGTATTGGTAACTATTGTTTGCTGTCAATGAGGCTGTATTGAGAGAAAAATTTGAGAAGGTAATAGGAGTGAGGGTAGGTTCCTATACTTATTTTATTTTTAACCTATTTGTTGTTATTTGTTTGTCTATTTTCTGCCTTTTACACGGCGTTTTTTATTCCCGGAGTGATTTGATTACTCAAAAGGCTTTGAGTAATTTTTCCAGGTTCCCTAGTTTGTTTCTAAGGTGACTCGCGTCTTTATTCTTCGGTTTGGTTTCTGAGTGTATGAGCCTTGGTGATCTCATGCCCAGCGTAGTGTATGTGGGTTCCAAGGACGATTAAGATCTACCTGCTCATTCCTAGTGGTGCTTTCATTCCTTAAAGAGGCTTACTTTTTGGTTGCCTATCTCGGGAATACTCTAGTACTAGTTTTTATGTAATCCTTTTGGTCTCCCTATTTGTTTATAGGGTTACTGTAATCTTTAATTTCCGATTTGATTGTTCAGTATACGATCCATGATCATCTCATGCCCACCGTAGTGTATGTGGGTTTCAAGGATGATCGAGATCTACCTGCTCATTCCTGGTGGTGCTTCCAACCCGTAAAGGGGCTTTCATTCTTGCTGATTACTTTTGTTGTTTTTTTATATAAAATTAATTATATTTTTTAATGTTGTTTGGGGGCTGCTATTTGTTTATTGAATTATTTCTGGGTATATATATATATATATATATATATATATATATATATATATCTATATCTATATATATATATATATATATATATATATATATATATATATATATATATATATATATATATATATATATATATATATATATATATATATATATATGGAGCGTCTATGATTTGTTGTTCGGATCTGAATTTTTTCATTTCCTTCTTGGTTATTCTACAATCATTGTAGATGTGGTGAAAATCTTATGGGTGTTACAATTGTAGTAAGTTATGTTATATGAGAAGTGCACTATTTCCAAATCTATTTGCCAGTTTAGATTTTTCTAAGAGAATTCGATTGATTATTGTTTGTTCATAGCCTATGTACTTAGGTGGTTTTCTATTTCTATTTGCTTCCTTGATAGTATTGTATAATTTTCTCTCTTTGTGATTTTGATTCCAATGGGTTTGTCATTTATTGTTTATTATTTTGTTGATTAGACCCTATAGTTCATGTTGACTATATTCGAGTGGCATGTAACATGGTTCATTGACTTTATCTTTAGCTATCTCCTAAGTCATTTCCTTGGATATTGATGTGGGATAGAATCGACACGTATTCTATGCTTACTTTCTTTATATTTATTTGTTTCATTATTGCGTTGGGTTGGTTTAGGAAATTGTCTCTTCATTTAGTGGTGTTATTTTGGATTGAGGTTATGACACTAAGCGAGTCACTTATTATAACTGTCTTCTTTGGATTGTTTTTCTCAATCCACTTTAGTGCTTCAAAGATGGCCACGAATTCAGCTGTGTATATGGAGCAGTAGTCAGGTAAACGCCACCCAATTTGTATATTCAGCTCAGGTATTACCATTGCTGCAGCTGTTTTGCAAGGATTTATTATTTTGGATCCATCTGTGCATATTTTGGGGTAATTTCGATATATATTGCTAATTTCTTCTAAAGCTAATGTTTTTACATAATTTGCCCGGTTTCCCTTGTTTCCTTTAATTGAAAGTGAGAGATTTACTATAGATTTTATATTACTCTAAGGTTCGTTGTCATATGTAATCTTACTTTCTGCTATATTTACTGTTGGTGTTATGTTATTGCAAGGCTCAATTCCATATCAGATAGTATTTTCCGATTGGAATAACTCTATTGGAAGTTGATGTTTTAAATCATGGACTAGTTTTCCCATATGGGGGTGGGGATTTGTCATAGTTGCCCAGAAGGATATATTACAATTATTTATTGCCTGGTAAGTTGGGTGATTTTTTTGGGTGTGTTGAAAGTCTGGCTGCATATTTTAAGATAAATTCCTGCCTTCTTAGATGTAACGACAGTTCTCCGGTTAAGATTTGCAGCTCAGCTAGTGAGGTTGATGGCAGTGCGCCAGTGCCAATCAGTAGGGCTTTTCTCTGAATTTTATATAATTTATTTAATTGACATTTGGGTACCGTGTTGTATATTTGGCAGCAATAGTCTAGTTTAGATCTTATTAAAGCCCTGTATAAGGTTAGGGTTGTTTCTTGATTTGCTCCCCACATGGTACCTTTTAGGTTTCTTAATAAGTTAAAGTCCTGATTACATTTTTGTACTAGTTCATCTATGTGATGGGCCCATTCGAGATGTTTATCATAATACATACCCGAAATCGGCCAACTTTTACAAATTTTATTTCTTGATTTTGTATTGTTAGCTGAGGGTATTGTTTTTTACTTCTCTTATGTGGAGTAAATAGTACTGCTACCGTTTTTTGGTGCGATAGTTTGAATCCCCATTTATTTGCCCATTCTCCTATATTATTCAAACTATCTTGAATATCTGTTATAATGTTGAGGTTAGATGGGTGTTCTGCTCTCCATAGTCCATTATCATCTCCAAATTGCGATTATTCAACTTCCGGTGATGACAGCTTGTTGTCAAGGTCGTTTATCATTAGATTGAAAAGAGTAAGACTGAGTACACTCCCTTGTGGGGTTCCATTTTCAAGGGTATGTTCTTCGGAGTAAGTGTTTCCTACTCTAATAATTATTTTGCGGTCAGTGAGGACATTTTCGTAAAGCTATAGTGATTTAATCTGGCTATTAGGCCTTTGGTCCATACGAGATCGAATGCTTTCTCCAGATCTATAAACACCGCAATTAAATTTCAGTCCACTTTTCAGTTAAATGCTAATGGTATAGCGGTTTCTAATCTTATGAGTTGGTCCGATGTGGACCTTTGGTTCCTAAATCCACATTGGTTTTCAGATATTAGTTTGTTACATTCAAGGTAGTGTTTGAGCCTTTTGGATTGTTGGATCGCCTTCGTTAGCGATTGGTGCAGCGCGCGAGGCCAGGGAGGCGATAACTTTCGGGTGTCCAGTGAACAATCCAGGCACAACACCGCCAAAGCTATTTCCGTAATATGTTGCGAAAAGGGGTTTCTCACGTAGACAACACTCACTCGCGTTACACGCCCATGTACGACTGCGTTGTACCTGCTTGTGTCAAACTCGTTTAAAGGCAATACAATGCAACGCTTTGATGTCGTCGCTGTTAATGTTCATCAGCAACGAGTACTTATTCGCCTGCAGCATCTTAGTATTGTAGCCTACTGTGGTTTGCTCTTACCGTAGTAGAATTCAGTAAAAAAAAAACCCACAAAAAACGGTTTACTGGTTCCAAAGCACCAAACTGGTTTTGCAGCTTTAGTTTGGACTTCATATTGTGCAGTGTGATGAACCCCCAACCGTTGAATATCTTGAGCGATTAAAAGTCCTGATCGGCAATCAACATGTGGATCTTTTGCTGTTCACCATCCCTAACATAATCCAATCAAATGTGTTATCTAGATCGTTTTCACGAACACAGCTTCCACGAGCGTTCATTCATACGGTACAGGGACATCCGCTCGCGGGGAGCCAACAACACTTCGTTGAGCATCGTATTATCGTTTTGGTCGTAGTGGCGTTCGTCTGGGTAGTCAAAATTAACCTCGAAAAAGTGTTCAACATCTATGCTGCTGTTGCTCGCATGCACGTGTGCGTGTATGTGTACATATATGGAATCGATCCATATAAAATGGACCAAAGACATTCGTTACATCATCGCTTACAGTTACGGTCAGCAAGACACGTTTGGGAAGGCGGTGTTGTATCTGTTTATGAGTGGGTTGATATTACGTTCGATAAACAAGTGTTGATTGATGTGAGTGAGCAGTTTTAACTCGATTTTGGCTTTTGATAGTAATGCGTAATAATTATATATTTGGTAATTTAATGCCTCAACAGTCTCTACTGCCTAAAATAAAAGTAATTATCTTTTCCTATACTTACATCCACTTGCTGCGTTATTATTGTCTGAAGGCGTTGTACAGAGAGAATAGTGAAGAATTCGTATTAATTTCCATAGTTTATAAAAGCTCAATGTCCAACATATTTATCGCCATTAATAAATCTCTGTTTAGGATGCGTCTGTTTGTTTTCAACAGGCATTCGTTATTATTATCATAAGCTAATTATAGCGTAGAAAACAATTCAAGAATATTCCTGGCGATCGACTTATTGGCACTTGTGAAGTATTCCAAAAAAAATATACTTATATTTTTATTAAATAATTGCATCCCCGTTTCTTGCTTAGCAGTGTATTGCTTCTTTATCTTTTTGAAAAAAATATTTGTAAAAACACTTTAATGGGTTTTGTTTTGAAAGTTCATTTTTGCCCATTGCTTAATCAAACATGTTGTGAGCCAAATGGTGTTTGTATATTTCTAGGATTTTGGAACTTTGGATATTAATGAGACGTATTTTAAAAAAATTGTCGCATCCGGATTTTTTAAAATGTTTTATCATTTCAAAACGTATTAAATTACCGTTACAGATCACTGCCATCTCACCTGTCTCCGTGGGTTTGAGTCTAAAATTCGACTAATGTAGTTATGTGAGAAAGCTTGCCAGTAGCTTCTCGTGAGTCGGTGGTTCTTTCCGGGCTTTCCCGGCTTCTTCCTCCATCAACAAAAATGGCCACCATGTACAGCATGTCGTGTTCTGAAAAATGGCGTTAAACCCTACAACAACAATTAAATTACCACGGTCATCAACTAAATCTTTAATAAATTCAATGTCGGCATAATTCCATGATTTGCAGTGAAAGAACTTTCTAGGTGCACCAAATTTAAAACACTCAGCAATACATGCTCATTTGGATTTTGCGGATCTTCTGTCCAATTCAATACTGCCAAAATTACACTTCTCCAAAAACCTTTTTTTGGAATGAGCTTAAAAATTTCTTTTGACTTTCTTCACCCTAAATTTCAACTATCCATCACATTTTTGAATATAGTTATATTGAGTAGGTTCTGCCACGCTCCATTCTCGTTTTCCAGTAATCTTATCTGAATATACCCAATGAATGAATAAATGTGTATCATATTTAATCATCCATCGTTATCCGTGGTTAGTATTATATCATGTCTAATCCTCTTTGCGTTTCAACCCCACACAAACATAAAAAATGTACTATTTAGTTATATTTCATGTTTTACTGATGCATTTGAACAGTGCTGAAGTAAATGTATGAATATGGACAGCACAAGGGTTAAACAACAACTACTTTAAATGCATGTGAAAGCTGTATTTGACACCAACTTGCCAGAATTATTTTTGCCTTTATTAGTTTCTTCCTATAATTAACTTGCACCATTTGTTTAAGTCTAGAGAAAAATCGATACCAAGAAGTGTAAAGTTGGAAGAAGACCGGTTTAGTTCCATATCAGGATATATTTTTTCCTTAGAAAATTTCTTGATTGTGTTATTGTACTTTTAAGTCTAGATAATAGAAAAAGTCTTCCAAAATATTCGTAGTTGCTGTAAGAGAATGTTGAGATTCATCGGTCAGTTGCACATACTCTCTCTCTCTCTCTCTCTCTCTCTCTCTCTCTCTCTCTCTCTCTCTCTCTCTCTCTCTCTCTCTCTCTCACACACACACACACACACACACATAATGACACTATGAATTGATTTGAAAAGAGTACTACGTCCTGCATTTATACATATATAAATTTTATCTAAGCAAAAAACCCAATGCTGTAATATTATGAACAGAACAGTTAAACCTACGTAGTCTTGCAGTCGTCATCCATTATTATCACAGTGAAATATAATCAAATGACATTTTTAAAAAGTTAAATATTATTTAACATTTTGCCGCTTCATCTTGGAGACACTATACATTAGTCCGTTGACAATTGTTTCTAAAGAGAAAAATGAATAAAGGAAAATATTTACCGATTTAATAATGTAAGCAATACATGAACAGACATTGGGACAGGCAAATATTTAGATATATGATCTATTCATGGACAAAAAATACCGAAACACAGAAATATTAACACACTCAAAGTTTTGGTTTTGGTTTCCAGCAAAGAATAGAGAACTCGCTTTTACCTCATTTGAACCCAAACGGTTTTATACTCTTGACGAATCCCTTGCAAAACACAGAAAAAGTACTCTCCCTCCCCCCCCCCTCTCCCTCTCTCTCTTCTCTATCTCTCTCTCTCTCTCTCTCTCTCTCTCACATACATACACAGAGGCGTAGCTATGATATTTTGCGCCCGGGGACGAACTATAAAATTGGCGCCCCAGCCCAGCTGCTGCGATCTTGTGACCGATTTATTACCCTTGTTTACTTATTATAATGTAACGTTGTAACCCTCATTTTGGCGCACATACATACATACATACATACATACACACATACACACATACATACATACATACATACATACATACATACATACATACATACTGTCACAAGATAGACCGAGTCGGAACTGGATTAGTGAAGACACGGAACACAACTGCGTTAATAAGATGTTTATTTTATAAACGCAATTTTAAAAATCAAGTCTGACACCAATATTTTACACAATATAAGAAAAATCTATTTAAATAAATGTTCCTAACATGGAACTATGAATTTCAGTAACGTAATGACAAAAAAGAAGTATATGAATGAATTAACAAATATGAATATATATATAAAAGGCTCGTATAACGAGATATATGCAAATATGCAAAGAATGCGTCGTCAATATGACGAGACTAGAATGAAGATATTAAATAATTAATACGTCGTCCATATGACGAGACATATGCAATCGTGAACCCTAAATTCTGAAGTTCTCGTTCATGGAACGAGATTTGTGTAGAATGAAATTATGCAGGTGTCGTTCATATAACGAGACTGCAAAGAAGATATTAAATAAATAATAAAATTATGCAGGTGTCGTTCATATAACGAGACTGCAAAGAAGTTATTAAATAAATAATAAAATTATGCAGGTGTCGTTCATATAACGAGACTGCAATAAAAAGTGAAATTATGCAGGTGTCGTTCATATAACGAGACTGCAATGAAAAGTGAAATTACGAGTCGTTCAGATAACGAAACTGATAGATGGATATGGATTACTTGCTTAGATGGTAATAGCAAATAATATGGAACACGTATACTACAACTATCATGGCGTCCATTTGACGTCGAAGATGTATACCGCTCTAGTCAATGGTGGTGGAGTCAACACGCATGGTCCACTCCCCTGTCTGTTTGAAAGATCCCTCGGGAGGCTTTTACATTCAACACAGACGATGGTCGCGAAGCCTTGGTCCCTCGATTTGAGGACACCAGTACACTCTTCCGAACCATCGTCACCAAAATACAGCGTATACGTCACAAGAACCTAAACGTTCTGTAACCTTCACATCACCCAATTATATACAATACCTATATATAACTAAGCATACACAAAGGCAGCTTACACAAAAACAAACATACACAAGGTATCCAACACGGCACCACACACGCAGGCAGCATAGACAAGCCCCACGGTCACCACAACATGGCACCACACACGGACAGCATAGACGGGTCATTCCATGACCCTACGGTCACTCCAACATGGCACCGCACACTGGCACCACCGGACCTCACGGTCACCCCACGGACACCACAACATGGCACCGCACCCCACTCAGCTCCGGACCACAGTCACCCACGGTCACCCCACGGACACCACAACATGGCACCGCACCCGGGCACCAACAGGCCGCACTCAGCTCTTTTAGCTGATAGATTGCTCCTTTAAGGATGGAAGCTTTTCCGACAAGACTGGATCGTAATGTGATTTCTGTCTTATAATTTCGTCCTTATATACCCCTAGCTGTGACAGATATGCGCAGCTAGGTACTTTAAACTGCAGGCAATTTCGCACATGCAGCATGAGCTGAGCGTTCGCTCATTATGCCGAAATAACTAAAAAGCCCATAAAATAATAAACTACCCTCGGTAAGGCTGTACGCAGTAACGAAATCGAGACTAGATTTTTGACCACATATACATATTGAACATAGTCGTATACAATTTCGTGACACATACATACATACTGACACGGGGGCCCCGAGTGGCAAAGTAGTCTAAAGCACTCATCGTTACGGATCACTGCCATCTCACCTCTGTCTGCGTGGGTTAAGTCTCGGATTCAGCCAATGTGAGTATGTCACAAAGCTTGCCAGTAACATCTTGTGGGTCGGTGTTTCTTTCAAGGGATTTTCCCGGATTCTTCCTATACCAATAATAATGTATAGCATATCTAGTGCTGAAAAAATGGCATCAAACCATACAACAACAACATAATCACACGATGAAATGATTATGTTACATGTTTTTCTTAGCGAACCATTTTGCATTCACATTTTTTACTTTCTTGATCACACTTTCTCCAAACATCCAAATATTTTCGTATTGAACTTTAAAAAATTTAAAAGCGTATTACGTCCTGGATTTATATAAACCACATAGGTTTAGCTTAGCAATAACCCTAATGCGGTGATATTATGAACATAAAAATTAAACTTACGTAGTCTTGCAGTGGTCAAACATGATTATCACTGTGAAATATAATCAAATAACATTTTATCAAAAGTTAACTGTTATTTAACACGTCGTATTCAGAATGTGCAGCTTTACATGGAAGACACTAGATGCTAGTCTATTGACTGTTGTTTCTAAAGAGAAACATGAATAAAGGAACATATTTACCGATTTAATTGTGTAAGCAATACATGGACAAACATTGGGACAGGCAAATATATTGATATATATTCGATTCATGGACAAACAAATACCGAAACACAGAAATGTTAACACATTCAAAGTTGTGGTATTTCGTTCCTACAAAGAATATAGAAATCGTTCTTACCTCAGGTGAGCAAAAACAATTTCATACTCTTAACGAATTCCTTGCAAAACACAGAAAAAGTACTCTCTCTCTCTCTCTCTCTCTCTCTCTCTCTCTCTCTCTCTCTCTCTCTCTCTCACACACACACACACATTCATAATGCACAATGAATTGATTTTGTCACATATTTATCTCAGCGAACTATTTTGCATTCGCTTCCTATTTCTTACATTTTAGATCATATGATCTCTAAACATCCACAAATTTACGTATTGAACTGGAAAATTGGAAAACCGTATTACGTCCTGCTTTTATACAGGCAATTTAAATTTAATCTAAGCAAAAACCCCAATGTTTTGATTTTATGAATAGAAAAATTAAACTTACGTAGTCTTGCAGTCTTCATCCATTATTATCACTGTGAAATATAATCAAATCACATATTTAAAACGTTAACTATTGCAATTATTTAACATTTTATTTACTTTTTATAGTTGCAATAATTGGGATTTTGAAGATATTTCCTATCAGTTTTAGAGCCAGTAAAAGCGTATGAATTCTTGTTGAACTGTCTGTAACGTACCTATTTTTTAAAAAAAACCTAGGACTTCTCCATCTGCAACGTAATAGCTATGTCAATATGAAACAAACAATTCTACCAATGGTAGGCGATCAAAGGTGTTGAACATTCCACAGCATGGTCATAATGTTTTACCTAAATTGGCATATGTGATCTGAGTAGATGTTCAATATTCTATGCAATGGTTGTTGTTTTGTTTGACATACGAATGACTCTTGGATGTTATGCTATCACGAGTTCATTGTGACTAGTGACTTGTCCTAACACGTTAGTAACCAATTTTCGCATATTTAAATCTATTTTCGTGTTGATTACCGGCTTAGATTACCTACAAGAGCTACTTGCAAATGAAATTAGGACTATCGCTAAATGGTTATAATGATGGGGGTCCAGTAGTCAAACAGTGCAAGACATCGAAACTATATAACAGCTACGACATGGGATGTAGCGAATATACGTCCCACCCCTTATCGTAACTATCAAGGCCAGCGTCTAACATTGTAGGACTTTGAAACTCCTCCTCCCAGTCCCTATATCCATTTACCTTAAGTTTTAAATTCATTTGTAACGAGCTGTAATGAAGAATGCTCTAGCTGTTGTGTTCTGGCAGATTTTGAGTTCCTCAGCTTTTCGTTTTCAAATCTAATCAAAATATGAGTTAGTTATATTCCGGAAAGGATGTGTTATTTGATTCTGTCAAATCAATTTATGTAATTGTTTTAATAAAATATAACCCCACCTTTTTTATGTTATTTTAAAGGCGTGCAATGTGTATGCCTTCCAATTCAGTGTTTACGTGAATTAATTTACGCGTGACTTTTTAAAGAAGTTTTTATGATTTGGTTCTCCGTACAGTTTATACAGAAATAAATGCAATTGGGTCTGATCACATCATTATATTCTGACCAATGGAAATCTTCCCTTCTTTTATCAACTGATGCAGCTACGATTATATATTATTAAATGAATTTTTCACCTCCACTTTTCGTGAAAATTGCAGTGCTTAATTCCTAATTTATTTAACTTTCATTAAACATTTTACCATAATTAAGATCAATGTTTACAGTCATTGTTATAAATACTTATGAATCAGCTACCACTTGCGTTGTTGGCGATCCGAACAACACCTATAATATATATATATATATATATATATATATATATATATATATATATATATATATATATATATAATACAATGGACTTAATTTTAATTTACGTTAGCACACAAATCCTGCCTTTGATTTTTGGACATGTTTGGTTTGATACACTCCCAAATTTCACAAGATTTTTCTTTATACAAGTCGCTACGCCTTCACTGCATATTCATTCAACCAAAAACAAACAAGACGTTTTATTCCGAAAAAGACATTGGAAACCTGGATGCACTCGAGAGAGTGCCGCAATGGGTGCAAACGCTTTTACACAATGTATGGTGCATATATAGACCTGACCTGCTGTAAATGCGTCGTCTATACTGTGGCCAATCACTGACTATGCAATCAAAGTGGAGGTGACTCCCAGGCGGAGAAACAAAGCAAGGACCCCCCCCCCAATGTTTTTTTTTATAGAAAGTTTGTTTTATGAGAGCTCTGAAGCCTGGCACAATTTGGCTCCGGGCCACACAAATCTCAAAATGCGTCATTGATGCGATATCTTATCACTGCGTCATCATACGGTTATTAAATTTAATTTAGAAAAAGCTTATGGACCATACTATTTATAGCAGCACACATAAATGTCGTCAGTGTGGTGACCGTGTGACAACAGTCGGCGACATATTTTGGGAGAAAAAATATGCCTTATCTTAACTAACGCGACGCTCCCGAGTGGCACCAGCCAATGAAGATAGCGAGCTGAAACAGGCGTCTGGTCTGTATTTAGAGAAAGGTTGTGTACAATAGAATTCCATCGCTTACTCACCAGTGTTACGTTGAGGGATCAAAATGTCTGGAAACGATCACATAAACACGCCGCATCGGAAAAGAGGCAGATAAGCAAACACGATTGATATGATATGCTGAATGCAATACTGACCAAAAAAGTCGAGCAGCAAACCTCAGCATGCAGGCCGGGCTGTAATCGTCAGTCCCAAGGAGACATAAGTCCTCGCCAATTACTTATCCACACCTACAAATCCCAAAGGTAACAGTAGGATCTACAAAACAGGGACAATTAACCGAGGATAACTAGAGAAAGATGGTTGACTCAAACCATCGTCAGCACCAGGAAGTTCTGGTCACAGCCCATAACATCCGGAAATCCTGGACAAGGCCCATATCAGCAACATTTTCTAAGCAACCATTACTCTGAAAGAAGCAGAAGGCTGCCACGATGGCTGAGAACCCCAGCTAGAGGTCATGCCTCCTCCAAACTCCGTTCGTAGATCCCCCGAATACAAGCCCAGCCGCCGCCACACGTGAAAACACGTCTAACTGCGAAAATTTAGCTAACAAACATATGGTGGAATACCTGGCAAAACGTCCATATAGATATCCCCCTGGAATTTCTTTGGAATACCCAAGCGTTATAAGGCCATTTTGGTAGGGTAAGTCTCTGCGGCTGAGGTGGATGGGTCGAGAAATGTTCACTAATAATGTTAAAGATTGGAGGCGATATCCCTAAAAATTTTCACATTTTAAAGTACAGATCGTTCCGATACAAGTGGTACCCACCATGCATGTAATAATTGTGGAAACCTGTGACAATCTTTGCTTTGAGTGGGCCGTCCCCTCCAAACTACACTCCACTGACGACCATATTTTGTGCACCTGATGATGACACAAGAACCTGTAGTAGTTTTGCTGTCACTAACCACACGCCTTCTCCTGAGCCGACCTTCTGGAAGACCACGCAAAAGACAATTGTGGCACATGCAAATAACCCCAGATGACCTTCGTTCTCATCCCGATAAAACCACGCTGCACTACAAGCACCTGTTTCACCCTATGCTAGTACAGTACGTAATATACTCGGGTTTTCGAGGCCCAAAGCAGCATCAATCCCGACACACACACACACACACACACACACACACACACACACACACACACCGGTCCGGTGGCCTAATGTTTAGAGCGTCCTCCGCGGAAGCGAGCGGTCATGGGTTTGATCCTCGGCCGAGTCATACCAAAGACTTACACAAATGGCACTAGCCGCTGCCTCGCTTGGCGCTCAGCATTAAGATGTTATTGTTAGGACTGGTCTGCCTGTTGTCAGAATAATGTGACCGGGTGGGACATCATGCTCCATGTATGTGGCATGATGCCCCATACATACATACATACATACATACATACATACATACATACATACATACATACATACATACATACATACATACATACTGTTACGTTCTAAGGCTCGAATAAACAGTAACATAGAAAGAGTGTAAATAACAAGCTTGTACAAACTTAATAAACAATTTATTGAGCACAAATATTTTCCAGAAAAGAAAAATAAACTTACGGTATTGAGAATCAATTCCAAAATTAATCCGAAAATAATTGAAAATATTATCCACTAGAGAAATTGCAATAGTCCTAGTAATAAAATGTCCAAATAATTCCAAGTTCGAATCCCAGCGAAGTATCCAAGATGGAAGACGATGTCACTTGATGAAGTCAGTTCTTGGTAATAAAATTCTATGAGCACAATTCTTTTACAGATAAACAACAAAATAAATCCTCTTGAATCCAAACGAATTGAAATAATTTCCAATACAAGATAACTCAAAACGACACAACTTAATATTCTAACAGCCCCAGTTATACTACCTAGTTCGCTCCAAAACATAATTTATATACCTGTTTTTTACGTAAACAAGAAAGGGGTCACGTGGTCTTCTAGAGTCTTTTAGAACAAATTTACGTTCAAAAACTCACGTACAGTACATATGACCCAACTTAAAATCGAAAGATGTTATACAAAGCTCCATAATGTCCTTGGAACCAACCAAAGCTTGTTTACAACTCTGAAGCCATATCAGAAATGAGGTCAACATCTGGTGTTTATTTGTAAAGTACAGGTCATCCCCTTCCCAATGAACGAATCTTAAACTTTAAACAAATGCCCAATTTGAATCTGACAAACAAACAATACAAATAATTATAAATGACTTATATCAAATATACGTAACAATATATACCACATGAACTAATAAAGATGTTAGACATTTAACAGTTTATTTATTTCATTTTACCTATGTTTTCAGATGCCATATACTCAGATCATACAGACAGACAATGTCTTACCAAATTGAAGAGTTTACAGCGTGATCGTTACAGTAGATCAGTCAGAGTTGATGACAAAATCATGAAAACACCTTACCGACCCTGTATTCGAAAATTTCCACTCCAAGATTGCAGGACCAACAGGAGGCAACACCAACCCATGCAAATAAAGCCTCAGCCCCCTAAAGGACGGAATAACCATCACAAGGAAGTCATGAAGTTAAGAGGACTACAAAAGGGATTTAAAATTTTCAGTTTGACATAGAATTTGGATATTAAATGACCACCTTTTAAATGATAGACACTCAACGTTTAGTCAGTCCGCAACGATTTAGCTTTTCTAAGGTTTCCTCGAACGTTTATCAACCGATTGAAAAAAATAACATTTACCTACCTTGTCTAATCGTGCTTTTTAACATATTCGTAGAGGTAAATGACTATATTTATTATTACGATTTCATAATTCACAAAACAAAAATCCATTGCTGCCATTGTTATTCCAGTCAGCTGACCTTTGATTGCCTGTGTTTAACTGATCCACGAATTTGATGCATAGACCAATCTAAACAGAACGCTATATAATAGTTAGTTCCCAGAAGTAATATAATGAAGCAGAACCAGCCAGCATAGTAATGACTGTGAAAAAAAACGATATTGAAATATTTTATATTAAATTTGGTCTACTAAATTACCAGATTGGTTATATATTAAATATTTTCTTCTGCCAACGTACTCAAAATAAAATTATTTTTATAGATTAAAAAAAGATTGGAAATGATTGCTTTTCAATGCTAAAATGTCTTAATGAGAGTGTTGCGACCAAAATTGTATAATACGAGACACATATGATATTATCATCCGAATAGTATCATCCGCATGTATATCGATACATGAAATTGAGATCAGCTTAGACGTCCGTTGCATAATACACCAGTAGATTAGGGTCTACACAGCTTTGTGAATAATCAGTCGTATTAAGATATGGTCAATATGAATCAACACTGTTCTTATTTTGGCGTGTTTTTACAAAAAACAAATCAGGTATATTGTAGTATCATACTCTATCGTTACATAATTTTATCATCAAAATGCTTTGTATTTTCTGTCGTTATCTCATCAGCAACGTGATTTTCTAGTGATCTCAAAAGCTGGAAATATACTTTGGAAACCAAAATGTGACCCTACACCATTATTTAAAACCCTAGGCCTTACAATATCATACACTATTTTTAAAACGTTCACCAAGACGTTGACCCTCCACATCTTTTATTTTCTTCTGTATAAACATTCACTAACTGTCGCTTCCTCAAAGACATAAACCATCCACCTTCTATTAGTTTTAATTTGTCCAAACATCCGAGGCTACTAGCTCTAAACATTTGTAAAAATGTTTGAACATTAATGCTCAAAATCTTTTAAACACCTTAGCCCCTTCCCCCTCGTATCCTTCACACTTTCATGGCATACGCCAGGTTATTTACTCTATGCTAAACAGTTTGTTTGTTTGTTTGATTAGGATTTTTAATGTAGCTTTAACAATTATTCAGCCATATCGCTATGCTAAACAGACTCAACCATTTAAAAAACAACAAAGAAGACACTAAATCACCATTTGATAATTAACTATTTTTATAACTTCTTTTGAATTGAACCATTCACAACTTGTATTTGTTCAAGAAGATTCATCTTAAACTTTAATGTTGTTTAGCACTCTACAAATAATTATTATCCTGTATTTATTCTAATCCATCCACCATTGAATCAAATAAAACATGTTAACAAAATACTAAAACGTTTTACCAAAAAGCAACACTACACCAAAAACTCTATAAACTCTAGTAATCATATTTTTCATTAAACAAGTAAATCCTGATAACGAATATTTGAAAAAGAAAAAAAAAATATTTTAAAACTTCATAGTATTGCTAAGCGCACGAAAACAATATTATTCAGATTTTATAACAAGAATTAATATTTTAGTACCGCTAAAATTTGAACCAAGACACTAAAACGCTATATTCACAATATTAATAGGCACTTTCATAAAACACGAATACGGCTTAGTATATTTTTAATGAAGCTTTTATCAATCTCTCGCCATGGCTCATAGAATACAGTAGCTGCTAATATGTGTCCCATCCTCGTCACTGACAGTTTCTATCCTTAATCGAGGAGTACCTTCGAACCTAAACCAAGTCATACCGAAAACACAATATATCAGTTTAAAATGAAAGAAGGAAAAAGTAAAGAGTGTGTTTAAAAATGTACAATTGCTAAAGGAATCAGTCCAAGTCAGCCATAAAAGTGGTGGTAATGTTCAAAGTATATTAGACAGAAAACCTGTAACATACTGACGATACGCTAACCAGCAACAATCCTTATCTTTTACCTTGAAAACTAAGAAATGAAGGTTACAAGTAAGTTCTTATGTATATTTAATTTGCATTGTATGTTAGTTAGTTTTTTGTTTTTTAATTCATTATGTGATATGGGTATTTGTATTTTGCACTTGATATTGTCCAAAATCAGGTTCATTATATATGTGACCAGGATAATTTTATTTCGGTTTTGTAAACAATATGTTCATCTCAATTATAGCCCAGAACGTTGGATATTCCTCATGAATGCTTGGTGTGGCTGATGTTTACCACATTCTATAATTTAAGTAGCATATTTTATCTTGTAAACATCTGGAATCTGCTAGACTGAAATTTTACATCAAGTAATAGTTTTGTTTAGAAAATGCTTAATCAGAACTAGGTCAAGTATAATAGTATACTGGAGACTACATGTCACCACAGGCACATCAACACTTTCAGAGTATGGAATACCAATAAAGATTATTCAGAACCTTATTCATTAGAATACGTGTTAGTAAGTCTACGATTATTTGGAATTTAATTACGTGTTATAAATCTGGTAAAATTAAACACACTGCACACGATTTAAAAAGTGTGAAAATATAATGAAATTTAAATGGTATTATATTGCAAATAATGCTGCTATCAGAAGAAAAAGATAATGACTTGTGAATGTGGAACAGCATAAATAGTGTTTAGCTATTCAAAATAATAGTTTACACTAATCGTAACTTGAAAATAGTAGTAATATAAATGTCTGAACTACAATTATAATTAAAGAAAAAGTAATATATTCAATGTTGAAAAGTATACCAGGACTTAAAAATTACGTGTTCTGGCACCTTTAATTCTTCTTCAAGATAGGAGAGAAACCAAAGACTATTAATGCATCAAACATTGTAATTATTAAAAGAGAGATAAAAGATTATTGTAATAAGCGTTTAAACGAACAAAGCTTTAAATTTATTTGAACATGATAGAGGATGCATTCAAATTAGCTGATACTATAGACTTGGTAGCACTAGAGGGGTCTGTCGCAAAATTAAAAAATATCAGTAGCGAAAAATGTTTCAGATAGCATTATGCATTGTAATTTGAAAGTATAATCCAGCCAGTAAGTAGATGTAAGACAATTCCAAATAAATAATAGACAATACAAAGATATGTCATGTCTTTGTGAAGAAATGACAAAGTTAATGAAGTTTACGAAATCGCGACCAAATCTAACTGGAATATGTAGAGTAGAATTCATAAGTATCTGCATTGTACTTTAATTATAAATATTCATAAAATGTGCCACTCTTTATTCATCTGGCAATCATTAGATATCAATAATTCCGAATATTGATGTAATGTACATCTCTTTTAATGAGTCATTTGTGTACAATAATTATATCAGTAGGCTGATAATTGGAATGATGTAACCGAAATGTCTAAGAAATTATATTATCCGTGCCTAGATTCTATAAAGAGGGTATTGAGGATAAATATATAACATCGAAAATTATTATTATTATTATTATTATTATTATTATTATTATTATTATTATTATTATTTATCAGGATACGTAATTAGTAAAGTCGATTTCCAATTGGTAAAAAATGTGATGCAACGTTTTAATTCAAACCTTCTAGGAGATCACCTATGAAATATAGTTGAAGAAATCTACACTAATTATATGAAATATTTTCACGACTTCAGATCTGCATGTTATAACCAAATTGGTATTGATATAAAATTGACCCATCACACTATATTAGTGAACATGGACTTGCGTATGATGCTAGTTAAAAATAAGTAAGGACAAATTAGCGTTCGACCTTAATTAAAATCTGTTTGTATTGACTGGATCCAGAATTAACGATTGAGTCAGCACATTATGGAATAGATTTGTTGAAATAAATCATACCTATCATACTGACTCTAACGAGTGATTTATTTGCTGTGATCATGATAATCTATGTTAGCTAATGTTATTCTTACAAATGTTGTTTCATTGTATACCCATATGAATGAAACATGTTTGGTAATCCGTCAATAGTAATAATTATGTTTTGTATTGAAGAATTAAAATAAATTTTCAGGATCAGTATTTTAAATTCTTCTACATCATATCAAACTTCCTTTTAAATTCGCTCTTGGTGAATCTACTGATTTTACTGGGTTTTTTAAAAAAGATTCTTATGGAATTACTCAATAGTCCAACACTTTTATCCTTTGCACAATTTTGATTACATACCTTACACAGAATTTGGTTTCCTGTTATTTCTTCACAGCCAATCGTAACTACTTTATGTCAGCTCACGCTTTTGTAATAATAACAAATTTGTATATTTCCACATATGGTTATTCGTCCGGATTTATCCACCTCTCTATTTTAATCCAATAAGACTTATATTGATTTCTTAAGCAAAATATGTGCATGCTTATCTTAATATGTAAATAATTGTCTGCTTGCCTTGCATATATGGAGTACATAGCACGCTGAATATTTGCATACAATCCCGTTTAGATGACGGAGAACAGAAAAGATGAAAATGGTTATACCTAAATAAGTTATAGATTTTTAGCAATTTTCATATTAAATGAAAATTGTAGAGCATACAAATACCTGATTTCTTCGTTTGAATGACATCTAGGTCTATAATATTTAGTATGAGAAATGTATGTTTATTGAAGATCCTCAGCTAATCCTCGTTAGCGGTTCAAAAGGGTAAACAATCATAATCGAATAATTCCCGCCTGCAGTCTGGAGTCGGTTTAACTGTAAGCCTACGCATTACTACCTTGCGTACTAAATAGCTATGTTCTTCACTTAGTCTTGATTTCAACGTCACAGCTCAGCCTGATAGCTTCCTTGTGTCGTCAGAGATCATAATTCAACGATATACGCGTCATACCGGTCGATCATTTAAGTCAATAACTGACGATAGGGAACCTGATACCACAGCATAGATTCGTTGCAGCATTCACCATTCTTCAAAATCTTCCACCGCCATGCTTGGTTCATAACAAATTAGCTGTCAGGACCAGAGTTTGTGGATAGTTTCCAAATTACTAATTTTATTTACCTATGTTATAATATTTGAGTATTGACATGGTTTCAAATACCTTTATTAATTAATTAATTGTTGAAATTGTAATATTTTATCTCAAATATTGGTTTTCATTTTGTTAAATATAACTATTACAAAGTAGCATTTACACACAATGGTAAAGATATTGTGACAAGATTAAGGCTGATCATTTTAATTTCATTTAAAATACATAACACACAAACAAGTATTTTTATCACCCATACTTGATTTGCTCATCAGAAAACCGGATCATTATTTAGAACACTGCATATTAAGGGCAACATTCGAACATTGCTTGTGAGATGTGTATATTTTCAAATTCTGTAGAAAACATTTCATTCGTTGAGTACCAATATCCACTGAGTCTTTAGTAGATACAAACCATATAAATACTAAAGATGTAGACTTACGTAACTCTGTATAAGCCGTAAACGATACCCTAACGCGTCAAAAGTTCAGTCCAAGACATCGTTGCATTACTTACACGCAGATCAACACTACACCTTTAAAAACATTCCGCATTGAAAGTGTCAGTATATTTGTATATAAACAATTTCCCAATACAACATTCCGGATTGCAAGTGTGAATGGATTTGTATGTAAAAAAGAATTTCCCTGATAAGGTCACTGTGACCTGTTATTCAATTAGCTGATTTTAATTAAGTAGTTTTATACGCCTACCATAAAACAGTATATAAAGTTATAATGTTGTATGCCCATCCGTCTATTTATATAATATTGTTTCTACACAAGAAGTTTCTCAAATTAAAACAGGATACCCAACTTTATAGGTGGCTTGCACTGGGAAACGAAAGAAGCAGGTTCATTTCAGTGTCAAAAACGAATAGTCAAGGTAACTGGGACTAAAAGAATAACATTGGTTTCCACAAAATAACAATAGTACACGATGATACAAGTGGACTAAGCTTTGCAGTTGGCATGTATTTTGGGTATGGGAGAAGAACGATGATGATAGGGTCAAAACGTCAAAGGTATAGATCTCTGTAATTCATAGAGAAATCATGGATTCAACACTATATCAATAGCTCTTTATCACATGGCTGGTCCCATGGATGTGGGGTCTTTTAGTTCCTGTGAGAAGCTCAACAATTCAAAGATAAACATCATTATAACTCGATGAGTAAAATATTCCTTCTTCACACACAAACCAGTTATCGAACATGTACCTTCACCACAAATAGTGATGATTTACAATATAGATAATAATGAAGCATATTGAATTTGGGGACGACACATCAAAAGGGCAAGGTGAGTGTGACGTGTTTAAATAATAATAACACATACTTTGACACAATGCTCATATTGTTATGTAATAACTATTGATGTTGCAAGATGTGGCTCATATGGTAATGGAATAATTATTAATGTTCGAAGATGTGGCTGATATCGTATTGTAATAACTATTGATGTTGGAAGATGTGGGTCATATGGTAATGTAATAACTATTGATACTGGAAGATGTGGCTCGTATGGCAATGTAATAGCTATTGATGTTGGAAGATGTGGCTCATATGGTAATGTAATAACTATTAATGTTCTAAGATGTGGCTCATATGGTAATGTAATAACTATTAATGTTGGAAGATGTGGGTCATATGGTAATTAATAACTATTGATGTTGGAAGATTTGGCTCATATGGTAATATAGTAATTATTGATGTTGGAAGATGTGGTTCATATGGTATTGTAATAATAATTGATGTTGGACGATGTAGATCATATGGTAATGTAATAGCTATTGATGTTGGAAGATGCGGCCCATATGGTCATGTAATAACTATTGATGTTGGAAGATGTGGCTCATATGGTATTATAATAACTATTGATGTTGGAAGATGTGGCTCATATGGTATTGTAATAATAATTACTGTTGGAAGATGTGGGTAATATGGTAATGTAATAATAATTGATGTTGGAAGATGTGACTCATATGGTAATGTAATAACTATTGATGTTGGAAGATGTGGCTCATATGGTCATATAATATCAATTGCTTTTGGAAGATGTGGCTCATTTGGTAGTGAAATAATTATTGATGTTGGCGCCAATGGGTTCAATGCTAGGGCGTGAAGAAAATTGGTTTGTAGAATAACTTTTGTTCTAAGATAATGACCTTGTCTAAATATTGTGGGTGGTTTGCATGTATGTTTATTCAGGTTCAAGGATCAAGAGGTCAGATGACATTGTAAGTAAGTAAGTCAAATAAAAATATAATGGATATTTTCTTACGTTTAGTTTAGTAACAGATTGCACAGAGAAGAATCAAAAATAAAGTGGGCCTATAATGTGCCGTTCACTTACTCTTGTTCGTGTTTGGCTGATTCTCACAGTCGTTTTACTATATGCATTCACTATATCTTAAGCACAGTCATCCGCTTTATTGAGGAGAGTTTACATCGAGATATAATTTACACATGAAAAACTTATGACGATTTTTGTGTTGTTTATCTCTGAAGCATTGTTAATGTTAGAAATACTTGATTTGATTATTGGATGCACACTATTAGACAGTTATAGAGAAACGAGGTTTCCGTCGGCTATATTTTACAATTTACAAACGTATGTTTATTTTGTTTTTGATGTCCATTCGTTGTTTATCGTAAACCTTATCACGTGGTGATGGAATGCTTTTTAGGGAGGTAAGGAAAACCAGTCAGTGTGAATTATTGTTGTGCTTCATGCTGCACAGACTGTTACGTTGGAACAGTTCTGAAGAAATCCGCAGCTATGATACGTTTCAAACATGGTCCTATCAACATATGAAAACATCTCTATATCACATCCTAATGTATACATAACAACGACTAGTAAAGATATTGCTTAGCAACACATCTTGCGTTTTCGATGCCAAGAATGGATCTTAAGAAACATTAAACGTTTTTAATCATACCCCGCACACGAGTACTGAATCACATTCTACTGTATGATGGGCTGGGAGGGTATGTAAATGAAATATAAATATATTAACAACAGGAATAAAATAACAACAATGGTTTCTTTTGCGATAAATTCAACAGCATTCCAAGAGGTGGTATAGATATTCAATGAGTTTGAAACATAAAATATATGTGCTTTGGGGTGCTGCAGCACTTACCTCAGACTTTTTTATCCTGAGCAGAAGCATATCGTTACAAATCGATTTAGACTATCTTAAAGGAATTCGAATGTAACATTATGATGGATATGACTTCAGAACCCAACTACGAGACGTATGATTATAATTATAGAACGCAATGTTTGGCAATCTCCATGTCAGCATCACTCTATGCGAAATATGTCTGCCACATAAGTTAATGACGTTACCTACAAAGAATCTTTTAGTTTGACCTTGGACAAGAATGATAGATGAGTTTACTCGTATCGATTTGATACAATTGTTATCAATATACTCAGCGGTGGCCTTACTTTCAATCAGAATATATGCTAATTGTCTCCAGCATTGTTCAGGTCCACTGTATAATTGTCTGCTGTACTTCATGTTTCTAGGCTAAATACTTCAAACGCTTAAATTTGTGGAGCTCCTGCTACTCATCATCATTGGCATTGAAACGTCATTAACAAACTGAAGACAGCTTATTACTTCATATTCCCAAATTAGCTATATTTTCTTTTGGAAATAAATTGTTCCCACTGTAAAGAATTCAAAACCTTTCTTTTTCCAAATATCTTTGTCATTTGGCCACAAACATCATTGTTCGTTCAAATACAACTTTACCAGTTTCCATACTTATTTTTTTCCACTAAATGCAGTAAGGCTGCTGAAACCCTTGGTGCATTTACTGGCCTGGATGTTTAAATATATTGTGTCCACGTGCTTTGATTTCATTAACATTTATCTGTACTAAATTTGGACCGCAGTTGATCGATGTGTTCTCCATGGGCATGTGGCTTGTTATATTTAATACTGTTTTCATTTTTTAAAAGATACGTTCAACATTCATAATAAAATAGATTTAAGAAAATATGGAGAAAATCCAAGATCATATAAAGTTTACAAATGTTTCACTTTCAGAAACTTCCAAATTAGTTTTGACAATTCATAAATGAAATTATTGTTTAATGCGCGAGTTCCTAGGAATCAAACGACATTGCACTTAATCGCGTTATTGCAAGGTGAGTTCCAGAAAGGTGTAAAATTAATGTGCGCTTGGAAAACTGTCTTTGCGCAGATTATAAAGACTTTTATTCTATGTTAGGTCTCAACACATATTCAACGTGAACTTGACGTAATAACACTCTTATAGATCTATTTAGATAACAACACACAAAAACAAAAAAAAACAATTTCGCAAATGACATGTTTAGAGAACTAATTAATTACACTGCCAATGATTAAAAAGGAGTGAAATTGCAATGATTAACCTGTGTATTCTCTGATTTTGGCACTATCATAAATTATCTTACTAATCGCCGAGTGAAAAGAAATATTATGTACGTTGTAAATTTAAAATGCTTGGAAGAAAAGCATAATATGATTCGTTAGAGTAATTCTTATACATATTTGCATAGAAAAGATTGTTTTATCATGTAGTTAGGAAGTTACTGAATAATATGGAAGTTGAGTGCAATGATACTATGTATGTTTCCGCTATTTTGTTAAGCAACAAAAGATTGTTTAATTGAATAATTTCATCCCGAGCAAGCTGTTTCTAAAAGACGAGCTCTGAAGTTCACTGTGACTCTGATGGACCCAACAAGTCGCTATTGAAAGCATGTCAAGAAAATAAGTTACACCAAGATCAAGAGAGAAGTTTAAATTCAGATCCATTCTGGCTCTGCAACCGCCTCCGTCAGCTCTTGTCTTTCTTTGTAATTTAGTGGTATTGGGTGAGTTAGATCCAAGTTGCATCCGAATTGTTAATTGAATATCGTGATGATTACATGATTCACTGGTCCATGAAAGAGTAGTTTTGCATAGGCATAAGGAGTAAAGTTCCTTGTACAAAGACGCAGCTTGGTAGCCGACGCGTTCTGCTCATCAACGAATTCGAACCCACAACGAACAAACTAAACACTCCCTCAAAGACTATTATATGAAATGAACCACATATGCAAAAATGCTTCTTATAAAAAGGGATCAGATTTAGCTTCGTGTGGCATAATAAGGGTTAGTGAGATGAGGTTGTGCGTGTGTGTGTGTGTGTGTGTGTGTGTGTGTGTACCTAATTGGTCTATATATTGGAAACGTAGAGTCCACCAGGAAATGTAGCTTAGCCTCAACAGACTGATACCGCAATATTAAGAAAGGTACTTACTTACACAGAAATAGAAGCACCATTCATTTCAAGTCACATTTTATTAGTAAGTCCATGTTTATAAACTGCATATGAACGTTACTACATATTAGACTTTCATTCTTGCTTGTGATACTAAGGTCACCTGGCACTGGTACTAAGGAAGACTAGATATCCTTTGTACAAACTAATCTTTACGAACGAGTTTATAATTGGTAATGCCCAACTGAAAGAGTTTGTATGTACGGTACTGCCAGACGAGAAGAGTTTGTATGTATGATACTACTACACGAAAAGAGTTTGTATGTATGGTACTGTCATACTGAAACTTTTTGTATATATGGTACTGTCAAACGGAAAGAATTGGTTGCATGGTACTGTCAAACTGAAGGAATTGATATGTATGGTTCTGTCGGGCTGACATATTTGGTATTTATTGTACTGTCAGATTGAAAGATTTGGCTTGTGTGGTACTGGAAGGCTGTAAGAATTCGTACGTATGGTATTGCCATACCGCATGAATTTGCATGGAACTGACAGAGTGAATGAAATTGTATGGTATTGTCATGCAGAATGATTTTGGTACTGACCGACAGAATGAATTTGTACGGTATGTTCAAACTGAATGAATATGTAATGCATTGTCAAACTGAATGAATTTTTACGGTATTGTCATACTGAACGAATTTGTATGGTATTGTCATATTAAATGAATTTGTATGGTACTGTCATACTGAATGAATTTGTATGGTATTGTCATATTAAATGAATTTGTATGGTATTGTCATACTGAATGGACTTGCTTGGTACTGACAGACTGAATAAATTTGTATGGAATTGCTACTCACAGACTGAATGTTTTCTGTGGTATTGTCATTCTTAATGAATATGCATGGTATTGTCATACTGAATGATTTGTATAGTACTGACAGGCTGAATGAATTTGTATGGTATCGTCATTGAATGAATTTGTATGGTACTGACAGACAGAATGATTTTGTATGGTATTTTCATACTGAATGAATTTGTATGGTAATGTCATACTGAACTAATTTGTATGGTATCGTCATTGAATGAATGTGTATGGTAATGACAGACAGAAGGAATTTGTATGATATTGTTATACTGAATGAATTTGTATTGTATTGTCATACTGAATGAATTTGTATGGTATTATCATACTGAATGAAATAGTATGATACTGACAGACAGAATGAAATTGTATGGTATTGTCATACTGAAAGAAATAGTATGATACTGACAGACAGAATGAATTTGTATGGTATTGTCATACTGAAAGAAATAGTATGATACTGACAGACAGAATGAATTTGTATGGTATTGTCATACTGAATGAATTTTTTCGGTATTGTAAAACTGAATGAATTTGTATGGTATTGTCATACTGTATGAATTTGTATGGTACTGTCATACAATATGAATTTGTATAGTATCGTCATACTGAATGAATTTGTATGTTATTTTCATACTGAATGGATTTGTTTGGTATTGTCATACTGAATTAATTTGTATCGTATTGACAGACTGAATGACTTTGTATGGTACTGACAGACTGAATAAATTTGTATGGTACTGACATACTGAGTGTGTGATTTGGATTGTTAACGTAGCTTTAACAATTTTCCAATCATACTACAACGAAGTTTGCAATGTGGCAGTAATTTGTGATGTCTAGCACTGAGGCAAATGCCTTTATTCAATCCCATGTTTCTTGACAGGCCGGCAAGATTTCATTCTCCGGAAGGACGAATCCGTATTTCCCCGGGTCCCTCAGTTCCGGTGTATAAGAGTATTTCACATCTGCGGATCCCTTTGCGTAATCATCTGAACCGCCAGCGGCTGCATCTGGCAAACGGAATAGGCGAACAACCACTGTATAATTGTATGGAAAAATTATACTATATTTAACATCGCAGAGTTTAAAAGGTACTCATTCATAATACGCGTCTGAGATAACAATGTTCACTGGACAAAAAGTGTAATAATCGTAGAGAATTTATTTCTGCACTAGATATTTACTAAACGATACCGGCTGTATTGTACCTTATGTATGATTTGAATGAAGCTATTCATAAATATTTAGGGTAGTGGCTTTGCAATCTCGCAGCAAAATAGAAGTCCTCATTTAGTTTATATGCTTTTCAATTTTTATTAAAATCTTTAGTAGCAACAACTCATAAAAGTTCTATGTATTTATTTAGTTGCATACTCCTAATGCAGCCTCCGTGAAATCAAACTTGTATCTGACCAACATACATACATACATACATACATACATACATACAAACATACATACATACCGACCTAATTTCCTTTGTACGTAGCCGCTGTAGTTAGTCTAAACTGTTAATGAACACGAAAAGAGATTTATAGAAACGAAAATTGGTTAATCGTATGACTGGAAAATAAGGATTCGGCCAAGTAACTCGTGAGAATTCATCGAATCCAAGAGTCATTTGTATATCAAACTAAACAACGCATCCTTTGCATTAAGTATTGAACTTCTACTCTGATCACACATGCCAATTTAGATTAAAAATTAATAACAATCTGTGCAATGTTCAAAATTTTAGATCGCCATTGGTAGAATTATCATTGTTGATGTTGACCTAGTTCATGCATTTCAGATAGAGATTCGCTGGTTCTTTTGATGCCTTGAAATTGAAGGCATATACATATAAACACAAGGAGTGCAAGCGTGACCACAACCCTTCGCTCGATTCGATATTTTCTCACGAGTCTTTTATCGCTTCAGAATCGCAAGAAGACTGAAACACCACACTTATGCATTCAAAAAACAGTTACTTACCAACGCATAGCTCTTAAATGACCATGTCCTGAATCCAACCAGCGATTGAACCTTTATTTTCACCAATAATTTCACATAAGGCAAGGTCGGAATTTTATCTGACGGAAGTAACAAATTCTATCAGTTTCTACCCTGCAGTAAATATGCTGAATAACATGATGAAAGTAATTTCTCAAGATAAAATGTTCATCTTGCTTTTTATTTCAGATTGTATCATTTTAATATTTTATTTAAATTTCCAGAACAGAAATATGTAGTTATAGTTCTGATAGTAGAAATAACGGTTGATGACGTCATCACACTTCAAATATTTACGACTGTTGCTGGATCCTGTAACTTTAAAAACACAGATTCTGCGCCGTGTTTGGTACAATTATTAAACACTAACAGATATTTACCACAGGGTAGAAACTGTAGAATGGGCTACTTCCGTCAGATAATTTCCGACCTTGGCTAATGTGACCGTAATGGTGAAAATAAAGGTTAATTCGCTGGTTGGATTCAGGACATATTCATTTAAGAGCTATGCATTGGTAAGTAACTGTCATTTGAATGCATATGTGTAGTGTTTCAGTCTTCTTGCAATTCCGAAGCGATAAAAGACTCGTGAGAAAATGTCGAATCGAGCGAAGGGTTGTGGTCACGCTTGCACTCCTTGTGTTTATATATATATATATATATATATATATATATATATATATATATATATATATATATATATATATATATTTGATAAGGGAACTTCATTTTGCCAGACATTTCGCCGTACTTTATTGATAAAACGTCAGACTCCAGTGCTCATACACACTATGAAATAAATGTGTAAAACAAAAGTTACAAAGCTATGGTTTGATTAAATATCAGTGCCATCTCATACTTTCTTTAAAAAAATTAACAAGGCAATGAAGTGCACTTGTTTTGTATTTACTACTCATACGTGAATTCATCATTTCTTATATAAATGCCTTGCGTGGAAGTACGCCCATTTGTTGATGACCCCGTTATATGGAATGGAACTAGGTGTAACGTTTTTAGAAATGCAATATTATAAAACACATACATACATTCATTTGCTTCATAGAATCTATTTTGCGTTTGGATTTCTCTTTCTTACATCATTCAGTTAGACGAAAATACCAACGCACCAACACTCATCCAGTTTCTTACCTTAGCATTCGGTCCCTCGTTACAACGTATTGCATCGATCCATTTTGTACGAGGCTCCATCTTTTTCACTGATGGAATATGGTGGAAGCTTAAATCTATGTGAATTCTAGCATTCCCATTGCACAACGGAACATAACAATAACTGTCATGACTTTTTTCAGTTCCCGGTATCAACTGTAGCAGCCATGGTTGCGAGGTACAACGAAGTTGGTGCCTATCTTAGCCTCGTTTTGGATGCGTTGACCAAGGGTCTCATGAATGCATGAATGTATTCTAAGAATGGTCTAGACGCTGAACTACTGTTATTTACAGGGCACGATCTTGTGTCAGAAAAAGACAAACCCTGATCGGAACATTGTCTCCCTTTTCTGTTACAACATATGTCGTCCCAAAAGCGTACTATTTAACCCATCAAGTGTATGTGCATTTTTACAACTATTTCATTGTATTGTAGAGAAATATGTTGCTTGCTGATTTTACTTATATTTTTGGTTTCGTTTCTCAATTCTTTTACAAATATTAAGTTCATAGAGTAATAACATCCTATTCGTCTCTTCATATAAAAGGATGGATTAACAAATAAATATGTATCGGCTGTAATTCACACAATATCAGACAAAATATAAATTACCCCAAAGAAAACCTAGTTTACATGGCAGTTATAATTATATTACCTGAACCTAATTAAAATCCTCTGGAGGTAACTATTTATTACCTTTATTAGCTTTTCAAATTGCAGACAGCAGGTACCTATGAATATTTTATAAAAATTAGCCTTTGGGGACTGTTATGCTAATTAAAACAAAAATTCACTTAAAGTCAGGTAATATGTAGATATATCATATAAAACAGTTTATTTAGCGTGCAATTATATGCAAACTTACGCCATTTAATACTATGTTACATGAATATTTTGTTATGAATTGAGAATTATATAATTTGAAAAAGACTTTTTGAATTTTTGTGTTTCGTGGCAAGTGTCTGTGAACTACTTTATATTAAAAAGGTTATGGGGTAGTAGGAGCGATTTTGAAACTCAAAATACATTCACACAAATTATTTTGGGTAAGATGTAGTTACTTGAGACAGTCGTAGTTTATTATAACATATCCCTATATTTACCTGGACATACTTAGCGTTATCACCTGATAATCACATGTGTTCTCAATTTTGTGAAATTCGCTGCGGATAACTGTGATAATGTTCAAGGAAGAAATCACTGTCGTGGCATTTAAGTCTTGATCAGTGTTAGTATAAAAAGAATCGTTCACAAGCGATTTCCTTGTTTTGTTTTTCTCTCGTTCACGCCGATAATCATTTAACTAAGCAATATACATTATGAAAGTATGCATATTTATACAGGGTGTATAAGTATGTGTATACTTGGATGTATATCAATAATGTGAATGAGTATATTGGCATATATACATATATATAATCGTATTTCAAATATTAAATATTTCTAAGCTGCAATTTTATTAACAACTGCATTAATTTTAGAACATGTATCCCTTAAAACATGTTGATACACGTAGATACACGTCTTTAAATGTGTATCTACTAAAAATAGTATATTCATACGAAGCCAATTATTCAAGGAAGTAAATGGTCATTTTTTTAAAAAATTTACGTTTCATTTTATCTCTGAGTATAATAATATATATGTCTCTCGTCATTCCGAATATGTATAAACAGGCAAGGAGAAGTGTGTGTGTGTGTGTGTGTGTGTGTGTGTGTGTGTTGTTAACTTAATACTGATTATATATGTCGATGTGGCATGAGGCTCAGAAGTTCGTAAGATACATTATTGACACAGACCCCCCATTTTGCTTATTAAAAAATCGTTACAAGTAGACTATTTATGTATTATTAATTTATTGATTTTTTTTATTTCTACTATATGCACTTAGAGTTCATACAAATCCAAGAATTTTAACAAGTGCATTAAGATAAATAATATTATACCCATCTCTTAATCCGATACCCACTCATAAAACAGATATGTTCATATCACTCGCAAACATAGTAGACATATATCTATCCACTCACAAATACAGTATACGTATCTATCCACTCGCAAACACAGCAGACACATATATATATCCACTCACAAACACAGTCGGCATGATATGATAGAATACTGATTAATTCCACATAATATTGGTATATCTACAACATAAACTAGGTTGTCTATGGCAACTAAATATTATCGACATTTGTATGAATTTCACTTGCCATATTTCCCCATATATCTCTTGGATGCACATTCCACGTTTCCCAAGTCATGAAGGGCGATTATAATTTAACGTCATAATTTGACAAACGTTTTGATTGTCACCCTTGGAATTTGCAACTTTCGTGCTGCAACCGACATTCATTTACGTCAGTTCTATTTTAGGCTGATTTGGAAAATCATGATGTGAAAGTGAAACTTAGACGCACTTGGTTTCTCAAGGGCTGCAGATATGCCTGAGCACAATTTGAAATACCTTAATAGAAGCGATTTCGGAGGAGTGAGAAGTCGGAGGGGAAAGAGAAAACCGAATCAACTTTATGTGTACGACACAGCAATTCAGTGTTTCGATTGTCAAGGAGGTCCACATTTCAATCAGCTTCCTGTTGAGTTGATACTGGAGATTTTCAAATATCTCTGGGCGTACGAGTTATTGAGAAAAGTCAGCTTGGTATGTAAGTACTGGTACAATCTATGTAGGGACAGGGCTCTTTGGACCTCAATCACATGGAATGGGACTCCGGAGACACTCGGATACCTCCTACAACTAACAAAGTACCAAGTGCATGAGCTAGTTTTAACCGACAACTTCTATACGTTTTTAAACAAGGCTCTTGCTTGTCTTTTAAGGGACAACTTCGTTACGTTTTCAGAAAAGGCTCTTGCTTGTCTTATGAAGAAATGCACACATTTAAAATGCTTGAAACTTCCCCCGAATGCTTGCATAGAATTCTTCCAACACGAGCTTCCCAGAATCAACATCATCATAGGACGGATGTCGAACGCTAGCTATTCATTGTTTGACGGTCAGTTGCATTTACTCTCTCTCTCTCTCTCTCTCTCTCTCTCTCTCTCTCTCTCTCTCTCTCTCTCTCTCTCTCTCATTTGTTTTGGACTATGTTAATATTGTTTAGAACTGTGTAAATATTATATGTGTGAGTCCTGGCTGTATATGTTGCATAGTAGATAACAGGGGTGAAGTGCAACTTTCCGAGTCTATAATGGAGTTTGTTCTGATCTACATTGTATCAAACTTTAAAGAATTATCACCTTGTTATAAATGTATAAAGGCAAACTATATGGTTCACATATAGACCTTAGAAATGCTACTACTAGTCGTCATCATCATAAAAAAAAATTACAGAGAAATCAATTGAAATATAAATCAAGTATATCGTATGCGGTGAACCAGCAATTCATACTTATTCTGACGGAATATCTGACTACCCGATATACCCCTCCGGCCTCCAGCAGCTTGTACCTATCTACCAATTTAAAACTGAAACACATCAAATAAATAAAAATGCTCAAACCTTTAATACTCATTTCGTTCATTGATTTATAATTTTTAACTCGATTGCCATTTATTGTATGAGGCCGAAAACTATAAGCAGACATCGCTAAAAGAAACTTGTTTAGCATTACATCAAACATTTCATCTCATAGAAATACAAACATTAACACACGTGTAAATACTTTCATAACAATCGACTACTTGGTACCAACATAAATATGCACATAGCCTATTTACTTAAACTCGTTTCAGTATGATACATTGAAGATAACAACTGAAAATTGCAAGATGCTATTTGACAACCATTATACCAAGCTACTTCAGTCAGACTCGTGTGTCAATCCGAATTGTACTCTTCTCCGTCATAATGTATATCCATGTTAAATTTATTTATAAAATTAGTGGTTAGCTCGAGAAAGTATTGCTAAATTAAGTAAACAAAAGATAATGTTCCCCATTCAATGGTAATCAAGTTTCATAGTGCAAATGTTAAACAGTGAACATATCATTGCGATTAATACTGACCTTTGAAGACCTGAATGTGCGAAGGTTCAAGTTGCATGTTTTATATATGACAAGACAGAATCTGCGTATGTAAATAAAGCAGTATTCAACTCTAGCATCGCCAATACGACGATTTGAAATGATTTTAGTGTAGAATCATTTTGGGTAATAAATTATTTAATAAATCATGGCGTTAGGAATGTTTTGTATACATTTACGTTGACTCTACGTGAGACGGGATTCTTCCTATGAATTACTATAATTAGATAATTTTAATATTTTTTAAATGACGCATATGAATGAACGTGTCAATTTTATCACGGGTAATATCAAGTCGATAAAAAAGGGACTTAACTCATGAGTCGTAGAGGCATGATGTAGACTGGTTTGAGGACTTGTGGCTCATTGCATGCATTTTGCAAACCATCCTTGACTTGTCCGTGCGCACATAAACACACACACACACACACACACTGAATGTGTCTGGACTGCAGTGTATATCTTCAAAGAAAATCAATAAAAAGAACAAATAAAGATGATAAATATCGTCTATACCTGATAACAAGTTGAACTGCGCAAACAATAGAGAACCTGATCTGTCCTGGCATAGTGCGCAGGATAATTATGTTCTATATTGTTTGTTCCACTAAATAAAACCATATCTGACGGTGCGTTTTGAGAAGATTGATTTGGATTTGGAATGTTGCGGTTGGACTCGACTTATAAGCGAGTACGTACGGTAATACATTAAAAGAAACAGTGAACAAAATTTAAAAAGATCCTGATAAAGTTACGTCTATTTGAAAATTCTAAATAGAAGCTATGAGTTTCATAGGGTTTAGCATTGCAATTTTTGGAATTGTATTGGATGTAATTAAGACATAAGTGTATTTTACAAATAATTTTGTTGTACATCACGTTAGCTTTTGCTGCATCAGATACTACTTCCGAACTTACAAATGCATGTTTTCCAATTTTACAATAGCAGTACATGATTTTTACTTGTTACACCTTGCTGAAAACTGGTCTAACTTGTCAATAAATAGCGACTGCCTGACTTAGATGGTTCTGTTTGGTCTTATTAGATCTGGCCATGAATTACAGAGCACGCCGTCATGAAGAGTTCATTAGTATCAAGCAGGAATCGACTGTTGTTATCAAATATGAAATCCTTTGAGTCAGCAAAACATAAAATTTAAGTCAATGGTATTGGTAATTGTTTTTTTTAAAGCTACGTTAAAATCTATCTATCTATCTATCTATCTATCTATCTATCTATCTATCTATCTATCTATCTATCTATCTATCTATCTATCTCTCTCTCTCTTTCTTTCTCTCTCTCTCTCTCTCTCTCTCTCTCTCTCTCTCTCTCTCTCTGTCTCACACACACACACACACACACACACACACACACACACACACGCACGCACACTCATCTACTTTTATGTTTACTTTCAACAGCGCACAGAAGCGAATTTGTAACACAATACTTCAACAGAATCTCACTTCTCGTCGTATGGGAGTAGAAATTCTCAGGGTGCATGATCCAGACAATTTTCATATTTGCTGCAATAATAACAAGCCTTTCATTTATATTAAAAATATGTCAGTACTTATAAAAAAATGTGTTGTGCATACAATAAATTCAAAATCTGAATTATAGATAGCAAAAGAAGAAATATAGGTTAAAGTGACACTTTCCTCAGAAAGATAATAATCTTTGGGTCTCCTATGAGCAATCCATGGACAACACCGCCAGATATATTTCCGTAACATGTTGCAAAAAAGGGGTTCTCACGTGGACAACACGCTTTCGCATCAAACGCCGATGTGCGACTGACGTTGTACCTGCGATGTGTTTATGAGCGGGTTGATATTACGTTCGATAAACACATGTTGATTGATGTCAGTGAGCAGTTTTATCTCGCTTTTGGATTTTGATAGTATTGCGTCCTATGCCATTCTTTACAATGGAAATTGATTCGCGGGGCCATTATCACGGAAAGTCTCAAAGATACCCGCGAGCTGCTACAAGTCCGTGCGCAAATACTGATCGTGGTAGTGAACGGGTTTTCCACAACCAAAAGCAGACCAGATAGTTTTCGCGTTCGCATAGTCCTCGGGGTAATTATTATTAACCATTACTTTTTGAATTTGTTGGTTGTAACTGTTTAAGTTTACCTTCGGTTTTCCTTTCCTGCAATTCTAAACATTCTCTGATTTGTTTACTGTAATGCATCAGAAACTACACGTCTTACACCGTGATTTTTTTAATTGTGAGTGAATTTTGTTGTTGTATGATGTTATTTTTAGCTCATGATTTCGAAACAGTGATTTATTTTGTACGTTATTATAAAATGTTTATTTATTTTTCCAATTTGTAAATGAATTCGTAGCACTATCGAAAATCGTTTTTGAAGTTTTATCAGCAATCGAATTTATTTTAAGTTATTTAATATTCGTGGAGTTTCTTAAATAATTTATTTGTTAATTTAATACTTCAACAGAGTCTCTACGGCCTAAAATGAAAGTAATTTTCTTATCCTATACTCACAACCACTTACTGCATTATTATTGTCAGAAAGCATTGTATATAGAGAAGAGTGAAGAATATGTATTAATTTCCATGTCTTAAGAATGCTCTAAGTGCAACATTTTTTATCGTCGATTACAAATCTGTTTACGAAGTGACTGTTGCTTTCAAACAGGGCATTACTTATTATTATTATTATTATTATTATTATTATTATTATTATTATTATTATTATTATTATAAACTAATTATAGCGTAGAAAATAATTCCAGAATATTCCTGGCGATTGACATGCTAGCACTTGTAAAGTATTCCAACACACACACACACACACACACACACACACACACTATATATATATATATATATATATATATATATATATATATATAGAGAGAGAGAGAGAGAGAGAGAGAGAGAGAGAGAGAGAGAGAGAGAGAGGCTTATCATAAAAGCATCTTTTTTATCGATCCCTTAGTTTCTTTGTCGGTCAGTTTCAAGCAAATATCCTCTATGTATTCCCTTTCAGCAACCGAATATATTGTATCAGTCTTTGTAATGTGAGTTTATTGCATGCACACAATTGATATATTCGTATATTTTACCCATGAGAAAATGTCACTTCGCTTGAGCACCGAACATTTTAGGCCTGTAACATTAATATATACAATTTATGTATCCTTATTCATAAATCAGCAGAAATTATTCCTGTACTTATTCTTTTGCATTTATATATAAAATTGGTGTGAATCTGGAATAATCATACGCAGGCACTCATACTCGTGCTCACACAAAATACAAATATCCATCATAAATCCATCGATGATATAACTTAACATACTGTAGATTTGACATTAAATATTAATATAATAGGTAATGAACAACACGTGAAACGAATCCACCCCAGATCATTCGTATGCGCCTCAAACCGTTCTTTCCGTAGCTAAGTCAATTTTGTGCACATTTATTTGGATCTATTTGGAGGAAGAATGTATGAGCCGTAAGACGGCACAAGAATTTAATTTCGGATATGTATTTTTGGAAAAGATGATTAACTGATAAAGCAAGTGTTCATATGCATACATTAATGAAATCTAATTGGTGAACGAACTGATTAGGAAACCATATGATATAGAGAATGAGGAAACAAATGGATAATTAGTTTAATGACAGAACTCATGAAGATAAAAATGAACTACAGAATAAACGAATGAAATAACTAGGAACAAAGTAGGAAATACATAAATTAGTAAGTATATTATCAACAATGGAGTGAAAAAACATTCCCATGAAACAAGCAAAAATACTAAAATATCAATCAAGAATATTATGCAGTGAAATACAACATCCACATGCCAGTCTGGCCACTTTCATGAACTCGTAACGTTGTAAGGTACACATAGATTCTAATTTCACCATAATTTAACTTTTTTTATCCTTGTCCTTATTTGGTTATAGCGTACACAAAACCTTTACAATATTATGCACTTTCAATCCAGAGTGTTGGTTAATTTTTATATAGGTTCATCGTTCACCATAGTCTCGTCCTCCACCTCCTTTATTTTGCTGGAAATCCTTCCGCTTCACGATAATTAGGAATTATATGCACCGCCATGATGTCTGTGTTTTCTTCATTGGTCTTGGCGACTTCCTTCACCAATTTTGGAATTCGATTTCTTAGATTTTCCTTTTTCTTCTCTTTCAACCTTAAAACGTTAATATTCAGCTTTCTGGAATATATTTTAATCTGATTTGAAGCTGCATTTGCTTGCTTCCGTCTCCTATCTGAGTCATTCAGGTCACTCCGCATCATGTCATTCTCCTTTTTTGTCTCTTATAATTGTCCTTGCAAATGGTGGTTTTCAAATTACTATGATACTATATTATCCATCAGCTCTCCTGTCCTTCCCTTCACTACCTTTTTACATTCAACAGCCATCTCACTTCTCAGATCTTTTTTCACGTTCTCCAATAATTCCCTTACAATTTCTGTAGGTTCGTTTTTTTTAAAAATCATGATCAGCAAATGCAGGTATGAAAGATGCATTTGTTCTTACGTATGTTGTGGCATATATTTGGATACAGCAGGACTGGCTGATGCAAATTTACAAATTCGTTAAAAGTAATATGAGTTAAATTAATATTATTAGCTCTAACCTTTAAATAAATTTTAATATCAATGACAGTGTTAATGATGTCATTTGATGTGTCAGGTTTAGATAACACTTCATTTTTTAATATCTGTATGAATGCTGGTCTATTTCTAGATCAGAAAAATCTCTTACATCATGTGTATTGAAACAAGAACTGCATAGTTGTTGAAAGTAATATTGGGTTTGTGAATTATCTGTTAATTGTATCTCTGTACACAACGTTAATCTCAATCGCTATGATGAGTTGGAGATAATTTTGGCTGTTCTGTGTTTCAGATAGGGTCATCAGTGAACTGTTGGATTGTAAGTATTCCCTGCTCTATTGTATGTACCATAATTTCATTTGGTATATTGACTATGTATATACACCAAGCCTTTGCATCACGCCTAACAATAACCTGAAACAAGGCTAGATTTTAAAATTGACATGATCTCTGTGATTGGTGGGAAAATCATGTTAAAATATACAGTTTCCGTATGGTATTGGATAAATATTGACCTGATCACTGCAATGGGTGGGAAAATCATGTTAAAATATACAGTTTCCGTATGATATTGGATAAATATTGACCTGATCACTGCAATGGCTGGAAAAATTATGTTAAAATATACAGTTTCCGTATGGTATTGGATAATTGGATAAATATTGACCTGATCACTGCAATGGGTGGGAAAATTATGTTAAAATATAAAGTTTCCGTATGGTAATGGATCAGTATTGATTATTTATGATATATAAACGAGAATTTGCGTTTGTTACAAAGTAATACAAGGTATACGGATTATTATCTCTCTCTCTCTCTCTCTCTCTCTCTCTCTCTCTCTCTCTCTCTCTCTCTCTTTTAAAAATTGGATTCTAACATTTCTTTTATATTGTGTTTGTACCTGTATTATCCTGCATGAATTGAATGGTAGCTTAAGCCGCTAAAGCAATATAAATTATATTAATTCACTCGGTATAGGCAACCTTGGTGTCAATTTCCCAGTTCTGAAAGTAATTTCAGGTGATCTATCTTTCAGATTTACAAATGAGCCATGACGATGGTAGGCATAAAACGTGTCAATTTTATTCCTGGATATCGTTGCATATGTGCACCCTATAGTATATAGATCTTTGTAACAGATCTAATAATAGATTTTCACAACAAAGCTGTAATTTAAAATTTGCATACAGTTATCACTCTGAGTGTTGAGAACATCGAGTTGTATGTTATAGGAAACTTGTGGATTAATCAGCAGTGGGTGATGGAAAGGAGCGAGAGACGTTAAAATGTAATATTAACTATAAGAATACATGCATATTATACGCAATCTCATTAGACACAAATTAGGCTGACACAAATAACAGTGTATAGGTGACGTAGACTTCACAATATTAGAGTATTAGTTCCTATTTACCATATGGTGCATGTTACAGGTTCATGATTTAAGAAATTGATCCTGTTTTTATTTAACATTGTAGCATGTTTTTCAATGTTCTTATGCACTTCAACTATTTGCTTAAACACATAAAAGAAGGATGTTGCATGTTGAATCTGCAAATGTAAATATAAAATTTAGCCAAAATAAGCAAACGATTACATAAAATGTCCAAGTGTTCACTACCTACAAATATTCATTTTTTGGACAAATGGACACTATTTGGTCAAAAAGGTGCAAAACGTAAGTTTTTTAACGTGGATGCAATTATTGAATAAAAATATAACCAGTGAAGAGTGGTCTAAGATGTACAGCCATGTGAGAACCAAGACTTTGAAGTAATATTACAGTCGTAGAATATATGTTCAATACTTTCGTTCTCACTCGTACAGAACGTGAATTTTTCGTCTTCTAATTTGTTAATTCTTTTCAAAAAGCTAATAATGACAATTATTCCATGAATTATTTTAAAATTGAGATAAACTTTGTATCCTTAGTACAAAAATTCGCCCGGCTATAAATCTTAGACCACTTTTCAATAATTATATTTTTATTCCATTATAGAATCCACGTTTCTTGCTTAGCAGTGTATTGCTGCTTTACCTTTTCAAAATTATTGGTAAACATCCTTGAATGATTTTTGTGTTTGCAAGTTCATTTTATTTATCCCCTTGCTTTGTAAAACATGTTTTGAGTCAAATGGTGTTTGATTGCATATTAATAAGATTTTTTAATTTTGACTAATAATGAAAAGTATTTCAAAAACATTGTCGCGTTCGTTTTAAGTTTAGTCTTATCATTTCAATATACATTAAATTACCGCAATCATAAACTAAATACGAAAAAAATTAATGCCGGTATCTTTCCATGATTTGTATGGAAGGAACTTTCTAGGTGTAAAAAAATTTAAAACACTCAGGAATAAATACTTATTTGGATTTTGCGGATCTTCTGTTCCATTCAATACTGCCAAAATTATACCTTTCCGTAGGGGGCTTACAGATTTCTTCTAATTTTCTCCTCCCGAAATTTCAAGTATCCTTCACATTTCTGAATATGGTTGTATTGACTATGTCTTACCATGCTCCATCCACGTTTTACAGTAATCTTATCTTAATATACCTAATGAATGCAAACATGTGTACATATTTAATCCTCCGTCGTTCTCCTTAGTTAGTAGTATATTATGTTTAATTCTCTCTACTTTTCAACCCCATCAAAACAAACATAAATATAGTATTGTTTAGTTATAATTAAATTTTTGCAGATGGATTTGGACAGTGCTGAAAAATAAGTAAGAATATAGACAGAACAAGAGTTTTTACAAGAATTACTTTGCCTACAGATGGACGATATCTTTGACTCCAACTTGACAGAATTCTTTCTGCCTTTATTAGTTTCTTCCTATAATTAATTGTCACCATTTGTTGTCAGTCTAGAGAAACATCCATACCGATCAGTGTAAAGTTGAAAGATGACCAGTTTAGTTCCATATCAAGACATATACGGATCACACTTTTCGTTACTTGATATAATTACATAAGTGCCCAAAGAGGCATAAATAGTTGTAAGAGGTCTAATAATAGACTCGCAGGTCAAAGTTAAAATTCATTGTTGACTTCGAAATATCACTGTGAAATCTATGAGAATCGGATGTGGGTCACGAACTTTTGTTTTATATTGCATTCTAACAGAAATGTAAAGATATTTTGTTGCAGTAATTAAATGAAGAAAACATTTTAAAAGGGGGGTGGGTGGGTGATGAGCAGAACATTTATTATATATTGTGTTTAATCAGATATATTTTCCTGCTTAGGTCGCTAAAGCATATACATGATGTTAATTCATTCGATAGAGGCAACCTTGGCGTAAATTTACCAGTTCTAGAGGTAATTTCAGTTGATCTATCTTTCAGATTTCTTCATGAATGATAGCAATGGTTAGCATAAGACGTGTCAGTTTTCTTCGTGGATATCGTTGCATATGTGCACCATATAGTGGATAGGTCATCGTAACAGACATAATAACAGATTTTCACAATAAAGCTATAATTTACAATTTGCATAGAGTTATCACCCTGCGTGTTGGGAACATCGAGCTTCATCTTATAGCAGACGTTAGGATTAATCAGGGGTGGGTGACGGAAAGGCGTGGGTGACGTCTAAATGTAATATAAAGTATAAGAATACTAATCATTGTTTATGTTCATCGATGTTCACCTAAATTGTTTTGCTGGTCTAATTTCGGCAATTTTTTGTTTCGGTTTGACGTATCTTTTTGATGCGTTATTATATTTAGCCATATATTAACCTAATGTTAAATTAGAAAATTTTTATTGACACTGAAATGGGAAATACAATGTCGCTTAATGTAATATAAGATCGATGAACATTATTGATTCTTAATCTACAGTCAGCATTTAGCTCGGTCGCTTTGTTGAAGTACAGGTAATTTCGGCTCTTTTATCTTTCAGATCAAATTAATCCCCACCTTATCGTATGTATTATGAAGTGTCACAATTACATATGTGCAATAAATGGTCAATACATTTTCTGTAATACATCAACCAATGGAGTTTCAAATATATGCTATAATTTAAAATAGGGCTTTCGAGTGTTATCAGACTGAAGACAGATACTTTTTCCGTTCAAAATCTGAAAAAACAATTGTCATGACTCATTCAATCACCTCTAACATTCAAAATGAAATCTAAGCATTACCAGACAAATGCTTATCATCAACAGCAAACACGGACCATAACACAATCCCCGCCGTTAAAAAACATGCGCAAGAGTCGCAGTGATACAATATTATGACTACCTGCAACGAGGGCTTAAAAGTTAAATTTTGAAGGAAACTTTCAACGATATCACTTTGAGTTTAAATGAAGTTGGCAAAAATCTAAGTTTGTAATGATGCTGTATATTTTATTAAAACAAGGTCTCAGATATACATTCAATAGTATAAATACATAAACGACAACATAACACAACAAAAAAATCGAATAATATACAAAGTATATATCTGCTGTATATTAAGTACAATCAAATGAAAAATCATTCCTAATTATGCTAAGCCAGAAGACTATGAATCAATAAGAACTGACCTCAATTTGTATCAAGGAGAAGACTCCCGTTTACAAATAGAGAGAGCTTTTCCTCCAATTTCTAGCATACACAAGTTCTTTTTCAATTTCCAATTTCTAGCATACACAAGTTCTTTTTCAATTGTTTAATACCAAAACGCAACAAAAACCAAACAAACATGCAAGCATCCTATATATATATATATATATATATATATATATATATATATATATATATATATATATATATAATTTTTTCGTTTTGCTATATAGATTACATGACTTTTATTTATATGTTCAATTTGTTTTCCCTGCAAAAACAATGAAAATTACTTCGTTTGTCGATATCACGCGACTATTGGACCTCTGTTGTCGATGGCATTGGTTGCGAGATTTGTATAGTCATGTGACTAGTAATGCAGTTAACAAGTTCCAGGTGAAAATTCATTGACGCTGTCGCTACGTCTCGACTGACAGTGTCAGCGGAAAAAAGACAAACGAATGCTATACTCGATTTTCTTGACTCTGTGTGTGTGTGTGTATGTATGTAGTGTTTGTATATATAACGCTTGCCAAAAGAATCAATTAATTTTAACTTCATCTATTTATTGTAGAATGTCCAAAATATGAAGAAAAAAATATTGTCTTACAAATTAACATACGTACATACATACATACATACATACATACATACATACATACATACATACATACGCACGCACGCACGCACGCACACACACACACATACATACATACATACATACATACATACATACATACATACATACATACATACATACATACACAAACACCTATCCATCCATCCATCCATCCATTCATCATACATACATACATACATACATACATACATACATACATACATCCATCCATCCATCCATCCATACCTACACACACGTACATACATACATACATACATACATACATACATACATACATACATACATACATACATACATACATACATACATACATACATACATACACAAACAGAAACACCCATCCATCCATCCATCCATCCATCCATTCATACAAACATACATACATACATACATACATACATACATACATACATACATACATACATACATACATACATACATACTGGTCTGGTATTGGTGCAAAATCCAATCATCAGGATCAAACTTGTTTGCTTATTTGCAATGTTGTACGAGAATCATAGTGAATTGTACAAGTTTAAATATTCAGTTTGCACTATTTACCTTTCAGCATTGACAGTTCGAAGCACATGGCTTTCTCACAAAGAACGTAAGTATTTTGAAGTGTCCCGATTCTGTTACGAAGATCTGATTTCATATAAGCTTGAACGAGTCAAAGCATCTTGATGACACACACATTCAGATCATTCTTACTTTACACGTTCTGTAATGACATAACATATTACAAAAGCTTTATTTCACTCAGGTTGAAATACACACCATAACAGGTAAAAACTAAATATCTCACTTTGCATATGCGTACATCATTAAAGACCGATTAAGAGCAGTAGATCTCTGCTTGGTGAATCTGGTTTTCTCCACATTGCTGCGACCGTGACACATTTCTAGTTCTTTTGTTTTGTGGGTAAATATTTTGAGCAGTTTATATTATCTCTTGTTTCTGGGGCCGTGATTGGCCGAGTGGTCTAAAGCGTTCACAGTTACAGATCACTGCAATCTCACCTCTGTCTGCGTGGGCTCGAGCCTCAGATTCGACCAATGTTGGTATGTGAGAAAGCTTGCCAGTAGTTTCTCGTGGGTCAGCGGTTTTTTCTTAGTTTTTCTCGGGTTCATCCTTCACCATTAATATTCGCCGCCATGTATAGCCTATCGTGCTGAAAAATGGCGTTAAACCCTAAAAAAAAAACTTTTTTCTGTAAAGATTACATGACTGTAATTTATATTTTTCATTTGTTTTCCCTAGAACAACATCGGAAATGCTTTTGTCTTGAATATTGGACATCTGTTGACAATGACATAAGTTTCGAGATGTGTATAGTTATGTGACTAGTAATGCAGATGGCGCGTTCAAGATAACACACACACACACACACACACACACACACACACACACACACACACACACATATATATATATATATATATATATATATATATATATATATATATATATATATATATATATATATATATATATATATAACTCCACACAAAATGACGTACACGCATTTAAGGTAAAAAAAATACATTTAACAATGCAGAATGTTCAATGAGTGCATCTCAGTTTTTCCAAGTATCCAGAACAAATGATAAAATAACTTATCTTAGAAATTAACATACATACATACATACATACATACATACATACATACATACATACATACATACATACATACACAAACAGAAACACCCATCCATCCATCCATCCATCCATTCATACAAACATACATACATACATACATACATACATACATACATACATACATACATACATACATACATACATACTGGTCTGGTATTGGTGTAAAATCCAATCATCAGGATCAAACTTGTTTGCTTCTCTAATTGCAATGTTGTACGAGAATCATAGTGAATTGTACAAGTTTAACTGTCGTTCAGTTTTCACTAGGTGTTTTCGGTTCACACTTCATTGATTTCTAAAAGACAAAAATTAAATTATTGTTTAAAACTTTCTCTGCAGTCAAGAATCATTTCCTTTGCTTTTTTTAAAAATGTTTCCACTATTTACCTTTCAGCTTTGACAGTTCGAAGCCCTTGGTTTTCTCACAAAGAACGTAAGTATTTTGAAGTGACCCGATTCTATTATGGCAATCCGATTTCATATAAGTTTAAACTAGTCAAAGCATCTTGGTGGCACACACATTCAGATCATTCTTACTTTACACGTTCTGTAATGACATAACATAAGCTTTATTTCACTCAGGTTGAAATACACACCATAACAGGTAAAAACTAAATATCTCACTTTGCATATGCGTGCATCATTAAAGACCGATTAAGAGCAGTAGCACTCTGTTTGGTGAATCTGGTTTTCTCCACCTTGTTGCGACCGTGACGCATTTCTGGACTTTTTGTTTTGAGGGTAAATATTTTGAGCAGTTTATATTATTTTTTGTTTCTGGGGCCTCGATTGGCCGAGTGGTCTAAAGCGCTCACCATTACAGATCACTGCAATCTCACCTCTGTCTGCGTGAGTTCGGGTATCGGATTCGACCAATGTTGTTGTGTTAGAAGCTTTGCCAGTAGCTTCTCGTGGGTCAGCGGTTCTTTCTTGGCTTTTCTCGGGTTCATCCTCCACCATTAATACTGGCTGCCATGTATAGCCTATAGTGTGCTGAAACAATGCGTTAAACCCTACACAACTTTTTCTGTACAGATTACATGACTGTAATTTATATTTGTCATGTGTTTTCCATACAACAATATTGGAAATGCTTTTTTCTTGAATATTGGACATCTGATGACAATGACATACGTTGTGTATAGTCATGGGACTAGTAATGCAGATGGCGAGTTTAACATCAGATAGATAGATAGATAGATAGATAGATATATAGATAGATAGATAGATAGATAGATAGATAGATAGATAGATAGATAGATATAAGCTGTACTCGCAATTCCAGAATATATATATATATATATATATATATATATATATATATATATATATATATATATATATATAATTCCACACAAAATGACGTACACGCACCATAGGTTAGAAAAACATAACAGTGCAGTTCAATGACTGCATCTCAGTTTTCCCAAGTATCCAGAACAAATGATCAAATGTATTATCTTACAAATTAACATACATACATACATACATACATACATACATACATACATACATACATACCTACCTACCTACCTACCTACATACATACTGGTCTGGTATTGGTGAAAAATCCAATCATTAGGATAAAACTTGTTTGCTCTCTAATTGCAATGTTGTACGAGAATCATAGTGAATTGTACAAGTTTAACTGTCGTTCAGTTTGCACAAGGTGTTTTCGGTTTACACTTCATTGACTTTTAAAAGACAAAAAATAAATTATTGTTTAAAACTTTCTCTGCAGTCAAGAATCATTTCCTTTGCTTTTATTAAAATGTTTCTACTTTTTACCTTTCAGCTTCGACAGTTCGAATTCCTTCGTCTTTTGACATTGAACGCAAGTATTTCGAATTGTCCTGATTGTATTACGAAGAACCAATTTCATATAAGCTTGAACAAGTCAAAGCATCGTGATGGCACACACATTCAGATCATTCTTACTTCGCTCCTGACCAAAATTATTGATTAGTTTTGATTCTTTAGACAAGTAATACATTGTTAATATTTTCTCTGTCAATATTAACACATACATACAACATGTGGACTTAATTACGAACGTATGGATATCCAATACATTAATGAAAAAGAAATTTGAGGTAAATAAATTATAATAAAGCTCTCTCTTTGTTCAGTTTTCATCTCCTTAGCTAATTAATGTTTCAGGTTAAAATACACTTAGATACTAATATATTTATACTAATTTCCTCATTCTAAAGTAGAAAATTATCATATCGATGGAATTTGAAACGATAACTACAAACGTCGCTAAAATTAATATAGGTTATAGCGAATATTTAAATTATATCTCAATACTTACGTTCATCTCATTCGCTATGTCGAAGTAGAGTTTCAGTTGACCAGTGTATTAGATTCAAATTTCATCCGTGCTTTAAAATATGGTTTGTATTTGGTAGTGTCACCATTTGCTTTTTTAGATATCATTTCATAGTTGCAACAAATAATCGATAAATATTTTGTAACAGGTCTATTAATAACACAAAATAAGGCCTCCGTTTATAGGTGACTTAGAGTGCTCATTGTGACTCCTGGGAAAGTCAAATTAAAATGTGCAAATTTAGTCAGTTATGGGAGACATCTGAATAAAGCAGGATTGGTTACTAGAATCAGAAGTCGTTTAAAAGTAATTTAAGGTATAATAATTAGATTAATTAGATATATATCGTCAACGTTCATCTAAATTGCTATGTTGAAGTAGAATTGTGGTTGTTCTGTGTTTCAGATTGGTTTTTGGCATGTATGTACGGTAAGTATTACGAGGAATCACAATTTTCTGTTGCAGACAAATCACAGTAGTGCACTAAATACTCGATAAATCACTGTAACATGCTCCATAAACTCCCAGTACAGTGCTAGAATGTATAGTTAACTTGGAGTGATCGCTGTGAATTTTGGGAAACTGAGGAATTGTTGACGAACCTATATTTTATATGATATTCAAACATATGTGTACATATTTTGCAGCAATATTTGAATGGAGATTTAAGTACAATGAAAGAACTATGGTTTTATAACATGATAATAAATTACATGTGCCGTCAATATTATAAAGTTTGAATGCTTCGTATAGTGCTCGTTACAATTCTACGTTTGAAGATTAAAGTGCTAACCTCCCTATCCTGGTTTATTTAGGTAGCGTTAAGAACATCCTATTTATGCAATATACGTGTTTTTGTAATCATCCTGTAAATAATTTTACTTTGCTCTTAAATATCCAAAGCACAATATCTGGACAAAATATGACATTCATTCAAATACTTTTTGTTACGTTTATTATTTACAGTTTTACAACCTTTATGCAAAGATCTTGTGATAATTCTAATATCATCCCTAATTTTTTCTCTTCTTGGCGAATAACCGAAATTAAGGAATTGCCGTTTAATTTGTAACATAATATCAGATTGTGTAATATCAAATTTCAATGTATTCGTAATAAACTAGATCTAATTAATCAACGTTGCTATGCGGACAGTAAATTTAAATTTTGCACTCGATTTTCTAAAGACAAATTGAATATTGCTTGTAAAGTTTTGATGGTATACGTTTCTCATAATATGAAACGCAGGAAGGAAGAAATACGTGAATACAATATCATGTGCGATTCATGCATGCACTTAATATACGTGAACATAAACTTTTTCACGTTTGTTACGCACGTATTCTATTTTCGTAAGTAGACTTTTGATCATTATATAGCAATAATAAAAGTTAATGTCATCATTCATCCAAATTATCGTAATCCACTACTTCATACCATGTAAACAATGCTTAATGCACAAAGGAAGGCTTAACTATTCTCCTTGCGTCGCATAATTACAAGAATAGGCTCCACACACATACATACACCACTGTCACACACTTTGCCATAGTTTACACATTACAACTTAAAACCTTTTAAATCACCGAAATTTAAACTCTGACTCAGACGGTAATTACGGTGTCAAAATTTGAATAATTCGATTTTCCCGTCATTGCAACTTCAATTCATTATTTTTTTTAAATGATCACATGTAAATCGGCAACATTTTATAGAATAAAGTCAGCAAACTCTGTACATAGCAGTCAATCAGATGTCTGAAACATGTGTGATCAGTTATAATCAACCCACACAAGCCGTTGCTGATCAACTCCCCATCTACCCTTGATCATATTACGTGCTATAACTATTTCAATATAGTTCAGCATTTTGTTTTTCATTCAGGTTTTGTAATAATTAAACAGCCAGAGGATACGTAAATTTTAACACTATCTTTCTATTTTTGTAAAGGCCGTCATGCTGATGTCAGGTTCGTATCAATAAGATGTTCATGTGCAAGTTACTATGACTGTAATGCTCGAAGTAATCTAAGGTCTTATTTAGTTTTTCCGTTCGTGGTTTCGTTTTTTTTAATTTTCTTGGACGAATCGACTAGGATAATTGATTCATTTGGGAATAAATTCATGCCCTGCCATTCGACCATGAAAGACTACATAACAAATGAACGTACCGAGTACTATTTAACTATTATTTCGAGAAAAATATAAGTTATAATTAAATGAGTTAAGCTTTCCTGGAAAAATAATTAGACGTTTGGAAATGCTTCACATGGTACATTTTGACTCAGCTATGCCAAAAGGAACTTTATCATCATCTTCACTCCTACATCAAGAGTATTGAGAGTATTGGAACAACTCTGTGTTTATGGTTGTTGTTACAATTGAATAGTTAGAGTGTGGTTAATTAGGAGGGGATGGGGGGAGTGCGATATCAATCAACAACACATACCAGGCAATTTTAAAGTATAACAGTTATTGCAAAATGTGGAACTTGTATTATTTAATTTGGTTCTGGTACTTTACCTTGCTATTTAGTGATATGCATTCACTGATTACCATTACTCTTCCACTAGATACATGACTAATTAGGTACTGAGTTGTGGAAGTAGGATCCTGATCGTCCGTGCTTAAAACCAACTTATATGTTAGATTCTATGTGGATCAGGTAAATGCCAACTACTGATCTAGTTGTTGAAGCCATGTCCAGATGGGCATGATAGCCTGAGCTTAGGAACAACTTACAACTTCTAATTTTATATTTGGCGAGAAGGTGGTTATATTGATACAAGTTCCAACTCCTTGTCTACTCTTCTAGAATCAAAGTATAACTTTCTGTAATCATTAACTTACTTTTTGTATCAGCTGTGTCAGGTATTTGTTTTTTATAAAAAATATATTAATATATTCATCATCAGCACATAAAGGAAGAAAATGAGAGGGAGAAGATGAATTAAATTGGTTTGAGCAGATTTATTAAATTCCAAGCAACAAGTGTTAGAATGTGTCAATAGGACCACGTTCGTTTGCACACCAAGGTCCAGCAACGTACGTAGAACGAATTGCCCATTGAAATTAGACACAAAAACACAGTGATCCCTTTCAAGATTGCTCTAACAACGCATCTTTTTGGACTGCAAGAACAAATTTAAAGACCTAATAATGTTTCCTATCTTACATATTTTCAGCATTTATTATACATATTTTTATGTGGCCTAATTTCATGGGGTTTTCTTTTTGTTTGTTTTATTATGTAATTATATATGTTGTAAAGCGCTTAGAGCTCCTAATGATTAAAGTTCTAATTATTATTATTATTAGAAGGCGTTCGTTTACGTTAAGTGATGGAACGTTCAGATTATACAATATAACTACAGCTTCTAACTGTATGATTTGCAGTTGTTATATTGTTGTGTTTGTTGGTCTCTAAATAGTTCTCTATGCAATTTAATTGTCTATTTGTAATTTTACTTGCCTTTTTCATGTATGTCGATTGTCATAGGACAAAGGATATAACTTAGCGAAAAAGGTTTTTGTGTTGTGTCGGGGTTGTTACAAAAGTAATATTTCTTTAGTTAGATCTCTTGTTTAAGCTTAAAGGAGACCAGAAACCAATGGAAATATATCATAATAATAACAGCGCTATGGACGAAAACCTTATTCTGAAATATCACATGCGACCGCAATGCCAATATTTAGATATTGGCATATGTTCTAGGAGCTGAACTTCCGTGACCTCGTATGCAAAATTCCGCACCTATTCGGTTACTCTCGTGATGTGACGTTATAGTAGTGACTCCAGTATCCCAATTGGTCGTTTTGCATTGCTTACGGGTGTAGATAGCATATTTATAAAAGGCTGTGGACAACATTTTTTTCTCTTTTCGAAACGAAAAAGACAAAGAAAGTGTGGATACATTATTACAGGCGAGTCGATTTCAATTCAACGCCATACGGCACTCCGTGCTCATTACATTTCTCAAAGATTGTTGCAAGAGGGAAAATTGACAGACATATTGAAATAATTGGGAGTTCTCTGCGAAAATTCAGGATATATTACGAGATAAGGAGGTAGGAGAGGAAATGCCTTCAAAATTGGGAGGTTTTCTTCTTTCTTCTCCCGGCTTGAGAGTTAACAGACATTAACTGTTCGGTTTTGTGGATTTTTAGTCAGGGGTAGTGAGTTTATTTAAGTAATCAGCCCGGGGCCTGTGCTTAAAAAACATTTATTTCAGCACTGACCAATACAGTGCATGATCTATTTTAACGAGAAATGTATATACTATCAGATTTGTCAATACGCTAACTGTAACATCCATTTAATTTCTTAATGTTTAAATTAATTACTTATGATTTTCACTTTGCAGATTTATTTGTGGGGTCCTTTTTATGTATGCATAACTAATACTTAAATTACGCCCTGATGAAAACTTTTCGCAATGCCCATTACACCTGCCCGGTAATAGATATTTTTTCACACACAAGTCGGTCCCCGAACAAGTCTCATAATTCAGTATTATCTCTCAAGGGTGTTTATTTTACAAGATATCATTCCTTATGTGTGTGTGTGTGTGTGTGTGTGTGTGTGTGTTATGAGTAGGTAATGAATATGTTATTGCATATAATACGATTGAATCTTATCCTTCTTAAAAGAATTTATTGCATTGTGGCAACAACAACAAAATTTGCATTGGGCACCATCACTTAATCAGTATAACATTTTTGAACAGCACACGATGCATCAGTATTTATTTTAAAATTACATTGTTTTGTTTTCTTAAATTCCAAAATATGAAATATGAGCACCATCTTACTGCTGTACTTTTCTCCTGTCGTGCCTTAAACACATTGTTAAAACATACTTCAACAGATATAGTTATGCGCATATCTCTGAAGCAGATTCATCTTTTGAATGTGTAACCCCAATCTGGTTCCCTCCTGTCTGTTTGGCTTGCCATGTTTTGTTTGTATTCGAGGAATGGCTAGAATTGCGTCACGGGACCACGTGATCGGTTGTCTCATCAAAACTCGGCAATTTACGGAATCGTGGTATCTTCCACGCAATATAATCACTACCCGCTACGATATTGAATTTATAAACATTACAGTCTAATTAAAATGTGTGGAGAATTACATACATGAAAGGAATTTTTTTATTTCTGGTCTCCTTTAATCTGATGCCAGAGTAATGGCAAAGAGAGGAGTTTAGAACTATATAGTTGTGTGTGTGTGTGTGTGTGTGTGTGTGTGTGTGTGTGTGTGCATTGGTTTTGAATCTAAAGGCATTCCAATTGATTGTATTTTATGTTGAACCTAAATCCAATCCCTCAAACTCAAAGCTGGCAAAATGTTAACCTCTATAGAACCCTCTTGGGACCTTGAGCACTCTAACGTTGCCTTGTATGAAATGGTGTGTCATCATATGTTTGTGTGTGTTTATAGTTTTTAATTTAAAGTTGTTACAATTAATATTAATAGTCGGTCAATAGAGAAACATATTTTCCAAGGACTAGTATTATGAGTTTCATTTGTATTTGTTAATTGGTTACTGCAGTGTGCAATGGACCCTGATGGTCTGAGCTTAGGATAACCTTATGATTGATAAGTTCTGGCGTGTATCTAAAGGTTGTTGAGCGAGCTCTCCTTACCAAGATTGTCACCTTGTGCAGCTGACACTAATGGTCTGGGCTTATGACCAACTTATATATTCAATAGGGTTTATGGAAGTTATACATTTTCTAAATCAATCTTACTACCTTGAGTGGTCAGCTCTTATGGTATGGGCTTAGGTCCATGTGTTTTATTTCTAACTTTTATGGGAGTGAGGGGCTGAAACTAAATGTCAAGTTCGTCGATGAACGGGAAGTCTTGGCAACTGTTACAAATATTTCGCCTCGTTTCGTCTCTAAGAGAGTAAATGTCGTACGGTCTCTGAAGTCTTAACATCACTCTTTAAAGATTTGATCTTCTGAGATAAGCACTAATGTTTCTGTCATGTACCATTCGAACAATCTTCTTGAGTCGTCATAAAACATTGTTTTGTTTTGCACACCGATTATCGCTTGGGAACACTACCATAGGCTTTTTCTTTTCTGGCTATTGTTACATCCAAACGGCTTTTTCCTCTTCTCTCTGCTTAGAGTCGGGTGTGTAGCAGCTTCTTTTGTTTTTGCAATAAATGGAAGACACCCTCTTCATCGATAGCATAACTTCCCTTCAGTGTTTGTTCTTAATAGTTAAGAACCACTTCTCTCTGACTGTTGATTTCAAGGGTATCGTCAAATTTGGCATACTAGATGGCGACTGAAAACTGATGATCAACACGGATTTGGCCTGATTATATAAATGGGAAATGTCCTGCTTTGATGCTTTTATCTGGAGTGAAATAAAACAAGTCCTCACATGCAATATAATGCTGCATAGTCTTCGGTGCTTTGGTTCCTAATTATTCAGTGCATTCAAACAAAACCCATTGATCTCTCAATAAATTCTCCTATGCAAATCTAGGTTCAAATGCTGATACACAATGTCTTGTCTTCTCGGGTGACAGCTGTCGTGGTCGCATAGAAGTGCTGGAACTGTAACTGGTTTTGATTAATAGTTCCGTTGAAGTATGTCACATGCGTTTTGTTCAGTGAATTCTCCAAAATCAGTTTCTATCCGCTACTAGACTATAAATAGAGACGAGTTTGCTCTTTGTGTCATCAGTTCTTAACACAAGTGAAGTCGTCGATGATGAGTGTAGAAAGCACGACCGCCATCTCAGATATGATGCTTGATTCCAACAGTCTATTAGTGCAACTGCCCGGGAAAGGACACACGTAGCCATTTCTGTAAATACAAGTTATGATGAGATACAATGTTGTCTCAAAAGAGTGTTATTATACAAATTAATAGTCCAGAGAAGTTTGTGACAAAGAAAAGTGTGGATGTTTGGTTATTGTTAACAATTTCGTTAACCCCATCTGCCATTTTCACGGTCATCCTAATTTATCAGGTACAGAGATATTTATCCAATATCGCCAATCTTTATTATTATGTATGTGTGCGTTTTATGTTTGTGTTACTTTTGTCTATGGAGTTTTCTTACGCAAATAAATTGAATATCCTACTCTTTTTATGGTATTAATAGTTAAGTACTGCGTGACTGTGCGTGAACATTCTTACAACTTACTATCCTTTTGCATCACTTCGAGCGAGTTATTATGTTTGTTGGTCAGTCTATCTGTGGGTGTTGCTTATTAGGCATTGGTGCTGGTGAGTAACACTGTGTGTTGGTTAGTATCCTTGGATGTGGATGCAGGTATGTAATACTATGTGTTAGTCAGTAAATATGTTTAGTTTTAGTCAATCGAAACCATTGTCAGTTTATGTGTAATGGTCAGTATTGGCAGTTGAAGCTTTAAATTACCTTAAATTACATTTTGTCGCTCTAAAAATGTCAACATGGCAGTCTCATATTATTGTTTTTAGTGTTGTATTTGCCTCTTAATATTACTTTCCCAAAGTCATCATAATTTTACCTAAACGCGGCATTTTGACGACATAACACTACTTCTACAATCATCCTAGTGCATTTTGTGCACTATAGCAATATAATGGTACGTTATATTTGTCGTTTTTGTTCTCTTTTGTCCCCCTATTTCCAGTTCCATCCTATTAATGGTCTTTAATGTCATAGTCCAGATCCATTGTTATATAGTGTCATATTTAGTATTTACAATGATTCTGTGGTTATAGCATTTCATATTGAGTAACCGTATCTTTACATGGGTGACTATATTTGAGCCCATTGACTATGGAATGAAAAACTATTAACCGACTTTCATAAGGTAAGCAATAGTTATATGCATGAATATAACATAGCAACGAGCAGATTCATGGGAACAGAGATGATTGATCAGTGGATGGATGGATTAGACTAACAAACTCAGAAAGAGAAAGAGTGAAATATTAACACAATCATGCTTTTTTTTATTGCTTTTACAGCAGAAGATATAAAAATGGCTCTTTCCTCCGTCGAGCATAATAGGTTTCTAAATCCAGAAGAATTCGTTTCACAGCACAGAAAAGGTACCCGTTGTCTTTCTCAAACATACCAGCATACACACGTAAATTTGATATTAAATCTTCAATTAGAAAGTAGTTTGACTGAATTTATTAGTTAATTTAATGTAATAAGAACAAACCAATGTTTTCGCTTGCTGCATGTGAGGGTGACGGATGTTCGCGTGGATTGTGGAAGTAAAATCCGACAACATAGCCTAGTCAAGTGACATATTCCATTAATTACAGTCACGTTGGAATTTTGTGATGACTGCAAGACATTAGTCTTGATGTCTTAAGTGGAACTCAAATAATAATACAAATGTTGTTGCCATTCTGGGAATCTACTTTCGTCTTGGTGAAGATTCAGTGAAGGAAATACTTGATTTGTGCATTTTTACATTTTATTATCTACCAACGTAACATGGTAAATTAATCCATTTGTTCTATATGTGTTCCATATTTTCATGTAGTAACGATTCTATTCTTCTCAATATGTACACCCAATATCTGAGTAAATCATATATGTTATCTTGTGTACGCTGTTGAATGACATTTAACCTCTATCTATTTCGTGAATGTTGGAGGTGAACGCTGTGGTGATGGGAATACACGCATCATCCAACATACAAATCACAGTACAGAAATCAGTATGGGCAGTATATGCTGGAGATCCACGAATGCCATCTACTAAATGTTAGGTGTGATTGTATGTTTTCTCTGACTAAAGCTAGCAATCTATTTTTATAAGCATCCTGCTGCAACGTGGAATTTATTGTCAAGCGTTATGAAGACAGTATCCCCAATTCAAGTGACAGCTTTTCAATTGGCGAGGTATAACACCAACTATTCACTCTGTATTATCTGCCCGAATTTAGCACTTCTGCGAAAAACCTGGTACCAATGAGAAAGTAATTAACTTCATCAGAGAATGTACCCACTATGTCGATAAGGACTATCCTAAGATAAGCATATGCCTCAGTGATTGCACTCTCCAGGTTCTTGAATCAAGACTTCATGGCACAAAATCTGTTACCCAGTCCATGCATGAATGTGCAGTACAGCCAACGAAAACCGTGAGATGCGAATGGCTTTTACGAGTACCAGTCTCTCATCGGACAGTGGCACTTTCACTCGCTCTCCATTACCTCATTGCAACAATGACCTGTGCTTTTTCTGTGACAACGGAGTATTATCCCTTTCACGTGACTGCTACATACAATTTAAGTAGTTCTCTCAAAGAAGCTGTCGATTAAAGCATAAACCAGAAGGAAGCTCCACAACAAGCTTTGCACATCGATCATTCAATAAAAGGTACATGCATTTGACAATAAATACTAACAAGCGGTGGTGGGTAATACACGTCACAAATGTATGTCACATATCAAAGAACCCATCGGTGTCTAAGCCATGATCAGCTGATAAATTGTAATTAAGGTGAAATTTCTCGCAGAAACTAAAACAGCTTTCAAAATAAGAAAACTAGGTGTAGAAATCTTTGCTGAGAAAAGCAATTAATGCAACTAAAAAAAATAGATATTGTGTAGGTTTCCATAAAGATGTTACAGAGGTACACTTAACAAACGAGCAGTATTTATATTATCGGTGGGTCATTCAGGGGCGAAACACAATATCAACTGACAAGGAGGTTTCAAACATGAAGATGCAAACAGCTAACCTTGTACAAGGAACAGCGATATTCATCCTATTCCGGCAGAAGATCTGCAGCAAACAAACTCAGAACTTTAGGTTGCATGTGAAATGTCATAACAGTTAGCAGTTGGATAATCCATTAATAAAGTCGCTCGAAGCAAGAAAACCACCTACATCTTGCATAACTTTAGAATGTCAGATGACTACAACAGACTCCTGCTAGTGAATGTATTCAGTGGTGCCGACCGTACAAGCAGTTCTGCAGAAAAGAGAAAAAGCTTTCTGGAAAGGTTTTCAAACTACCAATAATGACAGATACGTTGAGGTGAAGTTATTATGCGAAAGGCAGGCACATCCGGAAAGGCTACCACCAAAATAAGATTAATTTCATCAAGCAATTATCGCGGCTCACTACCAGGACATTATCTTGTAATATAACAGCACGGCAAACCCCGTGATTCCGTCACTACAATAATATGACGGAATTAGAAAGGAATACTTTTCCAGTCATGACCATGCACATCCAAGCATCAAAGTCTGGACTTCACTTGCTGAAATGGGTCTGTACCAAGACGAGATGTCAATTTACAAGGTGCATATGTCAGAAACAATGGTTTGGCTGCTCTGAGGCGTGTGGCAGTATACACAAAGAGAACGAGGAGGAGGAGGAATAGGATGAGAGAGAAGAGAATGATATGTTTCTGTAAATAGTCTTGTGTACTTGTAAATGAGGACCTTTCCAGTGTTGTAGACTGTACGTCTGTACGTTTAAAGATATTAGACCTGCAGTAAAGCTACGTTTCCCTCTAATATTGTAGCATCCATCAGCAAAGACTTGTGTGTAGATCGGTCTGAAAATGTTGTAATTTAATGTAATCAATGCAAAAGATCTATATGCCTTGTGATAGCAGTACTTACAATGATTTCTGTCCAAGACAATTCGACTTCCTTAGATCAGATGGACAGTAAAATTTCGTGAGAACTCAAGACTTGTATAATATGAAAATTACAGTTTTTTGTGTTCTTAAACACATTGCGGTATTTGAAATCTGCCTACATATGGACATATTTAATGTAGACATGGTCTATTTTCTACACATACAACCATGTTAAAGATTTTTGTATTGTCATTGCGGTCCTTTAAGTTATTGAGAATACTGGCTTGCTTTCATCAGACAATTCGTACAAGACTTATCATGCTCCCTGACGAACCACTGTATAATCAACGTAAATTTGAATAGTAATAATACCTCAAATGTTGTCTCCAATTTTAGTAAAATGTTCAGTGCTAATCTATCTCATACGTTTTTTGTCATAATCAAAACCGATTCATATGTACATGATAATGCTTTTGAGTGAGCAGGGCTATTTATGTTTTTGTGATCCACCAAATACATAAATATTGTTGATAATATAGTTAACCCAATATTTAGTTTTTACTAGCCAACAGAATATGCATTTGAATTTTAGGCATAATTGTATTTGGCTAATTTCTAAACAATGCAAAACATTTTGTACAGAACTCGCCACGCTCTCTGTGGATCTTCTCGCTACTAACCTTTCATCAATCTAAACATGTTATTTTTTCCCGTTTTATCTATCTATTAAGCTCTGAGGATTATAAAGTATCTTAAGTTCGACCATATTATCGATTTTCGTTTCGAAAACTACATACAACAATAACACTTTTCATTCAATATATACATTGCTAACAAAATCGGGAGAACAAATAATGAAGTCACAACGAAATGAAGTTGTACATCAGTAAATTTAAGCGAAGTACCAGTGTCTCACTGGATAAGCATGCCAAGAAGCTTGGATGTACAGGTGTCTGATATATTAATTAAACAGCGGTCTAACTCATTGATCAAATGTTATTCAGTCATATGAATGAGATTGATATGTGTGTTGTGCTCGTTATAATTTACAATCACATTCACGCATCTTTCTTTTTAAGTTTAAAACAAAATGTTGAGCATTTTCCTCGAAAGCCAATTTCAAAATTGAATGCCAATTAGAAAGATCACTGATCTGCCCCAGTCACTTGTTAAACTAGACACAAGAACTGATATACCATTATGTATTCTCATTGAATAAAAATATTAATTTACCTTTCATAAATACATTTTTGAACTATGTTCCCCAACAAATATTTTAGAACATACATACATACATACATACATACATACATACATACATACATACATACATACATACATACGGTCACGTTGTAAGGATTAACCAGATTTCAACATGTATATGTTAGACCCAGTGGGTAATAATGCCGCGCCGTGTATATTATGAAGGTCAATATGGCGAACAATTACCAGTTCAGATAAAGATCAAACAGATGAGTAGGAACACAGGACAGGAGGACAGTCTATCACAATAAGTCATTCGGCAAACAATGGGGTGTCAAGCCAGTTATTTGACATGGTCATAAAAGTCTTGACTGGCCTTATTTGCTGCAGCCAGTACGCAATAATTCTCATCTCATGTTTCACAGAAAAGTGGTGAAAATATGTTTTCGGATCAAAGGAACATCAAGTTTGGGTCTTAAAACCACCTTTGACAGACTTTTGGGAGGAGACAGTGTCTGATAATTATATGAATCAGCATCCACTCGGAATTGAGCAAGGCGTGGCCAACATTATAATCACATGTTTAACTCTATTATCTTAAGAACTAAACGTTAATTGTCGCTAAACTCATCTTGCCGAAAGTATAAGGATAGTTACGCTACTCCGGCATCATTCGAAATTGGCGGGAAACGTGTCATTCAGGGGATTGCAAGGAGCTTCATTTTACATGAAGCTTTTAGAGATCATAGGAACTGTAGGAGAGAGAGGAAATTACCCCAGTGCAGTTGATTCGAGTCTCTGGGAGACAAAAGCATAAGAAAGTACTGAGGCAGAGGTTAGACGGTCTGGAGGGAATTGGATTACCAGTCCAGATAAAGATCATACAGATGAATAGGAACACAGGACAGGAGGAAAATCTATCACATTAAGTCAAATGATGAAATAGGCCGTCACTTAGTTGAGTGAAGACGAGTGATAGGGTTTTAATTTGAATTTTATTTGAGAGATGACTGTTATTGAATTATATAAAAGTGTGATTAGAATTTTACACTCCGGGATTCGGAGCTTTGCATCTTTCTGTCACTACTTCAATTTCTGACAGAAACGATCCAGGTGGGTCTTTTGTAGTAACTTAAATAATATTGGGAACACCCCACCCATCCTAAGTAAAGGAAAACCTCTACACATACATACATACATACATACATACACACACACACACACACACACACACACACACACACACACACACACACATACATACATACATACATACATACATACATACATACATACATACATACATACATACATACATACAGATGAACGGATAAAGATGTCAAACATTTATTACTTAGCAATACTTTAACTTCATTTGATATATTATATTTCTTCAGGCAACAGATTCTCGCAACATCCGGACAAAACTTTCTCTATCGAACTAAAGAGTTTAGAATGTGTATTACAACGTGATCGTGTCAGTAGATCGGTTATAATGTATGAAACAGCCACAAAATCTCCAAAGCAATCTTGTTTTCGAAATATTCCATTCCAAGATTGCAGAATGGATAGAAGGCAACAACAACCATGCAAGATAAAGCCTCGACCCCCTAAAGGACGGAGTAACCAGCACAAGGAAGTCAGGAAGTTTAGAAGACTACAAAAGCGATTCAAAGTCTACAGTCTGAAATAGTATTATTGAATGATCTCATTATGAATGATTAGCAACTATTGGTATGAAGACCAGTCTAACAATAACCTAATTGATAGTTGATTCACTGAACTAACAGAAGGAAGAAAAAGCACGCAGTGAAGTGAAGAAACAAAAATAACAATTGTGATATCTCGTATATTGATTTTGATTTTTCTACATTATCGAATCTGTCATGTATTGTAAATTGTCCTTGGGGAATACATTCTAAAAGTCTTTAAGATTGGTAAACGAACTAAATACAACGTTATATATTTATTTTCAGACGGACCTTGTTTAGGCAGAATAAGCATTTTAGTTATAAAGGGAAAGCTTCATTCTGCACGTAGTACAGAAGACACATATTGCCAAGAATTACCCTTCCACCATTTTTAATTTGTTTACAAATCCTAGACCACATGGTATTCACCACCATTTTCAATTAATATTCACCAACATGTGAAATGCAACATTTCCTTATCTAAGATATATGACACTTCACCTTTTAAACAATCTTTTACGTTATGACCTTCCACCATTTGTAATTGTCTTAAAAACGCTTATGCCACATATTGTTCACCGTTTATAAAAAGCCTGATGATATTATCTCCCAAACGTTATGAACAATTATGGAGAACAACGCTCAAAAATGAAACTTTAGCCCCTTTGCCCATCATATCCTTAAACAAATGTCTTGGAAATACCTTTATTATTTGCCCTTTTATATCCAGTTTTAACCATTAAAATAAACACAAATTCATAGCTTCCATTATTTTCAAAATTTTAAATCGATAATGAAATCTGACTAAGACTTTCCAGCCATCAATTTTAATTGCTTTTATCCGTCCACATTACATCTTCCAAAACACATCAACCACCTGCCGTTATATCAAACAAACGTTGTGCAAAGCAATACAACACAATTAATACATTTTGTCACAAAAAGAACAAAAGCGATAAAGGACCATCATAAAATGTTATTGGTAAAAATAGTAAACACCAATCTTTACCAAATAAACTAAATTCACTAAAATAATATTATTTACATTTTACACAACCACGTGAAAAGGAAGACTAAAGCACTAATTTTCAATTTGTTTACAATAAAACACCTCAAAGCCTTTATTCAAATTTAGACAACGATAAAAAAGACACTTATTTAAAATTAAAAATAAATAAAATATAGTAATAATCATTATTCTTGCAAGAAAAAGTAGAAAACACTATATGTTTAAATTTAGAAAACGAAAACTAAAATGCCAGTACTCAAAATTGTAAAAAAAAAACATCCCACTTAAATACCATTAAAAAGACTTTTTAAATAAACTTCTAAACGCTAATAGCCACATTATTCACAAAATAAATTGGGAATAAATAGGAAGACTATATGATGAGCGAAAACCAGCAAAGATAAGTTAATTAAGGAAATGGATTGTTTGACCAAAATATTAAGTAATTTCTAAAGACAACATGAACGTCTCTGCAGTGAAAAGTTTTCATTGAACTCTTGCGACAAGAACGTGGAAATATTGAAAATGAAACCAGAAAACAGGAGAGATATTCCCAGTCTTTACCAATGGATATACTAAGTAATATCACATATTAAAATAATATTTTATCCATTAAGGAAAGTCTATGAATAAATAAACCTATGTGGTTTTCTAACAATACATACATATGGAATTCCCGAATTCCATAGATGAAAAAGTTATGATCTTAAAATATTATTCTAATTTCACTAATTTTCATAATTTCACAGAAGACATTTCTTTTACAGAAATCAGAAAAGTAATATTAAGACCCGATGCAATATATATACACTGGAACACTGGGAGGAAAAGAATGTCAAAGAAAAAATTACGAGGCGGCTCCATCTTCGTGCAAAAAATGTGTTAAATGCTGTGAAGGTTTTGAAAACTATAAAAATGAATATCATTTGTGTGCGAATAAAACACATCAGATCATACACGACAAGAGCACGACATCGTGCTGATGTAGTAAAAAGCTTCTACTTGAATCTTGTTTTGCATATTGCTTGCCGATACAGTTAAGCATAAAATAAAAACGAACTTTGCTTCTGAGCGAATAACGGATATCTTTTATTTTGTTGGTGAAAAACGCAAGTATTTGCAATTGTGTCTTCGCCACTCGTGACTGAAATTTATCCATTATTTCTTTATCTGTTAATTTATGAAATGTTTGCTTTTATTTAACAAATATGCCAAAACATAACATTTAATTAATAATGATTATAGCAAATATGTAAATGATGCGATGAAATAATTTAATTTTAAAACTCGTGAAGAAACGACTATTATGTGAATATATTTACACTAATTATGTTGTATATTTGTGAAGACGTTATATCTGTATGCTTAAATAATCCTAAATGAGACATATCACATTAATTTAGTGTACGCGAACTCGTTCCTAATGTTAATTAGATGTAAGTATTGTAAAATTTGAATTAGAATTACTCATAGACTTTGACACAATTTTAATGATCGAATCTGAAAACTAAAAGTGAAACAGCTTTATACGGAATATATCTGCTGAGGGAAATTAAGAATATTATGCTGAATATATCGATGAAGAAACAAGTTATTTATTTGCAGTAATTTTTTTAATCTGTGTGCGCTTTTTTTTATAGCAGAAATGTTTATTAGCTTCATTACACTGTTGTGTTTAAGTTTTTACCTTTGTGAATAAAACATATTTGGTAAAGCTTCTACAGTAATAATTATATTTTAGTATGGAATTAATATATTTCTATGGATAAGTATCCAAGTTTGTTGCTATTTCTTTATGCATTGTATCTTATTCCTTTCATACCTGTTGTTGGTAAATCCATTGTGACATTGCGTAAGAGTGTATTATTATCTTCTTCAATAAGTTTCTCCCTGTTTATGTAATAATGAAAACGATGTCTATGTCTATACTTCTCGTTAATGGGATTGACCAATATATCGGAAGTAATTCGGTCATACTGACGACAAATTTTCTTCAATTCATTATTTTGGTTTTGGTCCCCTTTCACTTTAGATGTTTTCCCTAATTCAATCGTAAGTCAATAGTCTAGAAGACGAACCAAAGGATAAAATGAAGAATGATCTGTTCATATCGGAAATTCGAGTGGTCTCCTAAACGTATTTCGTAGACGATAAACTAGACAGTTTCCCATTATAAGCTGCTGATATTGCCGTTTGTAGCTTGTCACAATGAGGTCACATGGGATCATTGACCAATCATTTGACGGGCTACACACTTAAAACAACCAAATAGAATTAGATGAAGCATCAGGGATAACAAAAGATATAGAACGAAACATTGAAGCATTTAATAAAATAACATCAGGTACAAAAACAATAGGGTGTACTATGGATACCATCATCTAGGAATGAACACTCATCTCTATCTATTTCTAACATTTTTCCATATACATAAAACCCCAAGACCATCATACCCAGCGGCACAATGTTGCATCCAAATACCAATTAGTATACTCCTAAAAACTAAATAAGAAATACAAGGTGGTATCGAACCTCGAACCATCAGGAATGCGGGACTAGTACATCCGCATTTATAGGCTGTCACATGGGACTGTCTACACTTATGTAACAACAGCACAGAGTATTTCCAAATTGATAGGGACAATTTTAGATCTAGATACCCGGAAGAGAGGAGGACACCGGAGCTGACAGTCAATATGAAGGGAGTCCCAAGGAACAATAGACGACAGGAGGGCACCGGATCAAACAAAACAGAATGAGTAAAGACTGGGTAATATTACGTAACCCTCCATCAAAATGCCCTTCTAAGGGTTACTTCCATTTAGCCATTACATAGGTCTCATTTGGTACGAAAGCTCTATTTGACAAGCTCTTTTGAGAAACCTAACTTGATCAATTTCGAACATCGCCTATCAAAATTCACAATCCATATAACCTAACAGTGACCAACCTACATATGTCGCAGACAGACATTCTAGAATTAAAATTGTTAGGGACTTAAAATACGTACACTGGGTACTAGAAACATTGGTATGTTAGGAGTTAGGAAAAAATCTTCACCTACACAAAATTTGATTTAATTCATCAGGTGGCTTACACACTATTAGTATATTTTCCGTCCATTAGTGAAACTGGACCTGATTTGAAATAAGTATGGCTTGGGCATTTAAAGGGTGTCGACATACATGGGCTGGTTTATCGGATCATTTCCTCCTTTCTCGCGACCAGAAACCCTCAACATGACGAGACGTGAAAACCACTTTTTCACCAGTCATTATTTGATGCCATTGCACCTCTGGTACACTCCTTCTGATTGATTGATAGGGTTGAGTGCGCGTTTGATCCATTCCCACTCACCCAGGTCCTACATTCATGTCGATAGTCCCTTAATAGGGGCGCGACATGACGACCAAATTAAATAGCACACTATGAGTGCATAAACGCCCGTGGACATGTGGCACCATTCCTTACCCCACGGGAAAAATTAAATAACTTTCTTTTGAAAGATAAAACATTGAATAATTACCCTTCGTGGCCGGTTCACTTTAATTTAACATTGCTCACAATGCACTGCTCTACTTCAAATGTTATCACAAATATTGCTAAGCACAAATCTTTAAATGTCACGAAAATATTCTATTCCATTCTATTACAAATATCACCGATATGGTGACAAATTGTTGTATGTCTGAACTATGTGTGATTTCCAGTCGTCAGATTTTGCATTACACCAGCCGAATCACAAGGAACGTTTATATATGCGGTCCAGCTGACAGTCGTTGAACTGTTTCTGTAGGGACATTGTGATAGGCTCCGATGGTTCATGACTTGGAAATTACATCATTAATTTGACAGTTATTTACATCGGGATTGGATAAAATGGTGGAAATTAATTATACAGATTTGTTATATAGAATCCTACTTATTTCTTAATTTCACAGCAAAGTCAGGACTGGTTAGCGGTCAGAACGAAAACGGCCCGTTAGATATATATATATATATATATATATATATATATATATATATATATATATATATATATATATATATATATATAGTGAGAGACACTTTTAGCTGAGTTTCCTATGGTATAAATTTGACACTATTTCATTTCAAGGTAAATATTATTTTTCAAACTTTTTGAAACTTATTTTTTGTTAAAACGAAATTTGATTTAATAATTTTTCTAGTTTAAATTATATATATATATATATGCATTAATTGATAAAGACGTTTTCTTTTAAAGTCTATGTATGACCATGATAATTTGAACAGTAAATTTGTTCATTTCTAAGGTTTTCAGACATGATAGCTTTCGTGTGGCTAGTATTTATACTAATTCTTTAGGTAGTACATATCATTATAGAATATATTCAATGTATTTTACACTTCTATTAAATTATCTGAAATACAATAGTCTCTAAGTGTCACATAAATATAATAAAAATAATTCAGTATCAAGTTCGACTCTTGTCTTACTCCCTGATCGAATGTGAATAAACATGATTTCTCTCCATTGAGAAAGATAAGAGCCTGTATATCCATATAAAACTTCGCTTTTGCTATAAATTCTTTCCATATTATGTTAGTGTTAATCAATTTTTTCTGAATGTCAACTCTCCGAACCCTTTGGAAAGCCCGAGAAAAAGCTACATCTATACAGATTTACGCTTTATTTCTACTATTTAAAAATTGCTTTAATACAATTTAGCACGACGTATGATTAGTTTTGTTAGAATACAATGACGTAAAATTTCGGTTGTTCTGTGTTTCAGTTTCAGATTCAGATTCTATCCGTGTCTTTATTTATGATAAGCATTAGGTGTCACAATTTTCCTGTGCAGATAAATCACATGATGTGTAATAAATAATCGATAACTCTGTTTTAACTTGTTGAAAAATATACTCTCTGAACGAAGCTATAATTTATACTTAACTTGGAGGGATCCATGTGACTGTTGGGAAACTCAGGGGGCCTGACAAACCTGTTTTATATTGGAATAACACGTTTATCGACGTTTATAATTTTAAGTTTTACAACCTTATGCAAAGATCGTGTGTTAATTATAGTATCTTCCTTACTTTGTTCTCTTCTTGGTGAAATAATTAAAATCAGGGAATCGCCGTTGAATTTATAACATATCAGAATGTGATTGTATCAGATTTCAGTGTATTCATAATAAACTAGATCTAATTAATCAACGCTCGCTTGAGGATAATGTATTTACATTCTGCATGTGCTTTTCTAATATAGGTTGCATTTTATCCTTCTGATATAGCAATAATAATGATTACTATCATCATTCATATAAATTATCATAAACCGCTACTCAATACTATGAAAACAATATTTAATGCACAATGCAAAGCTTACACTTTCTCCTCAGGTCGCATAATTACAAGAATACGTTCCACACTGACCCCTGTCGCATAACCTTGCCATAGTAAACACTTTCTAACCAGTACACATTGATGAAAGATTTGTACTGTAGATGTTATTCTTTCCCGTTAATACATAAAGCTGAAACTAATACTCAAACATTCCGTTATTTGCCCGGCAACTTTAAAAACATTTTGCAAAGGAAACAAACATTTAAAATGCAAAGTATGCAACATTGAATTAGTTTACATAGAACAAGTTAAAACCTTTTAAATCACCCTAAATTCAAACTCTGATCGCCTCTCCGTCTATCCTTGATCATACTTATGTAAAGTCCGTAATGCAGATGTCAGGTTCGTCTTAATAATGTGCAACTGCCAGTTACAGTGACTGTAATACTCGAAGTGAACGAAAGTTTAATTTAGTTTTTCCGTTCGAATTTTGGTTCATTTATTTTGTTTGACAAATCGACTATGAGATTTTATTGAGTTGGGAATAAATTCATGCCCATCCTTTTGACCATGAACGATTACTTAATAAATGTACTGACCGAGTACTATATAATTATTATTACGAGAAAAATGTCAGTTGCAATTAAAGGAGGAAAGCTTTCCTGGAAAGATACTTAGGCGTTTAGGAATGCGGCACATTATACGATTTGATTCCAGCTATTCCAAAAGGAAATGTTTCATCATCTTCCAGAACTCTTTTTGGAAAAGATAGTCGCTATCGCTTAACCGGCTTGAATCATCTCTTCCGTTTTTGTGCTGTTTTTCTTTATATATCTGCTTGTTGTCTATCTTCGATATACATTATTGTGTTTCATCAATCATTTGATGTTGAGTTCGTTTGTCTTTCTTCGTCTGCTTGTTTCATTAAAAAAATTCTTTTCTGTCTTGCTCCACTCCTATAACGTCCTTTCTTCATGAATAAACCGCCATCACATGATCATCAGTCAATCCGTTTATGCTATGATGTACCCTAATTCATTGCTTTAAATGACCACTCACTGGCTCTTTATATTACATGGCGCTCAAGACTAAACAAACTGGGACTACATTCAGCATTGCTTCAATGTAAACGGAATCGAGAAGAAAAAACGCGTCGTTTCAAAGCTGGCCGGCGTAGAACAGGAAGAAGAATAACAGTTATCTCCCATTCACCTTATCAGCTAAACAATTTAAGTAGTCGGCCTTTAATTTAGATAACCTGATGGAAATCCCTATTAAACCGTCAACCTTTGTGCCAATTTTCCCAGATATACCACTACGTATTGCAACGCCCAATCAGTAGAACCACCAGAATAGCGCATATAAATAGTTCATTTTATCAACCATCAGAATACTGGCGTCTTCTTCATGACAGAAACATGGCTAAAACATCAGACGATGGGACCAAGTGGGCAAATCTAACACCCACCAGTTACTCCATCAAGTCGTTCCCCCGCCACTCTCACCATCCAGTTTTAACCATTAAAATAAAATAAGCACTAAATTGCTATTTAACCTTCCACTATCTTTAAATATTTTAACACATGACCGTCCAAAACATTAAAATTATTATAAAATCTCGCGCAGAATTTCCAGCCACCAATTTGAATTTATTTAACCAGTTTAAATATAACCCCTCGAAAACATATTAACCATATGCCGTCTCAACAACCAAAACTTGTTCAAAACAATACAACACAAATTATTCAAATTGGTACACAAAGAAACGAAACAAAAAGAGCATCATCATTTAAAACAAATAGTAAACACCAATCTTGTTTTTCGTTTTTTTAATGTTAAAAGCACTAAAATACAATTAACCACTTTTATACATAAACACACACATACACACACACACACACACACACACACACACACACACGCGCGCGCGATTTTATGTTAAGCAAAAACCAGAAGGGATACAGTTTAATAATGGAAAAAATTTCTATAACCAAAATAGTAATGATTTCTAAAGACAAAATATCGTCTGTAATAAAAAGTTTCTTTGAACTCTTGAGATAAGACTTGGACATACATAATTGATAACGATACCGGAAAATTAGGGTGATGTGCTCAATCATTACCAGATTATACATGATATAATAAGTAATATAAGAGATTTCACCTAAAAAGTTAAAAATATTAGAAAAGTAGTTTTAAAACACCCTGCAGTAAATACACTAGAAAACTTAAATGGAGAAATGTCACCGAAAGTTTAAATAAAAAAGATTGTGCATCGTTTTATTATGTGTAGTGAATGATTGGAGTTTCCATCACAAATCATTGTTGTAATGTTTTAGAAGGAAATACTGAAGTATTTTTCACTACCACGCCAATAATTATCGATAACAGAAATGTGAGCACCTTACCTTGTTGACGCTTTCTGGTTCAGTGTTAATTAAGACCACCTCACATGCAGACGAACTTAGTAAGAACTTACAATAAGCGAATACTTTTATTCAGCAATCATATTCTATTAATAGGTAGTTTTTTAAGCTCCAGAATTGTTCTACTAATAACATTTTCTGTGAAAATAATACAAAACAGAACATAGGCGATACACCTTTGATATTTTTGTGCGATATGAAATTAAAGTCTGCTAATTTATTATGTTGTGCATATTGCTAGCCAATACGTCTGAGTAGAATATAAAAAGAAACTCTGCTTGCTCACAGTGAATAACTGATATATTCTGTCTTGTGGCTGAAAAATGCAAGTAATTTTCATTGCAGTTGTCACTACAGACAATATTGCATTCTTTTTTTCCACCCTCGATGCATTCTTTCAGTTATTCAGTCGGTTCAATTGTTTAAAAAAATACTACCTATACTAAATGTCATCATTTTAAAAACAAAAACAGGTCATACTCAAAACAGAATCAATAAAGATCATTGACAATATGTAACATACGTGACGAACTATTTTCATTTTGATTTTAAAATCCTAGACGATCTGCAAAACGTTTATGTGAAGATAATTTACATTAATTCTGTTTGGTATTTAAAAAGACCTTATAGCTGTATGTTTCGATAATGATAAATTGGACCCATCGCATATTTTAGTACACGTGAAAAAGATCTTGATGTTAATTACAAAATAAGTAAGGTAAAAATCAAAATTACTCACATAATGTGATATATTTTTAAGGATCGAACTTGGAAATAAAAGGTGGAATAAGCACGAAACAGAATAAATATTGTTACTTGCTAAGGCTCGAATAAACAATAACATAGAACGAGTGAGAATAACAAGCTTATAAAAACTTAATAAACAATTTATTGAGCACAAATATTTTCCAGAGGAGAAAAATAAACTTACGGTTTTAAGAATCAATTCCAAAATTAATCCAAAAATAATTCAAAATATTATCCACTAGAGAAATTGCAAAAGTCCTGGTAATAAAATGTCCAAATAATTCCCAGTGCGAATCTTAGTGAAGCAACCAAGATGGAAGACGATGTCACGTGATGAAGTCAGTTCTGGTCTTATGAAATTCAATGAGCACAATTATTTTCCAGATAAATAACAAAATAAATCCTCTTGATCCAAACGAATTGAAATAATTTCCAATACAAGGTAATTTAAAATAACTCAACACACAACTTAGTATTCTAACACCCCAACTTTTACTAAATAGTTCGCTGAAAAACATAATTTATATACCTGTTTTTACATAAACAAGGAAGGGGTCACATGATCTTCTAGAATATTTTAGAACAAATTTACGTTAAAAAAATCTCGTACACACCGTATGACCCAACTAAAAATAGAAAGATGTTTATAACAAAGTTCCATAATGTCCTTGAAATCAACCAATCATTTTAAAAGCTCGATTACAACTCTGAAGCCAGGTCAGAAATGAGGTCAACACCTGGTCTTTATTTGTAAATTACAGGTCATCTCCCAATGAATGAATCTTAAACTTAAAATGTCAAATTTGAGTCTGACAAACAAACAATTAAAATAAAAAAATAAATGACAAATCAAATATACGAAACAATTTGCTAAAGCAAATCAAGGTTATTTTGCTACTTATTTCAATTACCAAACACGTGATTTAATTCCTGTGGTATTGATAATCTCTGAGATCTGGTTTATAATATAAAATTTATATTTGATTCATTAATAATAATAATAATAATAATAATAATAATAATAATAATGATAATGAGGACTTTGTAAAAGAGCCTGATCTTTAGAAGCTCTAAGCGCTTTACAACATATATCATGAAATGACTATAAAAGAGAAAAAACAAAAACAAACACCATGAAATTAGAAAACAAACAAAACTGCTGAAAATATTTAATGCAGGAAACATTATTAGGTCTTTAAGTTTGTTCTTGCAGTCGCAAAAGGTGAGTTTTACAAGCACTCTTAAAAGGAATCACTGTTATTTTGTGTATAATTTTAATAGGCAATTCGTTCAACGTTGCTTGGCTTTGGTAAGCAAAAGAACGTTGTACATATGACTTCGTTTACATAGTGGGAATAATGAGTTTACGATTGTCAGAAAAGGAACGTAAGTATCTTGCTAATATGCACACATGGGTGAGGCTAGATAGGTATGTTGGACTGGGGGTCTGTCAGTGAAACGTAGTACAGAGAATAAATTGTGTGTTTGATTCTAGATCGAATGGGTAGCCAGTATAGGGTACAGAGCTGTGGGGAGGTGTTCTCTGATCGTGGTATTCTACAGATGATTTGAGCAGCTGTGTTTTAACCATTTGACAATTCGGAGTAGATAATGAGATGAACCAAACATAACTGAGTTACATTAGTCCAGTCTTGAAAGTACTAATGAACACACAAGTGTTTTAGTGGCATCAACTGAACGCTATTTGCGAATGAAGCTGATGCGTCTAAGATAAAGACATGCAGATGTTCATAACATGTTGGTGCAATGTGAGATTACTGTCTAGAGTAACACCTAGGTTTCGTACTGACTGTGTGAATTTAATGTTGGTGTTGCTGGTATTTATTGTTTGAGGTGAATGATGTGAATGACAAAGTTGTTGAATGGTTATCAGATTGGCCTCAGTTTTATCATCATTCATCTGCAGCTTGTTACATGTCATCCATGATTATTTCACATCAGAAATGCACCTCATTACTCCTTGGATGGTAGCATCAACTTCAGTTGGGTGGCTAGAATTGTATATTTGAGTGTCATCAGCGTACAATTGGAGATGCACTTGGTGATGTTCTATGACACTTGAGAGCGGCTGAGTGTATGCAATGAAGTGCACAGGTCCAAGAACAGACCCCTGTGGAACACTACAACATAGATCACCGGAGCTGGAGTGAATTCCATCTTCAGATACAATTTGTGTACTGTTCACTAAATAGGACTTAAACCACAGTAATGCTGTATTGTGAATGCCAAATACATGCTGGAGACTGTGACGTAATATAGCACGATCTATTGTGTCAAATGCTGCAGACAAATCAAGGAGTGTGAGGACTGTAATCTTTCCGCTATGCAAAGCAGAGATAATGTCATTAACGACTTTTACATCTGTAGCTTCAGTACTGTGGCAAGTGCGATATACAAAATGTACATTGCTTAAACAAAGGCTGTTCGAAATCAAATGAGATACAAGTTGGGTTAAAATAACCTTTTTCTAAGATTATTTTTATACGATTGGGAGATTAGAAACTGAGCCGTAGATGTTTTAAATCATGCAGGTTGAGTGTTAGGTTCTTCAGCAGAGGTTTTACAATGGCAGTTTTGAAAAAATATGGTAATTCCCAAGGATGAGAGAGGGGTATTAATAACATTAGTTATTGAAGGCAATATTGGGTCTAAACAGTCAAGCAGCAGTGATGTTGGCATTGGATCAAGTTCACATAATTTTGGTGCACTCTTCCACATGATTGTCCGTACTAAATCCATAGAGACAGGTTCAAATAATGCTAACAGTTGTAGCTGAAATTCTGTATCGCACCTTTATGGTGACGACGAGTCAATTAAAATTGTTTTATCAAGCTTATCTCTAATGGTTTGTACTTCTTCACGTAAGAAATTTGCAAACAGGTCCTGAAGGTCTACTCGACGGAAGGTAGTTGGAAGTGGTGTACATTTGTTCCTTGACATTAGTTTGTTCAATATCTCAAAGAGATGTTTGCAGCTGGAACTCTCCGTGATCGTAGTACTGTAGTGGGATAATTTGGCTAAATGGGCTATGTGTGTGACGTTCTTCTTAGCGGCTGCATAAATTTCCTTATTTTCTAGTCCAATAGTGAGTCTGATGGAAAGCCAAGGCCTCCCCGCTTTAAGGCAGTCTCTTTTATCAGTGCACAACTGGTCACTAACACTGCTATACCACGGATAACACTTTTGAATTGATACTCTGCACTTGGTGGCTGGGGTTTGTTTTTCAAGCAAAGAACGCAGGCAGTTATCGAGCTGCTGTAGGATGTCAGAAAGTTGTTTGGTTTGCTTTGATGTCATGCATCAGTTTGGTTTTATTAATCATACTGAGGTGTCTCTTAGTAGCAAATAATGGTGGCGGGGTTAGGAACTGATACTTGCAAATGGCATATAATGCAGAGGTGATCTGAGTTTGTGGGACACAAGGGTGCATCGTAGAATATTATCATCCGGTCTTTGAAGAATCCAGTCTAAAATTTGACCATGTTTATGAGTGGGTAGGTTAACTGACTGTTTAAGGTTGAAAACATGAGTTAAATCTATGAATTTCGATGTGTGAGTTTCCACGACAATCAGACTGAAAGTTAAAATCTCCAAGAATAATCAGGTTGCCACCTCTGGAGATACCATAGTCCAAGAGATTCGGAAACTGCTCCAAAAAGAGAGATTCAGTCAACTTTTTTTCTGGTAGGAGGAGAGCTGTAGAGACAGTAGAAACTGAATTGACGTAGGTAATAGTGTGAGGGTTCTTTTGGACTAGTTTAAAGATGCGTGGCAGAAATTGAAGGTTGTGTTGTATTTAAGACATTTTATCATGGAATTCGTTGTAATGACAGCAATTTCACCTCCGCGAGAGTGGCAGGGGAGCGAAGTGATGGAGTAACCAGTGTTAGATCCGCGTACTTGGGCTCATCGCCTGATGTTTTTAGCTATGTTTCTGTCATGAAAAAGACGTCGATATTGTGATCATTGATAAAATTAACTATTTCTGTGCGCTTTTCGTGTGTTCCTAATGATTCAGCGTTGAATAATACGATAAGCAGTTTTATCTCTGGGATAGTTGGCACAAAGGTTAGCGATTTAAAAGGGTTTTGCACCAGCTTCTCTAAATTAAATGCCGAATATTTCAATTGTTTAGCTGGAAAGGGCGAAATGGAGATAACTGGAATTCTTGTTCCTGTTATATCCCAACCAGCTTTGAAACAACGTTTTTCTTTAAGTAATGCTAAATATCGTCCCAGTTTGTTTAGTCTTGAACACAATGTAGCATGGAGATCCAAGAAGAAGTCATTGGAGCAATTAATGAAGATCCATCATAGTATAAACGGGTTAACTGGAGTTCAGGTGATGGCGGTTCATTCAAGAATAAAGGATGTCCTAACAGTCAAACATGGCAGCTGAGAACAATTCTAATTCTTCTCGTTTCCAAATCAAGGAGATGACTAAACACATACGAACTGAACAGCCAATGAATGATGAAACACTAATGTAAACGAAAATAGACAATAAGCACATATATCATGAAAAACAGCACAACATTGAAAGAGCTGATTCAAGCCGGTCAAACGTTAGCGGTCATCTTTTCGGATATTTCAGATTTGTGTAATCTCCACATTAATTCCTGACTCTGATTTGTGTAATCATTGTTTGTTCAACTATCTTTTTTCCCCCTTTTTTTCCAATGGACCCATACATTTGTTCTGCCTCTGTCAAATTAGTTCCAGTCTTTCAAATTTTAAAATATACTGATAAAACCAGATACTATGCACATGTATCTCTTCATATAAACGAATGCAGTAGCTAGTAAATATATACGAGAAGCATACGTTACCGAGTCGCACCTGCCCACAACAATCGGAATTAACACAAATTCAGGTTAAATTTAGTACCTTTAATTAAACGTAGTTTATGTGGCAGATATACCTGTATTACCTGAACCTAACTAAACTTATCTCGCAGTAACTATATATTACATGAGATTATTTAAAATTCACGGCAAGTATCAACATATCAGTTAAGAAAAAATAAGTTTGGAGATAGTAATGCTAATTTTTTTAAAACGCAAGTTGAATTCAAAGAGTAGAGGCCATATATATATATATATATATATATATATATATATATATATATATATATATATATATATATCTTGATTTTTTTAAAAACGCAGGTATCTAAATTATTTTAGAAAATTTAGATCTTGGGGGTCGATAATGATAATAAAAACTCAAATGAAAGAATAATTTTCTGGCAGCATTTATTGTTACCTAACACAAATAGATAGTATCACAATATCTTCATGTTTATTATCATTATTATTATTATTATTATTATTATTATTATTATTATTATATATATATATATATATATATATATATATATATATATATATATATATATATATATATATATATATAAGTACCTTGAATCTTGAATGTTGTAACATATAGAATAATGACTTATTGTGAATTTCGCTCGCATATATTGATTACCTTAAATAAAATGAGTTATGAAATAAGGGGAGCGATTAAAAACGGAATTAAATTTGTTCGGGTAGTATATAGTTGATTAAATAATCCTAGTTTATCATAATGTCATTCTGTATTACCTGAACCTTGTATGCGTTATCTTCAGGTAATCACATGGGATCAGAATTATTGTGAACTTTACAGCAGGTTTTTATTAATTACCTCAGATAATACGAATTATCTGGCTGATAATCCAATATGAAGTGAAGCCGAACTGCCATTACCTGCCAGTCAATTGTAGTAGAGAGCAACTTCAGTGGTCAGTTTTGCTTTAATTTTAGAATTTAAATCCCTCACAACACTCGTCTTTTTCTTAAATTCTAAATTGAAATACATCATCTTTATGCAGTCAATGCTAAAAGAGAGTGAATGGTTAATTTGCTTCGACATTCCGATTCATCATTGACCAGAATTAATATGCATAAGCACATGATCAATCCGAACTGATGAAAGGGCACGGAGAAGAGGTGTGGGAGGGGAGAAAGGGTGGTGGTTATGATAAATTACTTAATAAAATGGACAAGAATATGTCGATGTAGCAGGAGATTCATATATTCGTAAGACAGCGCGTATCATAATTAATTACATTTTTAGGCACCTGCATGTCACCTCTAATACGAAACAAAACAAGAAGGTAAAGTCGATGTCAGCAGAGTATAACCGTATTTATTTATTGATTTCTATAAAATATACATTATGTATTACACTATCCGCGATGTAGGTTTGAACATAACTATATCTTAAAAAAATGAACATTAATCATAATGAAGTCTGCACCTAATACACATAATACACATTACAAAGTTCAGAAAATGAATGAGTATGTAATAAGATTATATTCATCTATCAAAACGATGTCGGCTACAAATACACTGTAGAGACACATCTAGGCAAGCAACGTATTAAGACCAGGTAATAATGAGATACGTAACAGATTAGCTAGGTTTTCCTGAGCCATATCTCCCATTGTGTTATTGCATATCTTCTTCTGTTGTGTCATCAAAGCCAAATACTAAATATACATCATATTATTGATAAACATATTTGAAACTTGCAAAATGAACGTTGTGACCAGTTGTCATTAAAACGGTTCTATTTTGTGATGTTTTCAAAAGCTTAAACAGAGACAGAAATGCCGGTGTGGAGTTTGATACACCATAAGAAAAGCGATTTTTCTGAACTTTTAAGAGAGACAGAAATGCCGGAGTGGAGTTTGATATACCTTAAGAAAAGCGATTTCGGAGGAATGAGAAGTCGGAATGAAAAAAGAAAACCGAATCAACTTTTTGTATATGACATCGCAATTCAATGTTTCGATTTTCCAAGAGGTCCACATTTCAATAAGTTTCCTGCTCAGTTGATACTGGAGATTTTCAAATATCTTCAGGCGTACGAGTTATTGAGAAAAGTCAGCCTGGTATGTAAGTACTGGTACAATCTATGTAGGAACAGGGCTATTTGGACCTCAATCACATGGAATGGGACTCCGAGGACACTCGGATACCTCCTACAACTAACAAAGTACCAAGTGCATGAACTTGTTTTAACGAACAACTTATTTATGTTTTCAGACAATTCTCTTGCTAGTAGTTTCAGGAAATGCACACATTTAAAATGCTTGAAACTTCCCACGAATGCTTGCATAGAATTATTCAAAAGGGAGCTTCCCAGAACCAACATCCTAGGAGGGATCTCATTGTTTCACGGTCAGTTGCACGTACTCTCTCCGCCCCCCCCCCTCTCTCTCTCTCTCTCTCTCTCTCTCTCTCTCTCTCTCTCTCTCTCTCACACACACACACACACAGACACAGATAACTACAATCACACAATGAATTAATGTTGTAACATATTTATCTCAGCGAACTATTTTGCATTCACTTCCTATTTCTTACATTTTAGATCACATATTCTCCAAACTTCCACATATTTTCGTTTTGAACTGGAATATTTAAAAAGCGTATTAAGTCATGCATTTATATAGGCCATATAGATTTAGCTTAGCAAAAACCCAAAGCTGTGATATTATGAACAGAAAAAATTAAATAAACGAAATTATTTTAAGATTTTATAATGTAAGCAATACATGAACAAAGATTGGGACAGGGCAAATATTTAGATACATGATCAATTGATAGACAAATAAATACAGAAACAGAGAAATGCTAATACACTCTTAGTTGTGGTTTTCCATTCCAGCAAAGAATACAGAAATCGCTGGTACCTCAGGTGAGCGCAAAAGATTTCATGCTCTTGACGAGAAAATACTCTGTCTGTCTGTTTGTCTGTCTGTCTGTCTGTCTCTCTCTCTCTCTCTCTCTCTCTCTCTCTCTCTCTCACACACACACACACACACACAGACACACACACATACATAATGACACAATCTACTGATTTTGTTACATATTTATCTCAGCGAACTATTTTGCATTCACTTCCTATTTCTTACATTTTAGATCACATAATCTCCAAACATCCGACAATTTTCGTATTGAACTTGAAAATTTGAAAAGCTTATTACCTCAAACATTTATGCAGTCAATTTAATAAAAATTTTAAGCAAAATCCCCAATGCTGTGATATTATGAACAGAAAAATTAAACTTACGTAATCTTGCAGTCTTCATCCATGATTATCACTGTGAAATATAATCAAATGACATTTTTTCAAAAGTTAACTGTTATTTAACATTTCGTATTCAGAATGCGTTGCTTTATCTGGGAGACACTAGATATTAATCCACTGACTGTTGTTCCTAAAGAGAAAAATGAATAAACGAAAATATTTACCGATTTAAAAAAAAAGCAGACATGAACACACATTGGGACAAGCAAATATTTAGATATATAATCGATTGATGGACAAAAAATACCGAAACACAGAAATGTTAACACACTCAAAATTTTGGATTTCGTTTCCAGCAAAGGATATAGAAATCGCTCTTGCCTCAGGTGAGCACAAAAGATGTTATACTCTTGAAGAATTCCGTGAAAAACACAAAAAGGTAAACACACACACACACACACACACTCTCTCTCTCTCTCTCTCTCTCTCTCACACACACACACACACACACACACACACACACACACACAAAACACACACACACACAAATACACACACATACATACATACATACATACATACATACATACATACATACATACATACATACATACATACATACATACATACTGACCCGGGGCCCCGAGTGACCGAGTAGTCTAAAGCGCTCTCCATTACGGATCACTGCCATCTCACGTCTGTCTGCGGGGGTTCGAGTCTCGAATTCGGCCAATATGGTATGTCAGAAAGCTTGCCAGTAACTTCTCCTGGGTCGGTGGTTCTTTCTGTTTTCCGGGTTCTTCCTTTACCAATAATACTTTCCGCCATGTATAGCCTATCTAGTACTGAAAAAAATGGCATTAAACCCTACAGCAACAACATAATGACACAATGAATTGATAACGTTACATGTTTCTCTCAGCAAACTTTTTTACATTCACAATTCTTACGTTTTAGATCACATATTCTCCAAACATCCACATAATTTTGTATTCAACTGGAAAATTTGAAAAGCGAATTATGTCTTGCATTTATATAGGCCATAGAGATTTAGCTTAGCAAAAACCGCAATGCTGTGATATTATCAACATAAAAATTAAACTTACGTAGTCTTACCGTCTTCATCCATGATTATCATTGTGAAATATAATCAAAAGACATTTTTAAAAATATGCACCGATTTAATAATGTAAGCAATACATGAACAAACATTGGGACAGGCAAAATATTTAGATATATGATCGATTGATAGACAAATAAATACCGCAACAGAGAAACATTAACACACTCAAGGTTTTGGTTTTCGTCTCTTACCTCAGTTTGAGCACAAAAGGTTTCATAATCCTAAAAAATTCCTTGCTAAACACAGAAAAGATATTTAAGGGTATGAATACTAGTTTCCAGAGAAAGGAACTTGACAGAATTTATTTTTTACGATAATGTAGTAAGAATGCATCACTGTTTTTGCTGGCTGCTTCTGAAATTGACAACTTTTACTTGGATTGTTAGAGCATATCTGCAACCATAGCCACTGTTTATTAAGCATAAGTTTGAGTTTAATGTTGTTTTTTCTGAGTGTATCGTGGTATAAACAGTCAGTTGCCGAGTCACCAAATAACGCCCAAAGTGAGTTATGTAAGCCGTCAGTCGGCAACTGACAGTTTATACCATGATAAACTCAGAAAAAACAATGTTAAACTTTTATAATTGCAATTATTTAACATTTTATTTACTTTTTATAGTTGAAATAATGGGGATTTTTGAAGATATTTCCTATCGGTTTTAGAGCTAGTAAAAGCTTATGAATTCTTGTTGAACTGTCTGCTACGTACCTATTTAAAAAACCAACAGGGACTTCTCCATCTGCAACGTAATAGCTATGTCAGTATGAAAAAAACAATTCTACCAATGGTAGGCAATCAAAGATTTTGAACATTCCACAGCATGGTCATAATGTTTTACATAAAATGGCATATGTTATCTGAGTAGATGTTCAATATTCTATGCAACCGTTGTTGTGTTGTTTGACATACAAATGGCTCTTGGATGTTATGCTATCGCAAGTTAATTTTGAATAGTGAAATTGTCCTGACACGTGAGTAACCAATTTTGGTATATTTAAATCTAATTTCGTGTTGATTACCGTTTTAGATTACCTACAAGTGCTACTTGCAAATGAAATTAAGAGTATCGCTAAATGGTTATAATGATGGGGGTCCAGCAGTCAAACAGTGCAAGACATCGAAACTATATAAAAGTTACGACATGGGATGTAGCGAATATCCGTCCCACCCCTTATCGTAACTATCAAGGTCAGCATATTACATTTTAGGACTTTGAAACCCCTCTTCCCAATCCCTATATCCATTTACCTCAAGTTTTAAATTCATTTGTATCGAGCTGCAGTGAAAATGCTGTAGATGCAATGTTCTTGACAGATTTTGAGTTTCTCAGCTTTAAGTTTTCAAATCTAATCAAAATATGAATTAGTTATATTCTGGAAACCAGTTAAGGACGTGTTATTTGATTCTGTCATATCAATTTATCGTTTTATTTTAATAAAATATAAACCCACTGTTTTTATTTTGTTTTAAAGGCGTGCAATGTGTGTGCCTTCCAATTTAGTGTTTACGTTAATTAATTTACAAGTGACTTTTTATAGAAGTTTTTATAATTTGGTTCTCCGTACAGTTTATATAGAAATAAATGCAATTGGGTCTGATCACATGATTATATTCTGACCAATGGAAATCTTCCCTTCATTTATCAACTGATGCAGCTACAATTATATATTAATAAATGAAATTTTCACCTCCACTTTTCGTGAAAATTGCAGTTCTTAAATACTAATTGATTTAACTTTCATTAAACATTTTACCATAATTAAGACCAATGTTTACAGTCATTGTTATAAATGCTTATGAATCAGCTACCGCTGCTTTCGCGATCCGCCCAACACCTATATATATAACTTGTATCTCATTTGAATTCAAACAGTCTTTTTAGCAATGTACAGTCTGCATATCGCCCTTACCACAGTACGGAAACTACTCTTCTGAAGGTATTTAGCGACATTCTCTCCGCTTTGGATAGTGGAAAGATTAATCCTCACTCTCCTGGATTTGTCTGCAGCATTTGACACAATAGACCATGATATATTACTTCACCGTCTCCAGCATGTATTTGGCATTCAGAATATAGCCGTACAGTGGTTCAGGTCCTACTTAGTCAACAGGACACAAATTATATCTGCAAATGGAATACACTCCAGCCCAGTTGACGTATGTTATGGTGTTCCACAGGGATCTGTTCTTGGACCTGTTATCTTCATTCTGTACACTCAGCCGCTCTCAAGTGTCATAGATCATCACCCAGTGTCGCACCAACTGTACGCTGATGACACCCAAATATACAAGTCTAGCCACCCAACTGAAGTTGATGCTACCATCCATGGAGTAGAGAAGTGCATTTCGGATGTGAAATCATGGATGACATGTAACAAGCTGCAGATGAATGATGATAAAACTGAGGATATTCTGATCACAACACAAAGACTTTCTCATCCACATCCTTTACCTCAGACAATAAATATCAGCAACACCAACATTACATTCTCACAGTCAGTACGGAATCTAGGTGTTACTCTAGACAGTACTCTCACTTTGCACCAACATGGCATGAACATCTGCAGGGCTGCATATCTTGAATTGAGACGCATCAGTTCCATTCTTAAATATCTTTCTGTTGATGCCACGAAAACACTTGTGTGTTCATTAGTACTGTCAAGACTGGACTATTGTAACTCAATTCTGTCTGGTTCGTCACAATATTTACTCCAGAAACTTCAAAAAGTTCAGAACACAGCTGCACGGATCATCTTTAGAGTACCTCATCAGAGCACACCTCACCAATGCTCTATACCCTACACTGGCTATCAATTCGATACAGAATCAAACACAAAATTTGTTCTCTGTGCTATATTTCAATGACAGACTCCAGTCCAACATATCTATCCAGCCTCACCCATGTGTATACACCAGCTAGATCCTTACGCTCTTCTTCTGATAATCGTATACTCATTGTTCCCAAGGTGAAAACAAAGTCATATGGACAATGTTCGTTTGCATACCAGGGCCCGGCGACGTGGAACGAATTGCCCATTGAAATTAGACACAAAGACACAGTGGTCCCTTTTAAGAGTGCTCTCAAGACTCACCTGTTTCGACTTCAGGGACAAACTTAGCGACCTAATCATGATTTGTATCTTATATATTTTCAGCATGTTTTTATGTTTTCCAATTTCATTGTTTTTGTCATTTGTTGTTCTGTAGTGTAGTCATATCATTATTGATGGTGTAAAGCGCTTAGAGCTTTTAAAGATTAGGCGCTATACAAAGTCCTCATTATTATTATTATTATTATTATTATTATTATTATTATTATTATTATATATATATATATATATATATATATATATATATATATATATATATATATATATATATATATATATATATATATATATATATATATATAATACAATGAATTTTAATTTACGTTAGCGCACATATCCAGCCTTTGACTTTTGGACATATTTAGTTTCATACACATCCAAATTTCACAAGATTTTGTTGATACAAATCGCTACGACTTCTCTGCATCTTCATTCAATCAAAACCAAACAAGACGTTTTATTCTGTAATAAACACTGGAAACCTGGATGCATTCGAGACAGCGCCGCAATGGGCGCAAACGCTTTTACACATTGTATGGTGCATATCTAGGCCGGATCAGGCTCTTGGCCTACTGTAAATGCGTCGTCTATACTGTGGCCAAACACCGACAATGCACTCAAAGTGGAGGTGACTCCCAGGCGGATAATCAAAGCAAATACCAAACAAAAAACCAAATTTTGTTTAGAAAGTTTGTTTTATGAGACCTCTGAAGCCTAGCACAATTTGGCTCCGTGCTAAACTAATCTCAAAATGCTTCAATTAGAGTAGAATTGATGCGATATCTTATCAATGCGTCATCATACGGTTATTAAATGTAATTCAGAGAAAGGTTATGGGCGATATTCATATCATCACACATAAATGTCCTCAGTAAGGGGACCGTGTGACAACAATCGGCGACATATTTTGGAAGAAAATAGCATGCCTCATATTAACTAACGCGACGCTCCCGAGCGTCACCAGCCAATGACGAAAGCAAGCTGCAACAAGCGTCTGGTGTATATTTAGAGAAAGGTTGTGTACCATAGCATTCCATCGCTTACTCACGAGTGTTACGTTGAGGGATCCAAATGTCTAGAAACGATCATATAAACACAACATCGGAAAATAAGCAGCTAAGCAAACACGATTAATAACATATGCTGAATACAATACTGACCGCCAAAGTCTAGCAGCCAACTTCAGCATGCAGTCCGGGCTGTAATCGTCAGGCCCAAGGAGACAAAGGTCATCGCCAATTAGCCACACCTACAAAAGATCAGAGTAGGATCTACAAAACAGGGAAAATTAACCAAGGACAACTGGAGATACATGGTTGACTGAAACCATCATCAGCACCAGGAAGTTCTGGCCAGAGTCCCTAACATCCAGAAATCCTTGTCAAAGCCCATATCAGCCACAATTTTCAAGCAACCAGGACTCTGTAACAGACAAAAAGCTGTCACGATGACCGAGAACCCCTAGCTAGAGACCGTGCCTCCTCCAAACTCCGCTCGTATATCCCTCGAATACAAGCCAAGCCGCCGCCACTCGTGACAAAGCGTCTAACCGGGAAAATCGGGCAAGCAAACCTATGGTGGAATACCTGGCCAAACATCCATATAGATATCCCCCTGGAATTTCTTTGGAATACCCAAACGTTATAGGACCAGTAGGGTAGGGTAGGTCTCGGCGGCTGAGGTAGATGGGTCGAGAAAAGATCACTGCTAATGTTTCATTGGAGACGATATATCTAAACATTTTCACCATTTTAAAGTACAGACCGTTCCGATACAAGCAGATCCCCAAAATTCTTGTAATACTTGTGGAAACCTGTGAAAATGTTTGTTTTGAGTGGGCCGTCCTCTCAAAACTACACTCCACTGACGACCATATCTAGGGTACACAAGAACCTGTAATAGTTTTGCTGTTACTAACCCGCCTTCTCCAGGTCCGACCTTCTGGAATACCATGCAAAAGACTATTGTGGCATATGCAGATAACCCCAGATGACTACGCGGGTTTTCGAGGCCCAAATTGTGCCTGTAGAAGGGCGCAACATCTATCCCGACACACACACACACGCACACACACACGCACACACACACACACACACATCGCTTCGGTGGCCTAATGTTTAGAGCGTCCTCCGCGGAAGCGGATAGCTCGTGGATTCGATCAATGGCCGAGTCATACCAAATACTTACACAAATGGTACTAACAGCTGTCTCGCTTGGCGCTCAGCATGAGGATGATAATGTTAGGACTGGTCTGCGTGTTGTTAGGATAATGTGACTGGGTGGGTCATCATGCTACATGTATATGGCATGATGCCCCAGTGCTAGGCATCACAATAAATTGCTTCACTGGAGACTTCGTAGCGAAATGACTAAATTGTTTTTAAAGCTACGTTAAAATTCCTAATTACATACATACATACATACATACATACATACATACATACATACATACATACATACATACATACATATGAACTAGAAAAGATGTTACACATTTAACAGTTTATTTATTTGATATATCCTTTGTTTTCAGTTGACATATACTCAGCTTATCAAGACAGACAATTTCTTACCGAACAGAAGATTAGTCAGAGTTGATGATAAAATCATGAAAACACCAGATCGACCCTGTATTCGAAAATGTCCACTACAAGATTGCAGGACTATGAGGAGGCAACACCAACCCATAAAGATAAAGCCTCGGCCCCCTAAAGGACGGAATAACCATCACAAGGAAGTCAAGAGGTTTAGAGGACTACAAAAAAGATTTAAAATGTTCAGTTTGACATAGACTTTGGATATTAAATGACCACCTCTTGAATGATGCACACTAAACATTTCATCACTCCGCAACGATTTAGCCTTTCTAAAGTTTAATCGAACTTTTATCTACCAATTGAAAAAAACCATTTAACTACCTTGTCTAATCGTGCTTGTTAATATATTCGCAGAGGTAAATGACTAGATTTATTATCACGATTTCATAATTCACAAAAGAAAAATCCATTGTTGTCATTGTTATTCCAGTCAGCTAACCTTTGATTGGCTGTGTTTAATTGTTCCCGGATTTTGATGCATAGACGTCTAAACAGAACGCTAAATAATAATTAGTTCCCAGAAGTAATAGAAGGAAGCAGAACCAGCCAATATAGTAATGATTGAAAACAAACGAAGTGAAATATTTTATATTAAATTAGGTCTACTAAATTACCAGATTTGGTCATATATTAGAAATCTTCTTCCGCGAACGTACTGAAAATAAATTTGATTTGTATAGATAAAAAAAGGTTGGTAATGATTGGTTTTCAATGCTAGAGCGTCTCAATGAGAGTGTTGCGACCAAAATTGTATAGTACGAGACACATGATATTATCATCCGAATATTATCATCCGAATGTGTGTCGATACATGAAATTTGGATCAGCTTAGTCGTCCATTGCATAATACACCAGTAGATCAGGGTTACACAGCTTTGTACATAAACTGTCGTATTAAGATACGGCTGATATGAATCAACACTGTTCTTATTTTGTCGTGTACTTACAAGAACAAATAAGTTATATTGTAACATTAATATCTACCGTTACATAATTCTATCGTCAAAATGCTTCATATTTTTGTCATTATCTCAACGGCAACGTGACTTTCTAGTGAGCTCAAAAGTTGGAAATATATAAAGTATTGTTCAAAAGTTCAAATAATGCTTGTACAATTCTTTAGTAATCGTACCCGAAATGAATACAGAGCTATATTTACATCCTTACGAAGAACTCGTATTCATTTGCCTTTTTTGGTTGCCCTTTGTTTATGTAGAGGATACTTTGTCTTCAAATATAAACAGCAAGAATCAAATCGCAAGTAGTGTACACCACGCATCGCCAGGACAACCAAAATATGACACGACACCATTATTTAAAACTATAGGTCTTACAATATCATCTACCATTTTTAAAACGTTCAATACGACGTTGACACTCGACCATTTTTATTTTCAACCGTATCACCATCCTTAGAGACATAAACCACCCACCTTCCATTAGTTGTAATTTTTCCAAACATCCGAGGCTACTAGCTCTAAACATGTGTGAAAATGTTTGGACATTAATGCTCAAAATCTTCTAAAGATCTTAGCGCCTTCCCCTATTATCCTTCACAATGTCATAACATAAGCTAGGCTATTAACTCTATGCTAAACAGTTTGTTTGTTTGTTTGATTAGGATTTTTAATGTAGTTTTAAAATAAATCGGCCATACCGCTATGCTAAACAGGTTCAACCATTTAAAAATACTCAATCACCATTTGATAATTAACAATTTTCATAACTTCTTTTGAATTGAACCGTCCACAACTTGTAATTTTTCAAACAGTCTCACCTTAAAATTCAATGTTGTTTACCACTCCGCAAATAATCATTTTCCTGTCTTTATTCTAATCCACCCACCTTTGAATCAAATAAAACATGTTCAAAAATACGAAAACATTTCATAAAAACCAACAATACACCAAAAGCTCTAAAACAATAGTAATCACATTTTCACAAAACAAGCAAATCCTGCTAAAGAATATTAGAAACAAAAACATTTTAAACATACACAGAAAACAATCTTATTCAGATTTTATAACAAGAATAAACTTTTTAATAGCGCTAAAATTTGCACCAACACTCTAAAACACTATATTCACATTTGCCATCACAATATTAATAGTCACATATAATTTATATAAATGAACACAAAAGCAACAATAGTCACATTTTCTTAAAACACGAATGCAGCTGAATATATTTTTAATGAAGCTTTTATCAAGCTCTTGCCATGGCTCACAGTATACCGTAGCTGCTAATATGTGTCCCATCCGAGTCACTGACAGTGTCTTACCTTAATCGAGTAGTATATTCGAACCTAAACCAAGTCATACCGAAAACACAATATATCAGTCTAAAATGAAAGAAGGAAAAAGTTAAAAGTGTTACAAATGTATAATTGCTAAAGGAATCAGTCCAAGTAAGCCAGAAAAGTGGTGGTAATGTTCAAAGTATATTAGACAGAAAACCTGTAACATACTGATGCTACACTAACCTGCAACAATTCTTGTCTTTTACTTTGAAAACTAAGAAATGAAGGTTACGAGCATGTGTTTATGTATATGTAATTTTCATTGTATGCTAGTTAGTTTTTTGTTTTTTAATTCATTATGTGATATGGGTATTTGTATTTTGCACTTGATCTTGTCCAGAATCAAGTTCATTTTCTATATGACCAGGATAATTTTATTTCGGTTTTGTAAACAATATGTTTATCTCAATCATAGTCCAGAAAGTTGGATTTTCCTCATGAATGCTTGGTGTGCCTGATGTTTGCCACATTCTATAATTTTAGTAACATATTTTATCTTGTAAACGTCTTTAATCTGCTAGAATGAAATTTTACATTAAGTAATAGTTTTGTTTAGAAAATGCTTATTCTGAGCTATGTCGAGTAGTGGGTTATACAATCTGGTTAATCTAGAAATTATTCATTCCTGCATTAATATATGAGCAGAAATCGTTTAAACTGTAATCTTATGACTTTTATTTTGGTGATACTTTGTAGTATTCCCTGTAAATACAAAGTGCTCAATTATGCTCTCAGAAGAGACATTAATTACGAATTAGAGTGATTTCAAACAAGGAAACCTTGGATTACATTACTGTGATTTAACAAAAGACTATTGACACTTCATTTAAATTCAACATATTGGTACAATAGTATACTGGAGACTACATGTCACTACAGGCACATCAACACTTTCAGAGTATGGAGTACCAATAAAGATTATTCAGAACCTTATTCATTAGGATACGTGTTAGTAAGTCTATGATTATTTGGAATTTAATTACGTGTTATAAATGTGGTAAAATTAAACACACACTACACACCATTTTAAAAGTGTGAAAATATAATGAGATTTAACGATATTATATTGCAGATATCAGAAGAAAATGATAATTACTTGTGAATGTGGAACAGCCGTAAATAGTGGTCACATATTCAAAATAGTACAGTTTACACTAATCGTAGTTTGAAAATAGTAGTATCATAACTGTGAAACATATTTGCACAATAATTATAACTGAAGAAAGAGAATTATATTCTTAGTTGAAGAATTTGCTCGATTAAAGTATACGAGGACTTAAAATGGACGTGTTTTAGCTCATTTGATTCTTCTTTAAGATCTGATAGAAACCAAAGAATATTAATGAAACAAAAACTATAATTATTAAAAAAGAGATAAAGATTATTTCAATAAGCGTTTAAACGAACAAAGCATTAAATCTAGACAACACGCTGACAGTGACTTGCTTATTTATAATTATTGACAATAATAAGGAGAAACAATACAGAATTAGGTTCAGTGAAGATTTACAAAATCACTGACAGTGAGAGAAAATGGAGAATTTCATTCTGTAAATTGGTGGCACAGAAGAACATTAACAATAAGCATAATCATCCAAAACGAAATATATATGTTTGATTGAACAATAAAAGCAAATTTAATGAGGATATACCTATATTATGTTTCCTTTTGGAAATGATTACATCTGCATATATATATATATATATATATATATATATATATATATATATATATATATATATATATATATATATATACATACATACATACAGATCTACCAAACTGGAAACAAAATAAAATAGTCTACCTTAATATAAAAATACTGGCAAATAATGTTGTCTTTATATAATAGAATTTGTTATAAATCAAGCAATGGATCATCGATGTAGACCACAAAAATATACCCTTGATGAATTTAAACATTCGTTATTAAATACGTTTAAATAGACAAGCTATACAATAATCGAATTTATGTTTCATATATAACTTTTCTATGAAATGAGGCAGACTTATACAACCTGTTAAAATAACAGAAAGAGAAATATTCAGTTATAGAGATATGTGTCATTATTGTGAAATTTGAGACTTGTTCTAATTGGTATCATCTCAATAGACCAAATTCGCAAGAGACTAAAGTGACTGATTTATGTTCGTTTCAATTAACATTGTTTGAATATGACAGAGGATGCAGCCAAATATCAATAGACTTTGTGCCACTAAAGTGGTCTGTCACAAAATTTAAAAACTATCAGTAGCGAATAAATGTTTCATATAGCATTCTATATTATAATTTGAAAGTATAATTATAATTCAGCCAGCAGGTAATTGTAAGACAAATTCATATACATAATAGACAATAAAAGGATATGTCATGTTTGTGTGAAGACAAAGTTAATGAAGTTTAAGAAATCGCGACCAACTCCATCTGGAATATGTAGAGTACAATTCCTGTGTATCTGCAATGTATTTTAATTATAAATATCCATAAAATGTGCCACTCTTTATTCATCTGGCAGTCATTAGATATCAATAATTCCAAATAATAAGGAAACGTACATCTCTTTTAATTGAGTCATTTGTGTACAATAATTTTTTCAGTATGATGATAAATTGGAATGATGTAACCGAAATGTCTAAGAAAATGTATTATCCGTGCCTAGATTCTTTAAAAAGGGTATTGAGGACAAATATATAACATCGAAAATTATTATTATTATTATTATTATTATTATTATTATTATTATTTATCAGGATACAGAATTAGTAGAGTCGATTGCCAATAGGTAAAAGATGTGATGCAACGTTTCAATTCAAACTTTCTAGGAGATCATATATAATTTATATTTGAAGAAATCTGCACTAATTCTGTGTAATATTTTGATGACTAGAGATCTCCATGTTATAAACAATCCAAACTAGACCCATCATATTATTTTAATGTACATGGACATGCGTATGATGCTAGTTAAAAATAATTAAGGAAACATTAGCGTTCCGCATTAATTAAAATCTGTTTCTAATGACATGATCCAGAATTAAAGATTGAGTCAGCACATTATGGAATATATATGCCGAAAGAAATCATGATTATGATACTGACTCTAACGAGTGATTTATTTGCTGTGATAATGATATTCTCTGTGAGCTAATGTTATTCATAAAAATGTTGTTTCATTGTATACCTCTGTGAATGAAGCATATTTGGTAGTCCTTCAACAGTAATAATTATGTTTTGTATTGAAGGATAAAAATACATTTTCAGGATTAGTATTGAAAATTCTTCTACATCATATCAACATTCTTTTAAATTCGCTCGCGGTAATTCTATTGATTTTACCTGTTGTTTTTTTTTTTATAGAATTCTAATGGAATTACTCAGTTATCGAACTCTTTTATCCTTTGCACAATTTTGATTAAATACCTCAAACAGAATTTGGTTTCCTGTTATTACTTCACAGCCAATCGTAACTACTTTATGTCAGCTCACGCTTTTGTAATAATAACAAATATTTATATTTCCACATATAGTTTTACGTCCGGATTTATCGTATACTCCGCCTCTCTATTTTAATCCAATAAGAGATATATTGATTTCTTAAATAAAATATGTGCATGCTTATCTTAATATGTAAACAATTGTACACTTGCCTTGCATTTATGCAGTAAATAACACACTGAATATGTGCATACAATCCCGTCTAGATGACCGTTATCATAAAAGATGAGAAAGGCTATACCTAAATAAATAATATATTTTGTGCAATTTTCATATTAAATGAAAGTTATAAGCATACACAATCATGCTTTCTTCGTTTGAATGGCATCTATGGCTATAGTATTTAGTATGAAAAATGTATGCTCCTTGAAGATCCTCGGCTAATTCTCATAAGCAGTTAAAAGAGGGGAAACAATCATAATCGAATAATTCCCGCCTGCAGTCTGTAGTCGTTTTGATTGTATGCCTACGTATTCCCAGCGTGCATAATAAATAGCTATGTTCTTCACTGAGCTGCGAAGGCAAAGTCACAGCTCAGCCTGATAGCTTCCCTGTGTCGTCAGAGATCATTATTCAATGATATACGCGTCATACCGGTCGATAATTTAAGTCAATAAATAATCCGACAACTTTATAGAAGCGTCTATTTGGCAAACCAAGGCTTCCTCTAAAATCGAAAAAACTTTTTTTTACCTCCATAGCAGAAAAGGCGAATCGGACAACTTGGCGGAGTGTCTATTTGCCTAACCAAGGCTTCCTCCAAAATCGAAAAAAAAATTTCCTTGGAGACGCAAAGTCGTTCTCCAGTCCTCTCTGCTGCTATGGGGGTAAAAATCTTTTTACGATTTCACAAACAGACTAATTTGTAAAACCTCACCTCGTAAATCAATCAAATTATTTGACTGGTCAGTGAGTTTAAAATTAATTCTCGTTAACGAATTATTATGACATCTCATATACACTGGATTAGTTGGATCCTCAATTATTAAAAATCCGGGTGGAGCTGTTGGCGCAAATGAATATAAAATATATCCCTGCTGAGCTTGATTTGATCTTTCGAGATTTATTTGGTAACTTCCTTCGATTACATCACATACTAAATTCAATGCAATCACCGAGGATATATTGACGTTTTGAGGAGCAATATGCCTACCACCACCGTCTGGGTCATTATTATGTTTGAGAATAGTTGTTTGTTGTTGTGTTATTTTTTCCATGCGTCGTGAATCCTTTTGAAACCATCATCTATGGCATCATTGAGAGATTTTTTCATGTCTGAGATATTATATCCTGGAAACTTAAACGTGGGAATATCCTCTACGCGTATATTATATTTCTTTGCAAATTCTGTTCTCTGATCATCACCTAATATAAGTTGAATAGTTCGCAAATAAAATTCTTCCATATCGGCGATAATTTTGTTACATATCTCCATGTAATTAATGACATTCTTTCGGTTGGTAGGAATTGTACTAATTTCCGTTATAAGTTTATTTCTAATTTGCTCAAAATCGTTATTCATCGCTGTAAACCTGTTTGGTAATTTCTGATTCGTTTATTGTAAAATATCCTGTACTATTAGCTTCTGATACTGCTCTTAAATGATTAAAAAGGGTATCTAGCGGTAACATATATATTAATTTAGGACGAGGGGGTAGCATAGGAGGAGCAAATGTGGAAAATGGACGATTGTGCTTTATTATAACCATGATAATCCTCCTTCGTTGAAATATAATCAGATTTTGGTGGCTCGGTCAGTGGATTTTTTTCAGGCTACCCTAGTATTGTCCTTATAGAAGTCTGATAGATATCTACGACATATCCGGGCGAGTTTATCTCAATGGCTGATGATAGTGTTGGTTCATGAACCGTTATAGCGATTTTTTATTCTTTTCCAGTAATGGATTTTATTCTACGCTGAAATTCATTATTGATCTGTTCGATTCGGTAGGACTCAGATGGTAGCGAAACAACATTCCAGTCTGGAATATCATCGGGTTTATTCTTACTCGCAAACACCAAGGAATTATTCGGTTGTTGACCACCAAATGATTTTGATCTAATACTTGGCCAACTGTGATACACTCGTGATTTTGCTAGTGCTATCTACTTCACGGGAACCGCAGTAGGCAAGCAAATTGACACTGAATTCAGGATTCGTTGAGGTTACTGAGATCATGCTGGTTTTCACCGGTGTGGTATTTTCCGCTATTCGTTGAAGTAGTTCTTGCGATATTGCCATTGTTATTATACTCATGTTGTTTTTCTAATTTTGACATCGCGGAATCATAAGCACGTACCATTGCTGAAAACTCATTATCGGATATTAATGTGTCATGGAGTGACGACGATATCATCGAGGATAATTGGGAGTATGCGGTTGACACAACATGGAATTTAATTACGTAATCCTGCAGTTTACGCTGGCTGCATGATGATATTTTTTTGGTTATTATTGATATAATTCCAGCGATTGTTGTCGCCGCTGATATACAAATTGGAACAGCTATCAGGGCAATCATTGTCACCGAGGAGAGTATAATACCGGCTCCGGTGATTACACCTGATACCGAGTACACGGTAACATCAACTGCGGTAATTCTTCGTCGGCATTTTTTTATTTTTGTTTGGTACTCCTCAGTGAGTGTTTTGAGTTTAGTTTGAAATTCTCTGACCTGATCATAGCGATACTGTTGTTACGTTGCCAATGATGACATTCTATTTATTATAATAGATTTCAAATTGCTGGTGTTAAATTCGCTAGTGTTAAATTCGCCAGCGAATTCAATTCAGTTGTTTACTTAAATCCGCTACGAATTCCACATACCATGTTACTGAAACCCTAGCCAAATTATTATCAGTAGATGCCTTTGCCGATGATCGTTGATATCATATTTTTGACCCCAGATGAACTCGATGAAATATTAAATTGAGTCGGTGACATTAGTGTTAATCGATGAATATCTTTAATATGTTTAATATGTTAGTGGATGGTGTCCACGTAAATGATCCGTGTTGGATCGCGTACACGTTATTTACGATATTTTTTGTTCGTGAAGGATTTTTATTTTTTCAAGTTTTTCTATCATCCTCGGTAGATCATCCCTGATGACATCGTTGGTCGTTTTAATATCTTTGCGAATAACTCCTAATCGCTGATTAATCGCTGTTATTTCATCGAGTTTTGTGCTAATATCAGTGAGATCTATTTTAACATCATCAGGTTTCGAATTTTCTTTACCAAAACATTTATCAATAGCGTCATCGGTCCTGTTAAAGTTTTTACGTAACGTAGTAAATTGAGATAAATGAGCGTCATAATCGGATCGTAGTTTTGTCAAAACATCGATAGTGGTTTTTATCTCTGTGAGTTTCGGTGTGGTCACCGGTGGATTTCCAAAGAAATATAATAGAGGTTTGTCAATACTGTCAATTATACTTCTTTGTAATTCAGAAAACAGATCGAATTTAGTTATATGGTCGTCGTATTCATCGCGTAGTTTTTTTAATGGTTCTATATTGTTAATTATATCCACAATAGTTGAAATGAGAACATCTGGTTTGAGTTTACCCTGATCGGAACATACCGCGATAGCATTTTCCGTTAAACCGAGTTGTTTAACTAAAATATCATCAAGGGAAACATTACTAGTTTTAAATTTACCCTGACGATATTGAAATACAACTATTTCATTGGGATCAACACTTGCGAGGTTTAACATCTGGGATATTTCATCTTCGATTATGTTTTTTTACATCACCGGTTGCAGATATTTCCGCGGTGGTTTTTTTTTTTCAGGCTTGATAATGATCTACCCCAAATATCAATCATGTTATTTTATATAATTTCTCTCTAAAATGCGATTACTCGTATATTCGTGTACGGTTTTATAGGTGGTTTTCCCGATGATGAAATAGTGTTGAGTACATTTAATACTTCTATGCCGCATATTGGTGGGTCATTCATTTTCTGTGTTGGTAGCGTAGAATACCAGATAGGAATTTTTAAGCGGTTTATATAACGCATAAATTCTTTAGGTGGTGCTAACCCATATGAATCGAAATAAACAATCACACGCAGATCAATCGCATATGCATCCCAGTGAGTTCCAGGTCATGTGCTGTTATCGAGATTAATGATACCGGTTTCAGCGTTGTTTGGTTGTTGTGGTAATTGATCTCTAATAAAAAAACCTCTAAAGTTTTTTATCGCTAGTTTTTTAGCAGCGTCGAGTAAATCAAAATTTGACATGGGAACTATTGTTAGTAAACTGTTCCTAGTCTCAGGCCGATTCCGCTGTACAATGAATATGGAGTTCCTGGTAGTCTTAGACCCTTTCCTGATCGTTTAATTTTGTTTTGTATCCTTGTCCGGTAACTTTCGTTAGTGCCATCCCTGCCGCTGTACTAACGGCTCCTGGCGCGGCGGCTTGTGCAACCGCTGGGGCCGCTGCCGCAATCAACGCTGGTAACGCAACGAAAAGTGGGAATATACCATCTGATTTTATCATGTTTTTAATTGCTGCCGCAGAGAGAGTGACCTGAACACCTTTTTTATTTTTGATGACATAATTGAAGTGTTTTATCTGACGAGTTGTCAATGATAGTTTATTCTGACCACCAGACATCTGATTGTGCTTTAGCGATATCGTGGTTCCACAGTTTTTAGCTGATTCCGATTGCAATTTTTTAATTTGACCAGGAGTTAACGTAACACTAACATGACTATATGACATTTTATTTAATAACAGATTGCTCTAATTGTTACATTACATATTTACCACTGGTGCATCAACTACTCTCATTCGTCCACCAGCACCTTCGAGTAGCATTGATTTGTCACTGAGAATGACAGCCACTGCTCTGTAACCACCAGCAGAAGGATTGGTTACACGAGCTCGAAAGTGTATGTCAATGATGGATTGTCTGGTTAAGTCAACATGTCCCAACGAAAAGTAATAGATGGAATATAGTTTTCTAAAAACGATGATACACGTGTTCTATTTGGTTGGTTCCGTAATCAAGTAGTATATTCTCGGCTGGTTCTTGATGACCGTTTATCCTCAACGAAACTTCATTAACTCCCAATTTATCAAATATCAAATGGCTGTGTAATTGTGAACCCAATCGCACCTTATCCTGTAACGCAACAAATATATGACGCGGAGCTGAAACACCTTGTTTTGATGCCAGGTGCCATATAAATGTACCATTAAGATCAAAATATATGGTATCTGATGTTGTTGTTAGCCATGATATCAATTATTTGCCGCCTGTATTCATACATGATAATCATCTGTTTTCTGTGGTGATTGATGGTGTCATTACTGGCATCCACAATAATAGTTTTGATATAATGACTTTACCATCATCAACACCAGCACAACGCCAGATTGCATCACTATTACTACCCTTTCCCACGAGTACTACTGTTTGCTTCGCTCCATAGATAACTTTTCTAACATTTCTGCAAAATTCGAAAATATGATGTAGTGGAAGGAAACGTTGTTACACGTGTTGCAAACCCCATGTTGTAATCATGATTAGTACTTTTTATAACACCAAAGTTACCAGCTGGTCTATCTTTGTGTTCAGCATCATCTGGTTGTGGATTAACTGCAGTAGCTTGCGGTACTAGCACTTTAACATATGGAATGTGATCAGCGTGATCAGTGATATCCTTAGAGAACATCATAGACGGACCTGCCGATCTTGTAAAATCATCAGAATATCTTGTCAAACCCACTATTGTTGTGGCAACATCAACATCATGTTCTATAGACTCGATTTCTCTTCCATCAATCATGTATCTAGCACTCACGAATAGCGCCATGATACCATTATTGACAAAGCCAACTCGGATTTTTTCATTATTTGCATATGGTGGATCATTATGGGCAGCATCATTTGTTACGAGTTCTCCTTCTGCTTTGATAAACGCTTCAGAGGGTAGAAAGTATTTGTTGGTATCCTGGACTTGAAGTTCGATTCTTGATCGAAGATCCGGTTGTACTGCACGATAGGAATAATACTGATAGTCGCGTATAGAATCATTCTTGGGTACTGGGGCATCCATCAGGAGCTCATTTGAACATATTATATATTTCTTGATCTAAATCGCGATCTCGCTCGCGATTTCAAACCACTTCCCGCTCTCATATTTGCTGTAATAATTCCCTGAGTGTCATATCTATAATTTATCCGTGATACTATATTCTGCTCCACCGCGTTGTTTATTATTTTGGTAATACTTGCAGGTATAATTTCCGTAGATGGTAGTGACTCCATTGATTTTGTCATCGGTGTTTTCTTTCTTCGCCGAACTAACGATAGTAGTTTTTCTTTAGCCGCGGAAATGCTTTCCTGGCAACATCAACAACAGCGATAATACCCTTATCACGAATAACATCAATAGCTTTCACTGATAATTGTTTTCCGATTGGTGCTATTTTGGGAGATATTCTTGCATATAACCCTGCAATGGCATTGCAGAGAACATCTCCATAGTACGCTCTATAAACTGGCAATCGTGAGTTTACTATATAGCCATGGTTGGTTTGTTGTGGTTGTTGTGTATGATCATCTTATTTAAATGCTATTTATCTATATCGCAAAAATCCTACGGATTTTCATTGCTAGCAATTTCAGTGATTTAATCACTGTGGTAACCGTCTGCTAGCTCATCAATAAACTCTCGATATACACCAATATCCATGATACCACCCTCAAATAGTCGTCTGCATCTATCAGCTTCCTCATTAATTATTTCCGGTGAGCTATTTCCACCAGCTCTTTTCCCTCCTACGAGAACTTCTAATCGTGCTATGTCCCCGAGAATATTATTAGGACAATGAACTAGACCACTACCTGATACCCCCCTTGGAGTTCCACTCTGAAGAAACCCTTTCCCACTACTACTATAACCTGTTGCACCTTGTGCATCATCATCATCTTCTTTTCGATCATATAGTGGTTGACCACTTCTTATTTTTTTATTTTATTTATATACGAAATAAAATTATTATTATCTTTTGACGTTCTAAATCCATCGTGTTTTGCCAAATAGATTTTTGTATACCAGGTGTCAGCGGTTTTTAGTTTCTTCATATCCATCATTTATATATTTTTCCCTTTTTTCCTTTTTAAAATGCTTAACAGCAAAATCAGCTAATTCATCATCCGTGAAATGTTTTAATTTATTTATCACTTCTTCCGTAAATATCTCTTCAGGTAGATGTATTCTCTATCTCGAAATTTCTTCTTTTTCTTCAATTTGTGGTTGTACAATATCACCCTCTTCTTCTTCAATAATATCACCCTGTTATTGTTGTTGTTGTTCCTGAAGTTGTGCAGAAGCTATTATATCACCAGGAAGTGTTTTTAAAGACTTTTGTGTTTGTTCAGTTTTCATTGCTATTTTTTCAAGTATAGGAAGAAGGGCTGGGTTTTTCTCTCTCGTTGTTCCTCAGGAATATCTCCCCATATGGCCTTTTCAGTGGTCGATACGACTTTCCCCGTTGCAGTGGTTATTGGTTTGAATAATTGTTCAGTTCCCGTTGTAAAATCATTTTGAAATTCTTGTCTCATTTGGAGCTTATTTCGAACGGAATCACGAACTGGAATAAATTTTGTAATCGCACTAATCGTTCTCGTGCTAATTTAGTCGTTAGTGCTTCACCTAACATTATAAATTAATGTACGATTTAAATTGTAAGTGAAAACTCACCCACCCACCCCGACAATCTGTTCATACTTCCGCGTAGTAATTAAATCACCTGTCTATACAAATTCGTTCTAGGTGAGTAATCGCATACCTGTCTATATAATTTCTGCTCCGTACCTGTATATACTCATACTTGCAAACATGTATGGTTGTGTTTAGAGTGTCAATTATCCATGGTGAGAATTTCATTCACTTTGTTGAGGCAATCGGGGTGGGTGGTCATTTTGTTGGATAATCGCTTTTATTGTTTTGATTTTCGAGTTCTGACCTTTTGGACAGCAGTGAATAATGGGACGAACTTATTGATCTCGTTACATAATGCAAGGGAATTATTTACTGCGTGTTGAATTCGTTTGATCAGTCCATACTCCCTTGGAAGTACATATTTATTATTCCGAGCGCTATCATCAATATCTTGAAATTCAGAAATAATCTGATTACAATCTAATTTACCTGACAATTGAATTCCTTGATTTTTCAAATTTGAAATCTCATTAATAATGACATTCATATTTTCCAAATTCATTATATGAAATATTATATATCTAATATGATAAACAAAAGAATTGGGGGTCAATATTGACCCGTTTTTTCATATGCTATGATGAACTCCATTCGCTCAAAGGTGTTATTCACATCTTATTGCACCTAGAGATATTATGCAAATTATGATATGATTATATATGATGAACTCCAAGGTGTTATACATGAAAAGCCCCATTTGGAACCCCTCACGTGTTATTCACATCGGAGGGACCCAGAGGTACCACGAACATATTCTCCGAGAGGAGATCTAACTCGTCAAATAACGAGTTAGAACTCCAAGAAGGTATGCTTTGTGAATGGACGTCACATTTATATATATATATATATATATATATATATATATATATATATATATATATATATATATATATATATATATATATATATATATATATATATATATATATATATATATATATATATATATATATAGATATATACATGGTATTTACAAGTATATACATAATGGTATTTACAATAAAAAGATATGATATATACAAATAAGACAGCACAAGACAATACAACATATAAAAATGAAATGATATGATATATACAAAAAGGACAGCACAAGGCAATAAAACATATAACAATGGATTATAGGTGGACACACATCACATACATACACCGGGACTGTTCTATATTCAAACTGAAACCACCATACCCCCAACAAAATCACCCCGTGTTTAATGTAAAAATACATTCACACCGTGTGACGGTGTGTGACTTATGGTGATTTCACGGTTTGAATTTCGAATGGCTTAAACCCCCCAATTATATAGAAAAACCTTCCAAATCGGTACCGTCGACAATAATGCGGTAACAATATTTCCGCGGGATAGAACCATCAAATATTACACGGGAAATTTATTTTATTTTATTTACGAGTTAAATACAAACGATCCTGTGTCAGTGTGGTTACTTCACAGTTTTGAAGACGAAGAGGGTAAATTCGATCAATTTGTAAGAACCAATGGTGAAATATGCCGTACTGAAGCCCTCCACAACGAGATGAAAAAACTAGCTAGTGATTTTTCAACGGATTACGATGAACAATTACCTACAAACTGTTTTACAATACCGTCAGTTGCAGCTCATTTCACGAGCAAGAGAAATCTATAGAAACCAACACGCGCAGAATTTCTCTCAGATATCGAATCAAGCTGCGTAGAATATGGCCATAGTGGATTATGGAATACAAAATATGACCCCAAAAGTATTATTTCGGTTGATATGATTGCGTGTTATCCAGGGAGTTTTGGGTATGGAGAGTGTTCTGAGTACTTCAAAAGATTTGGACATCCCACACAGGAGATGACCCGTGTTGCGATTAATGGACCACTGCCCGATTTTGATCTCACCGGATTCGCTCGTGTGGTATCATTTGAATTGGTTAAAAGACTTCATCCATGTTATGTTTAGTTTGGTAGACACATCTCTGAAAAACACTAGATGCCAATAGTGTTATTACGGTATATGATTGATTCTAAAATGCTGATATCGCTGATTGTCAGTGAAGCAATTATATCATATCGGAAACGAGCTGAAGTCTGGTTACAACAACCCAATATTCTACATAGTATAATCACCAAAAACAAAAAACAATTCCCCAAAATCGACGAAGAATATATCGTGAAATGGTCCAAAGAAATATTTGAAGTTAGAAATAAATACGCAAAAGATTTAGGTAGCAGAATAATATTAAATTCACACAAGGTGGAAAATACGAAAACAAACGACATTCTTCGAGGTTGATTATAGATGATGCTGAATACGATTTTTTAATCGCAGATATAACATCTAGGGGTATATACGTCGATCGTATAGATACTTTCTTGTCCGATGGAACCAAATTAGGTACAATTGTTACTTACACAGATGGAGAAAATCCTCAATATACGTACTTAATGTCGTCTATGTTGGCTTATGCTTATATTAATTTACTTTCGATGATAAATAGATTTCCTGGCACCACGGTTAGAGTCGCCACTGATTCATTTTATACAGACGTAAAACATAAAGAAGCAGTGGCTGAATTCACTAATTCAGACGAGAGTTGGGGATCATGGAGAATTAAAAAAGAAATACTGCGTGATTAATCCAAATCAGCAGATGTTACAATTGAAAACAATTACTTGAAAAATAATCAGATATCCGAACTATCTAATGCACCGTCGTGTTCCAATCCAATATGTAGATATAAAACCAATTACTTAAATGGCTGTGGTGGGTCAGGGAAGACGACTCGTGCGATTGAATTATTTCGAGGGAAATCAAACATGAGTGTGATAACACCAACACACAGACTTGCAAGAGAGACGAAACAACAAGGAATTAATGCTTGCACTTATCATAGTTTCTTTCGATGGAAAGGTGACGAATGGACTCCTGATCGAATAGGTGAGAAATATTTGGTTTGAGATATACACAGTGTCGTTAGATGTATTACAAAGGTTTCTTGATTGGTTATTGCTAGCGAATACAAAAGTGATAATATCTGGTGATTATGGTCAGCTACCACCATTTGTCGGTTTGTCTCCACATAATTGGCTAAAGAATTTTGTAGACTATTATGAAGAAATTAATACCGATTATAGAGCACTTGATAATGAATTACGCGAGTTCACGAAACTAATCAGATTACAACCGGATAGAATCCAGTGTGAAATAGCGCGTGAAATAATTTCAGAAACCCTATTAAATGATTTCTGGGTAGCGTGGAGACCAAATGATTTGATAATGGCAAGTAGAAAGATAGTCAGAGATACACTTTAGATGAAGTTATTTAACACACACAAAGAAAAATTTGCAACACTTTCAGTGCCATTGTGTTATAGACCCAAGGATACACGAAGACAAAATATCGAAGTTGATATTCCAGGCTTGACAGAAAAGCAGATTCTATTGTTAAATGATATTGTGTTAGTTGATATCAATGTCATCAAAGATGCATTGCGTCCTGATAAATCTCCATGGAAGCTAGGATACGCAGCAAAGATACATTCTTCGCTGGGGTTGACTATATCCGATACAATTGTTTGGATCATAGATAATCGCATCGAGTGGTCGAATTTAGTTTATCTTGCGGTGTCCAGAGTATGAAGAATACATCAACTTCGAAGAGTTGTTTTAGATGATAATGACACTACAATAAGTGATATTGTCAGCGATGATATAATCAGAAAAAACTCTGGTTATAAACAACAAGACAAAAAAAAATAACAGAAAATTTGATATTGATGCCGAATTTATAATCACACTGAAACAACAACAGAATAATCACTGTGCGAGTTGTAATTGTATAATGCGTTGGTGTTAGTTGGATAAAGATCCTTGCCAATTTACCGTAGACAGAAAATATAGCAGTATTGGTCATACCCGAGATAATGTGATGCTGACTTGTCTTGAGTGCAATTAACGCAGAGGTGCTAGTTAAGACCACGAGGCGGTAATTGAGTATCCTCGGGTATCACTTGTAGTTGTTCACGAGTAAATCCTCACTGAGGAGCAGTTGAATCCAATCTACAGACTGGCGGTCTACCCGTAGATCGTGTTATACTCGAAATGTTATGTGCAGTAACACTCCAAATAGGATTAGTAGCTCTTTTTTTGCCACCTTTGATCTCTCCTGGTTCAAATAAATACCTAACAGTGACATTGTCAAGTATTGGTTGTTTTGAAAAATCATTTTGCGGTTTTACAGGTATATATACTTTTTTTAATCGCGTTGTTAGGTTTCATATTAATTGTTTGAGTAATCCCATTATTCAGCGCAGTTATTACGCCTGGCAATCTCTTGACCCAATGACGAAATCATTTACCCTGAATAAATTACTTCGCGTATTGATATAAAAAACAACCGCTCAGCAAGTGTGCGATTAAATCGTTCGACAATTGCCTGATCGCATTGTAGTGCAGTATGTCCTGGTCTGATGGTGACATTATGATGCTTCATTGTTGATAACACTACACCCTGAAATTCCTTGACAGGAACAACTTGTAATAGATTTGGCCAATGCAGAGGACCCCTTCGATAAATCCTTTCAAACGCAGAAGCCACTTCAGTTGATGATTTTGTTTTTAGAGGTTCTGCTTGTTTGTATCGACTCGCAAATCCAACTACGGTTAATGCGTATTTGTAAAAACCATCATGCGGCAGAAATAATATATAAGCCTGATGAACCTCATTAGGTGCACTGACATCAAAATGCGAGAAGTTAATTTGTTTAGGCGGTGGTAGATAAATTTGCCATATCGCCTGTTTGGATAACCAATCCGCTGCAGTGGTATTTTTCACCTTTGCGGTGCTAGCGAGTTTACTGATTGCTGATTTACCCTTCCAGTATCCTCTTGGAGAATAATAAATAGATTCCATGATGTTATTAATTACCAGCACCCAACATCAATTTACTTTTTATCGCTGATTTTATCAACCATGAAGCCAATTTTTCTTTGAAGGATTTATCAGTGATAGAATTCAACGCATGAATTAATTTCACATCTGCGATATGTCTCTGTTGCAGATTACTGCTTTTATAAGCAACATCATGAGCATGACACGCCATATCAATAGCGTTTATTGGATATTCACCGGGTCGGGGTTGGTTTTGATCATAGAGTCTGATATTGGGTCCACAATAATTATACCCTTGAGGGTGTTTTTCTCCTGGATATTTTTTCCCATGGTGTTCCTGGGAGTTTTACTAACTTGGCTCCAATATCACCTCCTCGTTTTTTATAAAAACATCTCCAGATTTCATAGAAACAAACCTAAATTTTTTTGTACCACGTTGTACACACTTACCAGCAAGTGCTGATCTGTTATTTTTAGTTGTATGCGTCGTTTGTGCTAGTATGCTTCTTACATTTCACACAATATAGATCCATAATTTATTTACAATAACATGAATGTAAATTATTTTTTGGCGACAAAAACACGAGAACCAGTTAAACATCATGCAGCACACACGTCAAAGCCGAAATATGATTGGCTCAAAAGGTTATACTTAAATAACATCAATGCACAAGATAAATAAATATTTTCAGTCATTATCTAGCATATTTCTGTAAATTTTAATTTAATGTAATGCACGAAATATTATTTTATTCATTGTATAATAGTTAGTATTTATAGCTTAATTAATTCCCCTCAATTGACCCAATTTCACAACCAAATAGTTGCGCGAAATTTAAATTTTGAGATGGGTCAGTTGCAGACGCTGGAATTGATACGACAGAACAGAAATTTCTTAAATTGGTTACTGGTTTAAATGATAGATTATCATGGCTGTTGTGACTTGGAAAGTTAGACTTTCTGAAAATTACATATATATCAAGAATTGAAAATAATTTGAACTTGTAATACTGTTTGTCAAATATTTGAACAAATGAGAAAATAATTACTATAATAATAATAATAATAATAATAATAATAATAATAATAATAATAATAATTATTGTTATTATTATTATTATTATTTATTAATATTATTAACGAATAAAATAAATTGTTATAAAAAAATTATTACAATTCTTGTATAGTAGTTTAAAATTTGATAAAGTTAATTTACTATGAAATATACTTTGTTTTATATAAGACAGTATGACATTTGCTCATCACAATGGTCTTCTGGTTTTTATAAGTTAGGGAAATCCCTATTCTTTTATGAAGAAAAAAACCAACATCTTTTAAATTGATTACTATTCAGAAATATGACATTAATCATTAAAACGTTGAAGAAAACTGATCATATAATATCAATTATGCATATAAAATATTCATTCCAGCAAGTACAACAAAAACAAGAAACACAAAAGTGAAAACTGTACTCAATGCATATTGTACAGTAAATGTTATCTGACAAGATTATTTAAAACCTTTTCAAATCTGAAATGTTGTCACCATGCTCTAATTAACTAATACACTTGCAGAACTAGTGTTACCAAAACGTAATGATTGTTACATGAAAAAACTACATATATGACCTCTCACAAAAAATAATTTATACTATTTTCCTACATTGTTCATTTTGCATAGAAGCAAACAGGCATCAAACAAAAGGAACATATATTGTAAGTAATACACAACATATACTACTTTTTTCAAGATAAGACCATACATGCATGGGTGATTTTGTAAATAGTGGAGTGGTGGTAATAGACATACAAAATGTTCTTTTTGTTTTACAAAATTGCTTACATGTACAAAACCAGAATGATTATAAAATAAGAAATGTACAGTTACTGATCTACTATTCAGGTATGCACAATTTACTGATTGATTGGTTCTGTAAAAATCATCTGCAAGATAAAATTTCAAATATAGCTGCATGAAAGTATATTATTTTAATCTTTCACATCAATAGTATTTTGAAACATGTCACTGATTGACTGGGTCTATCACAACAATCCACAATAAAGTGATATGTAAACATCAATCATACATTTATATTTTATGGTAAGCATATAATTGCATATCTCTAGGACCTGTTAATTTTCAAACCAAGTGTACAAGATAAAGGTCTGTTCCAACCTTCTACAACCAAATAATTTGGTGACACCATCCAGAATTCCATGTTATGCTAGACATATAACTAAATGCTGCTATTATATATCAATTTCAAAGCCAATATAGGGTCTATCTAATCCCTGTATAGTCTAACTTACTTTTGAACATTAATACAATAATAAGGTGTCAAATGGCTAGTGCTTCCTTCATAATACTCTGGGTGAAACAATGTCTATTTATTCATCCAGTTATACAAAATTTGTATTAAAGAAAATATAATATTGGCGTGACTATAATTGTTTCTTTTTTAAATCAAATAAAAATCCTTCATAACTGTGATTAAAAAATAAAAAAACAAAGAATCATTAATTATCTCTCTGTAACATTAAAGTGCAACATGATTAATAATAATTCTGTCATATATATATATATATATATATATATATATATATATATATATATGAAAGAGAGAGAGAGAGAGATAGAGAAAGAGATAGAAAGAGAGAAAACAAATGGCAAAATAATTTAAACACTGAATGGGCCATGTCTGCTCTTTAGTTATCAAAATCTTATTTAATGTTAGTGGTGCCTAGCACTTGAATGTGAAGTAACATGCTTCCGAAATGAATCTAATTAGCTCAGTAATGGTTTGTACTAAGAAAAGCAGAGATGTAAGAATGAAGTTTCTTCCACCACACTGCAGATAATACTTCTCCTGGGTGCACACCATCAAAGCATATCCTGAAATTGTAGCTCCATTGCTTCTTCTTATTTGTTCTGTTCCTATAGTTCTATATGTTCAGGCTATATATAGGTGAAAATGAATCTTGTCGCTCATTTAAATGCAGTATTAGCTCAATTACTAAATCAATTTGCTCCTTAAGCTGAATATCCTACTCCTTGAATAGTTTGGGGTCATCATGCCCTTTACTCATGTTCAATTAATAGACTGAGATATGAGGCATCTTAAGAAATACAATTTTACAGTTTTCATTTCTGCAGAATTGGATGAGCCTACCATACTATGATTCAAAACGCTGTACAACTTTTCTGTAGTCTTCAATCCTTAAAATAAAAACCTTCCAGTTTATTAGTGAGATCGCATGTCCCTAGCCATATATAAATGCATAGTTTCCCATAGTCAATGCTGGTCTGTACAAAGAATAACTGTTCTGCAATTCTGGCAAACCTTATAGATGCAAAAATAACTAATATTCCAAAGTTATTCCTGGCTTTATACTGCTGATTAAAATACCTTCCCTTGCAAAGAATTTTAATAGCTTTGGGATACTCATGCTTCTTCACACCAGGATGGCAATTTTTGGTGATATAGAAATTGATAGGGAATGACAATATTGGTCTTATCATTCCATTGTTCACAAGCTTTACAAAATATGATGCAGTCACGGTTGCTTCTTCATGTATAAGAGCCAGTTACAACTATTTTTGCAACAAAGTTATGAAATGATGTCATGCTACTGTATGCTAAAATACAGAAATGCAGCAGTAATATTATGTGAAAAACGAAGGATATATACGAAAATACATATGCATGAAGTTTGTTCATAGTATTCTAAATATAATGACATTAAATGTTCACAATAAACCCTATAGGTCCACAAACTTGTAAAACACACAACATTAGCAACAAAATGAAACATACAATTATTGTGCATTTCCAGTTGTAATAATAAATGTAATTACTAAACTAAATGTTCATTGCCAGTGCAATAACTTAATGTTGCACATAGGCTTAAATAAATGGTATGTAGGCCCGCACCTAGGGGGGGACAACCATGTCACTTGTCAGGGGCCCGAGCTAGATAGGGGCCCGCCTTTTTTCGAGTTTTTTTTATATGCACATATTTGAAACACGAAAGGGGCCAGAACTCTGTCAGCTGCCTGGGGCCCAGAATTTCCTAGGTGCGGGCCTGTGGTATGGATTGATCACCTGTGATAGGAAGCGTAGACAGGTCTTTAAATGAAAACTTGTATAGCAAATCTTGCATGCAGAAGACAGTGCCAAATGAATGTTAAATCAATATACAGTATGCTTAATAAATCATACTAATCAATTTTAATGCAATGCATATGTATCTACTGACGCCACAAACATGTGAATTTTATTCCAGTCTTACTGAATTTTTGCCATCTCTTAATATTACTTAACCCTGCACATTTTCTATGATACCAGCCAGAACAAACATCAAACTGTATCCAAAAATTCCACTTCCACATATTCCTTTTGGCACAGCTTGAAAATTTCATCATTCTTCTCTTCTAACTCCCTTTCATCAAATTCATTATCATCTTCTTTGTCTGATTCATACAGTATGGTACTGAGCTCCTTTTCTTTTTCTTTGTAACTTGTTCCTGCTACAGGTTCACTGACACCTGCTACTGTTTCATTACACTCATCTCTTAATGTTGCCTTTTGTTTCACTTGCTGGTCAGTTACTTTATTTTCTGTATCTGTGTTGTCATCTGTTTTATTTGTGCCATGAAATATATGCTCTGATACATTTTTTTGTACATGCTGTCTTTTAACAGATGTGGCTCTTCCAAGAATTTATGAATTCGTCATCTTCTGTAACTGGATTATTCTTTCAAGCAACATTTCAGACATTTTATTCTTTCCATCTGCAGCGCGACATTTAATCCCATATGCTTTACAGAGGTTTTTCAGTTCTTCTTTCCTGAAGGACAAAAGTGACTTGTCTTCCAAAACACCAGACTTTAGCAAGTGATGAGAAACAACCTTGTATTTTAACTTATCCTCAGCGATGTTCTTGTAGGATAATGATAGTTTGGTGCAAGTCTGCTTTGACATTCTTATCTGTTTTCGGTGTGCCATTTTCTTCTCAACTGACATTGCCTGCAGAAAGTCCTTTCTAAATTGATTTAGCATGACAGCAAGAAATTTCTGAATTATCTCTTCAAAAAGTTCTTTTATGCATGAGGCTTTCAGTGATAAATCATAAACCAGATCTGCAACTGAATTGGAGGGAGAAATTTCCTCAAAACATCTTTTGCATAGCATTCCAGACCAGAGATCATACAGTGCACCTGAGCCCAGTAATTCCCTTAAACAAAACTGGTGCAGATTTGACCCAGAAATATTAATGTTTGTATCAATTAGTAATTTGAGACATTGGGAACACAGTTCCATGAAAAATTTAAACAAGTCATCAGATATGTTGGTCAATCCTCTTATGAGACACTGTTTTCTTTCAGTTTCAATCAAACTTTCGGGGTCATCTGTAGACTCTTTGAGATGATGCTCCAACTGCTTCAATCGATCAAAAAATGCCATTTTGCACTTGGCCTCAGCATAACATGACTGGCATTGTTCGGATGTGTTATAGCAATTATATTGTTGGATACCATTATACTTAAATCGCAGCTTGGCCAGACAATAACCACCAACATATTGAACCTTACTTCCGGCATTGCCTGTAAAAGATGGTGAACACTGTCGTTCTGAAATCTTTCTTGAAGAAATGGGGAGAAGTTTCTCCTTTTCCTTCAACAAATATTTTCTAACATCTACTGTTAAATTAAAACACACATGGTACAATGCAGCCTGTGAATGGACAGGTTTATCAACAACCAGCAAAAAGCATGAAAGCTTGTACTCATCACTTGTTTGGTACATGTCACACGTTTTGTAGAATTCAGATAAGCATTCTGGTTTGACAGCATTTATAGCATCTTTATTCATCTGCAGGTCTTCAGTTAGCTGTATAATAACTTGAAACTGTTTAACAATGAACATCTGAACTCTTCTAAAATTTGGATCATTTATAGATGCATTGCAAGGTCATTGGTTTCTTTCTGCATGGGCGTTTGAACAATGTCATTCATTAACCTATGAATACATTACCTTATGTCAAAATCTGCAGGAATACTTGTTACATCTGTATCGTCTTCTTCAAGAGGTGAGTTAGCAAGTATCTCATTAAAATCATCATTCAAAGCTTGCTCTTGCTCTGGGAAGTCATTTTTTTCAGTAACTGCTTCATACTGAAATAGGTTGTCATGTATACCTGGATCTTCAGCCTCAATGTTTACAAGGTATTCATATGGTCGAGTCCTGTAAAGAAAACAGAATGAAATGAGATGACATGAAAATGTGTATATGCAAACCCATCGTTTACAAAAAAATATACACACACATTTACATGTGGTCACTTTATTTGTGGTAAATTCATAAGATATTATGAGAAGTACATTTTCATAATAGCACCTTCACATTTCATGTTACTATCAAGACTTAAAGTGCAAGACGGAGCAGAAATAAAGGCGGAAGATCTATACACTACTTACAAACTCGAATTACTGTGCAAAGGCCTGGAACAATTACAATATATTCATTTATTTGGAAAGTATCTCAAGCATTTATTTCCAAGCACAAAGAAACACAGGATTGGCATGAACAAGAGTGGAACAAAATATGTTGGAATATTTCCATGAAACCATCTGATGCTTTCAAAGATGGATGTCAGAATTTGTCTCAGCTGGAGCGTATAGACTGGATAAGAGGTGAACTTCAAGAGCCATACAAAATTAATGAAGTTAAACCAGGTATAGTAGAATGTTTGGTAGCAACAAGATTCTCATGCAATGGAGTTCCAATTTTCAAACATTTGACATTTCGAGATAATGATTGGATCTTGAAAATTGCTGGCAAGGAAGTAGATTTAAAGAGCTTATGCATCAATAATGAATATGAATGCAGTAGTGATGGAATACAGGCAGTGTGTCAGCAAGTCAAAAGTGTTAATCTGTGTGAAGGAACATGATTAACCAAATCAGTAATATGTAAAAGAAAGCACTTTGTTGAGACATTGGCCTCTGAAAAGACAGGTGAAATAAAGAAGACAATCAGATCGGAATATTGCCTGCATGTCATAAAATATCTTGCCCAAAGGTTTAAGGCATGTAGGGCTTGTCAAGAACTGATAGTCACAGAAAGTAAGAACGCGGAAGATGTAGTGGAAGCAAACGAAGATAATGAGGCACTCAAAGGATGTCGTAAAAAAGTAACAACGGAAGATTGTAAGAATCTTATTCCAAATGCCTCCCCTGAATTGTTAGACCTACTTTTATGTCTAGCAAAAAATCGTGTTGTAAAGGATCCAAGAGGTCATCAATGGAGTAAGAAGGTAATTTCAGTTTGTTTAGACCTATACACAAGAAGTTCACAGGCATATAAAAGCATACGAGACAGTAACATACTTGTATTACCATCTCCAAGTACTGTACTTCTTTACAAGAACAACATACAGCATCATGTAGGGTTTCAAGATGATATTTTCAACTGGATGTATTCAGAAGCAAATAGATTAAATGTTCTTGTTGAGGGCTTGACAGGTGGTATTGTTTTTGACGAGATGTCCATTCAAGAAGATCTACAGATTTCCAAAAATGGGGATGTAATTGAACTTGTTGGTTTTTCAGATTATGGAGATGAAGGCAATGTCATCAAAACCCTAAAAGATGGAAAGCAAATAAAGTTGTTAGGTAATTATGCATTGCAAATAGTGTTCCTAGGGCTTACTGGTTTTCGATTTCAATTTGCACACTTCATCACCAGACAAGCCCAGGCATCAGAATTATATACATTGTTCTGGGGAGCAGTAGACAAACTATATGTCTATGGATTTACTACTGCTTATGTAAACATGGATGGTACCCAATCCAATCGCTCATTTATGCATATGAATTAAGTTCAACAAACCTTAATGTGACAAGCCCGGTAAATCCTGATCAAACAGTCGTATTCACTATGGATTACTCACATGACATAAAGAAAATATGAAACAATATTATGAAAGTGGGATCAAAAAAGGCTGCACTAGAAATCTGGAACTGCCAGACAAGAACAACATTCAATGGCAGATGTGGGTTGATGCCTTTAACTGGTATAAGTCAAGCCCTTTGCAGATAAACAGAGCCTTAGCACAAATACACCTATATCCAAATGCCATGGAAAAGATGAGAAACCATCTGATTGAAGAGGTACTAAATGATGACATGTTGAACCTTACGACTCAAGACCCAGCTTCAATGGGACAGAATGGAGTCTCGCTCTCAGAGGCAATAGATCTGTTAAAGCATACATCAAGACTGATAAGAAATTTGCATGATCAAAGACCCATATCTCAGGCAAATGACATGAGGCTTCATGAGAACCTGGAAATCCTTCATTGGTTCAAGAGATGGGTGGAAACCAAAGCCATAAAAAGTGATGTCACATCAACTGCAAAGTCAAAGAAACTTCTATCGCATCAGTGCATTGAAGACCTATATGCATGCATTTTAGGCTTTGACCACCTAAACATGTCATGGCATATTACTCCAGCCCAAATTAATTCTGACGTTGTAAGAAATGAATTTTGTCAACAAAGTGCAACATACAATGGGCCCAACTCCCATCCAAATGCACTCGAAAAGGAAAGAAACCTCAATAACATAATTCTAGGACAGAGCAGTTTGTCAAGGAAAGGTAATGCTGGTACAAAACATGCTAATGCTATGTCATATGCCTTTAGTAATTCACAACCAATGAGGAAAAAAAAACTAGATAAAAGACTCCATCCACACATTACTGAATTAAGACACATAAGACTGTAGACATACTAATACAGTCACGATACTGCATTCACACAGCTAGATAGTCACTTGATCATTTGACTGAAGAAGGTTGGGATAGACATGATCTCTCAGTCAATTAGCTAAATAATGCTAATTTGTTTAAATTCCTTAATCACTCTTGATCTTGTGGACAGTGAGAGTGTAAATGGTGTTGATATGAGAAGGTAGAATTTTACAACTTTAAAATCAAATATAGACATGTTGAAATTCTGTTAAATTCTGTTATTATATTGTGACTTAAATTATGTTGTATATATATATATGTAATTAATATTTTTTGTGCTATAAATCATCATAATTGCTTCACAATTATCGCTTTTGTTTTAACATCAAATTAAGATTGACTAAAAGTAATCTTAATCATTCATTACATTGGGCTATTTGTATAACCATAACTTAACATGAAATGATCAGCAAAATATGGTATTTTTGTTCAATTAGATGAAGCACTATAAGTCAATCAATGTATCAGTAACATAAGTATCAACACTTGTCACTATTGTAAATTATAACTTAATTATTCCTTGATTATGTGGCATTACAACTTGTGTGATTACCAACTGAATTCCTGGCAGCACTAATTTCTGATATTTTCCACACTTGTTTAAGATTTCAAATATGGTTACTTTACAAAAACAGTGTATATGTCCCCAACTAAAAGTCTGAATTTTTGGGGTATTTCCATTTAGTCAATACATACACTGGATCAAATATTGTTCCATATATTCTATATTCTACATTCAGTCAAAACGTATTAACTGTCAGTGCTCATTCTATTATTTGGATAGTATATTATAAGGTATATTATAAGGTTTCATGTCTGTCACCTTGGCATAACCTATATGTGCATTAACATATGTGTAAATCATTACAAACTGCAAGTACATTTTATAGATGAACACATATGACTTTTAGTGGTTGTATTTTCATACCATCCTAACCCCATGCCCAGATAACAGCAAATGTGTAACATATCACAAACTTACAAACCTGGCTCTATGGCAGCATGAAAAGTCCTCTACCTCAGGAACTGATGACTGATTACAAAAGACATGGATCTTTTCTGGTTGTGGGATGAAAGCATCTTTGCTAAAATTAATCACTCAAAAACCACTGAGTGTATGCACCCGTCCAAGAGCAACAGCCAGTTGACCAGGTTGAGAGATCTGTGTGCAGTCAATTTTAACTCTAAGTGGAGAGAGATAATAGCATTTCTTTATTTGTTTTGATTAGTAATTTACACAATTTTAATGTTCATTTCATTTTGTGAAAGGGATATTATATACAAGCAAGAGAAATAAAAATCAATTTAGTGTTGTGTATGCAAAGAGGGATGTCAAACATCAAAACAAATATATCCCACAAAATCTCTATTTCTTTAAGGAGGTATGAATTACAAATTACTAATACATATTCATTATACTTAATGCAGAATTAACAAAGTTAACCTGCAGTTTAAATGAGAATAGTAAAACAAGCAGAAATAAAAAAATAATTTTACAACTTTTTAAATAAATTATCCAACAAACCTGTAGAGTGTCATTCCTTGAGACTTGTGAATGGTCAGTGCAAATCCTAGCTTCAATGGTAATTCTCTCTGCTAGATTTACTTTTTTCTGGGACTGTATACTGTGAAGATAATATTGATAGTAATAAAATAAAGAATTAACAAATCCCCAGCAGCAGAGGGGCTGAACCCACCAACTTTTTGGCGCGATTTAAGGGTTCCACAACAATAAAACATCATAGAAACCTTAGATCGCTGAAATAAAGGTTCTAAAAAAGTATTACAATGATGAACCCACCAACTTTTTGGCGCGATTTAAGGGTCCCACAACGAACCCTCAGATCGTTAAAATAAAGGTTCTAAAAAACATATCACAACGGGGATGAACCCATCAAATCGGACCTCTAATCGTTGAAATAACGGTCTTTTTTTAACCGAATATTCGATCGAGTCCAATTCGATAACGTGTTACAACGTCGTGTAAATTTATTGTGACAAACCCGTGTGGGACCGACTGAGCATGACTAAAGAAATTTCGAAATTTATTAAAATCCATATCGTGGTACCATGTCTGTCAAATATTTCGACATGTGTGTGTATCAACACCGTTAAACACACACAGCAGATTACAGTTATCTCTGATTACCTTGGGAATTTGTGTGTATCGCTGAGTCAAATAAAACTTATCAGCGTTTTTGTGACGACCTCGGGAAAATATCATCGCGGGATTTGTTTGTTTATCCAACATTATATCGTCGTATACAATCATGTTGTTGATGGCTGCGACAAGGTCATCTACGTGTGGTGCCTCGGCTACATCTGTGATAAATTCAACAACGTTATATCCTACATTGCTAGACGCAGTTTCATTAAAGTCTTTCAACACCTGGTAGCAATGTTGATCATCTACGCTTGTTGCTATTAAATATAATTTATCCCAATTGGTATATTTCATCACCAACGTGAGTAACAATTGTGTTTTACCACACCCTGATGGTCCAATAATAATACATCTTATTGAATTTGGTAACATTGGGTGATGTATTGTTTGTTGTTTCTTTTTCAACGCGGAAAAGTCAATTACTTCCATTAGATATAACGTAATATTATTATGGATCTATATTGTGTAAAATGTCGCACACGTACTCGGACAGCTGATCAAACAACAATCACTACAAAACATAACAGATCAGCACTTGCTGGTAAGTGTGCAACATGTGGTATAACAAAATTTAAATTTGTTTCTGTTGACAAAGTCAGCGATGGGACTTTTAAAAAAAAGCCACGGAGTTGACATCGCTGCAAAATTGGCAAAAATCCCAGGAACCCCATGGGCGAAGTACCCAGGAGAAAAACACCTACCAGGATATAGCTACTGTGGACCAGGGACACGATTAGATATTCGACTTGATGATAATGATCAACCCCGACCTGGTGAATCACCGATAAATGCTATCGATGAAGCATGTCGAATACATGATATAGCTTATCGTAGCGGCGATTTACAACAAAGACATCTCGCTGATGTTTCATTGATTCATGCGATAAATGCTATTCCGGGTAAATCTTTTAAAGAAAAATTGGCATCATGGTTTATTCAATCTGCCATGAAAGGTAAATTATTGTTTGGTGCAAGTATATAATATGGAGCAAATTTATTATTCTCCAACAGGACTTTACATGGGTAAATCCGCTATTAACAAATTAGCTAGCGCCGCTAAAGTACCGCGTGATGTCCCTGCGGATTGGTTATCTCGACAAACAATATGGCAAATTTATCTACCCGGTTCAACATCAATCAAATATGGATCGTTTGATGTTCATGTTGTAAATGAGGTTCATCAGGCTGATATTTTATATTTGCCACATGATAAACAAAAACTAGTTTACAAATATGCGTTAACGGTTGTTGATATTGCCAGCAGATATAAAGAGGCGTTGCCGCTATCAACAAAATCATCATCTGAGGTCGCTGCGGCGTTTAAAAAAAATTTATCAAAAAGGTCCTTTACGTTGGCCAAATTTGTTACAGGTTGATCCTGGTAAAGAGTTTCACGGGGATGTATCATCGTTGATGGCTCAACATAACGTTGTAATTCGACGAGGACATACTGCAATTCATCGTGATCAAGCAATTGTTGAACGATTTAATAAAACCCTTGCTGATAAATTATTTCATTATCAAACTGCAAAAGAATTTATTCAACAAGATAGATCTCGTGAATGGGTTAAACGACTCCCTAAGGTGATTTCATCACTTAACAATCAGATCACTTCACCGATAAATGTTAGTCATATAAAAGTCATTTTGATGACTAGCCTAATAAAAGTCATTTTGATGGCTAGCTTAATAAAATTCATTTTTTTAATGATAAACCGGCTTCCGGGACAACAAAAAAATATATACCAGGAAAAAATCACTGGGTAGTGATACGCCATTGACGTGGAACGCTACTGTTAGATATTTATATGAATCTGGTGAACTTGAAGGTGGTGTTAGACGATCTACAGATCCTATATGGAGTATTACCGCCCATAAAATATATTCTGCGGTATCAGCTACACACAGACCAACATATTATAAATTGGATCCAACTGCACCTCAGCGAAGTTTTACTCGAGAACATCTTCAAGTTATTCCAGATGATATTCAATTACCACCGAAAAATCTAACATGATTGTAGTTGTTGTAGTGTAACTGCTACTCGTCTAAGTTTTTTTTTCTTACTCTCGACACAGCCAAATAAATTAAATCATCCCATTCGATAAAATCATCAATAATGTACATGACCGTATCTGTGATAGTTAATCCCTTTGATGAATGTATCGTTGTAGCATATCCTAACCGCCACGAAGAATTAATTGCATTTATTGCGTCTCTAACTACAGATAAATCAACTTCAACTATGTCATTTAATACAAGTTCTTGTTGTTGTTGTTGTCTTGGTATATCCACAAGGATATTTTGTCGTCTAGTATATTTAGGTCGATAACATAATGGAACGGGTTCGTTAGGAAATTTACTCTCATGAAGATAAAATAATTTTCTCACAAGAATATCTCTGGTGGCTTTTCTACTAGCTACAGCTATATCAGATGGTTTCCAAATATTGTAAAATTCATCTAATGGTGTTTCGGGTATTACCTCACGTAACTGTTCGATCTGATTTTTATTGTTTGTACATCTAATTTCAGCTTTCAACGTAGTTAATTCCGTATCAAGAGACATGTGGTCAATTGTCATTTCTTCGTAATAATCAACTTGAAGTTTTAGCCAACAATGTGGAGATATTTCTGTAAATGGTGGTGGCTGTCCATTATCTCTACATAACATCACAGTGGTATTTTTTGTATTTAGCCAGTCAAGAAATATTTTTATTATTTTTTTTGGCACAGTACAAATTTCATCCCACAATACCACATCGGGAACAATTTTAGTTCCCATTCGTTCAGGGGTCCATTCACCTCCACTATATCTGAAAAAGCTATGATATGTACTTGCTGGGATACCTTTTTCTTTAAAATCTCTAGCAAGGCGATGAGTTGGGGTTAGCGCAATTATATTAGCCCGAGAAAATAATTTTATCACCTTGTTGTTTTTCCGTATCCACCTGGGCCGTTCAAGTACACAAGTTTGTGCCGTGCAACGGGGTCGTGTATACTCGGGGATGTTGAGATTTTTTATAATTTCACCGATGTGATATTCTGGAAAATCATCGATATTTATGCGGCGGTGTTGGTGCAGTTCTTCATGTTTAACACGCCATGTTTCCCATGTTGTACCATCACCGCGATACTTTTTAACGTCATCGTGATATTTTTTATCGTAATCAAATGAGTCAGTTGCAACTCTCACTGCAATGTCAGGAAATCGATTTGCCATACTGAGAAGATTTATAGTCACATATGCGAGCATAAATGATCTTAAATGAGCATATTGTGGCATTTCATCGTTAAAATATTCTACAATTGTTCCAAATTGTTCCCCTGATGATAATTGTGCACCAGTTTGTCTGTAAAATACCCCCCTTAGATACTGCATCATCAATTACAAATTTTAATTCACCGGGATCTAAAACCAATTTGGCAGTTTTACGTCTGCGAATTTCATTATAGGCGACATCTCCTTGTGTGAATTTTCCAATTATAATCCGTGAAATTCGTTTACACTCGCTGGTTATCACATCGCGAAGAAATTCCATATCGTATCGGGGAAATTTATCTGGTATGGGTAGTCAAACTGAAGTTTGTTTATCGCAGCTAAATATTATTTCAGATACAGTTAAATTTGTTAACACGCCGCTATCTAGTGCCCACCTAAGTAATACTGTTGGAGCCCATCTCTTTTCATGTAAATGTCGTCCAATCCATAAATACGTTACTGGATGAAGTCCATCGGCAAGTTTAAACGAAACCACTTCAGCAAATCCTGTTAGGTCATAATCAGGTAGCGGTTCATTAACAGCTCTTTGTACCATTCTGTGAGTTGGTAGTCCCAATTGTTTAAAATATTTATTACACTCACCACCACCAAGAAAACTTCCTGGATAACATGCAATCATATCCACGGACATCATATCGTTGAAATCATATTGTGTGTTCCTTCGATACAACTTGCCCGTGTGTATTCAATAATTTTTTTCTTAGTTGGTTTCCACAAGTTTTTTTCTCTGGCAAATTGAGCCGCAATTGATGATATTGTAAAACTCGTCTGAGTGAGTTTTGTAATTTTTGATGCATCATTGACATATTTGCTAGAAAATTATTCCATGTGGCGTTGCAGCGATTCTTTCCGATAAATCTCTCCCGCTGATGTAACAAATTGATCATATTGGTCACCGCTGGAAAACAACCACACGTTTACCGGGTTGGTGTAGTTGTTTTTAATCCAATCAAACATATCACCGTGATAATATTTCACAATTTTGTTGTCAGGAAAATTCCCTTCGTTGACCCCCCCCCCATGCGTGAAAATTGTGGTCAATAATCTCGATGGGTGTTCCAGCTTTACGATAGCAACCAGAACTATAAAATATTCGATCGGGAAGCATTTTCACAATAATGGGGATTTTTAGTTTTTTTTCCAACTCGGCTAAATCGTGTTTTGTTGCACGGATAGTTTTTTGTTAATAAATTCACTCCATGCAGCAATTGTAGTCGCTCTTGTTTCAGTAAGACCTGCGCCTCTTTTCGACGCAGTAAAATGTTTTATTACTTGTTCAGCTACACAATTTAACGTTGTTGATAATTTCATTTCCGCGACTTCACTGTCGTTTGGGACCCCCACGGGAAATATCCCATATGTGATTACATTGAACGGATATGCCACATTGTAGTATTGATTATCGATACCAACTAGCGTCCCAGGTTTTGTACTTTTCGTTAAAATGAATAATCCACCATTATATGTTACTCTTCTACGATGATGAAATATCTTCCACGTGTGAGCGTTGTTTTCGAGCAGTCGATCTACTTCAACAGGTTGATAATATTTGATCTGTTCATCTAACTGTTTTCGTTCTTTTCGAGACATTTGTTCTCAAATTTTGTGTAAATGACATCTAACGTGTACTTGTTGTTGTTGGTAAAATCGATCAACGATGTTATATCTGCGGCACGTTCCGTAGTCATTGTGTTATCGTTGAAGTTTGTTAAAAACGTCGAATACACATATTTGGCACCATTTCACCGATGTTGACGTTTTGCCTCACGGATACTTCTAGTGATTCTAGATTTATATCGCGTTGGTAATATTTTCCCATCTAGGTCATATTTGATTTTAACCCGTACAGGTTCCGCATCCACGGCAATCTTCGTTAATCTTGCCATATAAATGATATGCAAATCAAGTGTTCAATTAAAAATTTGCATATCATATAATGACATTAAATCAGTGTTGTTGGAGGCATCTTCGCGATGATGGATTTTGCAATCGATGTTGCATCGGAGAATATTGTGCGTTACACAATTATATCATTAAAAAGGTTCCACTGGGGTGTTAATTTGCCTCGGTTGTTCCAAAGGAGTTAAAGGAAAGACGCGTTTATGTGGTGATTGTGGCAATCATAAGTTTAAAGAACTAGCCAGATATTACAAACGCAGATATAACATCGTGATTAACGAACAGGACTATGTAACTGGCAGTTATCGAAAATATGGATCAAATAATGTTTGTATCTCACCCGATTTATACCGATTACGAGGCGTCTCGGTGCGGAATTATACGACATCGGCGATTAAAGAAAAATCTCGGCCGGATTAACAATATGGGATTTATGCGGATCAGTATTCCAGTAAACGGAAAAATAAAAAATTATAAATCTGCTAGATTTATTTATGAATGTTATTACGGTTTGATTTCACCTGGGTTAATTATAGACCACATTAACCGGGACCGACTTGACAACAGATTAAACAATCTTCGTGTTGTGACTCAGCAACAAAATTGTCTTAATTGTGCACCAAAAGTCAGATTACAATATCGGAGACCAGTCATAGCTGTCATGGACATAACGGAGTGCTATTTTCCTTCGACGCGTTCTGCTGGAAAACACTATGGCATTAATTCACGATCTATAAAATATGTCGCAGATGATATAACACTTGCCGCATACTCAAAGCGATTTCATTGTTGGGTTTCTTTTTTTATATCAATAGATATTGCATATCATTTATAAACAATTATACGAAAGATTTACTATAGGCATATGAACGACGAAAATATCGCTAAGTTGATTGTCGAACTTGATAAACTTGCACCATATGTTCCTGCCGGGAACACGTTTACGTCTGACTGGCTTGAACAAGAATATCTCGATGTTACATCGATGAGAGACCAGGGAAAACAATCTTATCGAAACGAATACAGAATTATAAAACTTCTCATTGAGGCACGTACAAAGGTGCTTTTGAAACACAGAGACAAATTGGCGTTGTTTGTTCCAGCGGGTAGAATAATTAAGTCGATTGAAGATTCTCTCAAAGAAGCCTACAATGAACGTCAACAAACTAAAACTGCTAATGCCGAATTGGAGAAGCTTTTGAATTCGCCGTTGCAGGTGATACTATCAAATGTGTTTGTTCGCGGTGATTTGTTTTCATCGATGAGTAATCGAGTAATTACGGCGGTAATTATGAATAAAAAAAACGACTTTGATATGTTTTCATTGTGTATTCATAGATGAGTAATTGTGACGAATAAATATGACGAATAAATATGACAAATAATTATATCAGTAACAATAACTGATTTTTAGGGCTCGGTGAGCTAAATCCAGCGATGACAGCGATTAGTAATCGACGACTATTAATTCTAGAGATATAATTACCACGTAATTACCTGTATATAATTATCGATCATAATTATTCATCCGATTTTACTGGAATAATTCTATACTACAACGGCGCTCTTGCCCGGAATTATCGATCATAATTAGTGATATAATTATTTGTCATTTTTAAATTTTTTATTTTTTTATAATATATTTACATGCCTAACAAAGCAAAATATTTATCAGATCTTGATGTTAATAATATTATTTCGCTACGAGGAAAGGAGAAACCGATAAGCATCGCTAGCAAATACGGAATTGGACTGACAAGGTTGTATAACATTTGGGCAGACGCTTCTCCTAATAAGAAATTTCCTGGTGGTTTCGCTGGCACTCAAGCTGGTAAAAAATTAACTGAAACGGCTAAACAATTACTAGATGAGACCAATCAAAAACGAGAAGAAGTTTCGAAAATCCGAGACAATTATATAAAATTAGAAGCTGAAATAAAGCGCGGACATGAACAGATTGAACAAAAAAAACCCACTACAAACAATGATAGGTAAATATAATTTACAGCTCCAACAACAACAACAACTGAAAGAACTTTTAAGTCAGTTACCGAATAATGAACAACAAATAAAAACTCTTACTGAACAACAACAACAACAACAAAAAAATAATTAAGGATTTAACACAACAAATCAACGAGAACAATAATATTATTGCGTCACAGCGTAAAACTATAGAACAACTTGAAAAAAACTATAGCGGATAATGACAAGATCGAAAAAGAACTTACCGAGATTTTAGCTAAAAAAAACACCAGTGTGAACTCACCTGTGGCGAATTCGTCGTCGTCGACTAGATCTCCGCAGGTATCAACGCCAACGAGTAAACATACGAAGAAAACTGTTGAGCAACTAATGGCTGATGCGCTATTAAAAAAATAATTCCCTATCAATTTTATTTTTGAAAATAATTTATTTTTTCACATTTATCGGTGAAACCCCAGCAGCAGCAGAGGGGGCGAATCCTACAACTTTTTCCAGGTGTCCATTTGCTAATCCAAGGCTTCCTACAAATACTGTCCTTTCGGCAAATTAACACTTCAGTGAAATCCTAATGGATTTTCCAGCAAAAAAAAATGACGCCATGTCGCTGTCGCCACCGTGGGTTAATAAATTATTTCAACCGAATATTTGATCAAGTCCGATACGACGAAAATCATTTATGATTTCACAAACAGACTAATTTGTAACGTCTTGTCTTGTAAATCAATCAAATTATTTGACTGGTCGGTGAGTCGGAAATTAATTTTCGTTAGTAAATTATTATGGCATCGCATATAGACGGGATTAATTGGATCCTCAACAATTAAAAATCCTGGAGGAGCTGTTGGTGCAAATGAATAGAGAATATACCCTTGTTGGGCTTGATTTGATTGCTCTAGATTAATTTGATAGCTTCCTTCGATGGCATCACATACTAAATTGAGCGCAATCACCGATGAAATATTTACATTATGCGGGGCAATATGTCTACCGCCACCATCTGGGTCATTATTCCATGTTAGGATTAATGAATATTATACGGGGAGATTTCTTTTCCATGCGTCGTAAATTATTTTAAAACCAATATCGATAGTTTCGTTAAGTTGTTTCTTTAAATCTGATACTTTATATCCTGGTAGTTTGAACACAGGAATATCTTCAACGCGAATATTATATTTTTTTTGCAAATTCTGTTCTCGACATGGGGGAATTATCATCGAGTATATCTTGAATAATTTGCAAATTAAAATTTTCCATATCATCAATAATTTTGTTACTTGTTTCTATGACGCTGATAAATTCATCTCGAGTGAGAGTAACGGATTTAAGAGATATTAACAATAGTGAAAAATCATGATTCATCTCTGTGAAATTTTTAGTGATTTCCTCTTCTCGAATTCGATAATATCTATTACCACGGCCTTCTATTACCCCAGTGAAAAAATTCAATTTGGTGTATTCGATATAACTCTTTATTGGATTATCAGGTTTTATCTTGTCGGAAACGTAATCAGATTTTTTTGGTTCTGGTATATTAACTGTTTTTCCCCGAGGTGGGTTTTCAGGCCAACCTAACACTGTTCTTATTGAGCTGTTATAAATATCTACGACGTATCCCTCTGTGCTTATTTCAATCGCGGATGATACTGTTGGTTCATGGACTTTAATAGCTATTTTTGATTCTTTTCCAGTAATCGATTTTATTCTACGTTGCAATTCAGCATTAATTTGTTCAATTTGGTACGACCCAGTTGGTATGGAAACAACGTTCCATTCTGGGGTGCCATCGGTTTTATTCTTATACGAGAACACCAGCGAATTATTCGCTTGTTGACCGCCAAATGCAACTGACCTGATATTGGGCCAACTATTGTATACACGTAATTTAGCTAGCGCTATCTCTTTCACAGGAACCGGGGAAGGGAAATTCACACTAAATTGTGGATTTGTTGAGGTTATTGATATCATATTTGTTTTCACCGGAGTGGTATTTTCTGCTATTCGTTGAAGTAGTTGAAACTCTTGAGTTTTAGTGACATTATTATTATCATTGTTTACAATTTCTAATTTTGATACCGCGGAATCATAAATACGTACCATCGCGGAGAACTCGTCTTCGGTAATTAATGAGTCATCAACCGATGATGATATCAACGAGGATAATTGCGAGTAACCGTTAGATGCTATTTGATGTTTTACTGTATACTAGTTGAGTTTTCCCTGGGAACATGATGATAATTTTTTAGTGATTGCCTTTGCAACCCAATCAATTGTTGTCACCGTGGATATACAAATTGGAACAGCAATCGGAGCTATCATTGTCACTGAAGACAGTATAATACCAGCTCCGGCCATTACACCAGATACTCAGTACACTGTAACGTCAATGACTGTAATTCTCCTGCGATATTTTTTTTATTTTCATTGCATACTCCTCAGCGAGTGTTTTGAGTTTCATTGAAAATTCTTTGACTGTATCATAGCGATATTGCGATGGTGACGTCGTTGATGTCATCGTTATTGGAAATGTCATCGTTGAATTAATCTTCTACAGGTATATTTGTTATAAATTCTATCACATATGCTATTGGTAATCTAACTCTAACAACTTGAATAGACGATAATATATAAATATTCCAAGTGGAATTTGCATCAATTCGCTGCGTTATTGTATTTACAGCGGTTTGATCTTCACCTATGCCACCATAATTATCTCTAATATTAAAATTATCCCCGCCAAATGTAGTTAACGTAAATCGATAGATGCCTTTTACAGTTGAAGTAAAATCTATTCGATTATTAGTGTCTTTGATCCAATCGAGAGTTCTGTACCCATACAAGACATTACGGATATTTTCTGCGAAGTGTGGAATTTTTACCTTATCGAGTCGTTCGACGGCATCAACTGCTGTTTTACTATCGTCGATAGATTTTTTAATATCAGCGATTTCATTAAGTTTTTTGATTATTTCCGAATATGTAGTTTTAACATTTTCGGATGTTGTTGTTGTAAAAAATTTATCAGTGAGGTCATTGATGACCTTTTGATCATCAACAAACGAATTAATTTCAGCGAGAGACGGCGTAATTACAATCGGGGACCCAAAGAACTTATTGATGACATTTTTGCGAAATTGATTATAATTTTTCACATGATCGGCAAATTCTTTATCGTATTCGGCAAGTTTATCTGTGATCACAGACATAAGTGCGCCCGGTTTGAGTTTTCCATCGTTGGAATATAACGCTATTGTGTTTTCACCGGCGTCACGTTGTCGTGTTAAAATGTCATCCAACGACACATTACTGGTTTTCAATTTACCCTGGCGATCTTGAAATACAACTATTTTCCCGGGGTCAACACTTGCTAAATTCAACGTCTCAGCGATTTCATCTTCAATTATATTTTTTACATCTTGTGTTTCCGTGGTGGGTTTTTCTAACGCTGATAGAGGTCGTCCCCAAATATCAATCATTATTGTTAGCGCAACTTGTGTTTTCAATTTATGGATTTTTTCACTAAAAAACTCTTACTGGTATATTCGTTTACAACCTGATGAGGCGGTTTCCACGGAAATCCAAAGGATTTTAATGATATCTCCGCGAGGACATTTAATACTTCACGGCCGCATATTGGTGGATCATTTAATTGTTGTGTTGGCAGCGTGGAATACCAAGTCTTCATTTCATGAAAAGTTTTTAAGCGGTTTATATAACGCATGAATTCCTTCGGCGGCGCTAATCCATATGAATTAAAATAAACGATTGCACGTGGATCAATCGAGTATGCAACCCAGTGAGTACCAGGTCCGGTGCTGTTATCGAGATTAATAATACCGGTTTCAATGCTGTTTGGTTGTGCCGGCAATTGATCTTTCATAAAAACACCTCTGAAATTTTGTATGGCCAATTCTTTAGCAGCATCGAGTAAATCAAAATTGGACATTGGAGTCAAAGACTCTCCAACTAGTAAACCGTTCCTGGGATTCTCAGACCTTTTCCGCTGTACCATGAATACGGGGTTCCTGGTAGTCTTAGACCCTTTCCCTTTTTTATACCCCTGCCCAGTTGCTTTCTTTAGTGCCATTCCTACTGCAGTACCAACGGCTCCTAACGCCGCCGCTTTAGCCACCGCTGGGGCAGCCGCGGCAATCAACGCTGGAATCGCAGCTAACAACAGGAATATACCGCCGGTTTTAATCATGATTTTGATCGCAGCTGCAGAGAGAGTGATCTGAACGCCTTTTTTATCCTTGAATGCATCATTGAAGTGTTTTACTTGACGAGTCGTCAGCTACAACTTATTCGCCCCGCCAGTCATCTGATTGTGTTTCAGCGTGATAGTGGTTCTGCATTTTTTAGCTGATTCCGATTGCAATTTCTTGACCTGACCCGGCGTCAAGGCAACACTAATAACACTATATGACATTATACAATAACAGATTGATTCTAATGGAAAAAATCCGAAGGATTTCAATTATAGATTTTCCACTGGTGCATCTATCACTCTCATTCTTCCGCCAACACCTTCGAATAGCATTGATTTGTCGCTGAGAATGACAGCAACCGCTCTGTAATTAGCAATACCACCAGGACGGGTTACACGAGCTCTAAAGTGTATATCAACGACAGATTGTCTTGTTATATCAAGATGTTCCAGTGAAAAGTAATAGATCGGATACAGATTTTTAAAATCCAACTGTGATATTTGCAAACCAGTATCAACATTTTGATCACGTGCCATATATGACAACATATTATGATATACACGCACAATATGGTTAGTGGTGTAATCAAGTTGTATATCCTCGGATGGTTCCTGTTGTCCGTTTATTCTCAGCGAGATATATGATACTTAATTAAGGATGATATTGGGACAGCACTAGACGATACAAACATGAAACGACGGGGCGGATTTTCTACGGCAATCCGACCAATCAAAAGCAACCCATGAAATTAACCCGGTTGCATGATTGACAAAAGACAACCACGCACACGTGTCAATGGCGTGGGTTAGTTTAGATCGGTAGGATTGGCCTTTGAAAGCCCCAGCTTTATACCTTTCATATGGTATATAAGGTGACTTAATACAGCAGCGTCAATCCACAGGGTGTGTTATTTTTATTTCCTTGAATACTTGTCAGTGGTGTTTCACAGTATTTAAATGAGACCGAATATTTGAATAAAACACTAAAAAAAAGAATAAAATTGTTTGTAAACTATATATTTGATTTGTTTTCTTACAAAACAGATAATTAATTATACCCGCTGAATCACAATCTAAGGGAGATAACCCATCAACGAGTTGACACAATCTAAGAAAGATAACTCTTTCATAACCCTTAAATATAACTAAACGAGTTATCTCCGCTGGTGTTATAAGACATACGAAAATCGAATTTTTTGTTCAATTTTTTTTTTAGAAAAAGCCGAATTTTGTACTCGTGTTGCAACAAATTGTACTGACGGTATACAAATATTGAAATATTTACCGGCTTCATTCATAGATTGGAATATTTTTTCTTCGTTAGTTACTGTATTAAATGATTTTATAGGCCTCGCTTTTTTCGAGTATTTCCCAGTCTTTCCTCGTTTTAAATTCTCACTTTGTGAAATAGCCTGTAGATTCGATAAAGAATTATTCTGAGAATCGGAATCAATATGATCGATAACAAAACCATCCCTGATTATTCCATTAAACACCTCGAAGACGAATCTGTGACAATAATAATTTTTCTTCCCAGCAGTAAACATCAAATACCCTCAATTAGTCACAAAACCAACTGGCTTCTTCAATCTGCGGTGTCTCACAACACCATCACGGGATGCTTCATAATTAACAAGCACGGGATGTGGTTGGAATTCTTGGTTCATTTGTATAATAATACTATTTGTCTAATTTATTATTTGCTTTAATTATAAGTCTATATATATAATCTTGAGGGGTCTTTATGATTTTGTCATCGTTGGGGTCAATGACGGTATTTTTTATTCGTTTGTCATAATAGCGTTTTAGTTCCCTGTATCGTTTGCCGCCACAACTGAGACATAATTGTGATTTTCCCCTTACCCCCACCCCACATCGGAGGCACGGGAGGGGACCAAGGAACCGTTGCGAACGCTTTGTAAATGATACCCACATAATTCGCTTCCGCATGATTTGTTACACGGGGTTGTTGATCCAATCATAATCCATTTGCAGTGATTCATTATATATAAATTTCTTATTTAAATACTTGTTTTAATTATATGATTGAGGAATTCGAGAGACTATCAGCAATTATGCCCTACAAAAATATTAAATTCAATCTCGATAGAACCCTCAAAGATGTGCCAAAACGGGCAATAATGATAACAGCTTGATAAAAAAATTTCGTGACTATGCTGTTGAATTTAAGTGCGATGGAGCATCTCATAGCTGGTCAACATTTCAAATTGATGGTGTTGTTGATGCCACCATTTACGACGAAAACGCAGCTAAGATAATATCACAACTTGACAACAAAAAGTATTTTTTAGAGTGAAATTCATTATCCGTGTAGAATCAGGTGGTTGCATTATACGAGACAAATTTGAACCAATTCTCAAAGACAAGAAAATAGTCGTTGTTGGCCATGATTCTAAGCCGGGTCTGTTAACTGGAATTGACAAACCATACTATGAACGAGCATACCCTGAAACAGCAGTTGTTTATGGGATATATCCGTTAAATGAAAAACCTGATATAGGAAAACTAAAACCAATGAAATACTCGTCGCCGGCGACCTCGTTGCTGAATTGTGTAGCAGAACGAATAATAGAACACTTCACAAATGCGTTGCGTGGAAATAAATTGACCGATCTAAAACGCAAAAAAAAAAAAATAATTGACTGGGAATTAACAGTTAGGAAGAACGGAGCAACTATTAGCGATATAGCGAAATTAGAAACATCACTGAGATTTCCAATAACCGTTATGACGATAACCGGAAAAGTATTATATGAATCAAAATATAATAAAAATGGAGCCCCAATTAAAATTATTGATCATAACGAACACGCATGGACGTCCGCGGTCACAATATTTCCATGGAACAGAACAATAAAGTATATACCCGAGGAATTCTTGGGAGAAGAATTTTCCAAGGATGGTTTTCTCGTTGAAGAGAAACTATTCGATACTATTGCGCATTTGAGTAAAAATGACCCCGTGTCAGTGTGGTTACTTCGCAGCGCTGAAAATCAAACGGATATTTTTGATCAGTTTGTAAGACCAAATGGTGAATTATACCGCACTGAAGCGTTTCACAACAAGATGAAAAAAACAGCTAGTGGGTTTTTAACACGTGGCGAAGCCACCGGTGAACAATTATTGACAAACTGTTTTACAATTCCGTCGGTTGCAGCTCATTTTGCAAGAAAGAAAAACACATGGAAACCAACACGCGTAGAATTCTTGCCAGATATTGAGGCTAGTTGCCTCGAATTTAATCATGGCTTTCAATAACAAATACGACCGTGAAAGTATCATTTCAGTTGATATGGTTGCTTGTTATCCAGCGAGTTTTCTTGGTTATGGAGAGTGTACTGAGTATTGTAAACGATTTGGACACATGAAATGACTCGTGTTGCGAATAATGGACCACTGCCTGATTTTGATTTAACCGGTTTTGCTCGTGTAGTATCATTTGAATTCGCAGCAGGACTTCATCGCGCTTGTTATATTTGGATTGGTAGACACATGTCTGAAAAGAAGTGGCTGCCAATAGCGTTATTACGGTTCATGATTGATACAAAAATGTTAATTTCGTTGACAGTCAGTGAAGCAATTATATCATATCGGAAACAAACTAATGTCTGGTTACCAGAACCAGAAAGTCTTGATAGTATAATTGGCGAATCCAGAAAACATATTCAGGCAGATGAAAAATATATCATTGAGTAGTCGAGACGGGTATTTAATCAACGAAACCGTGAAGCAAAAGATCTCTGCCGAAGAATAATTGGAAAATTCGCTCAGGTTGGCAAATGGGACTATAAAAGATATTCTTCACGGTTGATTATAGATAAAACCGAATATGACTTTGTAATTGCACATGCAGTATCTAAAAACATATATGTGGATCGCAAGGACGCTTTGTTGTCCGATGGAACAAAATTGGGTACAATTGTTACTTACAGTGACGGTTACAGTTCTCCTTATACACATTTGAGGTCGTCTATGCTGGGTTATGCTTGTATCAATTTATTTTCAATGATAAATAGATTTCCTGACACTGCAGTTAGAGTTGCAGTTGATTCATTTTACATTGACAAAAAGTACATCAACGAGGTGACTAAATTTACTAGCGGTAGCAAAGCTACTGGTGACGAGCGCTGGGGTACATGGAGAATTAAAAAGGAAACACTGCGTGATTATTCTGAATCAGCAGACGTTGAGATTAAAAACAGTTACTTACAAGGAGATAATTTATCAGAACGTTCTAATGCATCACCGATATCAGATCCGATTTGCAGATATAAAACAGTTTATTTAAACGGCTGTGGAGGGTCGGGAAAGACGACTCGGGCAATTGAATTATATCGAGGGCGAGAAAATATGATTGTGCTGACACCAACCCATAGATTAGCGCGAGAGATAAAACAACGAAACGTTGAAGCTTGCACTTATCACAGCTTTTTTCGATACAAGGGTGATGAATGGACCCCTGAAAGAATGGGTGAGAAATTTATCCCTGGGGTTATTATTTGGGATGAAATATGTACGGTTTCGGTAGATGTATTAAAAATGTTTCTTTATTGGTTACTGCGCGCGAATGCGAAAGTAATAATGTGCGGCGATCATGGCCAACCATCACCTTTTGTCGGTTTATCCCCGCATGATTGGTTGAAAGGGTTTGTTGACTATTATGAAGAAATTGATACTGACTATAGAGCACTTGATGAACAATTGCGTGAGGTCAAGAAATTAATTAGATTACAACCGGATAGAATCCAATGTGAAATAATCAGAGAAATAATTCCTGAAACTTCCATGGAGGAATTTTGGGAAGCATGGAGACCAAATGATTTTGTAGTAGCAAGTAGAAAGATAGTCAGAGACACACTTCAGAGAAAGTTATTTGAATTACACAAAGAAAAATTTCCAACACTTCCAACACCGCTGTGTTATAGACCCTCGGATACACGAAAGAAGAATATTGAAGTTGAAATTCCAGGACGTCTGACAGAGTCAGGAACAGAAAAACAAACACTAGTGTTAAATGATGTTGTGCTGGATGATATCAGTGCTGTCGAAGACGCATTGCCTGCTGATAAATCGCCATGGACGCTAGGTTACGTAACGACGATACATTCCTCGCAGGGATTAACTATATCGGATACAATTGTTTGGATAGTCGATAATCGCATTGAGTGGTCAAATTTAGTCTATCTTGCAGTATCCAGAGTACGGCGAATAAATTCAACTTCGAAGAATTATACTGACCGAGTCAGGAGATGATGACACAACAATGGATGATATTGATGCTAAAATTATTGATAAAAAACTCTCCCGTTACAAACAACAAGACAAAAAAAACAATGAGAATTTGATATTGATGCCGAATTAACAATCGCGTTGAAGCAACAACAGAATAATCACTGCGCGAGTTGCAATTGTATAATGCGTTGGCAGTATTCGGACAAAGATCCTCGACAATTTACCGTAGACAGAAAAAATAACAGTCTCGGTCATGTCAGAAACAATGTGATGTTGACTTGTCTTGAGTGCAATAGACGCAACGGCGCTAGTTAAGACCACGCGGCGGTAATTGAGTATCGTCAGGAATCACCTGTAGTTGTTCGCGCGTAAACCCCCGCTGAGGGGCGGTTGAATCCAATATATAGATTGGTGGTCTACCAGTTGATCGTGTTATAGTAGATATTTTATGCGTAGTGACACTCCAAATAGGATCAGTAGCCCTTTTTTTTACCACCCTCAAGCTCTCCTGGTTCATATAAATATCTCACAGTGACATTGCCAATAATTGGCTGAGAAACACAAGCGTTTCGTTGTTGTGGTATATACATTTTTTTTGCGTTGTTAGGTTTTATATTGATTGCTCTGGTAATCTCGTTATTTAGCGCTGCAACTACCCCTGGTAACCTTTTGACCCATTCACGAGATCTTTTTTCTTGGATGAATTCTTTTGCGTATTGATATCCAAATAACCGCTCAGCAAGAGTCCGATTGAATCGTTCAACAATTGCCTGATCGCGATGTAGTGCAGTATGTCCTCGTCGTATTGTGACATTGTGATGTTTCATTGTAGATGCAACCACACCCTGAAATTCCTTGCCAGGATGAACTTGTAATAGATTTGGCCAGCGTAGTGGGCCTCGTCGATAAATCCTTTCAAATGCAGAAGCTACTTCAGTGGCCGACTTTGTTTTTAACGGCTCTGCTTGTTTGTATCGACTCGCAACATCAACTACGGTTAGCGCGTATTTATAGCCGTCGTCATGTGGCAAAAATAATAAATCAGCTTGATGAACTTCATTGGGTATAGTAGCATCAAAATGCGAGAAATTGATTTGTTTAGGACGCGGTAGATAAATTTGCCATATAGCCTGTTTGGATAACCAATTAGCCACAGTGGCCTTTTTCACTTTTGCGGCGCTGGCGAGTTTATTGATTGCAGCGTTACCCCTCCAGTATCCTCTCGGAGAATAATAAATAGATTCCATATTATTAATTACCAGCGCCCATCATCAATTTGCCTTTCATAGCTGATTTTATCAACCACGAAGCCAACTTTTCTTTGAAAGATTTATCAGGAATAGCATTTAACGCATGAATTAATTTCACATCAGCTAGATGCCTGTGTTGCAAATTGCTGCTTTTATATGCAACATCATGAGCATGACACGCCTTATCTATAGCGTTTATCGGATACTCACCGGGTCGGGGCTGATTTTGATCATCAAGTCTGATATCTAATCGTGTTCCTGAGCCACAGTAGCTATATCCTGGAATGTGCTTTTCTCCTGGATACTTTGCCCACGGTGTTCCAGGGAGTTTTGCTAACTTGGCTGCAATATCACCTCCTCGTTTTTTTTAAAAAACATCTCCGGATTTCATAGAAACAAATCTAAACTTTTTTATACCACATGTTGCACATCTACCAGTAAGTGCTGATCTATTATTTTTAGTTGTAATCGTCGTCACATCATTTGTGCTAGTACGCGTTTTACACTTCACACAATATAGATCCATAATTTATGTATAGAGATATGAATGTAATTGATTTTTCAGCGACCAAAACAAGAGAACCAGTTAAGCATCATGGAGCGCTACCAAACTCTATCCGCGCAATTATAATCGGACCATCTGGATCCGGCAAGACGCAATTGTTGCTCAATTTAATAATGAGATGGATTAAGTGGGATAAGTTGTATTTAGTTGCTCCTAGTGTAGATGATCAGCGATGCTACGAAGTGTTAAAGGATTTTAACGAGAATGCATCAGAAATTAAAGGTGAGAACGTCACTGATTTTATAACTGATATTGACGAGGCACCATCCGTGGATGACCTTGATGGGGGTATTAACAATTTAGTCGTATACGATGATGTAATGTTAGACAATAAAAAAAACCAGCTAGGATATTTTCCCGAGGCAGGCATAAAAACACCGACGTGATATATGTCACTCAACGCTACACTCAGATTCCAAAAGTGATCAGAGATAACTGTAATATTCTTGCTGTATTCAACGGCGTTGATACACATACGCTACGAAATATTTGGCAGACATGGTGTTCCGATATGGACTTCAATCAGTTTCGAAATTTGTTTAGTCATGCTCAGTCGGTCCCACACGGATTTATAACAATAAATTTACATGACCCTCGAACACGATATCGTATCGGACTTGATCAAATATTCGGTTGAAATAATTTATTAACCCACGGGGGCGACAGCGACATGGCGTCATTTTTTTTTGCTGGAAAATCCATTAGGATTTCACTGAAGCGTTAATTTGCCGAAAGGACAGTATTTGTAGGAAGCCTTGGATTAGCGAATGGACGCCTGGAAAAAGTTGTAGGATTCGCCCCCTCTGCTGCTCCAGCGATTCTCTAAATGAAATCGTAAATGGAAATTCAAAGATTTTCACCAGCGAGGATTCTCAGTAGTGTATCTTTGTCAATACAGTTACTAGCGTATTGTGTTATTTGATTGTAAAAACAGGTAATTGTAGCAATCCCGCTAATAGATAACTGGCCACGTTGAAAATCTGTTAGCAAAAATTTATCGTTATCGGGTTCAGGTACAACAAAGTTAAAACTCGCGATTGAGTTTTTAAAACATTCTCTAACAGCATCATACAATTTAACTTTGTCGTGGATGGTCACAACGACGTGGCGATACATTATTCATTGATGAAAATTTCAATTACGATTTTACGAGGGTTATTTGTTATTGTTCACCGCGAAGATCAACCGGTGAGAAGTCCTGATCGGTTATACTGAAATTTTCCGAGTGATAAAATCATTTGCAACAGCCAAATATATCAGATTGGGGGGATTCAGCACGATGAGAGACCCCGGAGACACATTTGGAGAAAATGTATACAAGATATATCCTGGAGTAGCCTTTGAAGACTTTGATGTGTCCACGGAATAACTATCTAATAATATATCCGCGATAACATGTATCGCTATCGTCGATGTGATATTGGCAGGTTTCTGTGATCTGTGTTTACCATTTTTAAACGTTGAATTGTTTGATCGTAAAATCTCCGTTGGTGGGTTGATTTTTACCCACAACGCATGAATATGTGGAAAAAATTCATCAGTGAGACCCCGCAATAACTTTTTTCAACGTTGGTACACACCAACCAAGAAATTTGTAAAATACTAGATTGTCGTCGGTGCGAGAAAAGACTTTTTTAAACTTTTCCCTGTCTGGGGTTTTACTTTCATAAACAAGGGAAAGAAATTTATCATTGACGAAATTCATATCCGCGATGATTTGATTTAGTTGTCGTTGTTGTTGTAAAATCGAACTTTTCCGCGTTGTCATATTAAGAAGAAGTGATTGTTGAAAAGTTTCTCGTAGTTGTTGCAGCCGAGTTTGAAACTGTACGCGTTGATCGTTAAAATACTCGGTTATATTTTTTATTGAATACTCATATGCACCGCGATCACCTAGCGCAAATCGATACACTAAATTGCCATGTTGACGATATTCTACACGCGAAATAATATCTATTTCTGTGCCATCAAATACCTCATATGAGTATCTTTGATAAATATCTCTGTCGCGGAGGAAACCAAAATCGTGTACAAATTTCATTGCAACGGGTGGATTTGGTATACTATCTGTGAAAAAATCAACCCTCGCTGGTTCTGGTAATCGAGGATGAATCGCAGGAAGGATGTCCAACCATGTTGTGTGGGCGAGTTTAAAAGATTTATCATCGTGGTAATTTCCCCGCTGTGGTTCCACATGTAGATCAGCGATGTCAACAACACCAGCGGGAAGCTCAGGCCAACCTAGCAACGACCTTATACTACTGTTATATGTATCTACGGAATAGTCAGGTGAATTTATCTCTATGGACGTTGACAATAATGGTTCATGCGCATTTATCTCGATTAGAGATTTATCTGGACCATCCTGGACATTTATTTTTTTTGGTCCGGTAATAGCCTCAATTCGTTCTATAATCTCCGTGTTAATATCTTCAATATCATATGCACCTGTAGGTAACAACAATGTGTGCCACTCAACGCTGCCATCAGGGCGATTTTTATATGAAAAAACAAAACTGTTATTTGAGGTTTTACCACGAAATGGTTCCGCTCGAATATTTGGCCAGCTATAATAAAACCGTAGTTGTGTCAACGCGATTGTGTTTGATGGTATTGGCCTGGGAAACTCTACTGTGAATTCCGGTGATTTGTTGTTAGCGAAATTAACGTTGTTTTCACCGGTGTGGTATTTGTTGCGATTTGTTGGAGTATGGGGGGTGTCTCTAGTGACATTATTGTTATTGTTGTTTTCAATTTCCAATTTTAACAACGCAGATTTATACACCGCGGTGATTGCAGAAAATTCCGCATCAGTGATAATTGCGTCATCAAGTGACGTTGAAATCATCGATGATAGCAACGAAGATGCATCTGACACAATTGTGTATTTGATGAATATCCCCGTAGTTTTGTTTGTGAACACGATGATATCTTCGCGGTAATTGCGATTGTGACTCCTGCAAGTGTTGTAATTGCGGATAACGCAATTGGAACTGCAACCGGGGCAATCATTGTCACCGACGATAAAATAACACCGGTGCCTGCCAATAACCCGGACACCGAATACACAGTAACGTCAATTGCGGTTATTCTTCGGTTATATTTTTTCATCTTCGTGTGATATTGTTCCGAAAGTGATTTCAATGGTGCAGCATATTCCCGCACAGTGTTGTATCTGTAACTGGACGGCGATTCCATTATTTGAAATGTCATCGTTGAATTAATCATCGTGCATATTTGCTACAAATTCTATCACATATGTTATCTGCACAAATATTCTATCACCCACTGTATTGTTTTTCTAACGGTGCTACTATCGACGGCGTCTATCCAAAGGTATACATTATCTTGATGAGTTTCAAATGTTACCACGTTGGTACCTGTTGCCAAAACTTCGCCAATAAGACTCACACACTCTATATTAAATTGTTCGTTAGATATTATTGTAAACCGATAGATCGAATTGCCGTAAATCCCACCTTTGGAAAGATACTGAATACTGGTGGTTGAATTGGTGATTCTGACCCAATCGAAAGTTCCACGGGACACCGTGTACACGATATTGCGGATATTTTCCGCGGCATGTGGAATTTTTATTTTATTGAGTTTTTCTATCATTTTTGGAAAATCATCTTTGAACGCGTCGATAGATATTTTAATTTCAGCGATTTCATTACGTTTTTTGATTATTTCCGAATATGTAGTTTTAACGTTTTCGGATGTTGTTGTTGTAAAAAATTTATCAGTGAGGTCATTGATGACTTTTTGATCGTCAACAAACGAATTAATTTCAGCGAGAGAAGGCGTAACTACAATCAGGGATCCAAAGAACCTATTGATATTTCTTCGAAATTGGTTATAATTTTTCACATGATCGTCAAATTCTTTATCGTGGTTGGCAAGTTTATCTGTAACCGTGGACATAAGTGTTCCAGATTTGAGTTTGCCATCGTTGGAATATAACGCTATTGTGTTTTCAACGACATCACGTTGTCGTGTAAAAATGTCATTCAACGACACATTACTGGTTTGTAATTTACCGGTACGATCCACAAATACAACTATTTCATTCGGATCTACATCAACGAGATTTAGCGTCGTTGCGTTACTATCTTGAACAGCTTTCTTCACATCTGTGCCAAGTATTTTTGAAATAGCATCACGAATAAGATTTTTTACCATCGCGAATGTAACTTCAGGCCGCCATTGTGATATCGATCTTCCATAAATATCTGCCATGAAGTCTTTGATTTTATATATTATGTTGCGTCTAAGTAAGTTTTCATTGTGTATTCATGAACGGCTTTATGAGGTGGTAACGAACTTGTTGATAACGCTGTTAATACGTTTAAAACCTGCCACATATTGGAGGATCAGTTAATTTTTGTGTGGGAAACGTTGAATACCAAATTGGTGAAATCCTTTGAGTTTTTTAAACTCTTTGAGTTTTTGACACATATTTGATAAATTCACGCAGTGGAGGTAACCCATACGAGTCAAAATAAATAATACACGACGGTGAAATCGCATAACATGTCCAATGTGTACCAGGTACAGTGTGATCATCTAGATTAATTATTCCAGTTTCTGGGACTTTTGGTTGTGCTGGTAATTGATCTTTCATGAATACACCTTTGAAATGTTTTATTGGAAGTGCATCTACAGCGTCGGCGAGATCAAAATTGGACATGGGAACCACAAGTTCATTTACATCGTGTATTTGGTGCGTCTGCTTCCTGGGAGTCTTAATCCCATTCCCTTTTTTTTTCTTCCAACGGCCCCATCTGTGACTTTATCGAGAACCTATTTGTTCCCCAACCTGCAGCACCTGATAACGCCCCAGTTGCAAGCTCTGCAATTACTGGAATCAAAAATGGAAATATTCCACCGGATTTACTCATATCGGAAATTGCAGTTTTTGAAAATTTTAACTGAACTCCTTTTGATGCAGATTTAGCTTTATTGAATTGAGCTAGCTGAGTTTTTGTTAACAACAATTTATGTTCCCCTGAAGACATTTGTGCCGGTTTCAATGTTATTGTTGCTCCACACGCTGTAGAATATTTTGATCGTAGTTTTTTAATCTGACCAGGTGTCAGTGAGACATTAACGTAATTATATGACATTATTGTAAAACGCGATCAACTAATTGTCATCAAAGATTTTCTACAGGTGCATCAATGACTCGCATTTTTCCACCGCCACCTTCAAGGATCATAGATTTGTCACTGAGTATAACCGCGATAGCCCTAAATCCTTCAGCAGGAGCAATTACACGAGCTTGAAATTTAACATCAACGACTGAGTGTTTTGATAGATCAAGATGTTGCAACGAAAAGTAATAAATTGGATACAGCGTTTGAAAATCCAACTGGGATATTTGCAAACCGGTATCTACGTTTTGATCTCTCCCCATAAATGACCACAACCGATGATAAACTCGACCAATTTGATTTTCATCGTAGTCGAGGATAAGATTTTCAGCTGGTTCTTGCTGATTACTTATTCGCAATGATACCTCAGTGACGCCACATTGATCAAATATCATATGAGAATACGTTTGAAGATCAGCACCTTGGGTCCGATTAAGATTTTACAACGCAACAAAAACATGTCTTGGCGCTGAAACGTTTTTTGTTAGCGCGAGTTGCCAAGTAAATACACCGGAAAGTGTAGATGATGTAGTAGTTGTAGTAACTTCATGCCATGCTAATAGTGACCGCCCTCCCTGATCCATAAAAGATAACAACTTCGCTTCAACAGTTAACGACGGGGTCATAATTGGCATCCATGGTGATAATTTTGTTAATTGTACAGCCCCATTTTCAGCACCAGCATGTCGCCACAGCGCAAGATCGTCGTTGCCATTTCGCTGCAGCACAACTGTGTGACTGGCACCAAATATAACTTTTCTGATATCTCTACAAAATCCAAATATATGTGACAACGGAATTGTACACGAAAATCTACCATTCGCGTCCAACATCTTCTTTCGCGTTAAAAATCCAGAGTTGTAATTGGGATTACCACCAAAAACAACAGCTTCAACATCGGCGTCTTCAGCAGCGGCTGTAACCTTTTTTTGCCGTCGCAACGTAAATGGATGAAAATCAGCAAAATTAGTTTGATCCTTTGCAAACATCATTGAATGACCCGCCGATTTAATAAAATCATCAGAATATCTAGCTAACCCATCAATAGTACTAGCAACATCAACACTGTTGTCAATTGACTCAATTTTAGTGGTACCAATTATATACTGCGCGGAGCTTAATAACGCCATTATACCGTTGTTGACAAATCCAATCGCAGTTTTACCCAAATTAGCATAAGCGTTACCATCACGCTGTGTTAATCTTCCTTCAACCTCAATAAACGCCTCACATGGTAGAAAATACTTAGATGTATCATCAAATCTAAGTTCAATACGCGATCGTATATTCGGATCCTGAGCGGTATATGAAAAATATTGATAATCTCGAACAGAATCATATTTCCTCACAGGGGCATCTACATCAAAAAGCGTCGTCTACCTCATGTTGAAACATTATATTGATGATTATGATCTAAATCGATAATTTTAGACCCGAACCAGTAAATGTTTATAGTTTTTCTGCTGCCATCTTGTTGATTTCGCTAGCAATCCGTGCTGGCATATCCGCCGTTGACGGCAATTTAACCGGGGGTGTATCAGGTGATTTACCTGTAGGGGATTTTTTTTCGCATCAGCGACGCAAACTTTTCTTTTGCAGCGTTAAATGCACGTGCTACAGCCTCAATTGCAGCAGACTTACCAACACTCCCAATAGCCTTTGAAGCTAATTCTTTTCCAATTGGAAGTAATTTTGAAGCGATTCTTGTAAATAATCCAGTAACAACATTACCGAGACCATTCCCGTATGTCAATTTGTATACAGGTAATCGTGAACCCATTTTTTTTTTAGATAAATCGGCCTCGGCCGCTACTTTTATTTCGGGAATAGGATCACTTATAGAAGTTAGTTGACTGACCAAATATGATGGAGGTTGTTTACTTTGTTTTTTTAATATTTGCCAAAGTTTACTAAAACCTGTATCACCACGTGGTAGTGTAGATTTACCCATCCTCGCTAAGTATAATTTTTTGACAAAAATTTCCTTATCATCAATAGCATCTTCATACCCTTCCGCCATAAGCAATTTTCATACACTATATGTTTTATTGATTTGTTCAACAAAGTAGTCATCATTTTGATATTCCTTCGTTATAACACTAGATATCACCTCGGGTTTAAATATCACATACGGGGCAAGATTCCTTCGCTCTCTAGGAAATGACAACGGCGCTTTAACATCACTGACGTCTATTTCACCAAATTGTCTCGCAGTTTCTCCTTCTTGTTGTTGTCGTTGTTGTTGTTGTCGTTGAGCACTTATTATATCACTAGGTAGAGTTTTTAAAGATTTTTTAACCTGTTTGGTCCGAGCTGCTATTTTGGTGGTATCTGTGGCAACCCGCTCAGTTGCAGCAGTGATCGGTTTAAATAACCTCTCAGTGTCAGTGGTAAATTCAACATATTGTTGTTGTTGAGATTGTAAATTATTTCAAAATGCATCCCTGATTGGAAGAAATTTTTTAATTGCAGCTAACCGTTCTCTAGTTAATCTTGTTATTTGAGATTCTCCGATATTCGCCATGACTCACTACCAAGGGTGGCACTGAGATGGACCCCACAGGGGAAAAGGAACCGTGGCAGACCCAAAGAGACCTGGCGACGAACAGTGGAGAGAGACCTTAAGACCAGAGGCCTCACCTATCAGACCGCCCCTGCAATAGCTGCCGACAGACGGAAATGGTGCTCCCTTGCTGTTGCCTCAAGCACCAGACGGCGCAGAGAGGATTGATTGATTGATTGATTGATATAAAACTATTATCGTTTAATGATTGTTATACAATCTTTGTAATATTTTTTGGAACCGTTATTTCAACGATTAGAGGTCTGATTTGATGTGTTCAGCCCCGTTGTGATATTTTTTTAGAACCTTTATTTTAACGATCTGAGGGTTCGTTGTGGGACCCTTAAATCGCGCCAAAAAGTTGGTGGGTTCATCGTTGTAATATTTTTTTAGATCCTTTATTTCAGCGATCTGAGGCTTCTATGATGTTTTATTGTTGTGGGACCCTTAAATCGCGCCAAAAAGTTGGTGGGTTCAGCCCCTCTGCTGCTGGGGATTTGTTTTGAACTTATTTATAATACTGATATTTTCAATCATTGCTAACAGTAATTCTCTCTCTCTCTCTCTCTCTCTCTCTCTCTCTCTCTCTCTCTCTCTCTCTATATATATATATATATATATATATATATATATATATATATATATAATGGTATAAACTTATTGGATATCTTTGTTAATTTTGAATTTTAGTTTGTTTTGGTAAAGGATAACACTTTATGCTTAAAAATGCAAAAACATTATCCACATTTACACTTATTCTGAAAGCAAAGGTTGTGAACAGTATGTCCTGCATGCGCGTATATTGTGTTGTTTTACTGTGCTATGCTTTTAATTTGAATGTAACTGTATTATTACATGGTTTTTAAAACATTAAATTATTAAAGTTGCTAACATGTTCAAAGTTTAAATTTACATGTTACATTTTTTGTTTCAATACATGAATATTATTTTAGATGTCATTTCTTATGATTGAACAAGAACTTATTTGTATGAAATTTCTAAATGAGCACATTTTATTAATAATGTTCTTAAATAAAACACTTACCTGTGAATGACATTTTGGGAATTGTAGCTGTCAATTTAATCTCATGAAAGAACACCGTCACACCATCTTCTTCACAGTTCACTACATGACCCTGTGAACCATTCACTAGGGTGTCAGATATGTTTCATATCAAAACTACAGGGCATTTCTTTTTCAACCAAAGCCTCTGTGGAGCCAATATGGTGGAGATATATTTTTTCTCACCAGCATCCTGAGCAAACATATTCAAATAAATCTCCTTCCATTTTCAATATCTGATATCTGTTGTAATCATCCACCATCTGATTGGTAGAAAAATGTTTAAGGCTAGACATCCCATCATCTGCCAGGGGTCTAGACAACTGGTCCATTAATGAAATGGTGTCCTCATCAGTTTCTTGTTTGGCTCCAGATAGTTTAGCTATAGCATTGATGAACTCATATTGAGTTTGCCTCACAATATCCTTTAAAAATACTCCATGTCAAACAAATCTAATTCAAAACAATAACTGCCATCATCATACAAGATATTCCTCATAGGTGGCAACTGGAAGAAATCTCCACAAAAAATAATCTGCATCCCACCAAATAATTTTGATTTGTCTCTGCACAAATGCTGCAAGGATAATTGGTGCATGCAATGCCAGTTGTACATGTTAAATCTACAATTTTGCCTTCCTCTCTTAAATATTTTACACATTCTTGTAACAAGAAGGTTTTCCCTGTACCTGCCTGCCCTCCATTGTACACATTATGTCCCTTTTTAATGCGACAAAATGCCTCATTTTGCTTTAAATTAAACAGGTTTGTCTACTTCTTACAAGTATTTTTTTAAACAAATTTTACTGATGAAGTTTAAAACATGTTACCTAAGTATGTTAATTTCAAATATGCGACATGCAACCTGATCTTTTAAATGATTCAACCACATCCCATTGCAGTTTAGTAAATTGATAATACATATTTATAATAAAGAATTCAAAAGAGAAGCATTTGGAAATGTTATTCAAAATTAATAAAATGCCTTGAACCAAACTAAGTGAAAATAACTGCTTTTTATTTAAAATGTAGAAAAGTACAATATAGTGTTTCAAACAAAATGCCTCACTATGCCTTGCACAAAATAACCACTTTTGGTGTTAATAGAAGCTGGCAGAAGATTGTCTGCTATGACAGGTCAGAAAGCATTTATAATCATACGTCACGAAAATAAAGTCTTGTGAAAAGAAAACCCAGTAAACAATGTTGATCAAAAACTGAAAATATGGTATACACAAAAAAATGTATGCACATATTCATTGACCAAAGCTTTTCAAGTTTTGTAACCCATTTAAAGCTGCCTGCATCCCGCGATATGTCATAACAGTGTAAGTCGATAAGTGCCGAAAATTCCGATTGGTATACTAATACTAAAACACGATTATCATGACAAAGTTGTTAATTAATTTATGCAAATGAGTATCTGCAATACTAAATTTATACTCTCATTAAGTTAACATATTCGAATTAATTATAACATAATGTGATCATGCTCATACCTATTTTTGCCGGGATACAAAATAATCTGCATCGTGAAACAGTCGCTGTGCATTGATGTTATTTAAGTATAACCTTTTGAGCCAATCATATTTCGGCGTTAACGTGTGTGCCGCATAGTTTAACTGTTTTGAAAATAGAGTTGATTGCTTAAGTTTTGTGCAGTGAAGAAGAAATTATCTAATTCTTCCATTTAACAGAATTTCTAAAGTTGAATCAAATTAATGGTAAGTAAAAACTTACTTTTGCATTTACCACTGTTCTGTAATTGAAGAAGGCATACGTCGTAGAGTCGCAAACATGGTAAATATAGCTCTTTTCACCGGTTGTCATAGTAGCTCGCACTTGTCCCAAGATAAAAAATTCGCGAAAATCGCACGTTTCGGAAGCCGTAACTTCAGTTTGGTACAACGTAGAAAAGTCAATGATGGCTTGATGAATAGAAAAATATCTCAGGAGTAAAACAAGCCATAGAGAATGGTCGTGTGCTTTTAAATAAAGAAATAGCAGAATGAAATCGAGGGTCATGGGTGGAACCAAGTGTTTGGAAGTTACGAACCTTTTCTTTTTATATAGTAATATAGAGGGGGTCATATGTCTGAATGGGTCATGGGGGTACTCTAAGGTATTTTTCTCACTCTGTATGTTTTGTTTCTTTTGATTATTATATTTTTTTTCACATCATGCTCGCGTCGAGCACCTGTGTCTTTTTATATAGTAATATAGAGGGGGGCATATGTCTGAATGGGTCATGGGGGTACTCTAAGGTATTTTTCTCACTCTGTATGTTTTTTTCCTTTAGATTATTTTTTTTTCTTCACATCAAGCTCGCGTCGAGCACCTGTGGGCATTGCGCCGTCAGCCATAATGTTTTCGGACAAACAGAATCGGCCGTGAGTAAACTGTATTGCTGTTTTCATCGTATTCTAAGCAATAACAGTTGTTTTTAAGCTTCAATAATGGTTGTAAAACACTGTTATGGTATTTGCCGTAGTGACTCTAGATATGTAAATAAAGATCACATGAAGGGAGTTACTTTCATTCCATTCCCAAACCCAAACCAAGATCTTGACAGGTGTCATCGATAGGGGTGAAACGATATGCCTGTGCCACATATCGATACGATACATGATACACAGCCTACGATACGATACAGATCGATACATGTATCAAACTGAAAATGGGATTATCACAGCACATTTGATTAATCATGTGAATGTATATGTTGAATGGTATTTTCAAGTTCAAACAGTGTCAAATATGCAATGTATCAGCAGTGAGTCACATTGTTAACCTGTTATGTATAATGATAACAGAGAAAAAAATTGAATTAAGATACAATGTCACGACTACTAACATTGTTGTTCTGTGTAAGCAAATAAAATATAACAAAATCTTTGTGTTTCTTTATCCTTCATTCAATAAAAATGAAATGTTACAAGTTTTGTGTCTGATTCATCATGCAACAACATACTGGAACAAAATAATATATTATAAAGTACACGTAAAACAAAAATACAACAAAAATTTAAAATGGTTAGGATTAGGAAATCATAATTATGCAACCTTTTCTAAGCTGTATACTTTCCTCCTTTCTTCAGTTCAAGAAAGATCATCTTAGAAAACACAAATGATAAACTTCACTGCAGCAAACACTAATTAATTTCACATAAATTGCCAGGTGTGTAATTGATGTCTATAGATGAATTAAAGAAAGTTCCTAATAACTGAAGATGATATCCTCATCAACTTAAATGCATCTTCCAGCAAATGAATAAATCTTCTTAAGTCACAAACTCAGTGTTCAAAAACTAGCTGACAATTGTGATGACTTTAAATGGCATAAATGAACTGAATTAGATAATTCTGCCTAACAGATGCACAGGACTATTACAAGTTTTGAGTCTGATTCATCATGCAATAACATACTGCAACAAAATAACACTAAAAAGTACATGTAACACAAAAATGCAAAATAAATTTAAAATAATTAGGATTCAGAAATAATAATTATGCAGTGTTAAACCTGAGATCTGTTATATCAATCTACAGTGGGACCCCGCTATAACCCACCCCACTATAACCCGAATTCGGATATAACCTGGTCATGGCATGGCTCCCGAAATTTTGGGTAATTATTACATGTATTTTTCTCAAAGACCAAAAAAAAAAAAAATTAAGTATGAAAAAAAAATTAAGAGTTTATTATCATTCTCATATTCGTCTAAACAGTGCAAAAAAGAACGTGTAGAAAATGTATTATCAAATTTCTTCTAGTTTTGTGCCAAAATAAACGTCGGTAATACGAACCAATTGCTGGGCCTACTGAGAACTTTGATCTTTGTTTATTGTTGAAAAATTACAGCTCATAAGTGTCAATATTATAATTACTGATACCTGAGTAATGAAGCCATCGTGTCTACTTTGTGTTTGTCTTGAATGCATTCCGAATACAATCATTGCTCAAATAATCTCCGATATATGTTCTCTTAATTTCATACACAACTAAGCAACAGCCAATGCGGCGGTTGATAAAAGATTCTCACCAGAATGTATAAATCATTTAATTTAAGTACATTGTTTATCATCAAAGTGAACTGCCGAGCTAAACTGTGACATAATTCAGTGGTTAAAATACTGCCAGTTCTGCCTGCTGTATTTATTAGAGTACATCAAAAGAACATGACGCAATAACTGGGCGGCAAGTTCAAAGGACTTTGACTAGCAGATTGGGTGGGAAAATGTGCTGAAATTTACAATGACTGAATTCAGAGACAGAAAGATCCCGAGATGTACATGTAGTTATTATAAGAATACACTTTAGCTTCCATTATTTAATCTATGGACATGTACTATTTCATCATTCATTACGTACACCCGTTACGTAATTTTTTTTTTTTTTTTCTTTTCATTGAATTCAGTCACATAATGATCTGCGACAAAATTATTGAATATTTTACATCCGTGTGTGGATATTTTCAATGGAAATATTTGTATTATGGATTCAATGTATGTTACAAGATTCGCTGGTGAGTACACAGTGTTGATACTCTTTTCATGCAATAGATTATACATGTATACATAAATTAGACATGTGTATGTACCAATGCATGGTTCTCTGAATAAAGTAATATATTATATCTGCAATTTCTGTTACCACAGCAAATGTTTTTCTCATTTAATATATATTGATCAAAAATGGTAATTGTGCCATGCATTTTCGCACCCGTCTTTATGAAAACCCCCCCCCCCCCCCCATTAAATCCAAAAATGTGTTGGTATTGTACATGGTTGCTTATAACACGGTTCGGTTCATAGCCCGGTCGGATTCTATGGCTCCCAACTACCGTGTTATAGCGGGGTCCCACTGTATATCACACAAACACCCAACTGCAGTGTAAAAACTGAGATCTGTTATATCTATCTATAACACGTACAAGCACCCAACTGCAGTGTCAAACCTGAGATCTGCTATATCAATTTACAACTTGCAAGCACCCAACTGCAGTGTTGAACCTGAGATCTGCTACATCCATCTTTATCACACAAGCACCCAACTGCAAACAACGTTGAGCCTGAGATCTGTTATATGAATCTATAATACACAGCACCTAACTGCAAATAATGTTGAACCTGATATATGCAATATCAGTCTATAACACGCAAGCACCTAACTGCAAACAGTGTTAAATGTAATTTCACATAAATTGTCATGTGTATTTGAATTCAATAACTGAATTAAAGAAAATTTTATGATGATTGAAAATGATATCCTCATCAACATAAATGCGTTTTCCGTAAAATGAATGAGTCTTCTTAAGTCACAAACTCATTGTTCTAAAACTATATGGCAATTGTGATGACTCTGTAAAAGGCATAAATGAACTGAATTAGATCATTCTGCATAACATATGCATAAAACTGTCAGACTACTCATCACAACTTTCAAAGTTTCATATTCTTCAAAAAAATCAAATTATCCACATTCTCCCCAGTCAGAGAGGCTCTTTGTGCTGATACAACATCTCCAGCAGTTGAAAAGACTCTTTCAGATGGCACTGATGTTGCTGGAATAGTCAACATCTTGGCTAGTTTGGCCAGCAAAGGGAATGATGTTTCGTTGAATTTTCACCACATCAGTGGGTTGTCACCAATATGTATACTAGATGTCTCATTCCTATAACGTGTTATCTCTGTGTCAGCCCTCTGAAAGAGGGACTTTGATGGCTCCACCTTGACCATGTACACATCTCCAAAAAGATCTTCAAGTGCACCCTTTTTCACTGGAGGCTCATCAACTTCAACCTTCGCTGTTGCTGCTGGTCTGTTATCTCCTTCTGTAACTTGTACTGCAGAAAGCTGTGGAAGTGGGGGAAGACTTGATGATAGTACATGAGCGAGTTCATCAGTCTTCTCTGTCTTCACTACTGTTTCACACTGTAATAAAAATCAAAATTATATAATATGTACTCCTTAAGTTAATATGAATCTTGCAATTTTATGTTAATTAACATTTTAGCATTAATTCACTGGCATTTAATATTTAAAAAAACATGATTTTATCAATATAAGATCAATATTGAATATTAAGAAATATTTGTGTATATGAAGCTATGAACTTCAAACAATGATGTTATGTAATAGTTTGTGTGTTTGCTCTATGTGTGTGTGTGTGTCAGTGTTTCAGAGGGAGATGGAGAGAATCGGATGACATAAGAACTTTGAAGGTGACTCTGGGACATACCAAGATCAGTGGTGCATCTAGGGTAACCTTTGGGGACAAGTGTCCAATTTTAAGTACCAAAATAAGTTTCATACAGTGGGACCCCGCTATAACCCGCCCCGCTATAACCTGAATTCGGATATAACCCGGTCGTGGCATGGCTCCCGAAATTTCGGGTAATTTATTACAGGTATTTTTCTCAAAGACCAAAAAAAAAAAAAAATTCAAGTATGAAAAAAAAAATTTAAGAGTTTAATTATCATTCTCATATTCGTCTAAACAGTGCGAAAAAGAACGTGTAGAAAATGTATTTTCAAATTTCTTCTAGTTTTGTGCCGAAATAAACGTCGGAAATACGAACCAATTGCTGGGCCTACTGAGAACTTTGATCTTTGTTTATTGTTGAAAAATTACAGCTCATAAGTGTCAATATTATAATTACTGATTCCTGAGTAATGAAGCCATCGTGTCTACTTTGTGTTTGTCTTGAATGCATTCCGAATACAATCATTGCTGAAATAATCTCCGATATATGTTCTCTTAATTACATACACAACTAAGCAACAGCCAATGCGGCGGTTGATAAAAGATTCTCACCAGAATGTATAAATCAATTAATTTAAGTACATTGGTTATCATCAAAGTGAACTGCCGAGCTAAACAGTGACATAATTCAGTGGTTAAAATACAGCCAGTTCTGCCTGCTGTATTTATTAGAGTACATCAAAAGAAAATAACGCAATAACTGGGCGGCAAGTTCAAAGGACTTTGACTAGCAGCTTGGGTGGGAAAATGTGCTGAAATTTACAATGACTGAATTCAGAGACAGAAAGATCCTGAGATGTACATGTAGTTATTATAAGAATACACTTTAGCTTCCATTATTTAATCTATGGACATGTACTATTTCATCATTCATTACATACACCCGTTACTTAATTTTTGTTTATTTCTTTTCATTGAATTCAGTCACATAATGATCTGTGACAAAATTATTGAATATTTTACATCCGTGTGTGGATATTTTCAATGGAAATATTTGTATTATGGATTCAATGTATGTTACAAGATTCGCTGGTGAGTACACGGTGTTGATGCTCTTTTCATGCAATAGATTATACATGTATACATAAATTAGACACGTGTATGTACCAATGCATGGTTCTCTGAATAAAGTAATATATTATATCTGCAATTTCTGTTACCACAGCAAATGTTTTTCTCATTTAATATATATTGATAAAAAATGGTAATTGTGCCATGCATTTTCGCACCCATCTTTATGTAACCCCCCCCCCCATTAAATCCAAAAATGTGTTGATATTGTACATGGTTGCTTATAACACAGTTCGGTTCATAGCCCGGTCGGATTCTATGGCTCCCAACTACCGTGTTATAGCGGGGTCCCACTGTATATCCTTAAAATCTTGAAAGGGGACAATAATATTATGTTATACTTCATCTGCTGCACGTAGATAACACAATGATACTCATATGTAAATTTTTTACTTACCTCATTGACCTTCACTGTTTGCATGATAATGGAAGCATATATTTGAATCCTTGTAGCATCGTCTACATCAGTTAAAGCCCTAAATCTTGGATCTAGGGCACAACTCTGCAACAGAAACTGCTGCGTGTCCTTGTCATTGTATCTTTTGTCTAGGTCTTGGGAGATTGCCACCTTCACTGCCTTCACATGTGCAGAGTCACTTTCTTGCACTTCCATTGCACTAATAATACAATGTTTAAGAGGAAAAATCATTGATATGGTAGGTGCTGCTTCATCGCACAATATCGTTGTAATGGTTTTCATTTGGTTTGAGCAGTTTGAGAATATCATCTGCATTTGATACATCATCCTCTGATAAAGTGTTTAAGTCCGTCTCCCTCTGTCTGATTTCCTTACTTAATAAAGTAGCTACAATGGCAGGCTGCTGCTCTAAAAATCGATCAATCATAAGAACTATTCCAACATGTCTGGACATCTTGGATAAGTATGTGTTTAGGAAGCTGCAACAGCTCTTGTTTGGATTTCAGCAGGGTAGTAGCAGTTGCATGGCAATGGAAAAACGAGACAATGTGCCGGATCCTCCCAAGAAGGCGTCACATCTGATGAACTTGTAACCCTCTCTGGGTTGCTAGATTTATAGTATGTGCAAAGCACTTGATATGTGGTGTGAACTTTGCCTCTTGAATAGCAACATCCATGTTAGCAGCATTATCTGTTACTATGGGGAGTAACTTGTGGGGCCTTTCCAGTTGCCTTTCCTTACTGGCATCAACTAGTACTGCTCCTATATTTTTACCAGTGTGAGACTCGTGTAAAGGTCTCGTCTGAAGAACAAAGCTTTTCATGCACTATTCCTTATCAATCAAGTGAGCTGTGATTGTTATGTAACTCTCTGTAGCACTAGAAGTCCAACCATCTGTAGTAATGGCCACTGATTTTGCCTCTGATATGGTGCTTTGCACTTTTTGTCTGGTGTGAAGGTATAGGTCTGGGATAACTTTCTCTGCGAAGTGTGTTCTTGATGGGATGATGTAGCGAGGTTCCAGGGTACGAATCAGATTTCTGAAACCTAGCGAATCAACCACTGAGAAAGGGCATATCATGTGCAATAAACATCGCTATATGCTTAGTGATTGTCTGTGATCTTTGCAATGATGGAATTAATGGAGACTGAAAAACTTCAGTCAATCTGAGCTGACCAGTGGTTGTTGGATGTGATGGCTTAGGAGTAGGAGAAACACTGACCTTGGTAGCTGAAATCTTGTCATCTTTAAAAGGAATTCCAATGGCAATGGTTGGGTGGTGCCGTTTTAAATGTGTAGACATATTTGTGGTGTTTCCAGTATTCCTAAGAGCTGTAAAACACAGATTGCAAACACACCTAGATTTGTCTACTTTTCTTTCTCCATTCTCATATTTCACAGGATATCCAAAATATTTCCAGGCCTATGATCTTCTAATCGCAGGTAACTCTAGTTCAATTTATTCGGCCTTTTGGGTATGCTCCATTTGACCGGATGTTGGAATCACCTTGGTCACCCCGCTGTTTATAGTTCATTTCATGAAAGCATCCCAAACGTCTTAGTGATTAAGAATAATCATAAGTTATATTGTTGGGCTCCAGCTTGGAATAACGCAACAATTCGGAATCCCGAGTTGTTGCGCTTTTTCTCGAGAAATTGCGTGACCATGCGAACCGATATAAATAGACCGAGCTGCTGGCTTAACATGAGTTTCATTAGAGTGTTAAGAATGGAGGATGTTGACAGATATTTATGAATCGTTTTGCACGGAAAAATACATAAGCAACAAGACCACAAATAAATCTGTGACAAAGGTGTTTGTCAATAATGTATTCAATCTTCTGGATGGGAAAGTTCAAGATGTTGTAGGTTTCTGCAACAATTCGTCAGCGAAATTGGCGAAGTTAAAGCATAAAGTAAGTATATTTTCCCTCATTTTATGCTAAACAGGAACATAATACTGCAATATATTGTTCAAATAATAAATATGTTTATCATATGCACGTGTGGGTGTGTGTGTGTGGGTGTGTTTTTTTTTGTTGTTTTTTTTTCATTTGCTGTAGATTATATTTATTATCCTTAGATTATTATAAATGTTACATTGTAAGGTGACCTTGGGATGGTTCCCCGACCCAGTGGTCTACCTATTACGGAGATATTAAAAAAAAAAAAGTATATTTTCCCCTCACTTTCATCGGTTTAAAGTGGAATTTAAGACAGGTTGTGACATTCACTTGTGAACAATGTCATCAAAGTACAGATATAGTATAAACTGTATTAATGACATCTAAAATGAAGTTTCTATATTTTCTAAACTCAACAGCAATTGCTGAGCAGTGATTAAATCTTTGAAACTTGTTTTGTTTATATTTGGAATCAACATTTATAAACCTATCAAATTAATTTTGATGTACGCAAATAATAAAAAAAATATGTTTACATAACATCTATTAATTTAAGATTGAAGAGAATATGAATGACCCAGCGAAATTATGAAAACAGTTGAATTGTAATAGTGTATTGACTACTGATGGTAGATGTAGCATCCACCGAAGTCACGGTCATAAGGAAAATCATTTTTAAATATTTTAATTTCATATTCCCTGTACATTGGTAACCATCCCAAGGACTTCCTTACAATTATTTTTCAACAGAAGTCTTGTCTTCTGTAATTTCGAGTGAACAAATTACATTTTTTAAAATCAATCATTGCGATTCCCCCTTCTTCATAATTTTTATTTATTACTTTTCACTTTATCTTGTCAGCTGATTCTTTCCACAAGTTCTTGAAGATTAAACTATTTAATTTTTATTATGAACCAATCTGGAGGATTTAGAAAATTTATTAATATCTGATTTATTTGGAGAAAAAAAGACAGTTGTCATCAAAAACTTTGCTATTGATAAGTGTATATATGTTGTTTTTTTTAATAAAGTTTATACAGCTGTAAACAATAAACAAATAAAAGAATTAAAATAATAACCTAGTTGTTTTTTGAGAAAAAATGAATTTTAGGCATTTGGCAGACAATGATCCTCTGGTACCTCGCACATAATACAACTAAATCAATAAAATGTAACAACTATATATAAAATTGGAAACCCAATAATTACTAATAAACTAATAAACATAAGCTCCTCTTTCTTTCCTTCCAGTTTTTTTGTTGTTGCTGTTGTTCTTGCTCCTCTCTTTCTTTCTGCAACAACTCCCTTGAAGACCTTTCCTAGATTTACAATAGTATTTCAAAGGATTAATTTCTAAAACATGGCATGTATGCATCATACAACATTCACTGAAGTAACATTAAACACCCTAGGCTGTGAAATATTACCCTATTGGGCAACAGTAATAGTCCCTTGAGATGTTTAATATGTTCCAAATATTAATTTTGTGCTACATCTCCACTCAAGACCTTTCCTACCTTTAAATCCATCTTTCCGGGACAAAATTCCAAAATGTTGCATGCAAGCATCATGCAACAACTTGGAATAACCGTGATTAAGTTCAGTGGGACAACAATAACAAGATCCTCAGACCTTCAATAGGTTCCAAATAGTCTATTTCTGCAACAACTCCCTTGAAGACCTTTCTTAGATTTACAATAGTATTTCAAAGGATTAATTTCTAAAACATGGCATGTATGCATCATACAACATTCACTGAAGTAACATTAAACACCCTAGGCTGTGAAATATTACCCTATTGGGCAACAGTAATAGTCCCATGAGATGTTTAATATGTTCTAAATATTAATTTTGTGCTACATCTCCACTCAAGACCTTTCCTACCTTTAAATCCATCTTTCCGGGACAAAATTCCAAAATGTTGCATGCAAGCATCATGCAACAACTTGGAATAACCGTGATTAAGTTCAGTGGGACAACAATAACAAGATCCTCAGACCTTCAATAGGTTCCAAATAGTCTATTTCTGCAACAACTCCCTTGAAGACCTTTCTTAGATTTACAATAGTATTTCAAAGGATTAATTTCTAAAACATGGCATGTATGCATCATACAACATTCACTGAAGTAACATTAAACACCCTAGGCTGTGAAACATTACCCTATTGGGCAACAGTAATAGTCCCATGAGATGTTTAATATGTTCTAAATATTAATTTTGTGCTACATCTCCACTCAAGACCTTTCCTACCTTTAAATCCATCTTTCCGGGACAAAATTCCAAAATGTTGCATGCAAGCATCATGCAACAACTTGGAATAACCGTGATTAAGTTCAGTGGGACAACAATAACAAGATCCTCAGACCTTCAATAGGTTCCAAATAGTCTATTTCTGCAACAACTCCCTTGAAGACCTTTCTTAGATTTACAATAGTATTTCAAAGGATTAATTTCTAAAACATGGCATGTATGCATCATACAACATTCACTGAAGTAACTCCCATAACTGTGAAATGGATTAAACACCCTAGGCTGTGAAATATTACCCTATTGGGCAACAGTAATAGTCCCTTGAGATGTTTAATATGTTCCAAATATTAATTTTGTGCTACATCTCCACTCAAGACCTTTCCTACCTTTAAATCCATCTTTCTGGGACAAAATTCCAAACTGTTGCATGCAAGCATCATGCAACAACTTGGAATAACCCCAATTAAGTTCAGTGGGACAAGAATAACAAGATCCTCAGACCTTCAATATGTTCCAAATAGTCTATTTCTGCAACAACTCCCTTGAAGACCTCTCCTAGATTTACAATAGTATTTCAAAGGATTAATTTCTAAAACATGGCATGTATGCATCATACAACATTCACTGAAGTAACATTAAACACCCTAGGCTGTGAAATATTACCCTATTGGGCAGCAATAATAGTCCTTTGAGATGTTTAATATGTTCCAAATATTAATTTTCTGCTACATCTCCACTCAAGACCTTTCCTACCTTTAAATCCATCTTTCTGGGACAAAATTCCAAAATGTTGCATGCAAGCATCATGCAACAACTTGGAATAACCCCAATTAAGTTCAGTGGGACAATATAAATAGTCCCTTGAAATGTTTAATATGTTCCAAGACCTTTCCTAGATTTACAATACTATTCAAAATTATTAATTTTTAAAAAATGGCAGAAGACAGGAAGAAACAATGTATACAAAATACATCTATATTTAAATATAGTATTATTTTTATTAAAGATTTTTACAAACATATATTTCAAGCACAAATATTTTTTCGAAACATATTTCAAATACAAATATTTTGTGAAACATATTTCAATTAAAGTTATTTAAAAAATACAGAAAACAAAAATCAGGTCAAATCTATATATATATATATATATATATATATATATATATATATATATATATATATATATATCTGAAAACTAATATAAAATAATGCTTAGAATTTACAAAAGTAAAAGGACGCCGATTTATGTGTAATTCCAAGTTGTTGCGTGCAATATCTCGAGAAATTGCTATTCCAAGTTGGAGCCAACGGCCATGCAATTTCTCGAGAAATAGCGCAACAATTAGAAATTCCAAGTTGTTGCGCGCAATTTCTCGAGAAATGGCGTATTCCAAGTTGGAGCCCAATAATATCACTGGTTCCACACCCATACCGATAGTTTAGTCCCACGCAAAGAGAAAAGAATTGACACTTACATTATTATAATAATTTGAAGAAAAAAATTTTCCTTCAGAAACTATTATTAATTTATGTCTTTGATTATATTTTTAAATTATGGTATTATTTAAAAAACAAAAAATAATGTTATTTCTTAGTACAAGGAAACTCTTATCTATAGAACTGGTCCGGGTGCGGGAACGGATTTGACTAAATGAATCTCACACGCTATACTTCCTATGTATACAAAACAACTACCGCGACAGTTTGGTCTAATGTAGTAATGAGCTCCTAAATTATAAAGTAGATATCGTTTTCTATCGATTCTTCACCTTGTGTATCGAAATGGCAAAAGTATCGATGAATCGTTTCACCCCTAGTCGTCCATGGGTTAGAGCTTGCGGAAGGGAAAACTTGGACGTTGAAAAAGTCACAAAGGACACGTTTATTTGTGCGCTTCACAGTTCACTTCGTTGGTGGATATGGACCCAGCGAGCAGCATCCCGACCCTATGCCTGCGACTTTAACGCCTATACAGGTAAGTGTTTATGTATACATGTAGGTAACACATACCAAGGCTACTGCTCATAACGTTTCCTTAGAAACGTGTATTAAATAACCATGCCATAATGAAACTCTGCATGTGAATAATAACATGTTATTAAGACGTTTGTCATGTGGTAAAATTACCCTGCAATGTGGGTGGGTGTTTTTTAGTGTGTATATTATTTACATCATTTGTTTCACTTTGTTTCATTGGCATGTACATGATTACAATCTGAATAGACCCAGTTGATATAAAAAAAACTGCGATACCCAAATAAGTTTCCAATTGTCTATTCATTTTTTTATCATCATTTTTTATGACTACACCATAATTGCTTCATGTATTTCACAAAACTTTGTAGTTATTATGATGATGTAATAACCTTGTGCAGTTAGAGTATCACATGCATTATTGGATCCCACACTGATTTGTGTGTGTGTGTGTGTGTGTGTGTGTGTGTGTGTGTGTACTTTAGAATAAGGTCTCCCATTTCTGATCCCATTCTTTCTTTTACTGATTTGTTTTTCTTTACAGATTCAATGTTACTGCAACAAGAGAAAACCACCCAAAGAGAAAGACATACATAGGTTGACTAAGAAGCAGCTGAAATTGGACACACAGGATGTAGCACAAGCACTGCTTGATTTGGCTTGTAGCCCAGTGATGCTTCTTGCAGATGTGGACTCTCCAAGACAACTTGATACCATTCCACTCATGACCAGGTCTCATGATAATGACAGTACATATGACAGTGTCATTGTGAGTGAAGTACCATGCACACAAGATGTTGGATGCCAGACAATGATATCCAGGGATATACATGATATGTTTTCAAGAATAGAGAACAAATTTTTACAAGATGAGAATAAACTGCTGAAATCTGAGCTTCATATAGTTTTTTATATAGTAATATAGAGGGGGTCATATATCTGAATGGGTCATGGGGTACTCTAAGGTATTTTTCTCACTCTGTATGTTTTTTTTCTTTAGATTATTATTTGCACCCTCCTTTTAGGGAAGTTGAGTACCGTAGTAGTGGGTTGTTACCTCCCATCAGGTAGTTTGAGCACTGCGATACATATTGTGCCACTGGCAATGTGTTGGCCCCTTCCATTAGGGAGTCCAACACATCACACTCATGATGCACAGAGTGAAGATGAGGTCTTCTCCATCTATCACTCATTGACCTTATTGTACAGGGCCAGGACTGAGCTGCCCCCTCAGCCCCCTCCACCATCCCAGCTAGTGCAGAATTTACAATCCATACACAGGATTTAGGCTTAGGGATAGGGACTGTTTTGGCATCCACCTTGGTCCATTATGCACCCATGGACTATTGTACCTTGCTACACCAGTAGAAGTGGTGCTGCTGTCCCACCATCCCCTCACCAAGTGGTTTCCTTTTGGAAGGGTTGTTGAACGTTCTCATCTCCTCTGCGTCTTACCTTGTCGGACGGATTATTCACTTAGTTGGTAGGAGATACTTTCATAAATTGGCATCTGTCAAATTTCATGTGTCGAGCCTATGGTTAGTATGAGCTTCCTCTGACCTTTTCCATCCCATTTTTTATATTCGGACATTTGTTTTAGGGTGTGTATTGGAATATTGTTATGCCATGTGCTTAGATCATGTACTATTTCCATAAGTGCAGTATCCAAAAAAATGTCAGCCACATTACATCCAAGTAGCATAGAGATATGCCAACATTATCTCCATTGTGCATGTTACAAATGCAAACAACTTCACCTCACATACGTCACTCTCTGAAATTTGAAAAGTACATAATAACTGGTGAGCGCCCCTTTACTAGCAAACTTAAACGACTTTTTATCGAGATATGCCTGCATGAAATCGATAGAAATACGATTTATTTTCTAAAAAATCGCTAGCATGTCATTTGTCGTGTCTTTAATCCACTGAGAAACTAGATGAAAGTACAGCGTTGTTGAAATTTGACCTGGATCTCGTCATTTGCATTCCAATTACATGACTATAACTCTCGCAACCAAAATTTAAATGACATCAGATGTCAAGTAGTCACGTGATCTTGACAATAAACAAATTTCCAAAGTTGTTATACATAGAATTTGAAAATGTTACATAGAAGTCGTGTAATGTTTTTAAATGAATATAATGCACACTTAATTCTTAATACATTTATTTTGAAAACAATGACCAGAAACTTGTTGATATCGCAGCAGGGTGGAGAAAACCATTTTCAACATGTGCTGAGCCCACATGAGCGATGTTTTTGATGGTATATTCAAGTTTTCTTCAAGTTGCTGCAACATTTACAGATTTCTGGTCATTGTTTTTGAAAAGTTTTGTTTTGTTTTTCAATGAAGATTACATGATACTTTTGTTGATATGTTTGATTTGTTTTCCTACAGCAACACTAACAATGGTTTATTGATGATAACGTGATTATATGACCACTGATGTCATTGACATGTAGGTTGCGAGATTTGTGTAGTCATATGACTAGGAATGCTAATAGAGATCCAGGTCGTCTCGATTGTCAGCTTATTCAAGATATAACGAATGCTGTGCTCGCGATTTTTGAGAAAATAAATATCTCGATGAAAGGTTGATCAACTTTGATAGGATGGCTATAAGCCAATGGGTCTCTCTAAACACCCCAAGAACACCCCAGTATTGCATATATTTGCACCATATCTCGCAAAACCGTACCAAGAAGTTAAAAAAAAAAGAAAACACACATACAGACATTGTTACTATTAATTATTTATAGTATTGGTTGATGGCCCTATTAATGAAAATCAACGGAAATGAACTCTTATGCATCAAATCTCTTTAATTTTATTTATATATTTTTTGTACACAATTTCCTCATTAAATGACAATGCACCATACTTTTCATTTATTTGAATTGTTTATGCTTTATGTTAATAATTTTCAAAATAAAAGAATGGAGGAATAGTTAAATTGTTGTTGAGATAAACAAATAATTTTATCTACAATAAATTTTCTATTTTGTCTATTTAACGACTTATTTGTGGTATTACTAATTATTTATAAATGTTGATAAATATTCACATTACTGTACCAGAGTACTCTTCGACAAAACGGGAGTTATTTCCCTTGGCAACTCCTGACCTTACTAATTTTCCTGTTGCACAAAAACATTGCTAAATATTTGCAGTCTTTGTTTGTTTTTGGTCTTTTTGTGCTGTTGTTGAAATTATGTAAAGTTTAAGTTGTCCTTGGAGAGTCTTGAGGTTTCTTGGTGTGTTTAGTGAGACCCATAAACTGGCTATCCTACGCCGACACCAAATTGTGTCGGCTGGTTCCAATTTTTCGATAGGCTATGGACTTTGACCATGCACCCCAACATAATTGTCCAAATATCAAAAATAGGGTGGTAAGGGTCAGAGGAAACTTGGGCTAGCCTATGGTGTGACTTTTTCAAATATTATTGTTTAATAATTAAAATACAAATATATTTGTGAATTTGGTATTTTTAGCTTGTGTTATTCTTGGCATTGATGTGAGGCATGTACATGCACTCGTTAACTAAATACTTTATAGTATGTAGACAGTGAAATAACCGTTAATAATACATTGTGAATAGGAGTCCATGTTGTGTTGCAAAAAGGATTCTTCGCTTTGTTGCCAAAAGGATTTCTCTTGTACACAAATGATCTGTATTGTTAATACGAATGATTTAAGAAGAAATTTTTGCAAGTATGTGAAGTAGGGTAAAACTTTACTGTTTTTTCTCTATTGTTTACAGAGTTTTTGGGACTGAATATGAGTTTAATGATGTTTTAATTTGTCTGTATAGATCCAAATGCACGAATAGAAACATTTCATTCCTCAAAAGGATACCCTGTAAACAAATAGGATCTTTTATGTTAAATTGCTGCTGTGAAAATGAATTCTTATATACTATAGAGACAATACTAAAAAACTTTTTTGTTGGAGAAAGTAGTTCTCATTTGTAAAGACAATATCCCCATGTACAAAAGAGCCCTTAAAATATTTATTTAATAATGAACTTTGTAAACAAATTTATTTTAAAAAAAAAATGAATTTACCATGTACATAAAGGACCCTTAATATATTCATTTAATAATGAACTTTGTCAACAAATAAATTTGTAAAAAAGTGAATTAATATGTTAGTAGATACTTTGCACATGATGTCATCAACATCAGACATCTTTTGGGTCACCTTCCTTAGCAAATTTATTGAAACAATTATCTCCATGAAGAAACATGGAATGAATTCAAAATGGTTTTGTATTTTTTTTAAAAAATAATTATTATTTATGCAGAATAAATCTTTTAGTTATAGTCCTGTATCGTAATAGCAGTATGTTACAAATTCCATTCCTTTAAATGATGTCAAATGTTCAGGTTGGCCCAAAAGATGGCAGACACCTTTCATGCGGGAGGTAAACCTGGCTGGAACTTGAAATCTAATGGGACTTGCAAAAATGATTTCTCAGATACAGAAAGGACCATAGTAATGATTTGAAACAATATATTTTTGTATAATTTATATGTTGTTGATTAAAGAATTTTTTTGTTATGTAGATACATAAATGGATATAAATATATTATTAATGAGTTTTTCTTCTATAATAATTTATATTAAATGTATTTAAATTTGGAAATGACAGGATATTTGGAATATATAAATAATGCTGCCATTATTTAATTTTTAAAATGACATTACGTGTTTGGTTTGCTATTATTATATATCTGAATTAGTAAAGCACAAAATTTTTCTAGGAACAATAACACTCATACTCAAATGTCGAGGACATCATTTCCTCCATTTTTATTTTCAACTTGATAAAATAGTTATTACTTTGGACAACTCTTGTGTTGACATTCATGTATTTCCATGTTACTTCAATAAACTGGAATATCTTGTTTCTTTCAATAAATAAGGAAATATTTCACTGAATTTCCATCCTTTGTTTATTTGTGTGTAAGTTGAGTTTCACAACAACAAGTGACTACAGCACTTATAAAAAAGAAAAATAAAGAATATTACAAAACAGTAAGTGGGGCCACAAAAAGGCATTGTTGTCAAGTGCTCCAGGTGCAATCTGAAAAAACTTGTGATTTGTGGTCTTCCAGCAACTGGAATCTAGTTGATTCTAGGCATACATGATTACCTGTAACACAAAAAAGAACAACATTCCCTCCTCTTCATCTACTTTAACATTCCCTCCTCTTCATCTACTATAAAGTGGGTTGCTCCCTTCGGTTAGGGAGATAGAGCACCACAATGGAGGGGTGCACCCTCATATCGGGATGTAAAGCACTGCAATAGTGGGTTGCACCCTCCTTCTAAGGAGGTGGAGCACCATGACAGCAGGTTGTGCCTCCATTGAAGGAGGTTGAGCACTGTAACCATTGGTTGCATCCTCCTTTTAGGCAATTTGTGGTGCATGGTATTTTTATATTTGTCTTAACAATTTTGTATGAAGAATCAGTTTAGATTACATAAGTCAAATGACAGCTTTATCAACATATTCCTTTATACTATATGCATTGAGGTTGTGAATCATTGATTACAATATTATTTCTTTGTCGGATAAAACGGGTAGGACCATGTCAGCAAAATAACAAAGTTTCACTAGTAGCTCTTATGCATCCAGCCTAGAGACGACAAACTATGCACGCATTTGCTGATTAGTGGTTGATGTTTTAAGAGTCATTCTTTGGCAGGTGCTAACAAATGAAATTCTTCCAGCTGATCTGACAAAGAAAGTTCAGACAGATATAAAGAAATTGGGAAAACTTGATTTGAAAATAAAGACGTGGCTGCGTGGCATATCTATTCCCTCCACTAAGATTCCCAGTGCTGAGAAGTTTGATGTCTCCTCACTTTATACATTAATAAGGAACCTTTGTAGCCAGGTCCCAACTCCAACCAATCAGTGGGGATGAATCCCATCCGCAAGTGGAATAACATTGGGTGATGACACAGAAAGAGTTAGAGAGTTCAGAAACACTCTTTATGGCCATGCAACGCAGGCCAAAATAGAAGCTGCAGAATTTAACAAACTGTACATAGAGATTAACAATATTGTCAGCAGGTTTGATGCATACTTTTGTTCCCTTTCCAAAGCTATAAAATGTAACTTTCATTGTGAGATTGATACCATTCTTACATGCTTTATGGACAAAAGCCTTGAGGATGAGTACATTCACAAAATGAAAGAAATTGTTAATTTGTCAGGTAAGTGCATATTTCAGTGCATAATTAATTGGAGTTTTCAGGCAGCAGAATATTATTATTTTGCTAGCATTCTACATATTGAAATGTTTCAAAAAGGAACGTTTCAGATTGGAAATGTAAATTGTCTTCTGTAGTTTTCAGTTTCTTTACAGCACTATTTTCCTGGTTAGTTTTTCTAAAGTAAATGTATGGATAATTATAAAATTGAATAAAAATATTCATTAATGTCAAATGCATCTTTAAAATGATGCTTTAAGCCTGAAACTGTTAATCTGTGAATCTAATTACACCTCTCCCTTGATAACTTGACGCAGTATAGTACAAATACATATATTGTACAATAAGCAAGGGATTGAATTACCGAGGGACCTCTGAAACATTAAGAATGGGGTGCCTGCCCAGCTAGACATTCAGAAATCACTATGTGTGTGTGTTTGGATGTGTGCTTTTTAATGGCTAAATACTCATTTTATAAAAACATTGAGAATAATTGCAAATAAACAGTACTTTCTCTAATAAAAGTGGTTGCTCTTCTGTATAAATTACATTTTTTATCTCGAGGTAACCAATATCAGAAAGCTTGTGAAAATGTAACTCCAAGAGGTAATGCATCACATACATGTGCAACTCATTGTTTACCTGCAAAATATTGTCATTATATAACTGCGTTTTGCACAACACAACAAGATTACTTTTGTTCAAAAAGTAGACATTTGTTTTAATGAGAATATGTCAGGATTGAAATTATTTTTGTTTAAAATTTGTGTCATTAGTGAAATATTGATGGCGTGATTTAGTTGCAAGTAATAAATAGTGAAACCTCTGCTCATCCTTTAAAATTTGTGAGTTCCAATTCAGTAATGTTAAGTTCACTACAAACTATGGAACTCACTTTTTGGTAATGAACTGTATATATCAAACAGATGTTTTGATTTCGGCAGGTTGTCAAGATTCCTTATGGTAGGTTAATTGTTGCCTATACAATGTGTTATGTGCTTAGGCTCAAATAAACAGTAACATAGGAAGAGTGAAAATAGCAAGCTTGTAAAACTTAATAAACAATTTATTGAGTACAAATATTTTTCAGAAAAGAAAAATAAACTTACGGTTTTAAGAATCAATTCCAAAATTAATCCAAAAATTATTCAAAATATTATCCACTAGAGAAATTGCAAAGGTCCTGGTGATAAAATGTCCAAATAATTCAAAGTTCGAAACCCAGCGAAGTATCCAATATGGAAGGCGATATCACTTGATGAAGTCAGTTCTTGTTAATAAAATTTCTATGAGCACAATTCTTTTCCAGATAAATAACAAAATAATTCCTCTTGATCCAAACAAATTGACATAATTTCCAGTACAAGGTAATTTATATTAACTCAAAAAGACAACTTAATATTCTAAAAGCCCAACTTCTATTGAATAGCTCTCTCCAAAACATAGTTTATATAGCTGTTTTTACATAAACAAGAAAGGGGTCACGATCTTCTAGAATTCTCTCAGAACAATTTTACGTTCAAGAAATCATGTAAACAGCGTATGACCCAACTAAAATAGAAAGAGGGAGTGTTCCAAAATGGCGGCTCTAGGTAGAGGCTAGCAAAGTAGCTCTGTATATTTTGGCAGTTTATAGTGATTCTTCCTATAGTGAAATGATTCATAATTGTTGGGTTTATATGTGAATACTCAAGGAATGCAGAGCATATAACATTACTGGTGGATCGTACACACTTTTGGAGAAAAAAAGTGTTTTTTTTCCATTGAAAGTTTGATGATGATGGAGTAAAGATAGAGTTTTAATGGTGCATTTTGGAGAATTTGAGATATTCCCCTGCCTGCTTTGTTTTGAGTCGTCTATTTATTCCAGAGTAATTACCTGTCCATCAGTTGCCTCAATTGTATAAGTTGTTTGATACATGGTGAGTAATAATCAGTATCATAAATGAGTAATGAGTAAAGATTAGTCCAAACAAGATTATCTACAAGCATGAGTGGAAAGAAAGATCAAGGCAAGCAACAAATAAAAACCAGATTACAGAGTGATGCCCTAATGGAGACTTCTGACACAAGTTTGAGTGAATCCGGTTTGAGCACAATTCAGATGGACTAAGATGAAATAAAACAATGTCTAAAAAGGAGCATTTCAAAAGCAGATTTCACATCTGCTATAGCTGATTTGGTGAAAAAAGATGACCTAACAGTAATTGTTTCAACTATTGTGGAGAAATTGTTAGAGAATGTGAAGGAAGATCTGAGAAAAGAGATAGTTGCAGAAAGTGAAAGGGTAGCAAAGGAGAGGACAGGGGAGTTAATGGATAGGATGGACTCACTGGAATTCGAAAACCACCAACTGCAAGAAAAATTACAAGAGGCAAAGAAGGAAAATGACAAAATGAGGAGTGACATGAATAGTTCTGACAGGAGATCGAAGCTTGCAAGTGCGGCTTCCAACCAAACAGAACAATATTCAAGAAAGTTGAACATTAAAGTTTTAGGGCTGGAGGAGAAGGAAAACGAATGTCTGAGAGAGAGAATTCCAAACTTAGTGAAGGAAGTCACAAAGATTAATCTGGACAACAGGGACATAGTAGCGGTGCATAGGATCCCAGGCCGACAGGGACAACCAAGGCCAGTGATTGTCAAATTCTGGAGTCTGGATTGTAAACTACCAATTATAAAAAAACGAAAGGATTTCAAATAGAACAAAGGAATTAGACTGGTAGAGGATGTGACCAAGATGAACACTGAACTCATCAATAAATTATCCAGGCATCAAGAAATTGACAGTGCATTGTACTTTAATGGATCTGTGTATGGTAAAACAAAATCAGGAAAAAGGATAAAATTTGACATCTGTGATGAAATTGATGAGAAAATTAGAAAATAAGTGTAAATAGGCAACTCTATGAACTCTTGGAATTGTCCATATAGGTATGTGAACTTTTGTTTTGATACTCCTTTTTCTACTCGGATCTGTTTTAAGATTTTGTGTTGGTTACTTCTTTCTTATACCAGTGTTGTTACTAATTAATAGATTGATTTGTTCTTTTGTACATCCATTGTGTCATATATCTTTATAACTCAATTCAATTAGTTCAAATATCATCTTTCACTCATATACATACTCATCTACTCAGTCGTGTATTGACCTTATTCAACACTGCTCTTCAACGTTAATGTCATGTTCAGTCTCCCATTCGTGTTCAATCACCCACCACTTTCATGTATGCTCTCAATTGAACACTATGTTTTTCAATCATTAATTTGTAATTTATGCTCTTATTAATCTGTGTCTATTGGTTTGCAAAGCTGTTGTCTATTGTATACTGTATTAAATACTAACTGCTGCCAAATCTACAGCTTGTACTTTAACACCATGGAGGATTTTATTATGGATGATTGTTTTCTGTGTGAGAGTGAGTGTGAAAGGCATGCATATGATAAACTTAAGGTGATAATTAATTCATACATTCCTGTACAAGAACATATATATGTAAACGTTATACTGTTGTTATGGATAATAACATAAAAATTATATCTATAAATGTTAGAGGCCTGCAAGGTTCAGTCTTTAAACGAAGGGACATTTTCCACTGGGTAAAACAAAAGAATGTATCTATAGTATGCTTGCAAGAAACTCATAGTACAAAGAATAATGAATCTTATTGGGCAGCGGAATGGGGATACAAATGTATATTTAGTCATTGTTCTAACAATAGTGCTGGGGTAGCAATATTTTTTAGAAATACTTTTGAATTCATAATTCATAGAGAAAGATGTGACGGTCAATGTAGATTTATTATTTTAGATATTACAATTAATGGTAACAGAATAACCCTTGTAAATTTGTATGGTTATAATGATGATAAACCTAGCTTTTTTAGAGAGTTAAAAGAGGAGATCTTATTTTTTGAGAACTCATCAGTTATTATGTGTGGAGACTGGAACACTGTTCAAGACCTAGATTTGGATACTTATAACATTTTACATGACAAACACCAACAGTCCAGGGCAGCGATTCAAGACCTCAAAAACGAATTAGAATTAATTGACCCCTGGCGAAATTGCAATCAAGACTTAAAGATGTATACCTGGAGGTAAAAGTCTCCCTTGAAACAAAGTAGATTAGATTACTTTCTTGTATCAGATGACATTCACATGAATACAGTTGATGTGCGTATATTACCAGGGTATAAGACTGATCATTCAGCTGTTGTGTTAAGTGTGGCATTCTCAACGAGTCCAAGAGGAAAAGGATATTGGAAATTTAACACCCAACTGTTGAAGAACATCGAGTATACTGATTTAGTTACAAAGTGTATAACTGACTTGGTAAATGAATATTATGTAAGGAGAAATAAAGACGACTATCTCCATGTTTATCTATCCTGTAATGATCAAATGTTCTTTGAAATTTTAAAAATGAAAATAAGATCTGAAACTATATGTTATTCTATTAAGAAAACAAAAGAAAAACAGAAAAAATTAAAGGAAATTGAATAGGAAATAATAGAAATTCAGGGGGGACTGGTGAATAACATAGAAGAGAAAGCTTTAGAAAATTTAGAAAGAATATTCAAGTCAGGTGAAATTATAAGTGTGTAAGGTTTTGAATGTGTTCATCAACATTGCATATGTGTCTAGGTTTTGGCCTCATTTTAAAAGGGGGAGTTTTAGTTGAAACAGTATTTATTTATTTACACATGTCTGCTTTAATAGGTTAGAAGATTTTTTATTGAAAATATTCTTGTTTTTCCAGTTGAATTTATCAACTGAGTTAAGTTATAAGTTTAGTGTAAGTTGGTAGAAAATATTTAAGGAATTGAATTTAGTTTTTTTAACTAAGAAAATCATAACAGGATAACTCAAAATAGGACCTTAAAATTGTGAGAACAGGCAACAGAAAGAAACATCATCACAGGCAACAGCACATACATGTATAGCAATGTTTGGGTACATTTAGACATAAACAAGTATGTGTGAATGAACTGATAGATAAATGTATCTAAGATTCCCATTGATATTCCAACTGTCAGTCTATCAGTTAGTCTTTTCTCAATCACAATACTCAAGTCATATTAGTCTGCCAATACTCTTTTTCTCAACCATAATACTGAAGCCATATTAGTCTGCCAACACTCTTTCCACAACTATAATGCTCAAGCCATATTAGTCTGCCTATACTCTTTTCTCAACCATAATACTGAAGCCATATTAGTCTGCCAACACTCTTTCCACGACCATAATGCTTAATCCATATTAGTCTGCCTATACTCTTTTCTCAACCATATTAGTCTGCCAACACTCTTTCCTCAACCATAATAATCAAGCCATATTAGTCTGCCAACACTCTTTCCACAACCATAATGCTCAATCCGTATTAGTCTGACTATACTCTTTTCTCAACCATATTAGTCTGCCAACACTCTTTCCTCAACCATAATACTTGAACCATGTTAGTTTGCCTACACTCTTCCTCCATCACAATACTCGAGCCATATTGGTCTGCCAACACTCTTTCATCAGCCTTAGTACTCAAGCCATATTAGTCTGACAACACTCATTCATCAAACATAATACTCAAGCCATATTAATCTGCCAACTCTTTCCGCAATAATTGTACTCAAGCTATATTAGTCTGCCAAGTTGCTTCCGATTTCACTTGAGCTTTTCTATTTACTCAAATCAGGCCTCTGCTGTGGGCTAAAATCTCTTAATCCAAAGTAGAAAAGGCATATAATAATATTCTTGGAAGTGCTTTTGATCAATAAATGGTCTATCACTATTCAATAGCTTGACTATATTGGAGGGGCTAGGCAGGTTTTAAATTAGCCAAAATTTGGCTAATTCGTACAAAGTTGTTCTTCACACCCTTAGGTAGGAAACAAATTTTGGAAAAATTTGCCAAAATTTGGCTAGTGTCTTTTAGTATAACCCCCATGTATGGCTGCAAAAGATCAGACTCTAGGTAACTATGATTAGCCAAATTTGGCTAACTGCAATATTGTCCCTTTCCATAATGTATTGTATGACCTTTAGGCAGAAGCCAAATTTTGGATAAATGTATCCTTAGCCAAAATTTGGCTAAGGATTCCTGTTGCCATGCTCAGTGAGGCTGGTACACAACTAATGTCCTTTTAGCAAAATTTGGCTAGTGTCAGCAACAGCTTTTCAAAACAGCTGCATGTATGGCTGTTAGAATTTAAAAGCTCTATAATTAGCCATATTTTGTCATCCTCCTCTGTGTTCGAGTCCCTACTGTTGTGTAAATGTAAGCTTATAACATTGTTGGCCATTACCTGGAATTTTTCGTTTGTATAACCTACAGTAATATTTCTTAGTAATTCAAATGTGGCTACATGTATGGCAAAATCACTCATAGGGAGTAAATGCGATAAAGGATAAATATGAGCTTGAACAAAGTTTGGGAAATGCATGTTGGTTCACAGGTCATGATCACCATGGATGGCTTCCTAAAAGAAATTTTGTGTACTATACTTTTTAGATCACAAGAGTTTTGAAATATGAGTAAATACAAAAATTCATTTTTGTCATAGCAGTCATAGCTAAAACAGAGCAAAGTAAATGAAAGTGACACATTTCAAAACAATGTTTTATATTACTTACTACTAAATTGTTATCTTGTAATGAAGACTGGTCTTTTGGACTCTGTTGGTAAATATTTGATAAATACTTTGAAGGCAATCTACATAAGCCCCTAAACTGATTTCTTTCCCTTCATATAGCTCTTCCTATAGTCTGAATATACATCAGCGTTTGTTTGTACCCCTCCAGTTTTGTTTAAAAACAACCATAAATTAAATTTTCAAAATTTAGAACATGGTCACTTAATTTATTGATTTATAATTTCAAACGTATTATGACCAGGGGGACTGCATGTGTTTTCTCAAACAGAAATTTTCAGAGTAAAATACTACCTTGCTTGTTTGGTTACTTCCAGTTTCTAGACAAGTCTATATTCAGCAAAGGGGTGGATGCAAAACTACATGTGTATATACATAGAATGTACATACTATGTCAATCTAATTCTGATATCTACAATGTCAAATCATGGAAAAGAACGACAACTACAAATTTGCATTTCATATGGATTTAACTAGTGGTTTAATTTCTATGTACAATTGTGCAATGTGCTATAACTCTCAACCTTATGGTAATTTGTGGAATTATCTGGCAGTTACCAAACAGGATGAACTATGTCGCTCTGTTGTCAGAGGAAAATTGACTCACCCATAGTACATTGTATACATAACATGACACAGTGTTAGCAAGTAAAGTATATTAAGCACAATCCACAGACAATGACAGTGCTAGGGCATTCCTGGTCAGAGTTGGGTTAGAAATTATAAATCAGTGAATCAAATAACTATTTCTGTGCATTTTTATCACACCAACAGTTTTCATTATTGACATTGGTTGGGGGGCTATAATCATACTAGATGTTTTGCAAAAACTGTAAAACCTAAATTTTATACCAAGTATTTAACAAGAGAGATAGACCAATAGGAAGATGGATGCATATAAAATCAAGAGAACAGCAAAATATTAAAACAAAATGATTAAATACACAAAATATTTATTATATTTATCATATGACTGAAATGGTGTACATTGTACATAAAAATTTTAATAATATTACAGTAGAACCTGTCTTGAAAGACCACCCTTTCTGCCATAAAATTGTAGTCTTTCAAGACAAGTGGTCTCTCATAACAGGTCACAATGCTATATAATCATTAAATTTGTGCATTGAGAATATGGTCTCTCAAGACAGTTGATCTCACATCGCAGTGGTCATTCAAGGCAGGTTTCACTGTATGTATCCATATGAAAAACACCAGAATAATTTGTAGCGCCAGATGGGTGTTTTATTTCAATGTAAAATGAAAATATCTTTTCTGCTTGATTTGAAAGAATGCCTGTGGAATGTTTCTTTGTTTATAAAACAATTTTTACTTTAGCATAAAAGATTTCTTTTAATATAAGTCTTGTTATGGCTAATGGCAATCTTTTTGAAGAAGGAGGTTCCAAGTCTCAGGTATACTATTATTGACTGATGTCCTCAGGTGCTTAAATGATGTAACTGACAGCTTAAATTACTTTGCATTGTATATTCCAAGTGTAACCTCAGTGGTCACAACTTCCTAGACCTGACTGATTTGAATGATTGCTTAGAGTATATTTAACAACTTTATATTTTCTTCTGTCTGTATGGTCAGCTTGATGTCCATCTGATGCTTGTTGGGTTGTGTATACCTGAAAAATTTTGGTCAGTAGTTTTAAATGAAATTTATTTGTTCTAAACTAAATTAAGCAAGTCTTTTGAATGATTGTTTTACTGTTGCAATAGAAGAAATTAATATTTAAAAAAAATAATGTTCAAATCAACTTGCAATTTAGTTGGAAAATTTATAATCAAGATTCTTTTCTTAACTTGATCTACTATATTGTATCAATTTTACAAGTCTTTGGTAGACTGCTTTGGTGGCCTAGTGGTTAGAGCATCCACCTTGGATGTGGAAGGTCATTGGTTTGATCCCCAGCAGAGTTATACCAAAGACTTATAAAAATGTTACTGCCTGGCACTCAGCATTAAGAGGTTAGTGTTAGGACTTGTCGGCCTGTTGTCAGAATAATGTTACTAGGTGGGACATCATGCTATATATTTGTGACATGATGTCCCAGTGTTAGGCATCACTATAAACTGCCACACTGCAGACATAAGAGTTGCAATTTTAATATGATCGGATATTTCTCATATCTATCTTGTCTTATATTATCTTGACTAGATAAACTTATTTATCAAGTTTGATAAAGTCATACAAACAAGCATAGTCTATGAGATACAAAATCACCTAATTTATAGCCAAAAGTCATAAATCATCTTGATCATTTAAACCTATTTACTAAGTTACATCCAAATTTGATTAGAAATACTCTATTAAAAGTCATAAGATGCTAAGCCAATCTGATGCCAGATCACTTCATTACTATATAATTTGACCTTGCTCTTAATAAAATTCACTTGACATCTTCATGATGATAGCCCATTTCTCAATATTCATCAAATCAGATCATAAATAAAGTGGTTACAAACTTGTGCAACTAGCTGCCACTTCAGTTGAGATCTCGTAACATAAGCTTATATTCCAAGTTTAAAAAACTTACAAACATGTACAAATACGACCGTTAGGGTGATAACTGGTTCAGTCAGATACAAGATCAAATAATTACTATGAATGGATATCAATCTTACTAAACTGTTGAAATCTCCATTATATAAACCTGTACTGCAAGTTTTATAAAAACTAAAAAATATTTCTTTATTATTGGTAAGAAGCTCAGCTAATTGGATGCAAGATCGCCTTATTAATATGCTTTTATTATAGTTTGTGTTGAAGTAGTCTGAAATCTTGTAATAAGCTCATATTCCGTGCTTTACTTAAAATTAAATCAAATATATGGATGATAGAGTGATAAAAATGTAATTGTTAAAGGATGGAAGGATGAAGGCTTATACAGGTCAAAAACGTAAAGTCACTTAACCTTATGGCCTGAGGAGTGAAAATTAAGTCAAATAGGTACAATGGACGTTCTTACAGTAGCTTTAGCCCTTGAACACAGATGTAATCAACTTTTTCATCCATGTATGTAAGCCAGGTGATTATATTCCTGCAGGGCCAGCAAAATCTTTTCTCTTTCATCTGAATGTTTTTTCCTGAGGAAAGAATTGGCTAGGTGATTCTTTCTCCCCCACCAAAAATAACTGACTATTAAATTCTTCCCCCTCCAACTACACATGTTAAGCATGATAAAATGAAAAATTAAAATCTATAAAAATGGATACTTATTAAAGAATTTAATAAGAACTGATTTCCACCAGCAAATGAATATTTGTTTCTAAAAATAACCATATTAAATTAAATTTTAATGATAGAACCTGGCTACCATAATAACAGGTGATCAGGTGGGTTTAAATGTTTTTATTACTTTGTTTGGATTTTATATATAATCAGAATATAAAATGAGGAAATTCAACTACCACGTATTTTAGGTCTTTCTTGGAAGAAATATCCTTGTCAGCAAATTTTTTGTTGTAAATTTAATTATTCTCCCAGTTTTTCACTCTCTTCTTCTGTCTTATTTTGTCTGTCTTTCTCTTCCATTGTTTTTCTAAATTTACCTCTTTCCTTTTCTTTCATTTTCTTTCCCTCTCTTTCCTGTCTTTCTCTATTTGTCTCTGCTCATTGCCTTCCTCTCTCTCTGTTATTCTCTCTCCCCTCTCTTTTATTCCTTGTTACCCTCTTTTCCTGTATTTGCCTCTGTCTTCTCCTGTATTTGAGTCTGTCTTCCCTCCCCTCTCTCTCTATCCTCTTTCTTCCTATCTGTTTTTACCTCTCGCTTCCTCTCATTTTATTCCCTGCATAAAACTGCCTCTTTTCTCTCACCTTCATAGTCTTTATGCATCTCTTATGACATTTTCTCTTTTACTTATCATCTTCTTCTCTTTCTATCATATATGTCTTATCTTTCATTTCTTCCTGTCTTCTTCTTTTTCTTTCACTTTATCTCTTTTTGTTTTCTCTCCTCTGTCTTCTGCTCTTCTCCTATATTGGACTTTCTCTATTGCTTCCTCTCTACCTCTTCTCACCTGTCATGCTCTCCAAATTGTATGCGGTGATGGTACATGTAATTGTATGTTATGAGTTATAAACTTTGCAATTTCATAAAGCGAAAACAGCTACAAACTTTCCTGAAATAGAATTATCAATCATATGTCTCCACATTGGTTACTAAAAACTGAGCATTTACATGAACCACAACAACAATATAAATAAGTATTTACAGGACAGTGATACGGATTCAAATCCGGTGTGGGCAAACCATGCCAAGATTATGAGTGCAACACCATTGTTGTCTACTGACATTTATGTGAATAGTACTATTGGATCCAATTCCAAAGGAATTAACCAGTATGATTGGTTAAGATACCCAGCATATTTTTTTCTTGGACACTTTCACTCCTGCTAGAATTTATTTACAAAATCTTGCAAATGACAATTTGTGTGTGTGTGTATGTGTGTGTGTATTTTGGATTGTTCATTACTACAGTGTCTGCAGTGTAGCAGTTTATAGTGATGTCCATCACTGATGCATCACCCTGCATACATGTAGCATCATGTCCCACCCAGTCACATTATTAAGACACCAGGCCAACGAGTCTTAACACTAACCTCTTATATTGAGCAACATGTACATGTAAGGCAGATGCTAGTATCATTTTTATAAGTCTTTGGTATGACACAGTTACAGCTGGTGTTTGAACAACAACCAAACACATCACTGGTGGATGCTCTAACCACTTAGGTCATCAGATTGGTCTGCATTTCAATGTAGTGTTAGTTTGCTAAGAAGAACCATGAAGAATCTTTATAAGTTGTGTCTTATACCATTCGAGTGACTTGAAATGATATTAGTCTAAGATTGTATCCTCTATTAATGTAAAAGTTCTTCTTTTTAAATAAAAACACTTGTGTGATTAATAAAGTGAACCATAACCTGCATTATATTTCAAATGTGGGCCTTAAGCAGATTAGAAAAGAGTCCATTAAGGTAAAGAAACAAATTGCTGTTGGGAGAAATAATCTACTAGTTGATCATGTCACCCTACACCAACCCCAATTTATTTTATGACCTGTTATATGTGTGGTATTTCCTTAAGTTTAACACCAAAGAGACAATTCATAGTAAGGAACTAATTGCTAATACAGTGTGGTGAAAGAATCAGTTAACTGATTCTGTATCCCCCCCCCCCCAATTGTTAAGGGATCCATTATGTTTTGGTATTTCACTTGTATGTTTTAAGTGTATTACCAAAGGGTGCATTAATGAAAATAAATGAATGAAGGGGGAAAAGAATGAGATGGCTGACTCCATCTCTTTTCCAGTTGTTAGCAGACTCATTACATATATGCATGTGGCAGTCAGTTTATTTCCAAAGAGTCCATTATTGAAAAGAAACTAATTATTTGAGGGGAGGGGGCGAATAAATAGAGGGGGAACCTAATGTGTTGCAAGGGAGGGGCAAGAAATAATTAAGGGGTTGGGATGGAAGAACTGGATGTTACACCATCTATGAAAACTGCCAGTTAAGAAAAGGAAAGTGGAATAAGCTAACAAGTTTTATAGATTGATGTTGTATTATAATAAGGGAAAAAAGTTTGAGAAATGATTTGTACATAGTTATAATTCCTGCACATTGGGAGATCAGCACTTTGACTTAGTTCACTTCAGTATTATATAATTTATTTTACAATACTCCCTATCTTGTATCAAGCAATACATCATCCAACAAATCATCACTGATGATCCAATCAGCATGGTTTCAACAGCTCCAGTTCATCACAATTAGTTTCAAAGGCCAGAGTAATAGGCCATGTGATAGGACTCCAAGATCAAAAGTCAGAACTTCTATATAGTCCTGTACAGAATTTCATTGGACTAAGGCATGGCTTTGAGAGGTTAAATTTGTATGCCCACCTAGAAAATGCCAGCTTAGCTCACACTTGAGCCAGGAAGAAATACAGGTTAAGAATGTAATCAGTTTGTGATTTGCATGAATAAGATGAAACAGAGAATGATGATGAGACAATAGAGGCTGGTGTGTCAGGAGAGAGTAAGTACATTTAATGCTGTTTAAATGAATGATAAGTAGAGCAAAATTTCTTAATTGAAACACTTCATGATTAGAATTCTTTACATAGAAAATGTAAATTACTAAACTAACTTCTATATTTCTACCTGAAACAATTTTGAAATAAGGACTTTTTTTCATATATGTCATAATCCAGCAAACTAAAGAATGCATACCTCTTTCATTTTGAAATTTCAATTACATGTTTAATATTCTGTAAATGAGAATTATTATTCTATGATAGATACACAATGAAACAATGCAATAATCAAAACAAAACGTGATATGTTTTGGCATTGTAGTGGGCCATTTTAGCTGCATCAATACAGTTCAAATTTATATAAGAGACACAATATATCAGTAAAATTTGCAGTTTTTTTTCCCATGAAAATGCCAGGGTAATGTATTAAGTATGTTTTTTTCTTCATGTTATTTATTTTCAATAATAATAATAATAATAATAATAATTGTGCTGTAAAGAGAAAGGAACATTCATAATGCTTTATGAAAAGACATACAAAATCTCATTTTGTAGGGTCTGATAGCTGTTTAACTGTATGCTCTCCTGCAGCACATGGTCTTTGACTCCGTGGAAAAGGAAAGATTTGCATAAATCATGATGACATAGATATTGATACCTATGTAACGTGAAAAGTAAGTATATTTCTCATATTAGTATATTTTACCAGACAATCTTAACAACATGTGTGTTTTCCAGATTCTAGTTATGAAGATGGCAAAATATTGTGTAAAGTTAATGAATGTTGTGGAACAAAATAGGTGTTTTTATGGATATGTATTGCCATTAAGAATGTAGTTTAACTGGAATTAATGCAATTTTACCATGGCAAAACATATTCAAAATGACTATGTATCCTCACATGCAATAATGAGTAAATTATATTATGTGATTACTAGTTACTAATGAATTAGTTGTAATCTCTGCTGAAAACATTTTCAAACCATAATGTAATAATGATAACTACTGGATAAGCATTTATAGCCCTATGCAAATGAACTATTCCAAATGGAGATACAATATATGAAACAGATACACAATATGAAAATGAAATTAGCACAACACTAATTTTCAACCAGTGTTGACACATAGGTGTACATGTCATTCTGTAATAAAGTCATTATTGCAAGTAAATTAGGAAAACACTTTATTAAAATTGTATAGGTGGGCATATATGATAACATAATTAATTTTATTTGGTTTTTACTTCAGATTTCAAGAATTCATAAGTACATGTATTTGTCAGTGGAGGAGATTAAAACTTTGCCTTTTTCTGTGGAGGGTATGACAGTGGAGTGAGGTAAGATTTTATTTTTTGTGTTTTAAAATAAATTTGTTATGTATAGATAAATTGAATGACATACTTTATTTTGTATTTCTTGAAACTTAATGTTACGATTTTAGTAATTATCATTTCCTGATATTCTACATAAACATATTGATCACTTGATTCAGTAAATAACTTTTTTGCTTGAAATAGTCAACATTATATGGGCAGTAGACATCTACTATTGGTGGACATGGCAGTAAGGGTAAGCCAAGATAAGGGAGTATGACACCAAAATATATTCAAAAGGAATCAATAAATTTCATTGGCCTCTTATGTTATTGTTATGTATTAAACTTGATTTAAATAAGCCAATGATTGATTAATGTAAATATAAGAAATGTAAATTCATTATCTTGTAGTGCTTTTATGATGAGTTGAGGGTTTTCTTATATGTAAGAGTAGTTAAAATATGAGAGTAATATCTGATATGCTAAAGAATGTAATTCACTATTTTTAATTTATATATTTTATTCTTATTTCCATAAATGTATAAATTATTGTACAGAAAACTTAAGTGAAAAGGAAGAATGAGGCAGAACAAAATACAAGCCAAATAACTAAAGTTTAGAAACGGAACCAAAACATCACATGAGTAATTTAGATAGTCAATAGTTCAAATATAAATAGCAGCATATGTATATACATCTTTTTCACAATAATATGAATCAATAGATTTTTCAAGTTTATTAACATCATTCCATAGAAACAACACCATCAACAGCAGTTACCATAATCACCATTATTTTTTATATCAATGACACTAAATTTCAAATGGTTATTTGAAGTCTTATAAAATAATGTTACAAAGTTCATAATTATGCAGTGTATAATTGTATTACAAAATGAAAACATTTCTGATTAAGTATTGATATGTTTATTGTACATACTTAGTTTACGTATTAGAGTTTCATCAAGAAATACTCTATTCAGTTGTTGATTAGACAAAACGACTTAGTGACCTGCAAATTAAGACAGATACTTGCTAAAATTCAAGACAGGAGATCTGGTTGATTTGAATTTTCAATTGGAGCTACCAATATGATTGGGAAGTGACTGACTTCAATTCCAAATTGTAATGTCTTTCTGTAACACCATTGTTTTCATGAGCTTATTTTTTCTTTTAAGATTATTTAGTGCTATGGAATACAAAACTTGAATAATACTGATCATATACTCTTTATCGAGTCCTTCACTGTCATCAGGACAAGACTATTCATTTCAGGTACCAACAACATATTAAAGAAATGTGGACATACAAGTTGGTAGACTTTTTTATGAAAATAGTTGTGTCTTTAAAGTAACATTACTCCACAAGGCATAATAATGTACTAAAGGTTAATTTTTTTTGTAAATTCAGTTTTTTCAGTCCCAGTGGGAATGAAGAAAATGTTTTGTCATTTATGATTTTCTTTGTAGGTAATCTCTCCAACAATTATTGGGCTGGTGGACTACAATGCTGGTGCAGTCTACATGGGACTACTGGAGGGTCAAGACAAGATTTACTGCAAAAAGCCATTAGGGAAACTTGAGACTGGAAATTTGAAATTTAAGTTTGCAGATTTTTTAGAAACAACATTAAATATGAAATATCCAGAAAATCTATGAAATTTATTAGATCACCAAGTTTGAACTAGAGATAGTGAACAACTAAATATATTATATGGAAGAAGACCATGAACAAATAAAGGAAGCAATTGCAATATACATTCAAAGTTAAGCACAGGTATGAATTACTGAACCACTCTCAAAAGATTCATCGGTTGATCTCTTCAGTAAAACCTGCCTACTTACTGCATGCTACCTCCTTGTAGCTAATGAATTTTACTCTGGGAGCACTAGATTTGACTGGTAGGAATAGTTCTCCTGAAGTATTATGATTGGGTGACTATTATCAAAGAAACATTATGGTATACTACAACTTACTGGTTTTTAATGGGCAAAACAGCATCTCTGTAGCCACTAGGTCTCATCAATTATTTTTTAATTATAATATAAGACATGTCTTTTAGAGTAAGTAGAAATTTATACATTTAACCACTTGCCATTAAATCACTAAAGATGAACATTAGGCAATCTTTGAAATGGAATTTTTTATGCTGTTAATATCTTAAATTTATCTTGTTAAAACTATGTTACGATTTAAATATGTTGCAAAATATCATCATATAGAAGTAAAGTTTTACGTAATTATTAACATGTACATTTGAACTTGAAACAAAAATCCCATTATGTTTGTGTTTACTGTTACATTTAAAGCTTTAGTCACTTCTCTTATGAGATGTCAAAACAGAATTAAAAATAAAATGGATTACCAGGGTACATACTTGATAATATGCTTTTTATTACTCTATCAGACCTAAGTACCATCCAACATGTGCCTCCTATCCCTTTTATGAAATATTCAAATAAAGACATAATATCAGTTGCAAGCTTTTCCTTCATTTATTTACATTTCTTTTTTCATAGATTTGTTGGTTGAACAGGTTATACATTTTAGCTGTACTTTATTTATATGCTGCAAAGGTGTATGGTTTTCTGAAGGTCAAAGCCTATTAACACATTAACCCCTGGATAATTGTTGCTGTTTTCGGAATAAATGTTTTTTATTTGTTTAGAGGTTGCTCTAACCGCTGATTTTCACAGACAATTCTTAGGGAGGACCTATTGCCCTATTATGTTTGTGTTTGCTATAGATTGAATAAATTGTAATTTTTGATATTTTATTATTGATTTTGTATTTTAAAAAAAACTGTAATTGTATTAACAAATTTCTGAATACATTCTAATACATTGACTTGCAAGCAATATTCCATTAGACAAATGGCTAGTTGTTCTAAAGAAAATGTTTTTGATTGGTTAGTTTGCTGATGCATGAGCAGAAGGTGAAAAGTTGGACTTCTTTTTTTGTTGCTTAACATCCATAATTTTCGTATGGAGAAGACTATTCAAAATATCCACCTTATCCTACTTTTTGCACAGGTCCACCTGTATGTGTGCGCTTCAGACTGGTCAGTCGTAGATCTGAGGCCATAGTCTAAAATCTGGACACAAATTCAGATTCCGACCATGGGAGCTGTTTAGGTGGAAAAAAAAGATAAAAAAACTTATGTTTTTCCCTCTGGTTTTTGTAGTGCAACTAAAATGTTCAGATTATTTGGTATAATTGTAGAGCGTAATCTGTCTACCTTTCTATAATACCACCCACTTTAGCGTATCATGCATGACTTTGATGCTACAGACCTTGGAAGAAGGCTACCACCTCATGACATGTAACCTCATCGCTAGGGAATAATGTGTTAACTTGTTTCTTAGAAAGATTTATGTATACAGAAAACACACTGGTAAAGTGTATTGAATTTTAAAGTTGCAGAAGTTATGTCATGACATCAATTTTTGGCAAAACTTGACAAAGCACTACCTGAAATAATACAATTTCAGAAAGTTCTAAAGTTACATTGATAATAAGGATGTCTAAAGGCCATGTGGTTGATAAATTGATTGAATGTTAATGGTGCACAAGAACTTTTAGACTATTTAGCGCTATACAATTTGTTATATGAATAAACGTTAAAAAGAGTAAAAGTTTTAATATCAATTGGAGATATAAAAAACCAAATAGTTGAAAGTAAAACGGTAAGATGATAACAGTAAAATACATGTATAGTGCTTCCTGATCAACGGGGGATGTAAATGGTGTATGTTAATGAAGACAGATGAGAAGATGTTGAAAACAAGGTATTTGCATTACATAAACATGCTCAAGGTATCAGCATTCAAAATATGGATATTTAATAGCAATGTGGTATTATCATTTTGATTCTCTATTCATTTCATCTGGATTATAGCTCAGAAAATGTCTATCCACTAGAGAGTGTTCTGATTACACATTTATTAACAGTAGGGTTGGCACACATTAGAATGGATGCTGATGGATAGAGGTAAAATAGATAATCAACCTAATATATTTATATAAAAATACTAACAATATATGAATCACTGGGATGGTTTGGTATTCTCTCATTCATTAAATTTGAATGTTACACAGTAAGTTCTATGCTCAAGTATATACATATTAAAATTGAATACAACATTAGGAGTCAAACACTTTGTTCAAGGACATATTTAGCCAATACTGCATGTACTCCTTATGAGTACTTTAGCCATGCATGTAGCCAAATTTGGATTTCTAATAGTTATTACTGTAGGTTATACAAAAGAAAACATTGCATGCAATGGCCAACAATATTATAAGCTTACATTTACACAACAGTATGGAATGAAACACTGAGGAGGATGGCCAAATATAGCTAATTATAGAGCTTTTAAATTCTAACAGCCATACATGCAGCTGTTTTGAAAAGCTGACACTAGCCAAATTTTGCTAAAAGAACATTAGCTGTGCACCAGCCTCACTGAGCATGGCAACAGGAGTCCTTAGCCAAAATACATTTATCCAAAATTTGGCTTCTGCCTAAAAGTCATACAGTACATTATGGAAAGGGACAATATTGCAGTTAGCCAAATCTGGCTAATCATAGATACCTAGAGTTTGATCTTTTGCAGCCATACATGGGGGTTATACTAAAAGACACTAGCCAAATTTTGGCTAATTTTTCCAAAATGTGGTTCCTACCTAAGGGTGTGAAGAACAACTTTGTACGAATTAGCCAAATTTTGGCTAATTTAAAACCTGCCTAGCCCCTCCAACATACAGTCCAGCTATTGAATAGTGATAGACCATATATTGATCAAAAGCACTTCCAAGAGTATCACTATATGCCTTTTTTACTTTGGGTAAAGAGATTTTAGCCCACAGCAGAGGCCTGATTTGAGTAAATGGAAAAGGTCAAGTGAAATCGGAAGCTGTTCCAGTGTCACCTTCACTCTTTCCTCAACCATAACTCAGGCCATATTAGTCTGCCTACAGACTTGCCTCAGTCATAATACTAAAGCGATATTAGTGGTTCAACACCCTTTCCTCAATCATAATATTGGGGCCCCGAGTGGTCTAAAGCGCTGTCCGTTACAGACCATTGCCATCTCACCTCTGTCTGTGTGTGTTCAAGTCTAAGATTCGGTAAATGTAGTTATGTGAGAAAGCTTGCCAGTAGCTTCTCGTGGGTCGGTGGTTCTTTCCCGGGGTTGTCCGGGTTCTTCCTCCACCATTAATACTGGCCGCCATGTATAGCCTATATTGTGCTGAAAATGGCGTTAAACCATACAAAAACAAAACAAATCAATCATAATACTCAAGCCAATGAATTGATTTTCTTTTAATGTACACAAGAAAGTGGTTTTCTAAAATTCCTCTTTTAAAAGTGTAGTCTTGAAATTAAAGGTTAAGATTATTTAGTTCTAAAGAGTGTCTCTAAACATTGCTTGTTTTCCTCAGATGATTTGGGTCATATAAAGCATCAAGTTGCAGATAATACGAAGACATTAGAAAGTTTCCGAGAAAGGTAATATGTTTAGATATTTTTTTGCATACTCATGATAGATTTGCCTTTAATTATATAAATTTAACTATATTAGAGTTATATTGTTGATTCATTTATGGATGCATCTATAGGTAAATTAAATTTCTCAGAATAACCTAACAAATTTTAAGTCCCTTTATCTCTTTATATGCCTGTGATCTTTCCACAATTAGGTGGGTGAATTAATCAAGTTATAAACTTGGTTGTGAAACCTTTTGAGACCTCCACATTCTTTTGAGCTTGGTTGGATGACTGAACAAAAGATGTACACAAGCACATGGTAATGGTTTTATTGTTAATGGTTCAATAATAATTAAATTTACAATTATCAACTTTTTTTAAAGGAGCTAATGACTTTTTAAAAATGAGCAAGAAGATATTTTTGTGATAGTGGCAATATAGATCTTTAATCAAAGTCTATACAGCCTATTAAATCTTAATTTAGGTCTTATTTTAGAAGCAAGAATTTGAATTACATTTTTTGTTTGTTCTGGAACTCATGCTAAAGTACCCATGTTTATGACAAACAGTTTTTGTTGGATTGTCTCACAGGTTGAAGAACTTCATTCAGTCATCTGCAGTTTTAAGTGTAGATGTATTACATTGTTTCAAAAGACTTTTCTTATTTTAAAATATTTAATTTAAGATCAATAGGCCCTTATTTTGTATAGCTCATAATCATGTGATGATAATTTACAATGTTACTTTTATCTGTTGAAGGAGTAATGGTTGGCAACAGCCAGCTATATTAGAGAACACCATGGATACCAAAGTATGGTAGCCTATAAGTTAATGACCTGACATACAATATTTGACTGATTTGTGATGTGTGCATGCGACATATGACTAGTTATGTATAAATCACCATGCAATTGCTTTATAGTCCAGCAGAAAGTATAAATTTTTAAATCGGTGTATATTTTTTTGTCATTTTTTTAAAAAGGAAATCTTGGTAGAAGATGGGCTAGTGTTTGAGTACTGAATCTAGTCCTTAACATTTTAAATTTCTTAAAAGTTTTCATCATTTATATCTAGTCAGAATATTATCAAAATGTTTGTGTTTTCAAACTTTGGTACTGCAAAAAAAAGGAATAATCATTTACCAAAATTATCAGTATATGTTCTCATTTTTGTTATTAGCTGTAAAGGAAATTAAAGAAGATTTAAAGAACCGTTCTTGCAGAACTTGTGACATGGAGAAAGGTAAATTTTGTAGACTGCTTTAATTGAGCAATAAATTAATTATGTGATCTTCATTCCAGCTTCATCATCACTCATTCAAGGAAACCATTTATGAGGTGTAGCTCAGTGCTACTTAATTTCAACTTGTTAATTTGTCCATTATCTTACTGGTTAAGACATATCTTTGTCACTGAAATGCGAAACGGTGGAGAGAATAAATACTACTTATTAAAAAGTCGTAAACACCCAAATTGGCACTTTTATATCTGGTAAATATGAAAATCTCTTATTTTCGAGAATATTAAACAGTAGTATAAGATATTGGGGATTATGTACCACTTAACCTCTAGGGCTGTCATTTCCTGATTTGGCTATCTCTATCATCACCTTTAAAAAAGACAGAAAAATCATAGTTATTTAAAGCTCAAATTGACACTTTTATATCTGATAAATATAAACTTTTCTTGAAATAATAAAGTAGTATAATTCATCATTTATGGTGATTTTGAGTTGTTTATACAACCATCATGTGATTGGAAATAAATCCAGAGTCATTTACCAGCATCATATTGTTTAGATACAGTTTGTGTTAATGATAAAGATTCAAAATTATCTCCACTCTACTGAGTAAACTCAGAGAACAAATTGCTGCCTAAGGTGCATTTGTTGAAATATTTATTTCAGGAACAATCTAGAATTGAAAAAATAGTTTCCATCGGTCATAATAAATTTATTAATTTACCGAGTGAGTGCGAATAAATGTAAATTTTTTAAAAAGGATTTTCTAAATCTAAAAAGGTTCCGTATTATAATACAATTACAGAGTGATTCTATGGTACAGTTCATGAACACTGAAATGAGCTGCATACACAGAATCATATTCCAGTCGTATTTCACAATCTACATGGATATGATGGTCATTTTATTCTTCGAGCGTTTGGTCATCCTATGATTATTGATTACTGTGAGCGAGCAGTAAAGAGGGTGGACAGACCGAAACTATTTCAAGCAAACCGAAACCAATTCAGGCAGACAAAACAAAAGAGAAATGGTTTCGGTTTGTCACGCTACAGACCCAGCACCGATTTCGCTGCGGAGACGAATTGTTATGGTAAAACTCTACGATTTCACAAACAGATTAATTTGTAAAACCTCACCTCGTAAATCAATCAGATTATTGGATTGGTCGGTGAGTTTGAAATTAATTCTCGTTAACGAATCATTATGACATCGCATATACACTGGATTAGTTGGATCCTCAATGATTACAAATCCGGGTGGAGCTGTTGGTGCAAATGAATATAAAATATATCCATGCTGGGCTTGATTTGATCTTTCGAGATTTATTTGATAACTAACTTCAATAACATCACATACTAAATTCAGTGCAATCACCGAGGATATATTGACGTTTTGAGGAGCGATATGTCACCCACCACCATCTGGGTCATTAGTATACTTGAGGATTGTTGTTGTTTGTGGTTGTGCTATTTTCTTCCATGCGTCATGAATCCGTTTAAAACCATCATCGATGGCATCATTGAATTTTTTTTCTTTAGTTCGGGTATGACATATCCTGGAAACTTAAATGTAGGGATATCATCTACGCATATATTATATTTTGCTGCACAAACTGTTCTGTTTTTAGCACTATCGCCAGCTAATATATATTGAACAAGTCGCAAATTGAATTCATCTATGTCGGCAATAATTTTGTTACATATTTCTACGTGTTTGATGACTTCATTTCGGTTGGGGGGATTATACTAATTTTTTCTATAAGTATTGAGGAGCGATATGTCACCCACCACCATCTGGGTCATTAGTATACTTGAGGATTGTTGTTGTTTGTGGTTGTGCTATTTTCTTCCATGCGTCATGAATCCGTTTATATCCGGATTGATATACGTGTTGCAGCTCCTAGGTTGTAATCGGGATCATTATTTATAATCATATTCTCGGTATCAACATTAGCAGCACCAGCCTGATTGTTTGGTTGTCTTATAATATATGGAGTCGGTCCAGCGCGATCATTAATATCTTTAGCAAACATCATAGCTGGACCTGCCGATCTTGTATAATCGTCAGAGTATCTTGCCAACCCCACTATTGCTGTGGCAACATTAACATCATGTTCTATTGATTCAATCTATTTTCCATCAATCATGTATCTAGCGCTGTTAAATAGCGCTTTGATACCATAATTGACAAAACCGACTTTGGCATCAGGTGCATATGGTGTAGCAGCTGCAACATTTGTTACAATTTCTCCTTCTACTTCGATAAACGCTTCAGAGGGTAGAAATAATTTGCTGGTATCATGGACTTGAAGTTAGATTCTTGATCGAAGATTCGGTTGTACTGCATTATAGGAAAAATACTGTTAATTAAGTAGAGAATCATTCTTGGGCATTGGGGCGTCCATATGAAACGCTGGATCAGGAGCCGATTTGAACATATTATTATATATTTCTTGATCTAAATCGTGATTTCGCTCGCGATTTCAAACCACTTCCCACTATCATATTTGCAGTAATATTTCCCTGAGTGTCATATCCATCATTTACCCGTGATGCTATATTCTGCTCCACCGCATTGTTTATTATTTTGCTAATACTTGCAGGCATAATTTCCGTAGATGGTAGTGGTCCCAATGACGAAGTCATCGGTGACTTTATTACCGGTGGTTTCCTTCTCCGCCGAACTAACGCTACTAGTTTTTCTTTAGCCGCGGAAAATGCCCTCCCGGCAACGTCACCAATAGCACTAATACCCTTATCACGAATAACATCAATAGCTTTCATTGATAATTATTTTGCGATTGGTGCTATTTTGGGAGCCAATCTTGCAAATAACTCTGCAATGGTATTGCCGAGACCATCGCCATAGTACGCTCTTATAAACTGGCAATCGTGAGTTTACTACATAGACCATAGTTGGTTTGCTGTGGTTGTAGTGTATGATCATCTTATTTAAATGCTATTTATCTGATCGCGAAATCGTATACGATTTTCATTGCTAGCAATTTCAGTGATTTAATCACTATGGTAACCGTAAAAATCAGTAGTATTTTCGGCTAGCTCATCAATAAACTCTCGGTATACATCAATATCCATGATACCATTCTCAAATAGTCGTCAGCAGTTATCAGCTGCCTCATTAATTACTTCCGGTGAGTTATTTCCGGCTCGTTTCCCTCCTAAGAGAATTTCTAATCGTGATATATCCCCGAGAATACTATTAGGACAACGAACTATACCACTACCTGAAACTCTGTTTTGGGTTACACTCTGAGAAAAACCCTCCCCACTACTACTACTATAACCAGTTGCACCCAGTGTATCATCATCTTGTAAATTTCTAAAAAAATTCTTCATTAGATTCATCTTGATCAGGTGGCATATATAATGATTGCTTATCATCATCGTCAGGTGGTAGTTGGCGTCGTCTAGGTGTTAAAGATATTTTCTTTGAAGGCTGTTGTCTTTTTCTTTGCAATCTTTGCGGTTTTTGTGGTTTTAGTTCTTCATATTGATCATTCACTATACTCACCGCATTGAGATATCCAGTGTATGATGTATTGCCTAATAACAATTCGACTTGTGTTAGTTTAGATTTTGTAAATCACATCAGCCTAATGATCCATACTTTTAATATAATCGTGTTGTTCTGTTTTCAACATTTTTTTCCTGTTTTCATAAGTCGCAACAACATGCGCAGGAATTCCTGCTGGATCAGTCTTATCAATTGCTGCTAACCCCTCCTCATTAAATCTCGCAATGGCGACTTATATCGTACTGAAGCCCTCCACAACGAGATGAAAAAACTAGCTAGTGGTTTTTCAACGGAACACGACCAACAATTATTAACAAACTGTTTTACAATACCGTCAGTTGCAGCTCATTTCACGAGTAAGAGAAATCTATGGAAACCAACAAGAACATACTTTCTCTCTGATATCCAAGATAGTTGTGTTGATTATGGCCATGGTGGATTATGGAATACAAAATACGACCCTGAAAGTATTATTTCGGTTGATATGATTGATTGTTATCCAGGTAGTTTTCTTGGGTATGGAGAGTGCTCTGAGTACTTCAAAAGATTTGGACATCGCACACATGAGATGACCCGTGTTGCGATTAATGGACCACTGCCCGATTTTGATCTCACCGGATTCGCTCATGTGGTATCATTTGAGTTGGCTAAAGGACTTCATCCGTGTTATGTTTAGTTTGGTAGACACATCTCTGAAAAACACTGGTTGCCAATAGTGTTATTACGGTATATGATTGATTCTAAAGTGCTGATATTGCTGATTGTCAGTGAAACAATTATATCATGTCGAGTGCAGAATGAAGTATGGTTACCACAACCCGATAGTCTAGATAGTATAATCAGCGAAAACAAAAAACAATTCCCTGATATTGACGAAGAATATATCGTGAAATGGTACAAAGAAATCTTTGAAGTGAGAAATAAAGACGCAAAAGATTTCGGTAGAATAATAATTGGTAAATTCACACAAGGTGGAAAATATGACCACAAACGATGTTCTTCGTGATTAATTATAGATGATGTTGAAAATGATTTTATAATCACAGATGTAACATCTAAGGGTATATACGTCAATCGTAAAGACGCTTTCTTGTCCGATGGAACCAAATTGGGTACAATTGTTACTTACACAGATGAAGAAAATCCTCAATCTGTGCATCTAAGGTCGTCTATGCTGGCTTATGCTTCTGTTAATTTACTTTTGACGTTAAATAGATTTCCTGACACCGCGGTTAGATTAGCCACTGATTCATGTTATATAGACGTAAAATATAGCGAAGCAGTGGCTGAATTCACTAAAAAAGACGAGCAGCAGAGGCGGCGAATCCGACAACTTGTTACAGGCGTCGTTTCGGCAAACTAAGGCTTCCTCGTAAATGCTTAATAGAAGCGTCCATTAAGGCAAAACAGAACCGAAAAAAGGACGCCATGGTCGTTGTCACAATCCTCCTCTGCTGCTGATTAATGCTTTCTCGAAATAAAAAAAAAAGGACGCCAACGTCGTTGTCGTTCGCCCCCTCTGCTGCTATGGGTTAACAAACTTTGTTGAAATTGCTAGCGAATATATTGTGCGTAGATTCGTGCAGCTTCGGCTTCATAAGTGTACTCCACGTTGATAGGATCAGGGTATTCTAGTTCACGATCTTGTTTATTTCTCTCCCAAAGATAACTCAGTATTAGCCTCACGGGTTCGAAAGCAGCCCTGACATCAAGATTTACCTCGTTGATTAATGATTTATATGCTCGGAAAAGTTCCCATAACAGGGAAGTCATTTCAACCGTCGAAGATTCTTCGTGTTTACGCGAATCGACAACATCTTTGTAATTTTGGATTAAATATACCACTGAGTTTCTTATTGTCCATTAAATCTTCCAACACTGAAATGTGAAATATTAACTTGAGTTCGTGGATCGTCAAATATTTCATATCATGGAGCGTCAACATGGTATCACGATCGAACATAAATTCCCGTTCGGGGTTAAACGGCGGAACCCAGTCACTTATTATATAAAATATTTTATCACTAATTGGCATAGAATTAATTTTTTCATTGTGGTAAGTCATATATGAATGATACTTTCCAATTAAATTCTTTTGAATACGAGGATATTTAAACTTGTGACGCAACTAATCTTATACTTTCTATATGAATGCCAAAATATCTGCTGGCGGGCGTCCATGGGCCAAAAAAAAAAGGACGCCATGGTTGTTGTCGCGTCCCCTCTGCTGCTATGGGGGTTAACAATCCTTGTTGAAATTGCTAGCAATTTTCATCGTAAATGATTTCAACCAAATATTTGATCAAGTCCGACACGATATCGCGTCCGAGGATCATGCAAATTTATCGTTATAAATCCATGTGGGATTGACTGAGCGTGACTAAAGAAATTATAATCCATATCACCACCGCACCAAGTTTGCCAAATATTTCGTAGTGTATGTGTATCAACTCCATTAAATATAGCAAGAATATTGCAGTTATCTCTGATCACTTTTGGTATTTGAGTGTATTGTTGAGTGATATATATCACGTCAGTGTTTTTATGCCTGCCCCGAAAATATCCTAGCGGGATTCTTTTGATTGTCTAACATCACATCATCATATACAACAAGATTATTAATATTTCCGTCAATATCATCAATGCTCGGTGCTTCATCGATATCGGTTATAAATTCAATAATTTTCTTATTGATTTCCGATTTTACTTTCTCGTTCATATCCTTATCACCTCATAGCAACGCTGATCATCCAAACTCGGGGCTACTAAATATAGTTTCTTCCATTCCATCCATCTCGTTATTAAATTAAGTAGCAATTGTGTCTTGCCACTTCCAGATGGTTCGATTATAATCATGCGAATAGAATTTGATAGCGCCGCATGATGCTTAACTGGTTCTGGTTCTTGTGTTGCTGAATAATCAATTATATCCATATAACATAAATATATTATGGATCTGTATTGTGTGAAATGTAAGAAGCGTACTGGCACAGATGACTTGACGACGATTACAACTAAAAGTAACAACCAATTCTCGTCAATGTAACTGTTAGGTATTAATATGAACCAGGAGAGCTCGAAAAATGTTAAAAAAAGGGCTACTGATCCTATTTTGGAGTGTCACCGCGCATAAAATATCTAGCGTAATACGATCTACGGGTAGACCAGCAATCTATAGATTGGATTCAACTGCTCATCAGCGAGGATTTACTCGTGAACAACTGCAAGTGATAACCGAGGATACTCAATTACCGCCGCGTGGTCTTAACTAGCACCTCTTCGTCTGTTACACTCAAGACAAGTCAGCCACACATTATCTCTGGTATGACCTACGCTGTTTTTTTTCTATCTACGGTAAATTGGCGAGTCTTTATTCGACCACTCCCAAGTCATTATACAATTGCAACTCGCGCAGTGATTATTCTGTTGTTGTTTCAGAGTGATTATTAATTCAACATCAATATCAAATTCTCGTTTTTTTTTTATCCTGTTGTTCATAACCGGAGAATTTTTTTCTGATTATGTCAACGCTGATAATATCACTTATTGTAGTGTCGTTATAGTCTAAAACAACTCTTCGAAGTTGATTTATTCTTCGTACTCTGGATACTGCTAGATAAACTAAATTTGACCACTCGATGCGATTATCTACCATCCATACAATTGTGTCGGATATAGTCAATCCTTGTGAAGAATGTATCGTCGCTGCGTAACCTAGCGTCCATGGGGATTTATCAGCGCGCAATGCATCTTCGACGACGCTGATATCAACCAGCACAATATCATTTAGCACGAGAATCTGTTTCTCACTCTGCCCAGGAATATCAACTTCAATATTTTGTCGCCGTGTATCCTTGGGTCTATAACACAACGGCGTTGGAAGTGTTGAAAATTTTTCTTTATGCATGCTAAATAACTTCATCTGAAGTGTGTCTCTGACTATTTTTCTACTTGCCACTATCAAATCATTTGGTCTCCGCGCTTCCCAGAAATCATTTAATGAGGTTTCCGAAATTATTTCACGGGCTATTTCACATTGGATTCTATCCGGTTGTAATCTGATTAGTTTTTTGAACTCGCGTAATGGTTCCTCAAGTGCTCTATGATCAGTATTAATTTCTTCATATTAGTCTACAAAATTCTTTAGCCAATCATGTGGAGAGAAACCGATAAATGGTGGTGGCTGGCCATGATCGCCGCACATTATCGCTTTTGTATTCGATAGTAGCAGCTACTCAAGAAACTTTTGTAATATATCTAACGACACCGTGCATATTTCATCCCAAATAATGACTTCAGGGATATATTTCTCACCCATTCCATCAGGAGTCCATTCGTCGCCTTTCCATCGAAAGAAACTGATAAGTGCAATCGTTAATTGTTCGTTGTTTCATCTCTCTGGCAAGTCTATGGGTAGGTGTTAGCACAATCATATTTGATGGAAAATCCGTACTGTTTTATATCTACATATTGGATCAGATATCGACGGTGCATTAGATAGTTCTGATATCTGACCATTTTTCAAGTAATTGTTTTTAATCGTAAGATCTGTTGATAGGGAATAATCACGCAGTATTTCCCGCTTAATTTTCCATTATCCCCAACTCTCGTCACAATTAGTAAATTTAGCCACTGCGCTGCTGTGTTTCGCGTCTATATGGAATAAATCAGTGGCGACTCTAACTGCGGTGTCAGGAAATTTATTTATCATCGAAAATAGATTAATAGAAGCATAAGCCAGCATATACGCCCTCAAATGTGTATACTGAAGACTTTTTCCATCGTTGTAAGTAACAATTGTACCCAATTTGGTTCCATCGGACAAGAAAGCGTCTTAGCGATTGACATATATACCCCTAGATGTTACATCCGCGATTATAAAATCGTATTCAACGCTATCTATAATCAACCGTGAAGAATATATTGTATTATCATATTTGCCACCCTGAGTGAATTTGCCAATTATTCTTCTACCGAGATCTTTTGCTTGTCTTTTTCTGACTTCAAATAGCTGTTTGGACCATTTCAAGATATAATCTTCGTCGAAATCGGGAAATTGTTTTTTGTTTTCGCTGATTATACTATCTAGACTAGGTTGTGGTAACCAAACCTCAGTCTGCGCTCGATATGATATAATTGCTTCACTGACAACCAACGATATCAGCATTTTAGAATCAATCATATATCGTAATAGCACTATTGGCATCCAGTGTTTTTCAGATATGTGTCTACCAATCCAATCATAACTACACGGATGAAGTCCTGTAGCCAATTCAAATGATACCACACGAGCGAATCCAGTTAAATCAAAATCGGGCAGTAGTCCATTAATAACCACACGTGTCATTTCATTTGTGGGATGTCCAAATCGCTTGAAGTACTCAGCGGCTTCTCCGTACCCGAGAAAACTCCCGGGATAACACGCAACCATATCAACTGAAATAATATTTTCGCGGTTATATTTTGTATTCCATAATCCGCCATGGTTATATTCGATGCAACTTAGTTTAATATCTGAGAGAAATTCATTTCTTTTTGGTTTCCACATTTTTCTTTCTCGCGAAGTGAGCTGCAACAGACGGAATTGTAAAACAATTTGTTAATAATTGTTCGTCGTGTTCCGTTGAAAAACCACTAGCTAGTTTTTTCATCTCGGTGTGGAGAGCTTCAGTGCGGTATAACTCTCCGTTTGGTCTTACAAATTGATCGAATTTGCCCTCTTCATTCTCAAAACTGTGAAGTAACCACACTGACACAGGATTGTTTTTACTTAACTGATAAATAAAATCAAATAATTTCTCCTCAGAGAATTCTTCCCCGAGAACTCCGCGGGTATATATTTTATTGTTCAATCTCGCGGAAATATTGTTACTGCAGGTGTCCAAGCGTGTGCATTATGGTCAATAATTTTGATTGGAGCTCCATTTGATTGATATTTTGATTCGTGTAATATCTCTCCGGTTATCGTCGCTAAGGTTATTGGAAATCTTACTGACGTATTGAAATCTTAATGACGTTTATAATTTGGCTATATCTTGAATTGTTGCTCCGTTCTTCCTAACTGTTAATTCCCATTCATTTATTTTTAGCGTCTTAGATCAGTCAATTTATTTCCACGCAACGCATTTGTGAAGTGTTCTATTATTCGTTCCGCTACACAATTCAACAATGACAGTTTCATTGGTTTTAGTTTTTCAGTGCTCGGATTATCATTTAATGAATATACACCATAAACAACCGCGGCTAAAGGATAGTATCTCTCGTAATACGGTTTGTCAATTCCAGTCAGAATTCCTGGTTTGGAATCATAACTCACAGTGACAATTTTTTTATCCTTCAAGATGGGGTCAAATTTATTTTTGATAATCGAATTTCCCGTTTCGTCACGGATAATGAATTTCACTCTAAAAGAGTACTTTTTCTTGTCAAGATGTGAGATTATCACTGCTGCTCTTTCGTCGTTCATGGTAGCATCAACGCTACCATCAATTCGAAATGTTGACCAACAGTGAGATGCTCCATCGCGCTTGATTTCATTAAAACAAACACGGATTCTACTTATCATGGTTCTGTCACTTATTAGATGTTTTGGTGCTATGGAGATTCTATCGAGATTGAATTTAACATTTCTCCAAGGCGTAATTTTCGATAATCTCTCGAACTCCTCCATGCTATAATTAAAACAAGTATTTAAATAAAGAATTTATTATAGAATTAATCATTGCAAATGGCTTATGATAGGATCAGTAACCGCATGTAACAAATCATGCAGAAAGGAATTCTGTGGATATCATTTACAGAGCGTACGACGTGGAAGTCTTTTCCCGGTCCCTTGCATACGATGTGGGGCAGGGGTGCGAGGAAAATCGCAGTTGTGTCTGGGTTGCGGTGGTAAGCAGTATAGAGTTGAAGCGCTATTATGATAAACGAATTAAGAACTCCATCAATGACTCTGACAAAATCATAAGAACACCTCGGGACTATATTGATAGATTCCATAGTAATACTTCAACCAAATAATGATTTAGACAAATAGTATTATGTATATAAATGAACCAAGAATTACAACAGCATCCAGTGATTACCAAGTATGAAGCGTCCCGTGATGGTATTGTCAGACACCGTAGACTAAAGAAACCAGTTGGCGCTGACAATAATATGGGGTATTTGGTGTTTGGCGCTGGAGGGAAGACCCATCTTAATCACAGAATCGCATACGAGTGTTTCTATGGATTGATCAAGGATGGTTTTGTTATTGATCACATTGATTCCGATCCTAGGAATAATTCCTTGAATAATCTACAAGTTATTTCTCAGAGTGAGAATACTAAACAAGATGAGACTGTAAAAAAATTCGAAAAATGCCAGGCCTATAAAATCATTTAATATAGAAAGTAACGAGGAGAGGGTATTACAATCAATATATGAAGCCGGTAAATATTTTGATATTTGTAGAGCCTCAGTACGATATGTTGCAGAAGGGGTTTATCGATCTGCGATTTCAAAAAAGACTGGACAAAGAAATAAATTTTCATATGTCTGACTATATGTATTTGGTACTATTCTATATAACACCAACGGGGAATAACTCGTACGGGTATGTCAGCCTATGAAAGTATGGTTGTTTCAGTTATGTAGAATGTCATTTTCATCCATTGTCATTGTCATCCATTGTTATATGTTGTATTGTCCTGTGCTGTCCTATATAATCCTTCACGAATAGAAGTCTGGATTCGTTTAATGAAGGCATATCTTTCGGTAACACACATTTGTTATTCATAACGCTGTATTCAATGTCTTCAAAGTCCGAAGTAATTTGATCACAATTTAAATTATCTGATGATTAAAATCCTTGACTTTTTAAGTTTGAAATTGTACATTAATTGAAAATTGCTTTGCTGTTTCAATAATGGTAAACGAAGCATTAACGACTAGACTCGCACGTGAGAGACTCTCTGCTATTAAGAAGTTTATCCCTGTACGTGACTCTGTCAGAAATAAACTACAAGCTGGACCGAGTTTACAGACTGCTTTTACAGATGGAACTGAAGACCTGTTTAAACCTATAACCACGGCAACCAAAGATGTAAAATCAGCCACTGAAAGAGCTATGTGGGGAGATGTCCTCAAGGAGGAGGCGAGGAAAGAAACACCCCTTCTTGGTTTACTCGAAAAAATAGCAACGGGAACTGAAAAAAACATCAGAGTTGTTAGCAAAAGCCCCTCTTGGTCCAAAAAACCCGAATGTTCATTTAGTGGATAAATTTACCGAGAAGGCTAAAGCACTAATAAAACAAAACATTATCACGATTTAAGTGATTTTATTGTTGACAGCTATAATTTACAAAAGGAGTTTTTAGCCGACGAGTATAAAAATGATACAATATCGTTCAATGACTGGTTTGATGAGTTGTATAAAATAAATAGGATGATTGAATTTTTAGATAGGAGGAGATAGGATTATTAAAAATTCCAAAGAGAAATCGGTTATTATAAAAAACAAGAACGACAACAAGAAATAAAGCGCCAAACACCAACACGAAGACAAAAAAAAAAACCAAAAAAAAAAAAAAAAAAAAAAGAAGAACCTCAATGGGATACATCACTTGATGATTTAGAAGGAATGGACAGATCACTGGATGAATCATCTCGCGAGCAAGGTGCAACTTAAACAACTGAAAAAGATGGAGGTGGATATTCAAGTGGAGTGTCAGGTAGTGGTTTCATTCGTTGTCCTGGTAATATTCTTGGAGATATAGCACGATTAGAAGTTCTCATAGGAGGGAAACGAGCTGTAAATAACTCGCCGGAAATAATTAATGAAGCAGCTGATATCTGTATGAGGTTATTTCAATGTGGTATCATGGACATTGAAACATATCGAGATTTCATTGATGAGTTAGCCGAGCATCATGGTTATCACAGTGAGTAAATCACCACATTAGATAAATATCATTTGAATTACTAGTCATTCAATAAGATGATCATACACTATAAACGTTCCAGTTTATAGAGCGTATTATGGTGATGGTCTCGGTGATACCATTGCAGGTATTTTCAAGAATGGCTCCAAAAGTAGCGCCGCTAGCAAAACAATTATCGATGAAAGCCATTGATGTTATTCGTGATAAGGGTATTAGTGCTGTTGGAGATGTTGCCTGGACGGCATTTTCCGCCGAGAAGGATAAACTAGCGTCGCTAGTTCGGCGGCGAAGAAAACCACCGGTAATTTCATCACCAATGACAAAGTCATCGCCGTTACCATCTACAATAGTGATGCCTGCAAGTTTTAGTAAAATAATAAATGAAGTCGCCAATGATGCATATGAGGCAGAAAGAAATAATATTGCAAATATGACAGCAGGAAGCGGCTTGAAACCACGACGAAAACCACCATAAATCATGATTTAGATCGAGGAATATATAATAAAATGTTCAAACGATCACTTGATCCCGCCTTTGATATGGACGCCCCAGTGCACAAGGACGATTCTGTACGTGATTATCAATTTTATTCCTATCATGCAGTACAACCAGATCTTCATTCAAGAATCGAACTTCAAGTTGATGATACCGTTAAATACTTTCTACCCGCTGAAGCATTTATCGAAGTAGAAGGAGAAATTGTAACAGCTGCTACTGATGCTCATGGTGTACCAATACCATATGACAATATGACTATCCGAGTTGGTTTTGTTACTAATGGTATCATGGCGATATTTGAGAGTGCAAGATATATGATTGATGGAAGAGAAATTGAATCTGTTGAGCGTGAGGTTGATGTTGCCACAACAATAGTGGGCTTAGCAAGATATTCTGATGATTATACAAGATCGGCGGATCCATCTTTGATGTTTTCTAAGGATATTACTGATCACCCTGAACACGTCCAGTATTCTAGAGTAAAGGCAACATAAGCTACTGCAGTTAATCCAGCACCAGCCGGATATACAAGATTTTGATGTCAAAAATAATATTACTAATTACAACTTGGGATTTTCAACGCGCGTAGCAGCGTTAGAGGGGCAGCGTCGACGGTTTTCGCGCGTGATTCCACTACATCATATTTTCGGATTATGTAGAAATGTTAGAAAAGTTATCTATGGAGCGAAGCATACAGTAGTACTCGTGCGAAAGGGTAGTGATAATGATGAAATCTGGCGTGGTGCTGGTGTTGATCCTGGTAAAATCATTATATCAAAACTATCATTGTGGATGCCAGTAATGACTCCATCAATCACAACAGAAGTGCGGCTACTATCATTTATGGATCATGGAGGAAAATCATTACTAAGTTGGCTATCAACAACAACGGATACCATGGATTCTAATATTGATGGTACATTTACATGGCACCTGGCATCAAAACAAGGTGTTTCCGCTCCGCGGAATATATTTATTGCGCTACAGAATACGGCGCGATTAGACTCTAAAGAACGCAGCCATATGATATTTGATCAAATAGGTGTTAATGAAGTTCGCTGAGAATAAACGGACAGCAGGAACCATCCGAGGATATACAACTTGATTACACCACTAACCATATTGCACGCGTGTATTATCGTCTGTTATCATATATGGGACGTGATCAAAATGTTGATACTGGTCTGCAAATATCACAGTTGGATTTTAATAAGCTATATCCGATTTATTACTTTTCGTTGGAACATTTTGACTTAACCAAACAATCCGTCGTTGACATACACTTTAGAGCTCGTGTAACCCGTCCTGGTGGTATTGCTAATTATAGAGCAGTTGCTGTTATTCTCAGTGAGAAATCAATGCTACTCGAAGGTGCTGGTGGACGAATGAGAATAGTCGATGCACCAGTGGAAAATATGTATTAATTAGATCATTCTGTCATTAAATAATGTCATACAGTCATGTTAGTGTTACATTGTCCCCTGGTCAAGTCAAGAATTTGCAATCGGAATCAGCTAAAAAAATGTGGAACCACGATAACGCTAAAACACAATCAGATGTCTGGTGGTCAGAATAAATTGTCACTGACAACTCGTCAAATAAAACACTTCAATGATGCTTTCAAAGATAAAAAGGTGTCCAGGTTACACTCTCTGCAGCTGCAATCAACAACACGATAAAATCAGGTGGTATATTCCCGTTGTTAGCTGAGATTCCAGCACTAATTACGACAGCGGCCCCAGCGGTGGCTGAAGCGGCGGCGTTAGGGGCTGTTGGTACAGCGGCAAGAATGGCACTAAAGAAAGCTACCGGACGAGGATATAAAAAAGGGAAAAGGTCTAAGACTACCAGGAACCCGTATTCATGGTACAGCGGAAAAGGCCTGAGAATACCAGGAACAATTTAATGGTTCCGTTGTCAAATTTTGATTTACTGGATGCTGCTAAAAAAACTAGTGATTAAAAACTTGTCTTTATTAGAGATCAGTTGCCAGCACAACGAAACAACGCTGAAACCGGTATTATCAATCTTGATAACAGCAGCGGACCTGGAACGCACTGGGTTGCATACGCGATTGATCCGCTTGTAATCGTTTTTTTTCGATTCATATGGATTAGCGCCGCCTAAAGAATTTATGCGTTATATAAACCACTTAAAAAATCCACGTTGGTACTCAACGCTACCAACACAACAAATGAATGACCCACCAATATGCGGCAACGAAGTATTAAATGTCCTTGACGCTATTTCATCATCTGGAAAACCGCCTCATCGGGGTCGTAAATGAATACACTAGCCGTCGCTGGAAATCGAAGATTTTAGAAAGAAATTATATAGAATAACATGATTGATATTTGGGGACGATCTTTATCAGCGCTGAAGAAACCCAGTGTCGATGGCACTGCAACCGGTGATCTAAAAAAAAAAAATCGAAGATGAAATAGCTGAGATGTTGAACCTAGCAAGTGTTGATCCCGGTGAAATAGTTGTATTTCAAGATCGTCATGGTAAATTGAAAACTAGTAATGTCTCCCTGGATGATATTTTAGTTAAAAAACGCGGTGGAACGGAAGATGCTATCGCGGTATTTTCCGATCAGGGTAAACTCAAACCAGGTGTACTTGTTTCAATTATTGTGGACGCCCAACAATAACTACAATCAGAATACAACAATCATATAACTAAATTTGATCAGTTACAGAAAGATATCATCGATGTTCCACGTTCACAACCCGAGTTGCATATCATACATGTAAAAACCGCTATCGATATTTGGCAAAATTTCGATCCGAGTATAACGCTCATATATCTCAATTTGGTACGCTACGTAAAAATTTTAACAGGACCGATGACTCCATTGATAAATTTTTTGGTAAAAAAAATGCTAAACCCGATGATGTTAAAATAGATCTAACTAGTATCATCACAAAACTCGATACAATCACGGATATTAAAGTGATCACTGACGCCATCAAAGATGATCTACCGAGAATGATAGAAAAAAATTGAAGAAAAAAAATCCCTCACGAACAAAAAAATGTAAACATCTAAGTGATTCAATGCGGATCATTTGCGTGGACACCTACAAACAACATATTAAATATCACTGCAACCGTCAAGGGTATTTATCGATTAACACTAGTGACACCGACTCAATTTAATATTTCATTAACGAGTTCATCCGGGGTCAACAATATCATATCAACGATTATCTACAAGGATACAACTGAAGAATTGTATCCACTGATAATAATCTAGCTATGGTTTCAGTAACATGGTATGTAGAATTCGTAGCGGATTTAAGTAAACAACTAAATTAAAATCGTAAATGATTTGAAAATAAAATGTCATCACCGATGATTTCTTCATTGCAATATCGCTAGGATCAGGTCAGAGAATTTCAAACTAAACTCAAAACCCTCACTGACGAGTACCAAACAAAAATAAAAAACTACCGACGAAGAATCACCGCAGTTGATGTTACCGTGTACTCGGTAGGTGGTGTAATCACCGGAGCTGGTATAATACTCTCCTCGGTGACAATGATTGCTCCGATAGCTGTTCCAATTTGTATATCTGCGGTGACAGCAATCGCGGGGATTATTTCAATGATAACAAAAAAATGTCATCATGCAGCCAGCGTAAACTGCAAGATTACATAATTAAATTCCATATTGTGTCAACCGCGTATTCGCAGTTATCTTCAATGATATCATCGTCACTCGATGAGACATTAATATCAGATAATGAGTTCTCAGAGATCGGACGTGTTTATGATTCCACGATATCAAAATTAGAGCGACAACATGAGTATAATAACAATGACGACACCGCAATAACTACTTCAACGAATAGCGGAGAACAGAACCCCGGTGAAAACAAGCATGATCTCAATAACCTCAAAGAATCCTGAATTCAGTGTGAATTTCCCTACTCCGATTACCGTAACGGAGATAGCGTTAGCAAAACTACGAGACTATCACAGTTGACCTAATATTAGGTCGGTAGCATTTGGTGGTCAACAACCGAATAATTCCTTGGTGTTCGCGAATAAGAATCGCGAAGACGGGATTCCAGACTGGAATGTTGTTTCATTACCATCTGGGTCCTACCAAATTGAACAAATCAATAATGAATTAGAGCGTAGAATAAAATCCATTACTGGAACAACAGAATTCGCTATAAAGGTTCATGAGCCAACGCTATCATCTGCCATTGAGATAAACTCACCCGGGTATTCCGCAGACATCTATCAGAGTTCTATAAGAACAATACTGAATTGGCCTGAAAGTCCACCTCAGGCATCTTATCAAATACCAGAACAAAAAAAAAATCCAATTATATCACAGATGTACAATCATATCATGAAATCAACCAATCATATAAAAATTATTTACTAGACATAAAAAATGCAAAATTAACTGATAGATTCACATTTCTCGACAGAAATACCATGCAATGGGGATTTGGTTTTGAGAAAACCCCTGATTCATCCATTGCGGTTGTATTCATTCTAAATAATGTCATTGAGAATCTGAAGGAGATTAATCAATTGCATAGAACACAACTAGAACGACTACGACAGTGTTTTCAGGAGCATGTCTCTAATATAACGAGTTCACGCAACGAGATCATAAAATATGTTGAGATATTAAATCAGCTTGTATCCGACATGGAATATATTAACACACGAATAATTCAAGCAATAATTAATGATAAGAACGGAGATAAACAAAAATTCCTAGCTGGTTACAATATAACAGAAGCTGATTTACCCGATTTCAAGTTTGTTGGGTATAACGCAAATGAACTAGACAAATCTGTTAAATAATGATCTTATTCAAGAAAACTTTTCTCTGATACTCGCCAAATGGAAACAACAAACAACAATCCTTAAATATAATAATGACCCAGACGGCGGTGGTAGGCATATCGCTCCTCAAAATGTGAATATATCCTCGGTGATAGCATTGAATTTAGTATGTGATATTATCGAAGGAAGCTATCAAATAAATATTGAATGATCAAATCAACCTCAGCAGGGATATATTTTATATTCATTTGCACCAACAGCTCCTCCAGGGTTTCTAATCGTTGAGGATCCAGCTAATCCAGTCTATATGCGATGTCATAATAATTCGTTAACGAGAATTAGTTTTAGACTCACTGACCAATCCAATAATCTGATTGATTTACGAGGCGATGTTTTACAAATTAGTCTGTTTGTAAAGTCTTAAAGGTCTTTCATCATAACAATTTAACCCATAGCAGCAGAGGGGGCGAATGACAACGACGTTGGCGTCTTTTTTTTTCGATTTCGAGAAAGCATTAAGCAGCAACAGAGGGGGAGTGCGACAACGACCATGGCGTCCTTTTTTTCGATTCTGTTTTGCCAAATGGACGCTTCTATTAAGCATTTACGAGGAAGCCTTAGTTTGCCGAAACGACGCCTGTAAAAAGTTGTCGGATTTGCCCCCTTTGCTGCTAGACGAGAGTTGGGGATCATGGAGAATTAAAAAGGAAATACTGCGTGATTACTCCAAATCAGCAGATGTTACGATTGAAAACAATTACTTGAAAAATAATCAGATATCAGAACTATCTAATGCACCGTCGTGTTCCGATTCAGTATGTAGATATAAAACCAGTTACTTAAACGGCTGTGGTGGGTCAGGGAAGAACACTCATGTGATTGAATTATTTCGAGGGAAATCAAATATGATTGTGCTAACACCAACACACAGACTTACAAGAGAGATGAAACAACGAGGAATTCTTGCTTGCACTTATCACAGTTTCTTTCGATGGAAAGGTGACGAATGGACTCCTGATCGAATGGGCAAGAAATATATTCCTGAAACTCTCATTTGGGATGAGATATGCACGGTGCCGTTAGATGCATTACAAAGGTTTCTCGATTGCTTATTACTAGCGAATACAAAAATGATAATGTGTGGCGATCATGGTCAACTACCACCATTTGTCGGTTTGTCTCCACATAATTGGCTGAAGACTTTTGTACACTATTATGAAGAAATTAGTACTGATCATAAAGCACTTGATAATGAATTACGCGAGTTCAAGAAACTAATCAGATTACAACCGGATACAATCCAGTGTGAAATAGCGTGTGAAATAATTTCAGAAACCCCATTAAATGATTAATGGGAAGCGTGGAGACCAAATGATTTGATAGTGGCAAGCAGGAAGATAGTCAGAGACACACTTCAGATGAAGTTATTTAACACGCATAAAGAGAAATTTGCAAAACCTCCATTCAAGATGTGCTATAGACCCAAGGATACACGAAGACAAAATATCGAAGTTGATATTTCAGTCCTGACAGAGAAGCAGATTTTAGTGTTAAATGATATTGTGTTGGTTGATCTCAGTGTTGTCGAAGATGCATTGCGCGCTGATAAATCCCCATGGAAGTTAGGGTACGCAGCGACAATACATTCATCGCAGGGATTAACTATATTCGATACAGTTGTTTGGATCATAGATAATCACATCTCACCAATCTCTGCATGGGTTCAAGTCTCAGAGTCTGCCAATTTGGGTGTGTGAGAAATATTGCCAGTAGCTTCTTGTTGGTCAGTATTTATTTCCAGGGTTATTCCTGGGTTATTCCTCCACCATTAATACTGGCTGCCATGTAAAGCCTATTGTGTGCTGAAAAATGGTGTTGAACCCTACAACAACAATTAAACTTTCAATGACCTGTTTCATATTGACTTTTGATATTTCTTTTATTTCCATGACATCTTTCACAAAACAGATGGAAAGTATGGACATTTTTTATGATTGTATTATGTTCTCTAAAGAGTCATTTAATAGATGGAAGAAATTAGTTTAAAATCTTATTTTATGTGAAAAAATATCATTAGGACAGAGAGAGGAAAAATAATAGGAAACATGTCAAATAGAAAAATGTCATAACCTTATTATTCAATAACTTATCTAAATTCTTGGAAAAGAGATGATTAATGCATTATACATATCTTTGATATTAACTTTCCGTTTATTTTATTTTCATTTCTGTGGCAATATCTGTTTCATACATTGTTGTTCTTATGCATTAATTTAACTTCAGTGTCTTTCCTTTAAATATTGTCATTCTGTGAATATGTCCTGATAACATTATCCTCCAGATCCACTGGAATCTAATCAGTATTGAATTTTTTATTTTGTCATTACTCCGAGTCTGGACCAACATATATATCCAATGTTCAGTTGCTTGCTTTAGTCTTCTAATTCTGTTTGAAATAATGTCATTGATTGATGTTTATCCAGCAGTATTTTATGACCTTTTGATGTATATTAATTCAGTGCCTAAATGAATTGTATATTTTCATTACTAACAGACTGCAGATGACTAATAACCAGAAATTCATACCCCAATTCATTTTTTCATCCATGCAGACATATACGTATCAACTTAAACATTCATTAATCTTTAGATAAATGCATGTATAGAAGTATTGGCACATCATTTGTGTGTCATCAATGTTCTTTATTTTTGATGCAGACTATTCGTTTTAGTGAAATACTGTGATGCATAACTGGCTGAATGCTTTAAATGTATATACTTCTGTTCTTATGGATGTTACAGCTGACAAGTAAAGTTGATGCTAAGCCCTCCATTCGAACCCTACATATTATATTCTTGTGTTCTCATCTATTACCCTTTCAATGAGTCAGATCGTATTACTGAGTTTTGATATTTCTTTTTTTTCATGACAATCTTCACAAAACAGTTTGTAAGTATTATATCTTGCTATAATTGTATTTTTTTTTCCTAAACAATCATGTAAGACAGAAAAAGAGAGTAGAAAGTTTGATTTATGTGCAGAATTATTTCTAAGGAATTATGAAATAAAACATTAATGGAACAGTTTCATAAGATTCAAGCATTCTACACGATTTTGATAGAACTATTTCGTTGTTTATTTTATTTTCCTATTTTATTCTTCTAATTTTGTTTGAGGTAATTTTAAAGATTGAGTGCTATCCAGTATAATTTTGCTGATATATATCCATTCAGTGCCTGATCATATAGTGTATTTGTATCAGTTACATGCTGAATATGACTAATAACCAGGGATTTTTCTGGGTTCTTCCTCCAGCATTAATACTGGCTGCCATGTAAATCCTATTGTATGTTGAAAAATGGTGTTGAACCCTTCAACAACAACAACAACCCTTTCAATGACCTTTATCATATTGAGTTTTGATATTTCTTTTATTTCCATGACATCTTTCACAAAACTGATGCAAAGAATGGACTCTTTAT